>CAMTDV010000014.1:17131537-18331537 GCA_947069175.1 Scalesia atractyloides | reverse complement strand
ACGTAGTTCCTGGGTAATCTTCTCGGCTAAGTCCCTTTTCTGATTTTCTTCCCTTGTGCGTATCAGTCCATCTGTCAGATGTTGGCAAGCTCTACTGCCTCTTCAATTGTTTGTGGTCTAGCTGCTTTGACTATGTCTCGAATTTCGCTAATCAGTCCCCATATATAACAAGAAATTAATACTGGTTCGGTGATGCTAGGGCAGGTACTATTATTGCATATTCAAAGAATTTGGTAGTAAACTCACGACAATTTACCCCAATCAATTTATGGTTTAGGAATTTGTTAGCTATCTGTTCCTTTTCGTGAGGAGGACAGAATTTCCTTTCAACTATCTCCTTAAAATTATTCCATTCCATATTATAGACCTTGTTACTCCCTTTTGACTGAAGAATGGTATTCCACCATTCCAATGCTTCGTCTTTGAAAAGATTAGAAGCATACATTATCTTATCTTCTTCAGCACATTTACTAATAGTTAGTATGGCTTCAGTCTTTTCTAGCCAGCGCAAAGCTGCAATGGCTCCTTCATTACCAGAGAATTCAATTGGTTTACAGGACAAGAATTCTTTATAAGAACAACCATAAGCGATGGTTTTCTTTCGTTTAGGAGATGGAGCTTTGACAAGAATGCCGTTATCTACGTTGACACTGTGACTAGGTTCAGGGTGAGTACGTTTACTGCCTATAGTATTACTGTTGTTTTCAAGCGCAGGATTCTTAATAGCATTAATAATAAATGGCATGGCATCAATTATTCCTTGAGCTACTATATGTTCTATAGCACTTTTATCCACGTGATTTCCGTTATCATTATTATTCTGGACTTCTTGATTTACTTCATTCGACATCTGAATTGCAAACATTATCAAACATTAATATCACAGAAAGAAATAAAGGTAGACAATATTCAAACATATCTTGATCAAAATCGTCAAACATTGCGACTTTCTACTCTTTTTTATATATATGCATCAGTACAAACTATTATAATTATACAGGTCGATATTTTACATTATGCGTTGTTACGTATATATATATATGTGTGTGATATTTATATTATTTATTGTATATCTTACATATCGGTTTTTTTAAATATAATATATATATATATAGTATTATATTAGGGTTGTCGTTTTTCAGAAGTGCCTATCCCTCTCGTCGTACTTCCAGACGAGGTTCTCCCCTATGGTGCGTATTCGGGTTCCTTCGTTTATAAGTTCTTCCCCATAGTGACGAAGTTCTGCTACGCGGTCAGGGTCCATTAGTAGGTGCATCTCGGGTCTGGCTTCTATTGGTGGAAAATATAGATCATTTATTAAATTTTGGAATGCCCAATCATTTGACACTCACTGTTCCAGGGCATTGGGTGCTGGTGCAGGAAACCTAGGGATTTCCTCCGGGTTGAATGCAGGTATTGGCTGTTGGTTTACTAGGTTGGGTTCTGGGTACATTGGTATGGGTGCTATTGGCTGCTCTGGTTGAAATAGTGGAAATGGTGGTTCAGGGTTTGCTAGCAAATTCAGGTTTAGCTGGTTTTCTGTTGGTTGGAAAAGATCACAATTTGCCAGTCTCCGATCCAATTCTTCCCATATTGGGTGGTAACATTTATCTGAGCTGGTCCTTCTGGTAGGGTTATAGTTGCTTCTTGGTTTTTCTTTTTCCTTCGTTATCCTTTTTCTCTTTATTAAACCATCCACGTTTCTTTGGTGGAAAAGTTTCAGTTGATTTGGCTCGGAAAACAAAAGATCCTTCAGTTTCGGCTTCGTATCCTGAGGTGGCTCCAGAGGGTCCTTCGTCCATTTCCGAATCAGCCATGTGGAGAAAAGCATTGGATACACTTTTATCACTCATGCTGTGAACTTATAAATTGTTAAAATAACAAAGAAATTAAATTATATATTTTGAAATTTATTTTTTTACAGATATAACAAATAAGTTATTTACACAAAATTACTAACATTAGTGTTTAAGTTTAGGTATTAGAGGAACACCTAAATAGCTTAAACCAGTGGCTCTGATACCACCTTCTGTCATGGCCCCCGACCCCTACCCTGGGAGCAGTTGCCGCGAGACAGTCAAGTGGTACCGGTGTTTATTAATTTGGCAGCGGAAAATATCATCAGGATCGATGTTAGGAAAATTTTCAGAGTTTATCAAACACCAAAGTTTTAGTATTAAACAAATGGGATAAACCCATATTCCATTAAATTGTTTTATAAGGATAAACCCCAATTAACAAAAACATAAGTTCTTCATTTATTCAGGTAGTCATAGCCACTTTATTTAAGTCTTCAGTGCTCCATAGCTGGCTTCTATGACTTTCACAGCAAGTTACCTAAAACGCATTTTAAAAACATTTTGGTCAGTTAAAAATACTGGTGAGTTCATTCGTTTTTATAAAAAGACACATGGTTATATTTCACAGTATCAAGGGTAATTACATTGCTTTTATCTAACAAAAACTCAATCAGTATTTGTCACGTTGGCAGTTACAATGACTGTGGTCATACCACTATTGGCTAACTCTTTGTCCAATAGTGACGCTGGACTCAGTAGTGTATACAAAACCCCACATACCGGCAGTAATTGCAGATTAGCAAAAACTTAATCACTGTAAATACAACTCGAAAACATTTAGGGTTTTGTAAAAGCATTTGAGAAAAAGAGAATGACTCACTTTGTGGATTTAAATTTTTAACTTTAGAGCTTCCTGGTGCTATTTCTGGTTTCCTAATAAAATTATAATGCAACATGTGTTAGTGCAATAACCCAACTTAACATGAATGATACTTCCCGAGATAAAACCCCCAACGTAGTTAACAAAGCATAGCCTTATTAACGGGCATTACTTTGCTATCCGTTTCTGGGTTTAGATCAATCGGGCAGCGTATCGAATCAGTAATTAGGGTTAAAACATTTACAACAGGGCAATGCTTCGCAGGTTTAGGGGTTTAGGGGGTATCAGGCAAAGAAACGAAGATACAGAGGGTATTCGAACGATTTTTACGATCGAAAATGAGCGCAGACTTCAGTCCCACGGATGCCTTCTTATAGGTCAGATGGGCTTCTCCCGCGCGTCGCGCCAGCATCTGTGGACTCCCTCGCGACGCGCCTGGGCAGCCTATTTGGCCTAGACAGGCTACGTTGCATGCATAGCTTTTCCAGACGTCGCGTTCAGAAGCCACGTGTCCTGGTACTCTCCTGCGCGTCGCGGGAGATGCCATGGTTTCTGGCGCGTGTTGCCTGGGATGTCTTGCTGAAAATTTTTCGTTTTTCGCGTCGGGTCTCGCTGCGTGTATCTGGGGCTTCGATTATGGATTGTTTTAGGGTATTTTGGAGAGTTGTTACAACCTTAGCTTATCAAGGAACGTTCCCGTAATCTTGTCTATGGTTTCTCCTTTTGGTCTTAGTTGCATGAACTCTTCCTTGATCTTGTCGATTACAGCCTTTGGGCTATGATGTTTGAGGAAATGCGCTTTGAAAGCCTCCCATGTCATAATTCATGTAGCTTCCATTCCCTGTTCCTTTTTAAGGTTATCCCGCCAATCTTTGGCTTGTCCCCTTAATTGACCACTTCCGTATGCTACAAAATCACCCAAATCGTAGTGAGTTCGTTCAAAGACACCTTCCATATCGCTTATCCACCTTTGACAAATGATTGGATCCACTTCCCCATTGTAAATGGGGTTTACAAGCCATAAACTTGTCATAAGGACACACTTTTCTTTCTTTGGTTTTGTCTTTTTCTAAAGCGAAGCTCTCCTTCAACTCATTGACTTTCTCATCTATAGTCGATAAGATTGTAGTTTGTAGTTTATCAAGAAATTGAGGTAAACTAGCTTCCAGGGCTTTTCCGACTTCCTCGGAAATCTTCTCTCATATCTCCTCTATAATGAGAGATACTGTATCATCACCCGTACCTCCCGACATTTCTTCAGCTGAAATGTCATAACTATTTGGGTAAACTGCTTGTTTTATTATTTCCATATTGTTATATAGAAATTAGTTTTATCATCACATTTTGCACTTGGTACATCTTTCTATTCGTTTTTGGTCGAGCATATAGCTCGCCTTAATCGTCTATGTTTAGTGTGTTACCCGGGTTCGATTGTATTTACACCCCCTCCTACACACACTTTTAAACTTTTTCCTTTCCCGTGATTTTATTTTAAATTCATTTTAAGATTAATTCTTACCGGATGTCTTGATCAAGCCTTGAACCAAACACGTTTTATCTCAACCTTGAGCTTTAATTACCAACTTATAACACCCTTAATAACTTTATAACAACACCTTGATATATAATTATAATAGAAATTTTATGTCATAGGTTTCCATAGTTTTCTTTTCAAAAGTTAAACATTGTTCCACAACACATTTAAACACAAAGTAGATTAACTTGAAACAAAGCTAGTTTCAAAACGCAGAAATCCCAATTTGATCATGTTCGGTTTTTATTATAGCTTGATCTTCATCTGTTATGAGATAGTAAATACCTACAATACAAGATTTATTGTAAATGTTAGTTTTATAAGTCTAAGGACCCATCGGAACGATCCCGGAAGCTCAAAACAAGCAAAATAGTCAAAAATGATGTTTCGGCTCGAAGCCGCCTTAGGCTACGATCTGCCTGCTGTAGCCCATGGTTGGTGCATATTGTCTGGATCAGCTTCTTTGGACCGTAGGCTACCTTCCGAGCCGTAATCTACGGTCTGGTCATCTGCAGCTTTGTTTAATTTTTTTTGCTTTCGCTAAAACCTTAATAACTTTTCGAATATAAGTCCATTTTACCTCAAATTTGATTCCAAACGATCATAATTTAATTTCCCTCAACATAACTACAAAATCATAGTTCCATTTTCTAATTTCTCTGGCTTAGGCTTTCGATACTCAGCTTGCGTATCATTCATTTTGACCCGCTTGGGATGCTTAGGTATTTAATCCTTAACCAGCCATTTATTGGTCATTATGGGTAACTCCCATCAACATTTGTCCCATCTACCGGGATCATCAAGGCATGGCATATGTTCCTGTAAACCGGTTTACGCGTATTCTCGTTGACCCGTTTGGCCACGCTTATGTATACTTATCACTTTCGAACGACAATTTTTATTTATAACTAGTTGTAAGTTATTAATGCTCCCATTACATGGTTTTCACCTTTTTGTTTGCTTGATTCATTCATGTGAAAGTCCATCACTTGTGAATGAACCAAACTTTGCATGTTCGCCATTTATCCATTCGATTCGCCCCGTGTGATACCCATCACTCGTGACCAATCAAAATTTAACGTAACCCATTTATGGCTATTCTAACATTAGTTTAATTTAATATAGACAGAAAAGTAACTATGATTCGTATAGTCACGTACCTTAAAGCTTTCCTTTTTGGCGTGTGTCCGCCCTGGTTTGACCTTCCGAAGTCCAACTCGAGTTGCCTAAAGAACATAACTCATATTATTAACACATTCCGGTTCATGTCTAAAGCAATCAAATTCGCTTATCACATCACCGTGTGTTCACATACACTATTTTCGCTCATTTATACATTTTGACAAACATCTTATGTGCGAATTCATCAATTGGTTATACTAGTTGAATTTAGAGATTCGTTATCTTAAATTTCTTAAATCTAACAAACAAGTGAGATCATTATAGGTGCACTAGTACATAATTTAGTTCATTAGGAGTTCACAGCCCCATTCTACTCATGGATTCATCCCTTTTCATCCACACCCACCTACATACTCAAGGTTACTAGTTTCAAGCACCTATTATAACACTTGTTTCTTCATCAAATGTTAAGGGGTTATCCCAAATCATGTAAGAACTTCAATTTCAACATCAATTTCACAATGATCTCATCAATCAAGATCTTAATGTTCATCAAATGTTCTATCTTACAAATTACAAAGTCTATAACATACCTTTAGATAAGATGATGCTATAGATTCTTATTCATAAGACATGCAATCACAATTTCTTTCTTATTTGGTTGATTTTGTGAAGATTATACAAACTAGAGCTTGTTCTTCTTTTGCCCTGCTCATTCACATCCCACACACAGACATATATGTCTATGTTTTGTTTTAAAAACCCTTTTATATAATCAAGTTTCTCCTTTATTCATATTTAGCCCCTCATCTTTTGTTTAGGTTAAAGAGAAGAGTAAATTGCACAAAACATCCTTTATGTTTCCTCAAACTTGCAGGTTCCAGCCTTAATGTTTAAAAGTTGCTAAAAACAGCCTTTAAGTTTATTTTTGTTGCGGGTTCAATCCTTTACAGCTAACCACGTTATTTTCTTCAGTTAAGTTGCCTCACATGCATAACATGTGAGGGTATATTCGTCATTTTGGTTGATCTGGTTATAAAACACATCAATCTGGTTATCCCTCACATGAATCTGGTTATAAAACACAACCCCCTTCCTTCTCTCTCTCTCTCTAACACCATAACCACCACCATCACCTCCACCAACCGTCAGCATACCTCCACCACTGCCACCCCACCCGAAATAGATCGGAAAGAAAAGGCCGGAAAGACAACAAATCGGAACCTCCAAGGCCGGCGGCGGCTAGGTCTTTCAGGCCGGAATTGAAGGTCAAAACAGTTCGGAACCCTAGCCGCCAAGGCCGACGGCGGCTAGGTCTTTCAAGCCGGAACTGGAAGTCAAAGCAGATCGTGCCCCCTCGGTTCTCTCTCTTTTTCTCTGTTTTCTCAGATTTCTTTTTCCCTTTCTAAACTCCCATGCGCATCTCTCTCTTGTGTGGTGGTGATAACTGTGGGTGTTGTTGTTGGGTGCATTAACAGGTAGAACGGTAGTGGTTGAGGGGAGGTTAGGGTTTGGTGTTTGGTGTTGTGGTGGTTGGTAACGGTGGGGCAAGATGGTTGTGATGGTGAACAGTGGTCGGTGAAGGGTAGGGATTGTTTTGCTAAGGCTGGATATGGGTAGTTGTTATGGTGGTTTTGTTAGGGTGGTGATGGGTGGGGGCTGTGGTGGTTTTAATTCTGAGGGGTGGAGACCGGAGACGGTTTGGATCAACGAACACCGGTTCAAGATCATCCGCCAGCTCGTGAAGGTGGATTTGCTTACGTCTTTTTAGTTAAGGAGGTTATTAATGACACTTCGGATGGTGGAGTCTTCAAGAAGATCAAAGATCCGTCTCACATATCTGTTATCCCCAATTTGTTATTCAATTTAGGGTTTTGAAATATTTGCAATGTGTGTGATTGTTGAGTAAAATGGTTTGTGTGTGTAGATGATGGGACTTATGCTATGAAGAAGGTTTTGATTCAGATAATGAGCAGTTGGAGTTTGTCAAGGAGGAGATTCAGAATAATGAGCCATTTTTTGTCCGGATTTTGGTGTGGAGAATGATTTATGTGTGTGACAAAATGACGAATATACCCTCACATGTTATGCATGTGAGGGAACTTAACTGAAGAAAATAACGTGGTTAGATGTAAAGGATTGAACCCGCAACAAAAATAAACTTAAAGGCTGTTTTTAGCAACTTTTAAACATTAAGGCTGAAACCTGCAAGTTTAAGGAAACATAAAGGATGTTTTGTGCAATTTACTCTAAAGAGAATGAACATAACCTTTGGTTTTATTATTTAGACACATAACATTAACTAGGTTAATATTTCTAGTTATTATCTATAAAATCGTGAGCATATACACACATACGTTTATATATATTTTTATAATGTGATATTTTTGGGGTGTTAGAGTATAACTATAAAAAGAGTGTACTAATAATAAAGTGTAAAATGTGGTGATGATGTGGAAATGTAAGTATTATAAGAATGTTTGTAGGGTTAGAGAGAATGTTGGTGTTTTTGATGCATTTATAGAAATCTGATGTGACAGCTGACTGGACCTATTTAGCTCTTTCTTTAACATCTTTGTAATGGTTTAAAGCTCAGATCATCATTATCTAATTATTTTTTATTTAAATTTAAACATTTTTTTATTTTGATATTTAAATTAAATAACATGAATAAAATAACATCCCATAATTTAAATGAAAAAAATACAATGTCACTTAAAAAAAACAAACTTAAAAATGCTTAAAAGGTTAAACTAAAAATGTGTAACTGCGATAAGCATATTATTCCGTCGGATGAAAAGCTGGATGAATTGGATGAAGAGTGAGATAACATTTTTGCTATAAAAATGATTGAAGATATTCTTTATATGTATACAAAAGGTGATGTTCTTTATAGTTCCAACATCGCCTTTGGTTTGTAAAAAAATTAAACATAGAAACAAGATTAAAATAAAACACTAAAGAGTTTAAAGAAAATTAAAGTGTTTAACTTTTATATACTCTGTTTAGAATTATGATTTATAATTATATCTTTCTATAAAACTAAAAGAGCGGCTTGCAAAGTTTCATCCATAAGAGGGTACGTCGTGAGCTGGCGCCCCATGCGACATCACTCAAAACCCGACACCAAACACGAAAACGTGGCCAAAAAGTTGGTGTTTTAGTGATTTAGTTTGTGTAAAATATATGTATATATATAATAAAATTTTAATTATTTGTTCATAAATCTAACCATTTGTCAACGCTCATATTGACCACCAACATCGAAAAATGTTTAAAACCCCATTATGGACATGGTGAAATGAAGGATGGCGCCCCTTGGCGCCTGGGAATTGGATTGGGGGCGCTATCGGGCGGGAAAAGGGGTGATGTGGTGAGGAACGGTTATACCACACCCCCTAGTCTTATCCTTCATGTGTTTATCAAAAGCTACCACTAGGGACCATCGAATCTTAAAATATGTAATCTCAGTACATAACTAATGGGATCCAAATGAATGAGATACATCTGCAACTTAATTATCTGATAAGCTTTAGACTTCTCTCCATAAGAACTTTCAAGTTCTGCCTGCAGCCAAGTTTTCGTGTTTGGCGCCGGGTTTTGAGTGATGTGGCATGGGGCGCCAGCCCGCGACGTACCCTCTTATGGATGGAACTTTGCAAGTCGCTCTTTTAGTTTTATAGAAAGATATAATTATAAATCATAATTCTAAACAGAGTACGTAAAAGTTAAAACACTTTAATTTTCTTTAAACTCTTTAGTGTTTTATTTTAATCTTGTTTCTATGTTTAATTTTTTTATAAACCAAACACAATCTTATTTCTATGTTTAAACTTTTTATTAAAGTCTGAAAAAGAATAAACTGATATATTAATAAAATTAAAAATAAATAATAAATGAAACGTATATATGAAAGAAATATAAACAGAATTCATATCATGGATACACCAATTTCTGAGGGGATGACACGACATGTCCTTGGATCAGTTTCGTCAAAATTTACGGGTTTTACTCTTCACCGTATCGGTCTATAAATACTACAAGGTTATACTCATTTCACCACAACACACGATCATCCCTTTTCTCTTTATAAAAATTCTTTGAAAAATAACTCATCATGTCTGTTACTCTGGATGTTCAGGTTCCTTCTCAATATCCTGTGGGATAAGGTTTATAAGGTTATCAGTGATTTTGACCACCTCGCACCTAAGGTTAACCCTCAATTTATCAAGTCCATTGAGACAGTACACAAGGGAACGGAGATGTTGGAACTATAAAGAATATCGCCATTGGTGATGGTAAGAAATTATTTTCATCATTATCTCAAAATCATAGTGTTTTCCACCTTTAGTCATTATATGTTTTTTTTACATGGAGCTGTCTCATACAAAAGTGCAAAATACAAGGTTGATGGCTTGATGCTGTAGATCCAAGCAACTATAGCTATGACTAATCAGGCATCCAATGTGACAGCCTGATAGGTATACTAGACTCGATCAATCATCATGTTAAGACTTAAGATTGTGCCTTCTTCTAATGGTGGAACTGTGTACAAACAAACTGTTATCTATAATTGTAAAGGTGTAGAGAAACCATCTGAAGAGTTTCTTAAGAAAGAGAAAGAGGTGTACGAGAAAAGCTACAAGGCTATTGAAGCCTACGCCGCTGTTCATCAAAAAGTTTATTAGTAATTATAACTCACTGCATGTATTGCTTTTCAGCAGGGGCGGATCTATTCTATGAGGGGCGGGTTCACATGAACCCACTCGGTTTCAAATTTTTAGTAGAGAGCCTATATGAAAATAAGGGGTGAACACATAAATTATATGTGGCATGAACCCATATTCAAAACTTATTAGTGGTTCAATGGTTAAGGCTTCCCACTTCTAAACAATAGGTTCTCTGTTCTATCCTTGCCATAGGTGTTTTTACTAGGGCTGGTATAACGGGTTAACCCGATCTGTTAAGACACGAACCCGAATCACGTAAACACGAACACGACACGAAATCCTATCGTGTCAGGTTTTCGAAACACGAACACAAACCTGTTATTAAATAGTTTACACGAAACGACCTGTTAAGACACGAAAAACATTACCAACGTATCATACGACCTGTTTAAGACACGAACACGACCTGTTTAAGACACGAACACGACCAAATTGGGAAAGCTGTGAACCGAATTAGAAATGGTGGTGTTTGTGAGAGAGAATCAAAAATGAGGGTTGGATTGTGAAAAAGGAACCGCGTGTGTTTGTGTATAATTCATCCCTGGTCCCACTGTCACACCCCGACCCGCAGCGGAAAAAGGTGATCGGGGCATGATTGGGTTTTCATCAAAGCTCATGACATTTATTATAATGTTTCATATTTATTATACAAAGGAGATCATACAAGTACAACATGTTCTATACATCTTTCTAGACTTCATTATTTTTCTTCTAAGGCAATTTCCTATGTGTTCCTTGCTTCATCCTGCCCATCTGTATCATGTGTAAAAATGGTTTTTGGGTCAACAAAAAGTTGGCGAGTGAATCCTATGAAAACATTTAAACGTGTTTATTGCATTGATTATAAAATAAAGTGCATAACCACATATGAGTAAATGTAGATGTAAATTTATCCACAAAACACCTAATACTAAATATTGTACACACATACAACAAATGATTGTTTTGAGGCACGCGTTGTTCAACTCGTCTCCCACGAGGAATTGATGGGCCTAATGAATGAGTTTTGAGGCACGCGTTGTTCTACGAACTGATGGGCCTAATGAATGAGTTTTAAGGCACGCGTTGTTCAACTCGTCTCCCACGAGGAACTGATGGGCCTAACAAATAATTTGCATACAACTTGACAATATGTAATACATCACAACAAACAATATTTACATTCTAAGTTTAGATCATAATATGGTATAGCACGAGTTTGAATAAGCGAATTAGTTTAAGCGACACATGATACACCCCAAAACATGAATAAAAAGGGGGAATTTGTAAGAATTCACTCACAGTGGTTGCGTTTCTTGGATTGATGATGAATGCGCACGAATTTGGATTTAACCACGAGAGGAACTAACCTAAATAATAACATAGTGGTTCGGTAAATAAATGGATTTTATTTGAGATTAATAATTTTAATTCATAACCTTAATAGGATTTCTAGATTTATTTTTGTGAGTTTAAGGACACTTTCTAACTTTAAAAATATTATTTTTAAGTATTTTTAATTGATTTTTAAATTATAAATAAATAAAAAATATAAAAATGTTGACTTTTTGACTTTGACCGTTGACCGAGCATTGACCGTTGACCGGTCGGACCATGTTTATTATATGCGCTGAGTGAGGTTCGAACTCGTGACCTCCCGTACGCTTGCACGCAGCTCTACCAACTGAGCTACGTGTCTAACCCGAAATATTTCTATTTTTAATTATATTTATATACTACTTAGATTATTCAGAATTTTATTTAATTAAAAAGGATTTTAAACTAGTCGAACTGGTGCGCATGATGAGTTTCGAACCCGTGACCTGTGGTTTAACTTTGCACACAGTCCACCGCTGGACTGTGTGTCTAACCTGGTTAAAATACTTGTTTTTATTAATCTTATATACTAACTGAAAGGTTCCGTATTTGGGTTTTATAAAAATGTTTGAATATTGTGACGAATCGGAACAAGGACAGACTCGAACTCGGTATCTCTATGTTTCAAATGCACACAGTCCACCGCTGGACTGTGTGTCTAACCCGAGATATAACCCGATTTATATTAAATATATACACAACCTAAACTTCATCTTCTTCGTTAAAACAACCCAGAACTCCCAATCCCGACTGTTAGCCCACATAATTTCGATTCCCAGTTTTAAACAAATGCATATAAACAGTATTGAAGAAAGTTAATTGTTTGTACCGATTGGACGAGGTGTTAGACCTTTCGTTTAACTCCGACAGAAAATTACGGTGACTGAAACTTTTCCGGCGACGTGTAACTTGCGACAGAGGATCTTCAGGAAGTTTGAGGTGAGTGTGGGTGACTTCTGTCAAAGCTCTAGAAGTCTTATTTATAGAGTAAGGCAAAAGAGATGAAATGGGTTCGGTTTTCCGGCGACTTGCAGAGAATTCCGGCGAGGTGTTCTTGCTGAATAGGGACTTGCAGAGAGGTTAGCGAGAGTGTTGAGAGTTGATTCGAGTAAACAAGCGAGTTAGTTTCCTGACTGAAAGTATTTATAAGTAGAGGTGAATTTCAAGTTTTCGGTTATGAAATTCACGGTTCATGAATGAAATTGATTTGAGTTTTCGGTTATAACTGATGTTTCTCATCAGTTACACTCGTTTAATCATAAGGAAAAACGTCAATTTGAGTTGATTGCAAACGTTTAGTTTTCATCAGTTACCGGTATTTTTGCGAATTTGAACTTGCAGGTTTTTATGTTTGTTTCTATATAAAACTAAATTGCTTTCTGGTTATTACCAAATGTGTGTGTAGCACAGTGGTGTGTGTTGCATGTGGGTTCAATGGAGACCCGAGTTCGAAACCCGGCTATCCCATTTATTTTTTTATTCAGCATTTCTTAGAAATTTTAAATTCTATAATTATATATTATTAATTATGTATCGTTTAGAATTAATTTGGGTGATAAATATACAACGAAAAATTTTAACTGGGTATTCGATTAATAACGAAGCGGGTTTGGATAACCCGGTTTTTTACGGATGTTACACCCACGATTGATGATCCCATGTCCACACCCACATATAATTTTTTTTTAAATTATTAACATGTACTTAATGGGTTTTAACGTGTTTAGACACGAAACCTGCTAAGGTCTTATCGTGTCGAACTGTTTTAGACACGAAACCTGTTAAGGTCAAACACGAATCATGATAACTTCGTGTAGGTTTGTGTCGTGTTATCATATTCGTGTCAGAATTGTCAGCTCTAGTTTTTATTTGAAAGTTTCGTTTCTTTGCATGATACTGTCCTTTTTTAGACAATACTTATAGTACATTTGAGGTAAAATGATTTTTTTCTAAGTTCTTAACATTGCTAAATTATTTAGCTAAAAGTTGTTTTTACTTAAGTTATTAGAAACTTGATTAATTGGTAAACCGGTAAGACTTGATTGTTTATTTTCAGTTCTTAGTAATTTGCTAGTTTGTTTCCTCCTCAGGGGTAGGGGCGCTCCACTAGTGATGGAGTTCCATCACTCACAACATCGAATCAAGTTCCGCCACGTCATTGATCAGTTTTATTCTATCACTAGTGATGGATTTTAGTGAAAATGTCATCACTCACCAACCCAACAATTTCCTCACAACCTAACAATTTCCCTCACATTCTTCACGCATGATAGTGGTCACGCGTCGTCGGATCCACGCGTTGTCAGTGGTAGTGGCGGCGGTGTTTAACATGCTTCCACGCGTGATCAAATGTTCACATCGGAGCTCGCCGCCCCTCATACTTTTGATTAGGTTCATTTTTTCTAATTAGTTTATAAGTTGATTAAGTGTTATATAAGTTCCTTTTCAGTTTATTATAGTTGGTCCCATGTTCAACTAAAAATGACAAGAGTTTATAACAATAAAATATGAAAAACAGGCCACAAAAAATTCCGTAAGCTATATAAGATAACTATAAAACATAAATGGATACATAACCTGTAAAATGTTACAAATATACAACAAAAAACAAGAAGTTCAATCAAGTAGTCAATTGTGTTAATCACTTGAACCACTTTTATTTAAGTTGATCCAACCCGACCTGAAAAATTTTTAATGTTTGTTGTGAGACATTTGACCATCGGAAAAAAGGTGAACCCATAGAAAAAAAATTTTTGGATCCACCACTGCTTTTCAGTATCAAAAGACCATGATATACATATCAGTTATAACATCATTGTAAAAAAAGAATTATCTCTATACTAAAATAACTCCTACACAGTTACATGCATATTTTATCATTAAAATGGTTTTTTGGAATAAATTACAATCTTGCCTTTAATCTTTACACGTGTCCTCACCATAGTATTTCTCACATTTCTCACACACTAACCCATTTTTACATGAACCTCTATCTATATATATGAATTTCAAAATAGATGAATAAAGATTGTATCTCAACATTTTTTTTATATTGAAAAAAATGAAATATATCTCTATTGTTCTCACACTTCTCGCAATTATTTGTCTTTTGAGTGGAACATTCCCCTATTAGTGAGGTTAGTCTACAAAGAAGGGGTGTGAATGGGTCGATTTTGGCCAAAAAGCATAAAGATGTCAGTTAATAGATACTTATAACCATAACTGATTTATGACGGTTTCGTTTAATCGGTTTTAAAGGCTATAGCGGGTTGGTTATTGGTTAGTTAACCGTGAATTTACGTCTAGCTAAAATAACTAGTATGGCGGGGGTACATTTATGAAGGTCCGTTGTACAGATCGTTCTGGTCCTAATTTGGCAAACCTAAGGTAAACGCGCGGAATCCGTTTGCATAGGCGACATTGTAGACAAGTTTGTTACTGTTTAATCACTGTTTCATTGATTAGTAAACGTTACAAATCCTGGAAACACTAGGACAGAGCTTCGCCGTCCAGTACACAAAATCTCTTAATCTTACAAATGAGACATCAAGACTCCTATTTATAGGAGAACAAGTTCGCTCCAAATGTGGCATGACCAAGTTCGGGCGAACTTTTCCTTTACAGGACAAGTTCGGGCGAACTTGTTCATGTACATTACAAGTTCGGGCGAACTTGTCTTATAACATACATAAACTTAACGTTTCGTTTCCTAAACACAGACTCAACATAATACGATGACGTAGGCAACAGACATATGCATCAACAGACTCTCCCTTGGATGTTGTCGTAGTCATCATTCTTCAATTAAGTTCCAGAGTCTTTAATATTCTCTTGATCTTTATTTCTTGAATAACTTTAACTATCTTGATCTTCATATCTTCTACAATCCTATTCTCTTTTCTTGAGCTTGTCTTGATAAAACTTTAATCACCATGCTCCCCCTTGCTTTTAGCTTTCTGGTATCTTCAATCAACGTTTTTATCCAGCTACCCCTTAAAATCTACTTCATGTTTCAAAGTTCCTCAAACATTCAAATAAACATTTCAGATTCAAACTTTCAAATTTCTAAAACACAACCATTTCAAATTTTAATTTTCTCATCAGTTTTAAACCCTCTCAGTTAATCAAGTCCAAATTAATGACCTTGAATATCGGATTTATGTATCAAGTTCAACTTAATGATATTGAATTAAACATTTTGATACTAAACTGACGCATTTATTCAAATGTAAGTTTCAACTTAATGAACTTTTAAACTTTTAGAACAATTAGAAATTTTCAAACTTTTGTTCAGCAACTTTAGATTTTGAAAATCAGCATTTCATCATCAATGCCCCAAAACTAAAAGATAATATAATCTTTTGTTTTTATGTAATGAATAACAAACTCTAAGTATGTACAAACGTATTTACAAACATATTTTTGTTGAGTTTGTGTTTAAAAGATCATATCAGTTTTTAAGACATATCACTAGTACCATTAACCTTTTGAGACTTTAAGTTTTAAACACATTTACCTAGATTGTCGATATATTTGTCCTCTTAAACTTCAACACATTTCTCAATTGTTCCAAGATATGTTAGGTAGACTTATGAAACTTGACTTAACTATGGTTCCCCATCTTAGAATATACTCCCGTATCAAGATTCCCTAGATTTCATCTTACAGGTGAGTATAGCGTAATTGATATCTATATCTGGGTTATGCGAAGCCTTGAGAGCTCAGGTTAATACACACTGTGTCGACAAAGAGATGAAGGCTCGACTTATAAGGTAGTGTTCCAAAATGGAATCTTTTTGTACTGCAATTGTAGTATCTTTCGATATTCCCAATTGAATGCAGTTTTAGGGGATTTTTGCAAAAGCATTATAGAAGTTCTAGGCCATTGCTTACCAAATCAGAAGAACTTGTATAATACCCCAGATATCAACCATCTATAAAGACCTCGTATCTCAGAATCAGGAAATCTCTCAAACGAATTTCAGAGTACTAAGTCCATATATCCGAGAGATGTTAAGCCACAAGTTTAAGCAGTTGTAAAATTTAGTTTATATCCCGAAAAAATTTATTGAACGTGTAAAGCCTATCAACACATCCACAGTAAGACTCGTTTATACTTTTTAAACTTTACAAATCCTTAGCATACTGTGATAGTCCACTGATGTACTATCATTTCCCTTTATACACACAAAACTCTTTTTGCATTTTTCAATGTTTTTGTACTTTTCGTATTTAATATGTTTTTGGATTTTTTGAAAATTTTTTCTCTCCCTAAAATTCAAAACATATTTTTGGAATTTTTATTTATAGAAAATCATTGACCAACCGATGAGAATCACTTCAATTCACCATCCATTACTGCTTCACAAATTTTCTTTTAAACCTCTCTCCCCCTCATGATGACAAAAACCTTAACACTTCTATGTTAATAAAACATTTATATCCCCGAGTTTTGTCTGTTCAACAGTGAGGGTTCTGTGAAAATTTTCAAATTTACTTCAAAAATTTGTAAAACTTTCAAGTAAACGTTATTGGAACATGTTTTTCAAAATTTTTCTCCAAAAATTTTCAAAAAAGGTAAACGTTATTTGAGTTTCAAATTTAGAAAAATGGCCTTTATGTAGAAATTGATAACCCGTCCTTTCGTCTTGAATGTGTGCTACAGAACTCCATTCTCAGTAATTTACTTTCTCCTCGGAAGTTCCTGCACAAAAATTCAAACAATTAGTTGAATAGTGACACCCAAACCTTTGCAGTCTTAGGTGTTATTTCTTCAACCTTAATTTTGACTTTCTTTTCACAATCAGGTTTATTTTGGACTTTCTCAAGTTTCAGAAAATCTTCTAAACTTTCAATTTTCACTGATTGTGTAAATTCTTTTTCTTTGACCAACCATATTGATTTTTCGTTAAAGCTTTCTTGAAATACAATGTAGAAACTTTGTGTTCATTACTATTCGAGAATTCACCAGTTTCAAAATTTGAAAACTTAGTAATAATTGGTTTTACCTTGTTAGTAGTTTCTTACATTGTTTCAAAACCTTTTTTTTTTTCTTATCAATATGAATAGGTTTAAGATTAATTTGTAAACATTTTCTAGCAATGTGTCCCTTTATCTCACATTTGTGACACAACCTGTCATCATATCGATCTTTTCTATCAAACCATACACTCAAATCGTAACACTAATTTGATGTGTGGTAACCATCTTTCCTGTTTCTTCTATAAGCATGATTTGACGTTGAAGCA
Source organism: Scalesia atractyloides (assembly GCA_947069175.1). NCBI lineage: Eukaryota > Viridiplantae > Streptophyta > Magnoliopsida > Asterales > Asteraceae > Scalesia > Scalesia atractyloides. Next base: position 18,313,868 of record CAMTDV010000014.1, on the reverse strand, counting down.
CTGTGGTCCGACCTGCACCACTTATTTTCATATTTTTGTAAGTTTTGATTTTCAAATTGTTTTGAATTTTTATAATGATTGGATGATCGTACCGATGAGCTTTTATTTTTCTTTTGAAAATTTTTAGAACTTTGTTTTTCCTTTGTGTTTCGTTCTCCATTCTGCTTAGAAAGTTTTTGCGTTGAGCATTCAACCTTTTGCAGTAGATTGTAGAACAGTTTCCTAAAATTTTTCTTTTAGTTTTAAAAATATTTCATTTTTCTTTTTTTAGCTCTTTCATCATCAGTATCATCATCACAATCCTCAATTATGACATTGTCATTTATTGGAATTTTCTTTTTATTTTCATTGATCGGTTTTGGACATATTTGATCGAGAATTAATGACGAGGTCACAAAACCTTTCAACTTCTTTTCTAAATCAAAAGCTTTATTTTTAGCATTCTCAACATCTTGTTCAAGTTTCCTGATTTTTTTCAAGATGCGAGTTTATTATATTTTGTTTTTCAAAAACATTTTTATTTAAAACAGATTTTTCATTTTCTAAAATTTTTAATTTATTTTCAAAAATCTTTTTATTTTCTTTTAACTTTTTATTTTCTAATGTCAAACTTTCCACATCTTTCAAAAGTTTGACAATATCAGATTGGATTTTTCACACTTCGAGCACACAGCTTCAGAACTTGAAGCTTCATTTGTTGATACACTTGATTCTTCATTCTTTGGAATTGAATCTATCTTGAATGTACCTGCAGAAAATTGATCAACTTCAGAATTATTATCCTTCTTTAGTTTTAAACTTTCATATTCTCAATTACAGGAACATGATCCCAAATGTCGCTAAGAAATCCATACTAGATGACTAATGGTAAATCAACATTTCTTTCTTGACTCTTTCACGAAATCATCCCATTCTGATGGTAATGCATTTTCTAATTTCGAAAACTTATCTTCAAGACTGATATAACATCCATCAGAACGGTCTAAATACCTATGCATGACATTAAAACGTTTTACTAACTCAAACACCGATTCATCCTTTTTACATATAAACATTTCAAATCTTTTTTTCTAAATGATCAAACGTTCATGATGATTCAAATCAGAAGATAATTCTTCCCAATCATTCATTTTTTCAAAATTAATATATCTCATTTCTAACGAAAATTTCAGTTTTCAAAAGTTTTATACCAAATTTGACTTTTTAATCTACAATTTTAACGTATTGGGTCGCTAAAAAACGTTTAAAATTTTTCCGAAAATGTTTTTACTAGATTAGAGCTTTAAACTTTTCTCGTCGATACGAATCTAATGATATACGATTTCCGAGACGTTTTTCTGAATTTTTATGCTTTTTTTATAGAAACTTTGGACAAGTTCGGGCGAACTTGTCACAGCTTGTGAAAATCGGCTACTTAAAAAGTTCGGGCGAACTTGTATTGAGGTTTATGAAAATATCCCCCTGAGAACAAGTTCGAGCGAACTTATGTGAAAATTCCATAGAAACAGCAAGTTCGGGCGAACTTATTAAGAATTTCAACAAATTTTGATTAAGTTCGGGCGAACTTGATTAAATTTGATGAAAAACAACTAATTTCGAGCGGACTTGAGTGAAAAGTCTTTGAAAAATCAATCAAGTTCGGGCGAACTTGATGAAAAATCACTCAAAAAGTGAAATTTTCAGTCAAGTTCGAGCGAACTTGATGATAAGTTTGAGCGAACATGTGTTTTCAAACATGGTTTTTTCAAATTTTCGACATGAATTCGTTTGTTTTAAGCTCTGATCTTTTCAAGGGTTTTACTATTATGGATTTTACGTATTATACTTGAAAATCAGTCATTTTGTCCGTGTAATGTCCAAGAAAAGTTTAAAAATGAAAGAAATGAGTAGAAGATGTGAAGTTCTATGTCCAATGTCTTCAAATTAGGCCAATCCTGCTCTGATACCAATTGTAGGTCCGTTGTACGGATCGTTCTGGTCCTAATTTGGCAAACCTAAGGTAAACGTGCGGAATCCGTTTGCATAAGCGACATTGTAGACAAGTTTGTTACTGTTTAATCACTGTTTCATTGATTAGTAAACGTTACAATTCCTGGAAACACTTGGACAAAGGTTCGCCGTCCAGTACACAAAATCTCTGAATCTTACAAATGAGACATCAAGACTCCTATTTACAGGAGAACAAGTTCGCTCCAAATGTGGCATGACCAAGTTCGGGCGAACTTGTTCATGTACATTACAAGTTCGGGGAACTTGTCTCATAACATACATAAACTTAACGTTTCGCTCCTAAACACAGAGTCAACGTAATACGATGACGTAGGCAACATACATATGCATCAACAATTTAGTAGCACCTTTAGAAATAACCCTAATTCCGAAAAGTGCATGTAATCAAATAATAATAATGGAAGATGATTCGGAAACCCCTAGATTAATGTACAAATGACGAAGAACAGGAATAGTGAAATTAAGTACTGAAAAAGAGAAATTAGATACAAAACTGACTTATGTTATACTCCACATATAAAATTTTTTCAAGGCATCACCTGAGAAGAGAAGAGGATCCATTAGGTTTTTTTTTTTTTTTGATATTGTTGATTCAAAAAAGGAAAAGGCGAAGAGACGTTGAAGAGGTAAAAGGATCTAAAGTGCTTGTTGGTTCGGGTCTTAAATCCGCATGTATAATAAAATGGGTAGAAGCTTTGGGCGGGAAATTAGACAGTGAGGCGACACAGAATGATGACACGTGTCACAATGATTGTTATTTACTAGGTATAGTGGATAGTAGAAGTAAATATATGACCATTTTTAGTACATTGTCCTTAACACGAGTTCTTTACAAAACAGAAAACGGAAAGTGCATTTTAAAGTGGAAAGACATTTCCTTGCCATGGTGGTAGGCCTTTAGAACGTGCGGTATGGTGGGGCAGGAGTTTAGGGCATGGCCCGACAAGTGGACTTGGAGGGACACCGCTGATCCGACACATTTTCAGTGGGTATGGTTCGGCGTGGCTAGCCTGCGTGGCTTGGCCACGTATTATTATTTTTATTTTATTATAAATACACACATAATTAAAAAAAAAGCCTAAAATTATTATTAAAATTTCCTAAAAAAATTACAAAACCCTACAAAAAAGGCTTACAAATCTAAAAAAAACATAATTAGGCATATAAAAAAAACCCTAATTAAGGGTTAGGTAGATTTCGAACAGGGCGAGCTTGTCAAACGGCTTCCGCTCCTTGCCCCGGGGCTCGATGTTGTCCACCGCCACCCGGTCGTCGTGACTTATCTCACCGCCCGAGACGCTGTCGTAGTAGGCTCTAAAACGGTCGAGCTTCGGGCGTAGTTCGCGCCACTTGTGTTGGCACGCGTTTAGATTGTGCCGATCGTTCCCCATGTTGTGCCGGTAGTTCGCGAAAGCTTCCGGCCAGTAACGCGTCTCACCGGGTTGGCAGCCCTTCATCGCGTCCAGGACGCTCGTTACTAGTGTTATCTCTTCCTCGTTCGTCCATGATGCCATGATTTTCAAGTATGGGTAGCGGGTTCGGGTAGCCGATGTGAATGTTAGGTTAGCGATTTGGGAACTTGGGGTAGCGGTGGGAGGGTTTTATAGCACTTGGGGTAGCCGTTTGGCCAAACGGTTGTTTTTTAAATTTGAAATCCTAGTCACCACCCGCCTAGCAAACCCAGCCAATAAGAACCGGCCACGCAGGACCGCTAGGGTCGCCCAACGCCCGCCTAATTCCCCCGCCCAAGGGGCCACGCCAAATCTCAAGCCCACCCGGGGTGGTGAAGCGGGCGTTTCTATCCAACCCAAGCCCAAACCCCCGCCCCATACCCCATAGCCTTAGCTAACCCACCATTTAACATAGGCGTTGTGGTTTAACAAAAAGACAATAATAAAAAATTGATGTGTGTGTGCAGGGGCGAAGGATAATAGGGGCCGGAGGGGTAGCGCCTGACCCCCCGAACTTTTCGTTCAGTAGTGTTATATATGTAGTTTACGTATAGAAATATTTGGGTATATACCTTTTCCACCCCCGGGTTCTATAGAAATTTTTGGGTATATACGTTTTCAACCCCCCCCCCCCCCGGTCATTCGGGTAAAGCTTCGCCACTGTGTGTGTGAATGTGATTGATGAAACGTAGTGGACCACGTATATCCTTTGTATTCACGCCTGTTGCTGGGTTGGCATTCCCATCTTTGACGCCCATCTTTCATGTCCAAGTTTTGGTGTTTAACTCCTTATATGAGTGAGGTGGCATGAAGTGCCACCCCACAACGAGTCTCACAGAACTTTGCGAGTGGCTCTTTTAATTTTATAGAAAATTATAAACAATAATAATAATAATTCTAATCATAAATCTTAAAACACTTTTTTAACAATTATCTTTTACGCCTTTCTATTTTAGAGAGTTAATATTCACACATCCCCTCCTCTATATTTCTCTATACACACACACACACACATATATATATATATATAGAGAGAGAGAGAGAAAGGTAGAGTGAAAACGGTGTGACTGTGTGAGAATAAGATGTAAGGATGTGAGAATAATGAGAGCCCTATTTTATTTTAGGGGGTTAATATTCACATACCCCTTCCCCAATATAGATATATATAGAGAGAGATAGAGTGAGATTGTGTGAAAATAGTGAAAGCCTTATTGTAACCGTATTTCTTTGTTTTAAACTTTTTATAAACCAAACAAGACCTAGTCTAGTCTAAATTTTATAATAAATAAAGATTAAAGTCTATAAAAAGCCAAAGACTGATATTAATAATAGTACACATAAAAATTAATTGACTTTATATATAAAAGAAATATAAAGAAGTCATGTGATGGGCACACAATTTCTTCAGGGATGACACGACATACCATTGGATTAGTTTCGTCAAAATTGACGGGCTTTCCTCTTCACCGTATCGGTCTATAAATACTACAAAGTTTATACTCATTTCATCACAACACAATCATCCCTTTTTCTCTTCATAAAAGTTCATTGAAATATAACTTACCATGTCTGTTACTCTAGATATTCAGATTACTTCTCAATTTCCTGCCGATAAAGTTTTTAAGATTATTAGTGATTTTGACAACCTCACACCTAAAGTTAACCCTCAGTTTATCAAGTCCATTGAGACAGTACAAGGGAATGGAGATGTTGGAACTATAAAGAACATTGCCTTTGGTGATGGTAAGAAATTATTTTCATGATAATCTCAAAATCATAGTGTTTTCCATCTTTAGTCATTATATGTTTTTTTATTACACGCAGCGGTCTCATATAAAAATGGAAAATACAAGGTTGATGCTGCAGATCCAAGCAACTATAGCTATGACTACTCAGTCATCGAAGGTGACAGCCTGATAGGTATACTAGACTCGATCAATCATCATGTTAAGGTTGTGCCTTCTTCTAACGGAGGAAGTGTGTACAAGCAAACCGTTGTCTATAATTGTAAAGGTGCGGAGAAACCATCTGAAGAGTTTCTTAAGAAAGAGAAAGAGGTGTATGAGAACACCTTCAAGGCTGTTGAAGCCTACGCCGCTAATCATCCTGAAGTTTATTAGTAACTATAACTCACTCGATGTATTTTGCTTTTCAGTATGGTTTGAAATAATGGACAATGTTCCAGTTGAATAAGTGGTGTACAACTTAATGTATTTTGCTTTTTAGCATGGTTTGAAATATTGGACAAGGTTCCAGCTTAGTTGTTGTACCATGTTTCAGTTTCATACTATATATAAAGATAAGCAGTCATTTTATAATACCTTATAAGTGTTTATTATGTAGTTATTGGGTTTTTCTCTCTACACCCTAATCTAATTTTCTCTCAACACCCTTATCTAGCATAATTAACTATAGTATAATTTTGCGGCCCAATAAAATTTGGTCTGACAATTGACTATTTTCTCTCCTCCTTAAAATTCTGATTCTTTCTACTCCTTAAAAACCTTATTCCTCGTGGTGATCTGTAAGGCCATGAGGTGTGGGGCTAATGGGTGTGAAGAAGGGTAGTCCCTTGAGGATGATCCACCACGTAGACGTTCACGTCAGCGGGTGTGGGGGATGAGCCAAAAAGGATGGACATAGGGTGTGGGGATAAGTCTCTTCGTATATACATATTGTTGAAAATAAAAGATTACGGGATCAGTCAAGCATCATCTCACAAATTACCGGGTCAAAGACAGCTCATAAACAGCTACAAATCCAGCCGTAAACAGAGCACATCTACCATATTTAGATTATCTTTTTGTTATAAATTGTATACTTTCCTCTGTAATGTACACACAGAAAAACACAACAATATACAACAGTTCGGTTTTCGATCAACCTTTGTAACATGGTATCAGAGCAGTGTCGTTCTTGACCTGTTCATCATTTACCCTGCTCATCACTTACCCAAACCAATCATCCTCTCAACCAAGCTGCCATGGCCGAAGCCGGTAACTTGGGAGAAGATCTATCAATCCAAATCGCCAATCTACTCAAGAATGGCCTCAACCCACAAAACCGAAACCCAAAATTGTCCGATAACCTTCAAATAAACCTCAAGCTCAACAGCCAGAATTATGCTCTATGGACCCGGATGATGAGGGTAGCCATAGGCGGTAAATCAAAGGCTTTTTTAAACCATTTATCAACCAATCCACCCAACCAAACCAGCGAAGAGTATGAACAATGGGAACAAGACGACCTAGTCGTCTTCTCATGGCTCATACAAAACATTGAACCAACCCTTGCCAGCAATCTAACCGAATTTCCGACAGCAAAGTCGCTGTGGGATGCCCTGGCTATAACATATAGCAGTGGACGTGACAAGCTCCAAACATTCAACCTACATGTCAAGGCGAATGAAATCAAACAGAACAATCTCTCCCTTGAAGAATTGTGGATTATACTCCAAGGAGTATGGGGAGAAATTGATCAGATTGACCCAAACCCGATGACCTGCCCAACCGATATCCAAGCATATCACAAAATCAGGACTGAACAGAAACTGTTTCAGTTTCTAAACGCTCTTAACCGAAAATATGATCCTATAAAGAGGGAAATACTCCGGTTAGAACCCCTTCCAACTGTAGAAACTGCATACGCCACTGTCCGCAAGGAGGCCGCTCACCAGAATATTCTGGGAACACCTCTCAATGACACACAGGGCATCACAGTGGGTCTAATGGCCTCTGAAATTGACGGATTAGGGCTTGCATCAAAGGGCTACCGACGGGTCGATGGAAAAAGAATCGGTGACGACAAAACTCACCTCAAGTGTGACCATTGCGGCATGACGAAGCATACCCGGGAACAATGTTTCAAACTCGTTGGGTATCCCGAATGGTGGTCTGATGGTCAGAAGAGAGGCACAAAGACTACAGTTAAGGAAAAAGGGAAGTCATCTAGCACCGGCAACCGAGATGTCACCAGAGATGAAAGCCGGAGCAGAACTGGTTTCGGCGGAATGGCCAAAGCAGATGAAGAAGAAGATACTGCAACAGGTAAAGGATTTGGGGCGGAGTCCTCAAACCCTCGGTCATATACGCGTAATAAAGAAGCAAATATTTCACATTTAGTCCCTGAAAAAAGGGAAATGTCAATATGGCCCACGAACATCATAAAAAACAGAAACTATGGATTTTTGATTATGGCGCGACCGATACGATGACTTATGAGCTATCGGATATTATTTCAACAACCAAACCAGAAAAAACACATGTTCAAACGGCAAACGGAGGAATAATGGATGTAAAATCGGGAGGGAGTATTGAGATTTCACCCACAATAAAAATCTCTAATTGTCTTTATGTTCCCTCGTTATCACATAAGCTGCTTTCCATCAGCCATGTCACAAAAGAACTCAATTGTATTGTCCTAATGTACCCTACGTTTTGTATTTTACAGGATATCAGGACGGAAGTGATCATTGGGCGTGGCACTGAAAATCAAGGGTTGTATTATGTGGATGAGGTGACTCAAAGTGGTGCTGTGATGTTGACTCATGGGACATCGGAACGAGAAGCTTGGCTATGGCACCGAAGATTAGGTCATCCTTCTACAAGTTATTTGCATATTTTATTTCCAAAACTATTTCCAGTTAATTCTATGTCACATTGTGAAACATGCGTTTTAGCAAAGAGCCACAGAAAAACTTTTAAACCCAATAATACTAAGGCTGCTTTGCCATTTTCATTAATCCATTCTGACGTATGGGGTCCTGCCCCAGTTCTTGGGGGACAAAACCTTCGTTACTTTGTGATGTTCGTTGATGATTGTACCCGAATGACCTGGGTTTATTTTTTGAAAAACAAATCCGAAGTCTTTGAAAAGTTCACTATGTTTTACGCCATGATCCAAACCCAATTTCAAACAAACATCCAAATATTCCGATGCGATAATGGCGGGGAGTTTGTTAATACCTCGTTTAAATCTTTTTTCCAAGACAAGGGAATAATCCACCAAACTACATGCCCAAACACCCCAGAACAAAAAGGTGTCGCCGAAAGGAAAAATCGCATTTTGCTGGAAATGACACGAGCTCTCCTAATTGAATCCCAGGTCCCGAAATATTTTTGGCCTGAAGCCCTTGCTACTGCTACCTATCTTCTCAACCGACTCCCAACAAATATCCTAAAACTTAACACTCCGTTACACGCCCTTTCAAAATTCTTCAAACTACCCTCAGTTCTTACTCTTCAACCACGAATCTTTGGATGTACTGCCTTTGTTCACATACCTAAATCAGATCGAACCAAACTTGACCCTTGTGCTGAAAAATATGTCTTTGTTGGGTATGGAATGAATCAAAAAGGATACAGATGTTATAATCCAAAAACACGTCATATGTTCACCACAACAAACTGTGACTTTCTTGAAACCGAGTATTACTACAATTCCCAACTCAGTGGTCAGGGGGAGAAGGAATGTTTAGACACACTAAGCTGGTTGAAATATGTTCCCTATGTACCAACTACAGAGTCACCAGAGTCCAATTTCAGTGCCACTAATGGTCCTAATGTTCCTCCTAACCTGGTGTCCGAGGTAAGTAATACTCATCCTATTCAGTCTGGTGGTACTTTTGAAGTTTCTAATGACTCCGAGGATACCAATAATTCTAACCATGAAACTGCCACAGAACAAACTGAAAATTTGCAGGCAGATGAATCCAGACAAGAAGAACCACCATCAAGATATGTGTTACCCCCTAGAACAAACAGAGGGGTTCCTCCGAAACGGTATTCTCCTGAAAAAGAACCAAGAAGATCTAGTTATCCTATAGCTAGTGTGGCCGATGGAAATTTCACCAAGGAAGCCAAAGCATTTATCTCATCTGTTTATTCCGAAGAAACTCCTACAAACGTGGATCAAGCCTTAAAGTCTAAACATTGGAAGGAAGCGATGAAAACGGAAATGGAAGCCCTAATCAAGAACAATACTTGGGAAAAGTGTACTCTCCCATTGGGAAAGAAATCCGTGGGGTGTCGTTGGGTCTATACGGTTAAGTATAAACCAGATGGTACAATTGAAAGATATAAAGCCCGACTGGTAGCAAAAGGGTATACCCAGACACATGGGATTGACTATGCTGAAACATTCTCCCCGGTTGCAAAAATGAACACAATTAGGGTCCTTTTTTCGATAGTTGCAAATGAAGGGTGGCCACTTCAACAGTTTGATGTAAAAAATGCTTTTTTACACGGGGACCTAGATGAAGAGGTATTTATGGATGCTCCTCCAGGATTCACAAAAGATTTCAAAACTGGAGAAGTTTGCCGTCTGAAGAAGTCTCTTTATGGTTTGAAGCAATCTCCCCAGGCTTGGTTTGGCAGATTTACGGTAGCTATGAAAAAGTTTGGATATAAACAGAGTAATGCCGATCATACTTTGTTTCTCAAAAAAAGAGGAAAATTCGTAACCTGCCTAATTATCTATGTAGATGATATGATCATTACAGGGAACGATAAAGAAGAAATGGTAAAACTCAAAGAAAACTTGTTTGCTGAATTTGAAATGAAAGATTTGGGCAGACTTAAGTATTTCCTCGGAATTGAAGTACTAAGGTCAAAACAAGGAATTTTCATTAGTCAGAAGAAGTATGTCTTAGACCTGTTGGCAGAAATTGGAATGATCGATTGCAAACCAGCGGATACTCCTATGAGTGTAAACCAAAAGCTTTATATGGAAGAAGGAGCAAAGTTAGCAAATAAAGAAAGATACCAACGGCTGGTGGGAAAACTAATATATCTCTCACATACTCGTCCAGACATCGCCTATGCTGTAGGGGTAGTAAGTCAGTTCATGCACCAACCTCAACAGCCACATATGGAAGCAGTTTGGAGAATTATTAGATATCTCAAAGGAACAGTGGGTCATGGAGTCCTGTTTCAATCACATGGACACCTAAATGTTCAAATCTATACCGATGCAGACTGGGCAGGAGATAAGGGAAGTCGGAGATCAACAACAGGCTACTTCACTTTAGTTGGAGGGAATCTTGTTACTTGGAGAAGTAAAAAACAAAAGGTGGTTGCTCTTTCAAGTGCAGAAGCTGAATTTAGAGGTATAGCTCGAGGTTTAACAGAAGCCATGTGGATGCGAAGGCTCTTAGCTGAGATTGGTTTTCCGTCAAAAGAAACAAGTAAGATTATGTGTGATAATAAAGCTGCAATTCAGATTTCAGAAAACCCAGTACAACATGATCGAACTAAACACGTGGAAGTTGATAGGAACTTCATCAAAGAAAAATTGGAAGATGGTACGATTGAACTACCGTTTGTTCGATCAAAGGATCAGCTCGCTGACATTCTAACAAAGGCGGTTAACGGGAAAATTTTCAGCGATTGTTTGGGCAAGTTGAATTTTGGAAATCCAACTATTCAACTTGAGGGGGAGTGTTGAAAATAAAAGATTACGGGATCAGTCAAGCATCATCTCCCAAATTACCGGGTCAAAGACAGCTCATAAACAGCTACAAATCCAGCCGTAAACAGAGCACATCTACCATATTTAGATTATCTTTTTGTTATAAATTGTATACTTTCCTCAATAATGTACACACAGAAAAACACAACAATATACAACAGTTCGGTTTTCGATCAACCTTTGTAACACATATGTATGTATGTATATGTGTGTTGGAGGACCGTCACAACAGACCGGAGGAGGACAATCAGGACGGGACGGGCCTGAAGGGGCGGTATAGTCGGCCTTAGCCGGAGTTCGCAGGCTCGGGGACAAGCCCCACACCCCATGGCCTTAGGCTCATCCTTCACACCCACTGACGTGAACACCTACGTAACGGATCATCCTTAAGAGATTACCCTCCTCCACACACATTAGCCTAATATTAGGTCTCTATCTAACCACTAATTTTACTTCGAATTTTAAAATGCTATTCATACTTAACATTCAACAACCATATTAATACTTCGAATTTTAAAATGCCATTAATACTTAACATTCAACAATCATATTAAATATATAGTCTTTTTTTTTAATTCAAACGATAAACAAGAGTTTGTATATATTCAACCATTCTTAATTAAAAAATACATAGCATAAAAACTCTCTTGTATTCAACCATTCTTAATTAAAAAATAGATAGCATAAAAACTCTCTTGCCATATATTCAACCATTCTTAATTAAAAAATAGATAGCATAAAAACTCTCTTGCCATGTTGAAGAATTTTCGGAAAGTTTTCCTTTTATCTAATCTTTTAGTTATTCTCTTCTTTTTTTAGTAGGTCTCCTTTTATACAGTAGTATTTTAATATATGCAATATTAATTCTGCTGTTAATGTTTTTTTTAAATTACTATAATTATGTAAATAAGATGACAATAAACTCAACGATAAAAAAATAAACTAACATTTATTCTATGATTGTATCATACTAGTGATACCCCGTCCGCGTTGCGGGGCGATAGACCAACCAATTAAACGATGGTAAGATCGTAATTTTGAGTTGTGGGCAAAACTGTAATTTATCAGGATTAATAAGCGAGTGTTAAGCTGCTCCTTGAAACGAAAAAAATAAATCGAATCAACCAATTAAAACAAAACACTTCTATAGTTTGCTAAAAAAAACTAGAACGATGCCAATAATATAATTTTGAACTAATGGCAAAATTGTAATTTTTGGCCGGGATAAGTTCATAATTTGCCAAAAGATAACGATGGCAGTATTGTAATTTTGAACCAGGGGCAAATTCGTAGTTTTGAACATAGGTAAAATCGTAATATACCTAGGCCAATGAGGGAGTGCCATCCAGCAGCCTCGCACTATTCCCCACACCTTTTAAAAAAACTAAAATGATGGCAATACTGTAATTTTTAACTAGGGACAAAATTGTAATTTTTGGCTGGGTAAAATCGTAATTTGTCAAAAAGCTAAGGGGAATTGGATTTTAATAATCCGAAGTTTCACACCGTTGGCCACTAATAATCCCAACTTCAAAAATTCTCTGTAACAATCCCAACTTATAAGATTTTTGCTCCCAATGATCCTTTGCTAACTGGGTTATAACCCAATTAGTTTTTTTGTTGACGTGGACACCAAACCTAGTTATCTGCTGACTTGGCTGCTTATGTGGCACCATCACCATCACCACCACCTCCTCCTCCACTGCCACCACCATGGTCACCATTCACCATATTCACCGAACACTCCACCCTTCCAACCTCCGGCCACCACCATTAAAGTTCCATCCACAACTCCAACCGCCTCATCGGAAAAACGTGAGACCCAGAGATGGTGAAAATTTTGAAGTTTTGAGCAGCGAATAAGGTTACTAGAGGTTGGAGATGACTAGTAGTGCTCTCATTTGGTGGTTTCAGGGTAAAGATGGTCACCGGAATAAGTTGCAGGTTACCGGAGTTGCGTAGATGGTGGAAATTTTTAACTTTTGAGCAGCTGAGAAGATTACAGGAGGTCGGAGATGACTGGTAATGGTCTAGTTTGGCAGTTTTTGGGGTAAAAAGGGTCACCGGAATAAGTTGCAGGTCACTGGATTTGCATAGATGGTGGAAACTTTGAAGTTTTAAGCGGCCGAGAATGTTAAAGGAGGTCGGAGATGACTGGTGGTGGTCTCATATAGTGGTTTCAGGGGTAAAAAGGGTCGCCGGTAAAAGTTGCATGTCACCGGAGTTGCGTAGATGGTGGAAATTTCGAACTTTTGAGCAGCGGAGACGATTATAGGAGGTTAGAGATGACTGGAGGTGGTCTCGTTTGGTGGTTTCAAGGGTAAAAATGGTCGCCGGAATAAGTTGCAAGTCACCGGAGTTGCGAAGATGGTGGAAACTTTGAAGTTTTAAGCGGCCGGGAATGTCAAAGGGGATCGAAGATGATCGGGGTTGCTGGAACAAGTTGGTGACGACAGGAGGTGGTGATGGTGGTGGTGGTAGACGGTGGTTGTAGGTGGTGGTGGTGGTGATGGTGCCACATAAGCTTCCACGTCAGCAGATAACTAGGTTTGGTGTCCACGTTATAAAAAAACTAACAGGTTTATACCCCAGTTAGCAAAGGATCATTGGGGGCCAAAATCTTACAAGTTTGGATTGTTACAGGGAATTTTTAAAGTAGGGATTATTAGTCGCCAACGGGTGAAACTTCGGATTAATAAAATCCAATTCTCCAAAAGCTAAAGCAATGACAATACTATAATTTTTAACCTAAGGTAAAACCGTAAATTTAAACATGAGGCAAATTCGTAATTTTAAACTGAAAGTAAAATCGTAATATACCCGAATCAATAAGGAAGTACCAGGTAAATATGCAATTGAGGAAACATAATTTAAGAAAAAAAAAAACCACCGCCATTTTCCTCCAACGTTTCTAAAGTAGCGTTACCCTTCATGAGTATAATGTCACTATAGGTAATACCACTTGCGTGATAATTTTATCATACACCATATGTTTTTTTAATAGATATAATTTTTTATTAGTTCACATATTATTAGTTCAATATGCCAATCAATATGAATCCATAAAGAGTAGAACCCATTTTGTTCAATATGACAATCAGTCAGGGACGGCTTAACCTATAAGGAAGCCCAAAACGAAAAAAAAAACGAAGCCGTTTTATTTTAAACATTTTTAAATGTTCAAATTCATCCTTTCGATTTTGATTTAATACAGACTAGTTTAAATACCCGTGTGTAACACAGTCATCTAGAGTAAATTTTATTATGTAACAGTGTTAGATAAATTTTGAAATGAAAAAATGTTCCATTTATGTAGATTCTAAATAATTCGATCCGAAAATAATGAATACGATAAAATCACAACTAAAAAAAATTTCTTTATACCTCACATTTGTTATTTTATCTGTAGGTTTGACATCCTTGTCTAGTGTTAGTAATTTGACTTCATCCTGGTTTTATTCTTGATAAACCGAGATACAATTGGTGAAATCACATATAAGACAAAGTAAGGCGTGCTTAATTACATGTTTATCTCCAAAATTTTGCATTTGCATTCTCTTTAATGTGCTAGTTCATCTTTTGTTTCGATGAATCCAGGTACTAACCGGACTCAAGCAACCACTGATACAACCATCGAAAAACCATTGAATATTTCAAGAACCGCCCGTTTTTAGCTCAAAGCTTACACCTTTATCTGCAATATATACATCTCCACCGGAAAACATACCGCCAACTGCCATAGAACCAGTCCCCTAACACATCCAAAATCTCATTGAAGTTTGGGAACACCAACGCAACTGCGGTTGTATCGTTACAACGTATGTTGTTCTAAAACTTCACTTGAACATGTTGAACCGAAAAACTGGCAATAATGGCAACTTCAATTCATGGAATCTTTCTAGAAATTCAGTGTCCGAGAACTTTTGCGTTAACAACCTCTCAACAAATGCAAATACTGGCCGGCGGTAAATCTGTTTAAAACGGAAAGAATTGTGTTGGTCATTGCTTATTTATTTACGGATAAAATAAATTGACTTTTAAGGTCAAGTAGAAGATAAAGGAATAAGACTACTCTCCTTTTAAAAGAAACAATTTGACTTTTAAGGTCAAACCAGAAGATAGAAAATTCAATGTTTGATGGACCACGTAGCCTGTTAGAAAATTCATGATGACTCCACCAAATCTAAATATAGATACAGATATGTGAGATAATCTTGGTCTGCAATAAAAACCAATATGAATTTCAGTATGAAAAGTGATAGTTAAACCTTAGAAGTCTGATAGCAAAGGACAGTTTGATTTTTGCGGTCAAACTATCAGCGACAAATTTATTATTTTAGTAAACCTCATAATCTTTCAAAGAAAAAACGATAATAGAATCTTTATCTAAACCCATATCAATTTCAACTTGGAAGTCTGACCTCAAAAGTCAAAGATTGACAACGTTTATGTGAAATAATGAAGGTTTACTTGGTATCCTCCTATTTATATGGAATGCACGCATTAGCAAAGCTGATAAGCCAATATGGTTGATAAAACCGGAAATCCGTTACCAAATGTAATATACCCAAAACATCCCGAGGTAGAAAATACACATAAGATTCTCTATTGCTGAAGCTCGTTTTGTTGACCACATTTGCGACTGAGTTATAAGCCTTTTTTTTACACATTTACAACTGCATTTTATGCCTCATTTTACCACATTTGCAGCTGCTTTTCATTTATGTTTTTAGCACATTTTAGCCATGTTTTGAGCCTCTTTTTATCACATTTGCAGCTACTTATTATCTCTATTTTATTACACACACATCTGTGATCTTAGGTGTAAGACGACCACATTGCACTGTTGTTATTCATCTTATATGTTGTTTTCTTATTCCCTTCTTATCAATTTATTACAACTTATCCTGTGGAGTAGTACATCCCATTTTAGTGTACACGTAAAAAAGACTTTAAGGTAATTTATCACCGATCAATTCTCGTCAAGTATATAATTGACACGGAAAAAGTTAAGATGGTCAAACCATAAAAACTTCATATAATAAAAAAACAAACATGAGAATAAGTTGCCTTCTATGACAGATGTCCATGATTTCTTGACTACTCGAGTAGACCCGTTAACTGCCACCTAAGTCAACAATGAATTTTGCATATCAGTTCTCACCATTCTTGATATATACACAATAATGTAAATCGTTTCAATGCAATTTTTCCTACAATGTCATTTCTATTTAAGTATATCAAGTTACGTTCAAAGAATCCATATCAAGTTAGGATTAAGTACAATCCTCATCGAATTTTGCAGATGACTAAATAAAAAGATGGCCATTAGCCGATTAGCACACCGGATGCAAATTGCAGCCACCAATGTGCATGTTTAGGGTCCTATATAAAAGAACATAAATCATTCAACAACAATATAACACAGGCATTCTATAAAGGATCTAGAAAATCTTACCCACAGCTTTGTTTGTACTCGTTCTTCGATATGTATTGACATACTTTCTAACATCATTTTCTTTAGAAAATGAGAAGTTTTCAGATTTTTGATGCCGGCCTCTCATTCTTCCTTACAATACAACCACAAACCGAGTTCCTCCTACTTTCCTCATTCCTTCTTCCATACCCACAAAAACACGGCGTTTCTGTAATTTAACACTCGCCTAGCTTCAGTGCCTCCACTAACCTCAGATCCACTAAGGCCAAGAGCAAGAGCTTTACCGAAGGCCATTTCTCACTTCATATACCCTCTATTTGCTTTATTATATGAAATATAAGCAAAACTAATAATCCTATTCCTGACATAATATAAGCAAAAGGCTCTACAGATTAATCATCATATCCATCACGTGATCATCATTCGAATATTTACCTCATTGGTCTGGAAACATTATTCCAATATAATTACCTCCTGAACTCCAATCTTAGGGTCAAAAAACGTGGAAAATGAAAGTCAAAGTGTCAAACGCTGGCCCATTGGGTGCATGTACTGTCATTATTATCGCCCTTCCTGGAGCCTTTTTAATCTTATCATACTGTGACTTGAAATCTGCAATATCTTTTGCTGATGGAAGCACCAATGCACGAACACTTGTACCCAAAATCTATATGCAAAGATCAATCAAAACAGTTGTACACAATGCACGGACACTTGTACCCGACAACATATCCTAAATCGTTAACATTCATGGATTCAATATTTTCAAGATATACAAATTGTATAAGGTAAAAACAACCTTAACAATGTGAATGTCCAGAAGGGATTAGAGTGTGAGAAACTGATCGATTTAGGGATCAAAGCAGAGTCGTGCTTCACGAATCTAATAGGTAGTCTCCCCTTCAATTGATTTTCAGAATCTCCCTTTCAAGTGTTATAAGTGTCCAGAAATCTGAACTCAAATGGCATCAAAACTCGATCAAATTGTTGCTATTACTAAGTATTAAAACAACAGATAAAACAAAATTCGTATCTACAGTTGAATCAAAGGAGTATTATTAACTAAAACAACAAATAATCCTAATCATGTTCTAAATTCAATTTGATTGTTAATCATGTTATAAAAAGGTAGATTCAAAGATCAAATCAACATAAATATTTTACGATTCAAAGGCACATTATTCATGCTGATATCGACACTAATTTTCTTAGAATCAAACAAATAGTTTACGACATTGAATTCCTTATAAAGAAAATATAAATTGCGAAAACACAAACAAACCACATACCCTCGTGCCCTTTTCAGATCCGGGGTAACACCATATCCAGCCGGCATAGCCTTTTTCTTCTTTTCGCAGTCGCAACCTAGTACGTAACCTCGTTTCCAGACTAATATGAAAGTTGTAGAAAATGATATAATAAAAATGTGATAAAAGAGAAAAAAAATCAACTTTGTCACTTATTTATTAATGATAAAAAGTAATGAGTACTTATGCTTCTACCATGGGCGAGGTTGCACCACTCCAACCATCAATCAAAGCTAAATATATACATAGATAACAAAAAATTATGTATGGATCTGGGCTGCAAACCTCTAGGGACGACACATGAATCATATCGGCCACAAGCTACAAGTTATGTTTCCCTTTTTTTTGTCTCTCATCATTGTTTATTTGCTTCCTATGCATCACATTACAACATACATATAAGATAACAATTTGACCATTTTCTTTAAAAAAATATAACATTTAGCTTTGACCCATTAGCAATAACATAACCCAATCAGCCCGTTAAAGAATAGGCTATTATCGATGTTAGTTTAAAGGCTATTATCATTTTACGGGTCATTATTTAGAAACTCATAAAACCTTTTCATACCATGATCATGATCGCTCTGACCACTGCGTGCCGATTTCTCTAGATCATAAATATAGCTGCCTGAACAAAAATTACAATAATAAAAAAAAAAGAAATTTGAGGATAAGCATGAAAAGACATGTCAACAAAAATAATCTATTGATACAAAGAGTTAAGAATGTGCTATAAGTTAGTTTTAAAACTAATTAGTGTAATGGAAGTTTGACTTGAATCTTCAACAACCATGACTTTTCCTTCCAGAATTTCAAAGAGATTCTAGCTTGTGAATAGCTCAAGTCCTACAATGGGAAATGACATACATATAAGCTATGTTACAGAAAAAGAATACACATAGATAACCATATGATAGAAACGAAACATCGTTCAGTATATAAACCAGTATCAAATACTCCTAAAGCTTCAAATAAAGAGTAATTTTATATTTGGAGTGTCGGATTTCCTTCTTCTATATAATATTAATACACACATAAACAATCATATAAATAAGGAAAAAGAAAGTATCAATTAGGGTTTTAGGGTTACTTTAGAACTTCGTCTTCTTACTTAACGGTAATGGAGTCTGCGAATCCGACTGCGATGGCGACGGCGACAGAAGTGTTAATTGGTTACTGAAGATAGAGATTCGAGTGCTTGTTGTAGCCGTAACTTTTGCGTGTGATTCAGTGGTATCTCCATGCCTCTCATCTTTGTGTTCTAAACCGTGTGAAGAAGAAAGATCTGAGGTTTTTTATTCTAAATCTGGACGTAGATTAGGGTTTTTGAATGTAAGGAGGATGAAATAAAAATGGGGAAAGAAGAGAGAGAGATTCATGGCAGTGGGAAAGAAACTTACGAGAATAGAGGAAAAGAGAATGGCGCCCAATATGAATTATCTGGCCAAAGAGATAGTCCACATCACCCAATTGATTGGCCAAGAATAGGGTCATGTGGCAAAGTTGAATTGGTTTAAAGGACTATTAGGGGGAAGGGAGTGGGCGGCAAAAGTGCACGGCAATCTAGTTTGCCGACCGGAAATACCACCGCCAACGTTTTGCCGATGCCGAAATGTGGAGGTTTTCTGTGAAGGTTCACCTAATCGACAAAGGTGAAGAATGTTTGTGACCGTTGGACTTCAGCCGCAAACCCACTTCCACCTTCAGCCGCAAACCCATTTTGTGACGAAGAAGATATGTCTCCGAGGAAGAAGCCGACCAAACACCGTCATCACCTTGTCCCGCAAACCCACTTCCACCATTTTTTTCCGGCGGATGTGATTTTCCGGCGGGTGGAACCGGTGGTGATGGAGGTGATCGTGATGGAGGTGGAACCGGTGGTGGTGGTGGCGACTGGTGATGGTGGCGGTGGAGGTGACTATGGTGGTACCAGGAAGTGTGGCGGTGGAGGTGACTGTGGTGCTGGAGGTGATCGACTGGTTATTTTGTGAAGGAGGTGATGGGTGTTTGTGGTGGAGCGTAAGAAAAAACAAATAAATAAATAAAAGTTTGTCACTTTAAAATGTTTACATTAACATTTTTACAAGTTTAACTTTTTACTCTTTTGACCTGAAATTCTCTATTGGTTGATTTTAAATTTGCACTTTAAACTCTTTAACAACTCCTTCCTTCACCTTAGCTGACTATACAATTTTAAAGGAAAACTGATTAACTCTTTAACAACTCCCTTCCCTTCACCCTTAGCTGATATACAATTTAAAGGAACAACTGATGTAGATGACAATATAGCTCATTCCTTCTACCCATAATAAAAATCATAAAACTTTTTTAGGCCTAGAGTAGAGGGTCTGCCCACTTAAAACAAAATAAAAAATATTAATTAAAAACAATGCTCTATGGATTCGAACCATGAATCATTAAAGTGACTGTTGGATTTCCTTACCACTACAATATAAGAGAATTATTATTATAGGTCATCAAATTAAATTTTAATAACTTTTTATTAAAATAGAGGCCTTAAAATTTTGGAGGCTTGTTTATTTGAATGGCCCACAAGCGGGCCCTGCAATTAGTATGAATTCAGAAAGAGTAGAACCTATTTTGTTGTATTTATGTATCCATAAAATATAATACCTTATTTACTTTTAACAACTATACATGAGAAATGATATTTATGATTTTCAACTATACATGAGAAATGATATTTATGATTTTCTTTTGTGGTTTATTTGATGATATGGTTTTTTAGGTAAGTATTTAGTTTAACAACAGGATAAGAATGATTAGTTTATCAAGTTTCTCCAACGACTTGGGTGTAGAATGTGGCACGCTCTCTTGGTTTCGTTATTGTTGCTATAGGATCAAGGGCAAGCTTTGTTGGCTATATTTCAAACATTGTACTTGGATGTGAGCGTGGTGTGTATCTCGAAGTAAAGATCTAGGAAAAGATATTGGAACCAAAAACATTAATTGTCCATTCGAATTGGTGGGAAAGTATTCAAAGAAAAATGATGTTTGGAAGTTAAAAGTCGTACGTGATGAACATAATCATCCACCCACATTGTATATGGAGGGAATGCACAAGCAATGAAATTATCTTGTAACGGAAATCGTTTGGTGCAACATTTGAGGTTAAATGTAAAACCGCGTGATATTCTGTCAACGTTGAAGAGGCAAAATGAGAATAATGTGTATGTTCTAAAGATCATATACAATGCTCGTAAGACCAATCCCATCATGGCATGATAGGGCCATAAACTAGAGATGATTAGATAGCACCATAAGACATCCTTAGCGGATACTAGAGGTGGAACCCCAATGCAGAATCTTATGTACACTTTGCAAAGTAAAGGGTACGTTTTTGAGTATCTTGTACACGACATTACTAATGAGTTAGAAGAATTATTCTTCGTCCATCCAAAATCATTAACTACATGGCATGCATTTCCAAACGTGGTGTTGATGGATGCTACATAGAAGACAAACAAATATGATTGCCCTTTCTTGAAATTGTTGGTGTCGTTTATACCAATAAAACATTTTCTATTGCATCCGCGTTTATGAACAAAGAAAAGGCAAAGTACTTGGCTGGATAACTATGCAAAAAGGTTTGTGTCACTCTGGACAGACAGGCATATCAACTTTGGAAATTCAACTAACATAGTTGAAAGCCAACACGCTAAACTAAAAATGCACTTGGATACAGCAAAATGTGATCTAGACAGATTCATACACGTTACTGAAGACATTGTGAAATCACAAGAAACCGCTATTCAAGACAATATTGAAAGAAGCAGACATTTCCGCAAGAAAAAAATATATAACTGCCCAATATTTTAACAATTGCACGATGTTGTTTCACACCATGCCATGAAGATTATCTTAGCTGATATTCATTGGTCAAGAGGCTTTGTGCTAACTGTGGACAATTATGGTTGTTAGATACGGTCATGTTTTGGGTTACCGTGTGCCCACGAACGTGCAATGTATGCCTCTGCAGGTATATATTCTCCACTATATTCAATTGATATTACATATTTTCAATAGTTTATTATAATTTTATATGTAATTTATTTGGATGTAGGTTTTGCTATTCCATTCAATTGCCTTGACCCTTTATGGACAAAGCTTGATTTAGTACTGTCCATATATTATGGAATTATTTAAAGAAACTTTTAACAAGCAACTAAAACCTCTTAAGTTTATTAGTAATTATAACTCACTCGATATATTTTGCTTTTCTATATGGTTTGAAATAATGGACAACGTTCGAGTTGAATAGGTGGTACCTCAATGTATTGTACAACTCAATGTATTTTTCCTTTTAGTATGGTTGAGATAGTGGACAAGGTTCCAGCTGAATAGTTGGTTTACCATGTTTCAGTTTGATACTATATATAAAAATAAGTAGTCATTTTATAATAACTTATAAGAGTTTAGAGTTTATTATGTAGTTATTCTTCATCATGTTTGTACATATTGACGTGTCGAGACGCGTATAGAAAAAATAAGATATCACCAATAGAAAAATCATGTTTTTGGATGGTGAAATTAAAGGATCTAGCGGTTTTTGGTGCACCGAAACAAACATGGCAAAAAAAAATGTAGAAAAGATATAAGGTTCTGGGCGGTTCTAGAAACACCTAGAAAAGTGTATTATTTTGTGTTATAAATAAACAGCACATATCAATGTGATTCTTGGTTGTTCTAAAACCACTAGAACTGTAATACACACACACATATATAGGGATCGGTTCAAATGAAAATCATCCTTAGTTGCGAGAACCGCGGAGAACCACTCTCCACCAATCAGATCATGCCACATATACACTATTATTTTAAATCTTAAAGGTTATTTTGGTAATTTACTCAAAATGTCATATCTACTTCTCTCTCTCTTTAAAGTCTTAGCAGACTTTTCCATCTATTATCTCTCTCAAAATGTCATATTTATTTTCTCTCTCTCTTTCTTTAAACTCATATTTTCACCTAAATCAAAACTGTTTTTTTCTCAAAAAAAAAAATAATAAATAATAAAAGCTTTCTGTAATCAGAATTTTTCTTTCCAAATTTGTAATAAAATTAAATACATACTTAAGTAAATTATGATAATTAATATATTAATATAAACTTAAGTCAATTAGAAAAATAGCCTCCATACGATAGTATTTAACCAATGTAATTATAAAAAATTAATATATTAATATATACTTAAGTCAATTGGACAAATAGCATTCATACGATAGTATCTAACCAATGTCACATTCTATAGTATGATTTAATTTGGTCAATAATTTATATTATTAAAACTTAATATAAATCCCAAAAAAATACCCCATTGTATGTGCGTAAAAAAAGTTCCAAACCAGCGCGTAAAAAAGTTTGAAACCGACGCGTAAAAAAAGTTCCAAACCGGCATGTAAAAAAAGTTTAAAACTGGCGCACAAAAAGAGTTTAAAATCGGCACGCAAATAAAGTTTTTAAACCGGCACGTTAAAAAGTTTAAAACCGCGCTTAAAAAAAGTTTAAAATCGGCGCATAAAAAAAGTTTAAAATCGGCGCGTAAAAAAAGTTTCAAACCGGCGCGTAAAAAATGTTTAAAAGCGCGCGTAAAAAAAGTTTGAAACCGCACGTAAAAAACGTTTGAACATGCGGTAAAAAAGTTTAAAACCGGCGTGCAAAAAAAGTTTTTAAACCGATGCATAAAAAAAGTTTAAAAACAGGCGCGAAAAAAAAGTTAAAACCCGCGCGTAAAAAAAAACTTTAAACCGGCGTGTAAAAAAAGTTTAAACCCGGGTCTTAAAAAAGTTAAAACTAGGGCGTTAAAATAATTTTAAAAACCGGATCGTAAAAAATTTATCCGAGAATAAAAAAAATTAATAATTCATGTTTAAAAAAATTAATTGATAGTTAAAATAAAAATTATCCGAGAAAAGAAAACCAATAATGTATGTTTATTTTTTTAATCAAAAAACAATCTTATTAATTAAAACAAAATCAATAATCATATAAATTATTAAAGCTATAGTAAAAAGACCAATATGTCATTTTCTCACTAGAAAACAAAATATTATTAATTAAAATACCTTTAATCAATGGTTAGTATTGGTTCCTACAGTTGTCACAACTCAAGGTGGTTTTCATTTTAACTCATACCTATATGTATATATATATATGTATATATATGATAGGGTTCTAGAGTGAACACTAGGTTGAGAGTGAACTGTGTGAACTCATCTGGACCATTGATTATCATCATCTTTAGATTTTAATACAATGGCATGATTGTAATTATTAGGTTTATTTTCTCTATTTAATTAATAGAATAAGGGTAGATTTGTACTTACACAAGGAAAGAAAATTCAAACCTAGGAAGGTTAATATTTCCATAACTCTCGCATCTTCAGTTATACAAATCCAATAATTCAACTTTTATTCAACATCCTTCCTTCTCTCTCTCTATCATCGTCGTTCTCCCACAAACCCGTCAATCGAGTCGCCGGAAACCATCTACGAGATTCATCAACCAAGGTACACAATGCTGAACTATAATTCCAGCATTGATTTGGGAACGAATATGTTTTTATTTCGTAATCGGGAAAGGATTATCAAGTTGTCGACGAAGAACACTCATTGCCGTCACCATCATCTCCGTCGGAATCTGGAAAGGATTATCAAGCAACCAAGGTACACTCATGTCATCCCTGTGTGTATTTGATTTCTGTCGATACCAATAGTGGGTTTGGGTTTAGTTTCTTGTTTGATGCGGGTGTACACATGTGTATTGAGAAAAATGCGATGAAGATTCTACAATGGGTTATACAGAGATGTACAAGGTGTTTTATGTTTATTATGCTCTGTTTGAAGTGGTGGTACACATATGTATTATGATTATTGGTATTGTTTTTTGGTTGTGTAATTCTTTTGTACATAGGTGTATAGTTAATTGTACACACGTGTACAGTTAATTGTAAACAGGTGTACATGCCGTTATTAAAAAGTATACAAACTGATGTACACAGGTGTATGTTGTTACTTGATTCGGCCATAAAGGTACGTGAATATGAACTATACTAATTTCCAGGATGTAGAAAGAAAAAAGAGAGCAATTTTCTGCGACCTGGGAAGGGCTGGGAAGGGACAATAAAGTTGTTTTTTGGATTGATTATGTTCATGACCTTGTTAAACTTTAAAAGATATTTTAAAATTGAACAAAAATAGGAATCAGTAACTGATTCGTATTAAAAAAAATAATGAATTAATAATAATTAAAATGTATAATTGCAATCCTATTCTTAACAACTAAAAAGTAAATGAAAGGCTAGAATTAGTTCACTAAGTCATAGTCACAAGGAAAGGGGTTGTTCACAACAGAACTTAACCTTATATATATATATATATATATATATATATAACATTTCACCAAAACCATCTGTAAATTTATGTAAATCCAGCCATAAACAAAAAAACCTAACAAGTTAAAAAACCTTATTAACTAGTATAACATACATAGTTTACCATATTTGCTCAAATACAATACTAAAATAACTCAAATTTAGCTATCATCATTAAATACCAGAATAAAAAAACCGCTTCGTGATGTTGTTTTTTGAACGACCAACAAATCAATCCCGAACACTCTTAGGGCACCCATTGGACAAACGGAGTACTCCGAGAGTAACCCGAGTCGTCCACCACCAATTCCGGGGAAAACCCGATAACCCGCCCGCCCATAGGCACGACGGTAAAATTGCAGGTAAAACCCGTTTGGCTCAAGGATCGAACCCAGGTTTCCCTGGGTCTCCTATCACTATCCACCAGTGCCTCACTCCTTTTTTCCATCAAGTGAGAATTGAACTTGAGTCTTCCAAGAAGAACTCAAGTTCTCCTACCACTTGAGCTTCATGATGTTAATATGTAAATTAATATTACTCGTATTTACTTGATAAATATACCTATATTATTTTATTTTGAAAACAACTATTATTATAATAAAACAAACTGTGAGCGTGAGTTTACGGGTTCGATCCTATACATTAGCGATGGGATCAGTATAGTACCCGTACCCATATCGAAAATACCGGTATCGAATTTAAACAATAGTGGGTACCGAATATGTTGGTGCACTACGAGATTCGGTACCAATATTTCGGTACGATACCCATTTTGGTACCACTTTATTTTTATTTTAATTTTTAAGCACTCGTACGAGTAAAAATAGGTAAAATCGTTATGAGTACCAATACCAATGGGTACCGAATATATAAAACTTGTACGAGTACTACTATGATACGGGTACCAAATTGGTAAAATCAATAGAGTACCAAAGAAACCATCAAACGAACTAAATCAGAATATAAAAAAAACTCTTGAAATTCTATATAAAATTCGGTACCCGTACCGTTTTTACCCGTACTCATACCAATACCGAAAGTACCAAATACCGAAATCAATAAAAATAGGTACCGATACATGTACCGAATACCCAAAATCGATACGGGTCCCGATACGGGCATGGTATAGGTACAGGTATGATATTTGAGAAAATATTCTCATCCTTACATACATTGCTTTATACAAAACCAATATTTTGCATTTTGTCAATCAAAAATCATTAAAACGTATATTGACACCGGTATTGATTTTATTTGACCAATATCGATTCAACTTGTCATAGTAATCAACTCTGTTTCATCTCTCCCGATTTAATTATCATTTCATAACTTTTTCTTATCAATCTAAATAATTATCATATTACTTAGTGTCTTTATGAATTACTATTGTATAACAAGTGTACAAAAACATCCTCCGGCAATGTCTCCGGCACACGGAACAACATCGCCTCAACTCCGGTTTTCATCCTTCGCACTACAGTTTTAAAATGATCATACATTGAGTAGATCACAACTTAAGCTTGGTTACCGTCACGATCGGAGCTTCGGATGTTTGAGAATCTACAGCATTGGTGGGTGAACCCATGGTGGCCGGAGCGTTGCAAGAGCCAATTCCGGCAGTGAAATCAATATATTTTGAAACGAGACCTTTGACATTGAAGACGCCCGCAAAACACCGCCGAAACTTACCGCCTTTCACCCCGGTCAACGATGTAAAAAACTATATCGCCGGAGAAACCACAACAGTGGCAAAACTTATAGTAGTCGTAGGATACAGTGGTGAACGAACTGTCATTAGTGGCCGCGGAGTACGGTGGTAAGGATGGTGGTTCATATGGTTTTGTTTTGAACTAGTGTTATACTACGCCCGCTTTGCGGGGCAGTAAGCAGAATATATGTTAGATAACATGTATGTCTGTGTTTCGATTACCTGAACATACTACTCATAACACAATCTTAATAATAATTACATCAAGACATAGGTAAAAATACACTCATCATAGAGTAACTTTATTAAAGTTCAAGAGTATTAGCGTTTGTCCACCAATAGTAAACAATCACTATTCCCCCAGGTTGGTTCGTCACAGTAGCAAGAGGAAATTGCTAAAAGGTGAAATACTAAAAGAAATGAAGTAGAGAGACTAAACATGTACAAACGAAAGTTAAAGCGGATGCACTAAAGACACATATGAACAAAGCTAACCAATTAAAATTAAGTTATTTTTTAAACAAAGGGCTAAACACATATATTAGCAAAGTTTGAGGTTTTAAAGCAAGATACAAACAGCAAAGATCAATCATAAAAAGGAATAAAAATAGAAGTATTAAACATGTACACTAAAAAACTTATAGCAGGGGACTAAACACGTATATAAACAAAGTTAACTAATAAAAAGAAAAACAATTAAAAGCATAGAGGCTCTTAACAAGTATTTTAGCGAAGCTTAAGGTTCGAAATAAAAAATACAAAAACCCACAACCAATGAGAGGGTGTCACTATTCCCCCTTATGGTAAATGTATGTATGTATTTAAAATGTATGTATTTAAAATGTATGTATTAAAATTAAAATAGAATAAATTAGAATAAAATAAAATTAAAGTAAATTAAATTAAAATTAAAATAATTATAGGTGAGTATGTTTAAAATAGTAATAATAAATATAATTTACATTTAGTGATTTAATTAGAACAATTTTTTTAGAGTAAATTTGAAGTTTTGTTGTTTACATCAAATTGTAGGCGTTGTCCTTTAGCGTAAAAGTTAACAAGTTCTATACTTAATGTTCTAAAATCTTGCATGTTATGTCTTTTCGGCCAAACCCAGTTAGATTTTTTTGGTTAAATCTGATTACACAAGGGTATTTTAGTCTGATTACCCATTTTTATTTTATATTATCTAAAAAATAAAACAAACTATTTTAAAGATATATATATATATATATATATAGGGAATGGTTAAGTGGAAAACCCTATCTTTTTGAGAAAACCCTGAAAACTTAACCTCATCCGTTGATTTTGTTTCATCAAAGTAGATCAATGGCTCTCTCTTTTTGTTAACTATTAGATATAAATTGATTCTTATATTACATGCTGGTACAAGTAAAAGGGTAATTTGGGTAGTGAAAAAGGGGCTTTTGATCTTTGGAAAACACAAACCCCTGCCATACTGGTACAACTAAAAGTACTATCTAATCAAATATGAGAATTCAAAACACTATCCCTCTTTCTCTTTCCCACTTCCTACTAACAATTATCACAAATTCATAAATTTGTTCCCCTTCAACCAAATTCCAGAAAAATCCTATATATAAAAACGTCATCTTCAACCCACCCACCTTTCTTGATTCTTCCATAGCAGCCCTTCAACCAAACTAGAAAGCTTCGTACCACCTACCACCTATGATGGCGGTTATAGCAGCGGACATGTTAATTTGCTGGTGCGAGTTGTGTTTGTTTGTTTCGTGGTCATCTGGTAACTTGATTTGCTGGTGCGATCTGGTCATCTAGTAACTTGCGGCTATATTTTCGGCATGCAGTAGCGACAACAACGGCAAATGTTTACACTGGATCGTACTTATGCGCCTGCGAGTGCGGCACTATGGGAAATCTCAAGGGGAACAAAGGAGTCTTTAAGGTGGAGCCGCTGGTCGGGTATGGCTTAAGTGATATAGAAGTTGCAGCGTGATGGAAACTCGAAAGAAATGTTTCAGAAACTATTCGAATGGCATGATTTTAAGGGTTTTAGTATAATCATTCTCAGAAGAAAAAAATATAAGTAAATAACCATGATGCTTTTGTACGAGAAACATGGAAGTAAAATGGAAATGATTTGGGTGGGTTACAATCAAATTGAATTTTTGGGTTGTAGCTATGCTAGAAAATTTTATTTACCCTTTATTTTATTTGTTCTTGATTGGAAAATAAAACATCTAAACACATACATACACACGTTATATTTGCAAATTATCATGTTTCTAAAACACCATTGGAATTTACTATTATTATTATTTAGTGATATATTTCTTTAATACAATAGTGTTAATTGTTAACTATCAAATAAGTTAGTTGTCCATAATCATGTAATATAATTCGATTATATAATGTATGAAGTTCCCATAATAACTCGTTCAATTTAATTTATTTATCTTTTAGAGTTTATGAATTTTTGTATGTTACATGGACAGACAAAAGCTCGTAAAGGTAAGTGTTTTGGTTTTCAGACTGCAAAAAAAGGTCCTTTTCTGCGTATGACATTCACGTTTCCTAACATGTGTTAAATGGCAGGACAGAGAGCAAATGTAACACATTGTACTCGGACGGAGAGCAGATGTAACCTGACATGTGTTCATGTGTAACATTTGTTAAGCCCATGTAATAATCATAGATAACGTGTGTTAACCTTTGTTATAGTCTTGATGTCACCTGACATGTGTTCATGTATAACATGTGTTAAGCCCATATAATAATCATAAATAACGTGTGTATACTGTTCATGGATACTGATCATATTCATAACACATGTACAAGTTAATATGGAACATACAATATGAAACGGGCCATTTATTGTGTACAGGCTATTTACTATATCAAAACTCGTATACCTGATATAACGTGTGTTAAGCGTCAGTAATAATGTTGTTGTAGCCTGACATGTAGCCATGCCTCAGGGTCAGGGTGAAAACATTGTTACGATGATGTGTATATACTGATCTAATATGTGTTACAAGTTTTCCTGTTTTAGAACATGTAGTTGCTTAACATGTGATAAGGGTGAAAACAATCGACGGAGGCGATGAGTTTAATATGAAACGGGTCATTTATTATGCACATTTTGGAATATATAACATGTATTAAGACTCTGTTATAATCTTTTTGGTAACCTGACATGTATAACATGTGTTAAGTCGCCAATAGTAACTTAATAACAGCAGAGATACAAATACGGGCGCCTCCAACACAAAATGTGTTATGTCCAT
The DNA here is from genome assembly GCA_947069175.1 of Scalesia atractyloides. Classification (NCBI taxonomy): domain Eukaryota; kingdom Viridiplantae; phylum Streptophyta; class Magnoliopsida; order Asterales; family Asteraceae; genus Scalesia; species Scalesia atractyloides. Next base: position 18,283,822 of record CAMTDV010000014.1, on the reverse strand, counting down.
ACCGTTTTAACATTGTGTACTAAAGAAAACAATACGAGTCTCACATTACATATTACTAGTAAACGAATATACATATCACTAAGAAAAATGGTGCGTCGTTTACTATACTCATACTCGTATACCTGATATAACGTGTGTTAAGACTTCCAGAATGGATGCATAAACTCCAATAGTAACTTAATAACAACAGAATATACCATATATAACGTGTGTTAAGCCTCTATTATAACGTGTGTTAAGACTTCCAGAATGGATGCATAAACTCCAATAGTAACTTAATAACAACAAAAGTACAAAAACAAGCGACTCCAACACAAAATGTGTTAAGTCAAGACCATTTTAACATCATGTACTAGTTTTTGTTTGGGTCGGTCTTGAAACGGTTTATAAACATGTGGGTGTGCGTATTCCAGGGAAGTTATAAAAATGTGTTTTCATGTCACACGTAACACGTGTTACGTTGTACATGGGTTTCATGTCACATGTAACACATGCATGTCCAGAAGTTCAAAACAATAACACGTGTTACGTTGTGTTGTGTTGTAACATAAACATGGTCATGATCCTTGACAAGGTTTGATTAAGACTAACCAGAAGTTCAAAACATAAACGTTGTGTTGGATCTTGTTTCCCTTGTATCCATCACCATCCTAATAACAAAAAGATAAGATAACCGTTAAGTCGTTCACCATACATAACTATTAACAAGGTTTGATTAAGACTAACCATATTTGCTAGATCAAAATTAAAATTACCATATTTTATATTAGGGTTTCTGGCTAAAAACAAACATAACTTTACAATCTCATCACCAAATTTACCAAACCTTAGATCAATATTGTCACACCCCGACCCGCAGCGGAATAAGAGTCGGGGCATAATTGGGTTATCACCAAAGCTCATGATGTTTACTAATATGTTTCATATTTATTAAATTCAAATTACATCTCAAATGTTCAAGTCAAATTCATACAATACCAGGAAAGGAAAAATTAAATAAAACAATCCAAAGTCTAAACTGGTTTATTCTTCTAGGCCGTCCTATATGTTTCTTGCTTCAACTTGATCACCTGTATCATGTGTAAAAATGGGGGATTTTGGGTCAACAAAAGTTGGCGAGTGAACCTTGTTAGAAAACATTTTATTATTGATTTCTGGTTATATTTAATATGGAAAAATTGTGCATTAATCATATGTGAGCAAACGTAAATAAACATACCATAACAAACAACAAACCACCTTGTATGAGCAAATGACATGAATGATAATGTATACGTTGGCAACATCACGTTCCGCTCATAGGTAATGGGGAACGGACGGCCTATGATGATGTATGTGCGATCAAGGCTCAATCAAACGGAGCCGATCGTATGTTGGCAACGCCTCGTTCACGCTCATAGGTAATGGGGAACGGTTCCGCTCATAGGTAATGGGGAACAGACGGCCTATGATGATGTATGTACCGAATATGATAAATTAAATCTAAACATTAACCACACAAACAATTTATACATAATGGATACACATTTGATCATTGTAACATTTGTCAAAAACGGGTTTCCAAAACCCGCTCCGTTTTGTAATCAAATATCAAGTTATAAATGCCACGTTGTGTATTTATGGTTATTTTGATTTTTAATGATACATAATTAATAAACAAACTAAACTATAAAAATTATTTTTGATAAAAATTGAAAACAAAATAAATAAAAATAAAATGTTGCTGCCGGGACTCGAACCCGGGTCAGCCGGCAATTGTAATCCAAAGACTTAACACACACCCACATCACCACTCCGCCACTTGTTGTTTTCTGTCATCTCTAGGAAACAAATAACTCTTATACGCAAACCTAGTTAAACCGGTTGCGCCAACTGAGAAACCGAAATCGGCAATTCAACCGTCTAATCGTTTGATTAATCGCACATTCAGGTTTATAACCGATGCACCGACGATTTTAATCAATTCGGATTTGAATGAACTTCAATTTTGATCATGATCGGCTTTTATAACCGAAAACAATCAATGTCTGAATTACTTCAATCAAGACCCGTCTCGCGACTCAAAAACATCATACAAACTTTCCATTTCACTTTCGTCACACATTCGGTCCATCAGAAAGCTTAAATCAACTAGCCGGAAAATTCTGCAAGTTGCCGGAAAACCGTATTTGTCCTCAAATCGGTAAGTTCTTCAATACCATCGTAGTCTAACAGTTTTAAGCTATTTCTAACTCAAACCTTCCACTTGAGATTGAATTCAGGCACCGTTATCAGATAATTCCAGTTCGCCGGAAAATTTCTGGAAATCGTTATCTTCGTCTGTGAAACGGTAAGGACCTTCAAACACACTTTTAACGTTTGTTTATCACTTCAGTTCCATGATTGGCTAATCAAAACGGTTAATTGTTTTGTTCAGTTGAGGTGCACTAAAACAGAGCCGACGCATTGCCGAAAATTCTGTGATAGATCATTCCTACGGTATGTTACTTCCAACACTGTCTCTGCCATTTCATTTTAGTCTTATGAATGATTGATAATCGTAAAAACAAGAAACGGATTAGTAACACAGTCGACTGTAATTTGAGTGAAGAAGACGAAGATAGTTAAGTTATAAGTATAATTAAAATTGGTATTTTAAACGGGTTAGACACACAGTCCAGCGGTGGACTGTGTGCAAATAATACGCGCATGTCACGAGTTCGATTCCTGATACACGCATCCTTTATGTAATAAAATGCCTTTTTGATTAAAACTGAACCGGGTTAATCTTGTTAGTTGTTAAGTATAATAAAAACCGAAATATTAACCAGGTTAGACACACAGTCCAGCGGTGGACTGTGTGCAACACTAACTCGCACGTCACGCGTTCGAGTCTGGTTAACAGCACCGGTTCGATGATTTAAAATCTTTTTAAAAACAAATGAATTTTGAATAAATCGGATAGTATATAAATATAATTAAAAACAAGATTATTTCGGGTTAGACACGTAGCTCAGTTGGTAGAGCTGCGTGCACACGAACGAGAGGTCTCGGGTTCGAGTCTCACCCAGTGCATACATGCACACTGACCGAACCGGTCAACAGGTCAACAAGTCAACGGTCAACGGTCAACGCAAAAATAAACAATTTTTTTTATATTTTTATTTTTTTAATTTAATTTAATTTAAAAATCAATTAAAAATACTTAAAAATACATTTTCAAAGATAGAAAATAGCCTTAAACTCACAAAAATATATCTAAAAAATTCCATTAAAATCCTTAATAAAATCCACTCATTTACTATATGTTTTCGATATTATTTAGGTTTGTAATTCTCGTTGTTCAACTCTTCCAATTCGTGCGCATCTCATCATCTCCAATCAAACGCACCCAATGTGAGTGAATCTTTGCAATTCCCCGTTTTAATCACGTTTTGGGGTGTATCATGTGTCTTGCTATATATTATATTTAAACCATTGTGCATACATCATATCATGAACTTGTGTATTCAGCTTGTTACAACTGTTATGTGGTTATTGTTAGATTCAATTTATTATTTCAGTACATGCAATTTCATAGGCCGCCGCTCCCCATTACATTATGAGCGTTGAGTATGTTCCCCATTACATTATGAGCGTGAACCTGGCGTGCCCACATACGATCGGCTCCGTTTGATTGAGCCTTGATCACACAGACATTTATCATTTTCAGTACATGCAATACGATCGGCTCCGTTTGATTGAGCCTTGATCGCACAGTTTCATTCATGTTATTAATCGTATGATGTTGGTATGTTAATGTATGCTATCATATGTTATTGTATGTTATAGTTGTGATTGCTATTGCCACTGCTTGATTATTTACATATGCTCATTTATGATTATACACAATTTTTCATTGATAAACTAATAAGTAAATCAATAATAAATGTTTATCTAACAAGGTTCACTCGCCAACTTATGTTGACCCAAAAACCCCCATTTTTACACATGATAAGGTGAACCAGCTGCAGCCAGAAACACTTAGGATTGGACTAGAAGAATAAAATGATTTAGAGTTTGGAATTGTTTTGTTTGGTTATTTTTCTTTGTATTGTATGGACATGTTTGGATATTTGGGAATGTAACTTTGACTTTAATAAATATAAAACATATTAGTAAATATCATGAGCTTTGGTGATAACCCAATTATGCCCCGACTCTTATTCCGCTGCGGGTCGGGGTGTGACAGATTAGTATCAGAGCCATGACTATAGGGATATAGGATAGGTTATTAGACCCTTAGAGCCTATACTATAGTTGATAGAAACTTATAAGATTTTTGTGTTGTTACATGCCAAATTTCATGATGTTTATATGTTTTATGTTAAATGTTACATTCAATGTTATGCAAGCATGTTCATAAGTATATATTATCATATAATGCCTATCATGAATCATATTCTCATAACATATCACATCCATGAAAGCACACACCACATCATTATTGCTTTTACAATGATTTTTGTGTTTTCAAATCTCATCAAAGTGAGTTCTCATGACGGGCATGTAGTAACTGGAAGGGTACTAGTACCGGTAGTCGGAACGTCCTGTCTAGGCTGGCATTCGTATAAATCCAAAATAAAGGACCAGTTTGCCTACCTGGGGACTAACAATGAGAGTACGAAGTACCTATTAGGCCAAAGCATGCTATACCAAACGTCGTGTGAGCTAACCCCACTTTGAGTTGTCATTGTGTCTACACCTGGACACATTCCGACCATACATATCGTAAACATATTTTGTGGTTTGCATTCGGGTGATGCAAGTGTTAAATCGCCAATACTAATGTGAATCCTACCAAGCCAATAGCCATGGGGGCCCACATGACTATATAGGTGAAGGTATGGGGGACATTTGAGGCCCAACATGAGCAAACCCAAGACATCCTATGGATGTAGTTGCATTATTGATATTTATGTTATTTTCATTTTCTTAAAGATACATGACACCTAAAAAGACACCATAAACTCACAATCTTCTTATGTATGTTCCTGTAGATGTCGTCCAGACAACAACGAAGGGGTAAAAGATCAGGAAGGTCTCAGGAACGCCTGGCCACACAAATCGCGAAACAAATGGCCACGATACTGCCTGACATTGTAGTCCAAGTACAACAAGCCCTCGCTACAAATCCTACTAACCCTCCCCAACAACATGACCAGAACATCGACAACCCTCCTACCAGCAAGTGCTCATACAAACATTTCAAGTCTTGTGATCCTCCTAAATTTGAAGGGACCGAAGGTGTCACTGCTCTCCTCCACTGGTTTGAGGAGATGGAAAACACTTTTCTCAACTGCGATTGTCCTGAGGATCGCAAGGTTCGATACGCCACCGGAAGACTATTTGGGGTAGCTCTCACTTGGTGGAATACTGAAAAAGGGAAGAGGGGAATTGATGATGCAATGGCCTTAACTTGGGAGGAGTTAAGGGAAATCATGACTAGGCGTTTCTGTCCTAGGAGTGAAATTAAAAAGTTGGAGGACGAATTTCATTCTTTAAAGCAAAAGGAGGGTGATCATACCACTTATAACAAGAGGTTCTTGGAGTTGAACCAAATGGTTCCAAATTTGTTTACCCCAACTTATCGTTTGATCAAGCATTATATTCGAGGACTTCCCATGAAAATTCAAGATTCAGTTCTCAGCATTTCACCGGTAACACTTGAAGCTGCTATGGAGCTAGCGACTGAACTGACCGAGAATCGGATTCGCAACGGGAAGTTTAAGGAAGAGAAAAAGAAAGCCCCTGTTGAGGGTCAAACTTCAAACCATTCCATCTCCTCCTCTAAGTTTGCTAACAAGAGGAAGCGCAACACCAGAAATTTCGCCGTTACACAAACCAACCTCCCTATTCCTGCTGCACCCATTACCCAGGTTGCCCCTTCACCTGCACCATACAAAAGACCATACTCTGGCCCGTTGCCAAAATGCAACCGCTGTCAATACCACCATCCTCCTGATCATCCTTGCCAATATTGCACCGGCTGTGGTCGCGCAGGTCATACTGTTCAAACCTGCCGCATGCCTCAGCGAACGAACCGCCACCAGCCTTCAACCCAAACCCACCAACAAATAATGGGTCAAGCCCAACAACCTCTACTATTACCACCCACCCAACATTTAGCCCAAACATATTACCAACCCAATTATCCTATGGGTCAACCTATGCGAGCTTGCTACAATTGCGGAGACCCAAGCCATTTCAGAAACACTTGTCCAAGGTTGGTAAACATTATTCATGCTTAGGCCCAAGCCAACCCGGTGAATCAAGCGAACCAAGCTCCTCCACCTGCAAGAGGAAGAGCTTTCAATATTAACGCTAATCAGGCTAGAGCTGACGGCAATGTGGTTAACGGTACGTTCCTTATAAATGGTAGATATGCCTCTATGCTATTTGATACTGGTGCGGATAGAAGTTTTGTGTCCTTAGAATTTGAACCTATCTTAAACCAAAATCGGGATAAGCTCATGGAATCCATAACGGTAGAAGTTGCTGACGGGAAACCAGTTTCATTAAACTCTGTTATACGCAACTGTACACTTACCTTGAACGACCACGAATTCTCAGTCGACCTTATTCCTATGAAGCTGGGAAGTTTTGATATCATAATTGGTATGGACTGGCTCAGTCAACATCAGGCAGAAGTTGTATGTCGCGAAAAATTTATACGTATTCCTCTTTCAAACGGTCAGACTCTTCGAATCTTTGTAGAAACCTCGTCGAAAGGGCTCAGCTTAATGTCTTGTCTTCAAGCTCAAAAATATCTTCGCAAGAATTATGTCGCGTTTTTAGCTCATATCATCAAAAAGGGAACCTTGGAGAAGAAACTTGAAGACATTCCAGTAGTAAAAGATTTCCCGCAAGTTTTTCCTGATGACATTTCAGGACTTCCTCCAGTTAGAGAAGTCGAATTCCGTATTGATCTTATACCTGGTGCTACACCAGTTGCAAAGTCTCCTTATAGGTTAGCCCCCTCTGAAATGCAAGAGCTAGCCAGTCAATTACAAGAGTTGACTGACAAGGGATTCATACGACCTAGCTCATCGCCTTGGGGTGCACCTGTCCTTTTTGTAAAGAAGAAAGATGGATCGTTTCGTATGTGCATCGACTACAGAGAGCTCAACAAATTAACAATCAAGAATCGCTATCCTTTACCTCGCATTGATGATCTTCTTGACCAACTTCAAGGTGCCAACCGCTTTTCAAAAATCGACCTTCGATCTGGCTATCATCAACTTAGAGTACATGAAGAAGACGTCCCAAAGACTGCTCTCCGAACTCGTTATGGGCATTATGAATTCATGGTCATGCCATTTGGTTTAACCAACGCACCAGTTGTCTTCATGGACCTAATGAACAGAGTCTGCAAACCTTATCTTGATCGATTTGTTATAGTCTTCATCGACGACATTCTTATTTATTCAAAGTCTAAGTCTGATCATGAGCGTCATCTTCGACTCATCCTTACACTTCTAGAGAATGAAAAGCTTTACGCCAAATTCTCCAAATGCGAATTCTGGTTAAAAGAGGTGCAATTCCTCGGACATGTAGTCAATGACAAGGGAATACATGTCGACCCTTCAAAGATCAAAGCGGTACAAGAATGGCAAACTCCACGTACACCAACTGAAGTAAGATCTTTTCTTGGGTTGGCTGGTTATTATCGTCGTTTCATTTCAAACTTCTCTCGCATTGCTGTACCACTCACGGCTTTAACTCATAAGGGAAAACCTTTCATATGGGGACCCAAACAAGAAGAAGCCTTCCAAACCCTTAAACAAAACTCTGTGATGCGCCAATCCTCACTCTTCCTGAAGGTTGTGATGATTTCGTGGTCTGCTGCGACGCGTCAGGGCAAGGATTAGGCTGCGTTCTAATGCAAAGAGGAAAAGTTATAGCTTATGCTTCGAGACAACTCAAGACGCATGAGAAGAACTACACCACCCATGACCTAGAACTTGGAGCCGTTGTGTTCGCTCTTAAGATATGGAGACATTATCTCTATGGTACTAAGTGTGAAATATACACTGACCACAAGAGTCTTCAACATATCTTCAATCAAAAGGAGTTAAACATGAGGCAACGAAGATGGGTCGAACTTCTAAATGACTACGACTGTGAAATTCGGTACCACCCTGGCAAGGCAAATGTGGTGGCCGATGCACTTAGTCGAAAGGGTTATGCGAACTCCATTCGTCTTCTATGTTCGCAAATCATAACTGACATTAAAGATCAAATTCGAGAAGCCCAACATGTTTCAGTTACGGAAGATGATGTACGAAAGGAGATGTCCTGTGGAGCTGAACTTAAAATTGAAACTAAATCTGACGGTATTCTGTACTACCTAGATCGTATCTGGATTCCTAACCACAACAATCTTCGTGAAATTCTTATGAAGGAAGCTCACAAAACGCGATACTCTATACACCCAGGAGCCGATAAGATGTATCAAGACCTACGATATACCTATTGGTGGCCTGGAATGAAGAAGGATATTGCTGTTTTTGTTTCCAAGTGCCTTATATGTTCCACGGTGAAAGCTGAACACCAAAGACCCTCAGGACTTCTGGTCCAACCTGAAATACCTGTATGGAAGTGGGAAAATATAACCATGGATTTCATTACCGGGTTACCTCGCACTTTTGGTGGGTATGACACTATATGGGTAATAATTGACCGACTTACAAAATCAGCTCACTTTATTCCTATCCGCGAAGATTTCAAGAACGAAAAGCTTGCTCGTATTTATATCAGCGAAATCGTAAGCCGTCATGGATACCGTTAAGCATTATTTCTGATCGTGATGGTCGTTTCACTTCACGAACATGGCAAGCAGTACAAGCCGCTATGGGTACGCGATTAGATCTCAGTACCGCCTATCACCCTCAAACTGATGGTCAATCTGAACGCACCATTCAAACTCTTGAAGATATGCTTCGAGCATGTGTTTAGACTTCAAGGGAAATTGGGACGCTCATCTACCATTAGTAGAATTTTCGTACAACAACAGCTATCATTCAAGCATCGGCATGGCACCTTTTGAAGCTTTATATGGTCGTAAGTGCCGATCTCCTGTATGTTGGCACGAAATTGGGAAGCTCAAATCACTGGTCCAGAATTGATCCAAAAAACCACAGACAAGATCCATCAAATCCGAAACAATCTTCTAGCGGCCCAAAGTCGTCAAAAGAGTTATGCAGATAAACGACGGAAGCCTTTAGAGTTTAACATTGGTGATTATGTACTTCTAAAAGTATCACCGTGGAAGGGAGTAGTTCGTTTTGGTCAAAAGGGCAAGCTAGCACCACGCTACGTAGGACCTTTCAAGATACTCGAAAGAGTAGGACCTGTAGCATACAAACTTGATCTACCAGAAGAACTCAACAGGATTCATCCCACATTCCACGTATCAAACTTGAAGAAGTGCCTCGCTGATGAAAACCTCCACATTCCTCTGGAAGATATTCAGATTGATGAATCTATGCATTTTATTGAAAGACCAGTAGAGATCATGGACTTCGGAGAGAAACGTCTACGACGAAGTCGCATTCCAATTGTTAGGGTACGCTGGGAGTCGAAACGGGGACCTGAGTTTACTTGGGAACGTGAAGACTCAATGCGCGAAAAATACCCACATCTTTTTCCTACTACTACTTAAATTTCGGGACGAAATTCCTAAAAGTAGGGGATACTGTAACATTTGTCAAAAACGGGTTTCCAAAACCCGCTCCGTTTTGTAATCAAATATCAAGTTATAAATGCCACGTTGTGTATTTATGGTTATTTTGATTTTTAATGATACATAATTAATAAACAAACTAAACTATAAAAATTATTTTTGATAAAAAGTGAAAACAAAATAAATAAAAATAAAATGTTGTTGCCGGGACTCGAACCCGGGTCAGCCAGCAATTGTAATCAAAGACTTAAACACACACCCACATCACCACTCCGCCACTTGTTGTTTTCTGTCATCTCTAGGAAACAAATAACTCTTATACGCAAACCTAGTTAAACCGGTTTGCGCCAACTGAGAAACCGAAATCGGCAATTCAACCGTCTAATCGTTTGATTAATCGCACATTCAGGTTTATAACCGATGCACCGACGATTTTAATCAATTCGGATTTGAATGAACTTCAATTTTGATCATGATCGGCTTTTATAACCGAAAACAATCAATGTCTGAATTACTTCAATCAAGACCCGTCTCGCGACTCAAAAACATCATACAAACTTTCCATTTCACTTTCGTCACACATTCGGTCCATCAGAAAGCTTAAACAACTCGCCGGAAAATTCTACAAGTTCGCCGGAAAACCGTATTTGTCCTCAAATCGGTAAGTTCTTCAATACCATCGTAGTCTAACAGTTTTAAGCTATTTCTAACTCAAACCTTCCACTTGAGATTGAATTCAGGCATCGTTATCAGATAATTCCAGTTCGCCGAAAAATTTCTTGAAATCGTTATCTTCGTCTGTGAAACGGTAAGGACCTTCAAACACACTTTTAACGTTTGTTTATCACTTCAATTCCATGATTGGCTAATCAAAACGGTTAATTGTTTTGTTCAGTTGAGGTGCACTAAAACAGAGCCGACGCATTGCCGGAAATTCTGTGATAAATCATTCCTACGGTATGTTACTTCCAACACCGTCTCTGCCATTTCATTTTAGTCTTATGAATGATTGATAATCGTAAAAACAAGAAACGGATTAGTAACACAGTCGACTGTAATTTGAGTGAAGAAGACGAAGATAGTTAAGTTATAAGTATAATTAAAATTGGTATTTTAAACGGGTTAGACACACAGTCCAGCGGTGGACTGTGTGCAAATAATACGCGCATGTCACGAGTTCGATTCCTGATACACGCATCCTTTATGTAATAAAATGCCTTTTTGATTAAAACTGAACCGGGTTAATCTTTGTTAGTTGTTAAGTATAATAAAAACCGAAATATTAACCAGGTTAGACACACAGTCCAGCGGTGGACTGTGTGCAACACTAACTCGCACGTCACGCGTTCGAGTCTGGTTAACAGCACCGGTTTGATGATTTAAAATCTTTTTAAAAACAAATGAATTTTGAATAAATCGAATTAGTATATAAATATAATTAAAAACAAGATTATTTCGGGTTAGACACGTAGCTCAGTTGGTAGAGCTGCGTGCACACGAACGGGAGGTCTCGGGTTCGAGTCTCACCCAGCGCATACATGCACACTGACCGAACCGGTCAACAGGTCAACAAGTCAACGGTCAACGCAAAAATAAACAATTTTTTTATATTTTTATTTATTTAATTTAATTTAAAAATCAATTAAAAATACTTAAAAATAACATTTTCAAAGATAGAAAATAGCCTTAAACTCACAAAAATATATCTAAAAAATTCCATTAAAATCCTTAATAAAATCCACTCTTTTACTATATTTTTTCGATATTATTTAGGTTAGTAATTCTCGTTGTTCAACTCTTCCAATTCGTGCGCATCTCATCATCTCCAATCAAACGCACCCAATGTGAGTGAATCTTTGCAAATTCCCCGTTTTAATCACGTTTTGGGGTGTATCATGTGTCTTGCTATATATTATATTTAAACCATTGTGCATACATCATATCATGAACTTGTGTATTCAGCTTGTTACAACTGTTGTGTGGTTATTGTTAGATTCAATTTATTATTTCAGTACATGCAATTTCATAGGCCGCCGCTCCCCATTACATTATGAGCGTTGAGCATGTTCCCCATTACATTATGAGCGTGAACCTGGCGTGCCCACATACGATCGGCTCCGTTTGATTGAGCCTTGATCGCACAGACATTTATCATTTTCAGTACATGCAATACGATCGGCTCCGTTTGATTGAGCCTTGATCGCACAGTTTCATTCATGTTATTAATCGTATGATGTTGGTATGTTAATGTATGCTATCATATGTTATTGTATGTTATAGTTGTGATTGCTATTGCCACTGCTTGATTTTTTACATATGCTCATTTATGATTATGCACAATTTTTCATTGATAAACTAATAAGTAAATCAATAATAAATGTTTATCTAACAAGGTTCACTCGCCAACTTATGTTGACCCAAAAACCCCCATTTTTACACATGATACAGGTGAACCAGCTGCAGCCAGAAACACTTAGGATTGGACTAGAAGAATAAAATGATTTAGAGTTTGGAATTGTTTTGTTTGGTTATTTTTCTTTGTATTGTATGGACATGTTTGGATATTTGGGAATGTAATTTTGACTTTAATAAATATGAAACATATTAGTAAATATCATGAGCTTTGGTGATAACCCAATTATGCCCCGACTCTTATTCCGCTGCGGGTCGGGGTGTGACAATCATAAATATGATGGATGCACAAGTGTTCAAATGAAATAAATAAATAAATAGCGATACATGATACACCCCAAAATGTGATTAAAACGGGGAATTTGTAGAGATTCACTCACATTGGGTGCGTTCGTTTGATGATGTTGAATACGCACGAGTTTAGAGGGTTGATCGACGAGGAATAACTAACCTAAATAATAACGAAAAGGTACGGTAAATAAGTGGATTTTATTAACAATTTTAATAGGGTTTTAATATTTATTTTTGTGGGTTTAAGGTTATTTTCTAACTTTAAAAACATTATTTTTAAGTATTTTTAATTGATTTTTAAATTAAATAAATAAATAAAAATATAAAAAAATGTTGACTTTTTGGGTTGACCGTTGACCATTGACTTTGACTGTTGACTGTTGACTGTTGACCGGTTCGTACGCGTGTATGTATGCGCTGGGTGAGGCTCGAACCCGAGACCTCCCGTACGCGTGCACGCAGCTCTACCAACTGAGCTACGTGTCTAACCCGAAATATTTCTGTTTTTAATTATATTTATACACTATTTAATTTAATCAGAAATCATTTATTTTTAAAAAGGATTTAATTATATCGGACCGGTGCACACAACAGGTCTCGAACCCGGGACCCGTGGTTTAGTGTTGCACACAGTCCACCGCTGGACTGTGTGTCTAACCTGGTTAATATACTGATTTTTATTAAACTTAACTTCTTACAGCGAGTTGATCCGGTTCGGTTTAAAAAGAACATTTTTATTTCAGAGAGTGAGGTTGTGTCAAGGATCGAACTCGAGACGTGTGTTAATCGTTTGCACACAGTCCACCGCTGGGCTGTGTGTCTAACCCGGTTTAATATCTTGTTTTAAATTATACTTATACATAAGTTCGACTTCATCTTCTCCGTTCAAAGACACAGACAACAATTATTCAACTGTTCTTGTTTGATTCGATTAACGAAATTTATAAGTGATTGAAATGTGATGGATAGAGAGGGTTTTGTTATGAATGTACCGAAACAGATGTCTTTCTCAGAACTCCGGCAAGGATCGTCGGCTCTGTTTTGTGAACTCCGTCTATTCGGATCAATTAACAGTTTTGATCGATTAGTTGTGAAATTGAGTTACTAAACAATGATTATCAGAAGGTTTAGATGATTATACCGATTCACAGCGTGATTTTGGAAATTCCAGAGATTTTCCGGCGATTGCAGAATATCCGGCAACGTCGTCTGGGATTGATTCTGGTTGATGAATTGAAGTTAGTAATAGTCTAACAATGGATTGAAACCGAAAGAGTCGAGGTATTTACCGTTTTGATGAAAGTCTCGGTTTTCCGGCGAAAGTCCGACGATTGCAGAAAATCTCCGGCGAGTGAAATTGATTCGAGAAATGGTGCGGTTTTGAGCGAAATGATTTCCAAAGACTTGGGTGTGTATTTATAGGGAAGAATCACAATGAATTGGGTCTGATTTCAGTCTTGATTCGTTGGTCAGCCTTTCTCCGGCGGTTACGACTGATGTCGCGGGATTAGACATCGGTTATAACCGATGTCGATGTTAATACATACGTTAAGTCAAAAGAAACCGTCGGTAATTGGCGAAATCGTCGGATTTTCCGGCGACTGCGAAATGGGCGCGCTGTTGACTGAATTCAATTTCAAGTTTTATTATAAATGTTATTTGTTTCACTGGATAGCACAAGTGAGTCAAGTGGCGGAGTGGTTAAGTGTTTGTGGTTTCATCCGGCTGACCCGGGTTCGAAACCCGGCAGCCTTCTTTCTTTTTTATTTATTTTATTTTCACTTTTTATCAATTATAGTTTTCAAATTCTAAATTGTTTATTAATTATGTATTGTTTAAAATTAAAATAAATCATAAGTACGCAACGAAATTTTATAATTTGATATTCGATTAATAAACGAAGCGGGTTTGGAAACCCGTTTTTTGACGGATGTTACAAATATAACACTAACAAGACACTTTGTAACAACAAATAAATAATAAACAGTATGCAGATTAAACACATATTACCTGTAGAAAAAATCAACCAGATCTTTTCCTCATCTGCCTCCGTCACCGCATCAGACGAGACAATTAAAGCTGCAAAACACAAAAAAGCCTTGAATTATTTTATTTCCAGCTGTAATCATGTAACAAGTCACAACAAAAAGGAAGAATGAAGAGAACTTACAACACTAGATCCGAACTTTACGGACAAAATAGATTCACAAAAATGAAATACACCTATAATCTGGATTGTGATGGTGTTGGACACATTAACGGTCTAAATACGAACATTAACTATTATACTTGGTGTTCGTGTTTCACAACCCAGAATCTATAATCGGCTGAAAAAAAAAACAACTACTGAAGCAAACAAGCAAGATAAAGACGTGACCATTAATAAACATTAATAACAAATCTAGAACATTTTCTTCATTGTCAATGTCAAACTCGTTGTCAACGAAGTTGTTTGGATCAGACTGTCAGGTAACATTAACTAACGCGTTGACGGTGGAGGCTCCATAGTACATTAATGGTAGATCTCGTAGTAAAGGTCTTATTTAGGAAGATGAAGAAATTTTGAAAAATTTCCATGGTGGAACTCGAACTCAAAGAGATGTTGAGAAAGATGAAGAAAATTTGAAAACTTTATTTATTAAAATGAAAAAGGTTAAAATATATGATGAGTTGAACAATTGATGTGACATGCAAGTACAAAAGGGGACAAGATCTTTGGGGTTTGGGAGGTTAAAAGCCAAATTACATAAATACCCTTAAAAGCAAAAGGTAGTATGGGATTGTCTCTGAAAACATGGAAGAATATGGACCACATATAAGGTTTTCTCTACCAAGCATTATCTATATATATATTATATATATATATATATATTATGGGTAAGGTTCATGCGAGAACCACCTTTATTGCGAGAACCGCGAGAACCACCTTATTGAAAAATAAAATCTAAAAAAATCAAAAAAGCACTCAAATTTTTTTTAATATTTTTTTATAAAAATCGCTATATTTCGTTTCAAAAAAAAAGTTTCGAGTAACAGTTATCCATGCAATGTGCATACGTATCATAACTTTAACAAATTCCGTAATACATTATCAGTAGTAGACAATTGCACTTTAATTTATAATATCATCCCTAATACACTACTTTTTACATAACAATATTCAAAATGCACATGTGCATCATTATGTATAACCATTATATAAAGCGTTTTGGTAAAAAAGATTGTGATTTTGAATGATGAAGTAGGCCCATATACATGTTTTTTGGTTAGTTATATCTAGTGGTTGATGGTTTGATTATAGTTGTCACTTTATGATGTAATATGTTGATTTTATGGTATAAATGGTGTTGATATACATGTAATAAAGCGAAAATATTGGTATTGGTATTGTATTATAGATGGAATGAGGTAATGGTATTGTATTACGGATGGTATGAGGTAATGCAAGTGTATTATGGATGGTATCATGAAAGAGAAAGTGTATTCAAAGTAGTGTACCAAAACACCTTATTTCATATTGATACATATAGATGCACATGTGCATTTCTAATATTTGTAACGTAAAAAGTAGTGTATTATACATGGTAGTGTAAATGAAAGTACAATTGTCTAATATTTGTAACGTATTACGGAATTTGTCGAAGAAATAATACATATGCAAATGTGCATGGTAGTGTATTATGGATGGAATTATAGATGAAAGAGAAAGTGTATTCAAAGTAGTGTACCAAAACACCTTATTTCATGTTGATACATATAGATGCACATGTGCATTTCTAATATTGGTAACGTAAAAATTAGTGTATTACACGTGGTAGTGTAAATGAAAGTACAATTGTCCAATGTTCGTAATGTGTTACGGAATTTGTCAAAGAAATGATAAAAATGCACATGTCATGGATAACTGTTACTCAAAAAAATTTTTCTTTTTTTTTGAATTTTTTTATTGTAAACGAAATATAACGCATTTTTCCTAAAAAATATTAAAAAAAATTTGGGTGTTTTTTAGATTTTTTAAAGTATTATTGTTTGTGTTCACACTGGTTCTCGCAATAAATGGTGGTTCCTAACGGATCCATTATTATATATATATATATATATATAGGGTTAGGATCATGTGAGAAGCACTAGGCTAATTGAGAAACTTGAGAAGCATTCTGAACCACACATTTTCCCAAACCTTTTCGTAATATACACATATGTATAGTTTAAAATTGACTATATACATATGTGTATAAATCAATATACATATATGTATATAGTCAATCTTGAACTATACATATAAAAGCTTAGAAAAATGTGTGGTCCATAATGCTTCTCAAGTTTCTCAAATAGAGTGGACTTCTCTTAGGATCCCTACCCTATATATATATATGGTAGGGTTCATGCGAGAACCACCTTTATTGTGAGAACCCCGAGAACTAATGTGAACACAAAAGTAAACCTACTACACCACCACCCAAAACCTTACCCCTCCCCAAAAAAAAAACCCTAAAAAAAAAAACTACCCCCACCCCCAAAAACCTAAAAAAACCTAACCCCCACCCCCCGAAGCTAAATGCTAAAACTAAACCCCCAAAAAAATCTAAAAGACATAAAAAATGTTTTTTTTTTAAACTTTTTTTTGTTGAAAAAAAACGTTGGTTTTCGTCAGTAGAAAAAAAATGGTGACGAAAAATAGGGGTTTTTTTTCAAAAAGTAAAAGTAAAAAAACAATTTTTTGTATGTTTTTTAGATGTTTTTAGGTATTTTTGGTTGTGTTTACATTAGTTCTCGCAATAAAGGGTGGTTACTAACGGATCCTTCTCCTTATATAATATCTACTACTCTGTCTCTCTAGCACTACCACCTCACATCACCACCACCACCACAATCAACCTACCACCACCAGTGATAACGTCATAAATCAACAACATATATGCAAAACAGGAAACTGGGCTATATGAATAACTCTTCAAATAATAATGACTTTGAAAATTATCCAACATAAAACTTGAATTCTTGTTAAATAGGAAATTTTGCAAGAAAGAAATGAAAAGAAATGTCAAAAAACAAGAGCACAATGATGGTCGTAGTTAATCAAGTTGTTGAGTTCAAATCACCAACCACCCAGCGTCGTCGAAGTCAAATCATCCACCGCCGTCGCACCTAACCCAACCACCACAACCACCCCTTCACCTCCACCCACCACCCAACGCCGCCGCAACCAAATCACTCACCGCTGTCGCACTAACCCACCACCACATCCACCCCATCACCTTCACCCACTACCAGCACCGTCAAAACCAAATCACCCCGCCACCGCACCGAACCCACCACCACAACCATCCCCTCACCTTCACCCACCACCAAATCACCCACCGCCGCCCCTAACCCACCACCACAACCACCCTTCACTGTCACTGTCCCTTCAGATTGTGATAGAGAGAGGGACTTTCAGTTGCGAGAGAGAGACATATTATATTTATTTGTTTTTCAATTTATTACAAACTAGTCGTTAAACATAAGTTGTTTTACATAAATAATAATCTCTGAAGAGATGAAATGATAACAATGTCCTCATGTGTAAGGCACATGATCAGATTTAACCAAAAAAATCTAGTTGGCTTTGGCCTAAAGAACATAACGTGCAAGATTTTAGAACATTAAGTACAAATCTCGTCAACTTTTGCGCTAAAAGATAATGCCTACAATTTGGTGTAAACATAAAAGACAAAACTTGTAATTTACTCTTTTTACGAGTTACCTGATTAGAACACCACTCAAAATTGGTTACCACTCTATAAAATATTCCCAAATATATATGTTTAAATAAAAAGTTTATTTCATATCTTTCTACTAAAGCAATCAATTGATTGAATTGTTAGTTAACAGAATAATTATTATTCATTGATCCACACCAATTATGAAAATACTTACCTGAAGCGTCTTTAAAGACACTACATAACTTGCTGTAGCATGTCTAGAGAGGCTTCAATCTTTTCTCGTTTTTTTGTTCTTTTCCATCACTATGTTTAAACGAACATAACTTTTATATACAATAGTATTTATTTTTAAATTACACAAAGTTATAGATGATAAAATCATCTTTAATTTGGTGTAAATTAAAAAAAAAATACTATCTTATGAAAAATGTTATTCGAGTTTCAAAGTCATGGTGAAAAAAAAGGAAAAGGCTGAAACCTCCCTAGAGACGCTACTTTATTCTCTTTAATTTGGTGTATTTTAAAAAAAATATAATATTGTATGAAAAAGTTATGCTCGTTTAAAAATCGTGGTGGAAAAGAAAAAATGGAAAAGGTTGGGCTTCAGGTGGTTATTTTCATTAGGGGTATTCAATATCGGATTATCTGGTTTCCGATATCCGAAAACTAGATATTCAAAAATTTCGGATACTATAAGTATATATTAATATCCTAATTCGTATCGGAAATTTTGAATATCCAAGATTACGGATATTTAAACAGATCTCCAAATTTATCAAAAAAAATTCATTTCGTGAATAGATTAAAACTAAACGTCTATTTAATTTTCCATATTTCCAATACTAAAAACAAATAAAAAACATTCATAAATTCTCATCCGCATCTGATTATTTACTATTTTTTACTATATTTAAAGTTAACATAATGCTCATATAATATATATTTACTTTTTTTATACTTTTCGGATATCGGATAATACGATTATCCGAAACTTTTGAAAATTCATAGCCAAATTCGAATCCGAAAATGGTTATCCAAAATTCAGATATTTTAGATTCAATTTCAGATACAAATCATTTCTATTACACCCTACTCTATTTACCCTCAAAAGGTAACTATAACCAACCAATTAAAATTTGATACTTAGTGAAACCTAATTAATGTTTAGAGAAAATTGTTTTCTAAATTAAAGTCTAATAGTTTTTTATGTTTTCCTTTTTCTTTTATATCTTCCGAACTTATTAAGCTTAAAATAAAAATATTACTATGTACTTAAAATATAATATTAATACTTAAATTAACTTTTCCGTTGTTAATAAAAGCCTTTTAAATATAACTAATCTTTTTTTCAAGTTTTGTACTTGCCCGTTATTTTATCAAGTCAACTTCCTTTGACACTATTTTTTAAATTACGTTTTTCTTGTTTGTTAAAATAGCGTCTAGCTATTTTGTCAAGTCGGCTTCCTTTGACACTATTTTTTAAATTACTTTTTTTGGTGTACTTAAAAAAATATTATTGTATGAAAAAGTTATGCTCGTTTAAAAATCGTGGTGGAAAAGAAAAAAAGGGAAAAGGTTGGGCTTTAGGTGGTTATTCATTAGGGGTATTCAAGATCGGATTATCTGGGTTCGGATATCCGAAAACTAGATGTTCAAAAATTTCGGATACTATAAGTATATATTAATATCCTAATTCGTATCAGAAATTTCGGATATCCAAGATTACGGATATTTAAACAGATCTCCAACTTATAAAAAAAAAACTCATTTTGTGAATAGATTAAAACTAAACGTCTATTTAATTTTCCATATTTCCAACACTAAAAACAATTAAAAAACATTCATAAATTCTCATCCGCATCCGATTATTTACTATTTTTTTTACTATATTCAAAGTAAACATAATACTCATATAATATATATTTACCTTTTTTATACTTTTTGGATATCGGATAATCCTGTTATCCGAAACTTTTGAAAATTCATAGCCAAATTCGAATCCGAAAATGGTTATCCAAAATTTCGGATATTTTAGATTCAATTTCAGATACAAATCCTTTTGAACACCCTAGTTTTTTTCATGGCAAATACACCATACTTTAATTTCTATTACACCCTACTCTATTTACCTCAAAAATAACTATAACCAACCAATTAGAATTTGATACTTGGTGAAACCTAATTAGTGTTTAGGGTAAATTGTTTTCTAGATTAATGTCTAATAGTTTCTTATGTTTTCCTTTTCTTTTATATCTTCCGAACTTATTATACTTAAAATAAAAATATTGCTATGTACTTAAAATATAATATTAATACTTAAATTAACTTTTTCTTTGTTAATAAAAACCTTTTAAATATAACTAATCTTTTTTTCAAGTTTTGTTCCTGCCGTTATTTTATCAAGTCAGCTTCCTTTGACACTATTTTTTAAATTACGTTTTTCTTGTTTGTTAAAATAGCGTCTTGCTATTTTGTCAAGTCAACTTCCTTTGACACTATTTTTTAAATTAATTTTTTTGTTTGTTAAGAAAGCGTTTTTTAAATGCTTTCCAAACAAGAAACATTTTATTTTTCACTGTTAATCTTTTCCATTATTTTCTATTTAGTTTCAACCCAATATTTTTTAGGGTTTTTTTTTTTTACATATTTCTCCCTCCTGAGTTGGCTTATTATGTATTTTCAAAAAAAAAAAAAAAGAAACAATTACATATTTTCCCTGACCCATATATATTACATATTTTTCATTTTCATTAAAATTGCTCTTAAATTAACCATTTAACCCTTAATGAATTATTAAATGAATATATACATATTTCTCTTTTCTAATATTATCAATCAGTTACATATTTGACATCACATCTTTTGTTAAGAATCCCTCAAAAGACGAGGTTTACATATCTTGTAATAAAGCTACATACTTTACACAAATTTTCTAATCTTTTGGTAAATTCCACTCGAATCCAAAGGAAGTTAATCCTTGAACAATTTAGATTTTTTGGGATGATTTTCGTTTACGATTAGTCTCTTATCCTTTCTGTAGGGAAAATTTTTCAGAGACATTACGTTGTACCATTATGGTTATAATACGTGCAAATAATCCTGAGAAGAACTTTGGGAATTGAATTGTCTTATATAATCCCCGTATTCAGTATGAAATCTGTTGTTTGATTATTATAGTTTAAGTTCAAGTGAGTCCTAGCTAACCACTTTAGTTTGGCATGTGTAGCAGTAGCAGTATCAGTAGCAGGACCAGATTGACATGGGTTTGAGCCGTGGTGCACTAGCCTCGAACCCTTCTCTTGAGTTGGTGGTTGGTTTTTTCTAATTCAGTATTTTTTTTTCTGTTGTTAATGCTGTAAAAAGGCACTATATGTTATGATGTATGGTATGCAACTGAGTAACAATAGCTTCAAATTCTTTCGACATACACTTTATAGTTAGTTTTAAGATTTGATATATTACTAGAACATTCTGAAATCAACTGTTTCAAGTTAAACATAATGATTGCTATAGCATAGAACATTTTTAACAAAGAATATAATACCAAATGAATGAATGGTGAACCGGTCTTAGATTTGTTACACTGGTGTGTCGTGTCGATTTCAACTTAAATGTGCCAGGTACACCAACATTTTTTTTTACAAACATTGTGTTATAAAATTGGGGTACACTTTGTATGTGATGGGATTTTAGATGATATATAACCAGCATACTCAGTTGCAAGGTATGTCCTTTTTATTAATTATTGTAGTAATATTCTATACGCTTTAGAGTGCAGATCCGACATCTAATTCATGTTATGGATCAGCGTTGAAGCCAACCAATGATGACAAAAGGGTAAGTTTTACTTTAGATTACCTAATTACGGTTGTTATTGAGTGCTACATTCTTTTATCATCTAAGCTGGGAAAATATAGATCTGGTTGATTGATAATAATAGAAAGAAGAAATATGTAAATATTTATTTAATAGTCTACTTAGGGTAAAATAGTCATTCTAAAAGTAATTTTAATGAAAAGAGGAAATCTATTATCTATTATATATAATAAATGAGAAGATTTGGGCTGATGTGGCAGTAGGTCAAAGCCTCCTAAATCAACTTTTGGCGGGAAAATCTTGGATCTGCTTTTTTATTTAGTGAAGCCCCAAATACCCATTTTGTGACCCGGTTATAAAAACCTTCTAAACACGCTTCTTTTCTAATCCCCACACAAAAAGCCTAATTTCATTCTTCAATCAGCTTCTCTCTCATCAAAAACTATTGTCGATCTTCGATTAAATTCGTGCATCAGGTTAGCAAAAGAATGAAATTAGGGTTTGTGTGTGGGGATTAGAAAAGAAGCGTGTTTAGAAGGTTTTTATAACCAAGTCACAAAATGGGTATTTGTGGCTTCACTAAATAAAAAAGCGGATCCAGGATTTTCCCGCTAAAAGTTGATTTAGGAGGCTCTGATCTACTGCCACATCAGCCCAAATCTTCTCTCTCATAAAAAACTATTGTCGATCTTCCGATTAAATTCGTGCATCAGGTTAGCAATCCTTCATTGCTAATTTCTCCCTTTTGATTCTATTTTCTACAATTCGATTCATGGCAGTTTCACTCCACCGCCCTTTTGTTTCTCTCTCCAAAAAACTCATTACAATTGTCGCGATCCTCATCCAGAATTGTTACTCAATTGGTGCTTCGACTAAGACCTGAAGAAACCAGGTTCATTCTTCTAAGTTCTACATTTAATTTTAGATTTTTACTAATTAGGGCTTGATTCTAATCGTTAACTTTTGATGTTTTGTTATGGTGGTGCCGTTTTTAGTCATCGTTATTGTAGTGTTTGTTGCTGATGTTTGTTTTCTTGAACAATCGTTACAATTTGTCGCACGTTGAGGGTGTTTGATGGCCTAGCCGCTGCCTCCAGCGAGGCAGCTAGGGTTCCGTCAAGGTTACCGTAGGCATTGCCTCTGGCGATGGTGATTAGGGTTCAGATCTAATTTCAATTCCAGTTATACTCACTTCATGGTAATTATAGTGGAGGAAATGAAGGAAATAGTAAAATCTACTGACTCAGATCAATGGTTGGCACTTCAGATCTAATTTCTATTCCAGGTATCTTCTATGTAGCATATCTAGGGCTTGTTTGGCTAAGTTTATTTAACTCAAAAAGACTTTTAGTGAAAAGGACTTATTGACTTATGACTTTTGAAAAGGAGTTTTTATAAGGGTGTTTGGATTAGCTTATGGGGTAGGAAAAACCAATAAGTTAATAAGTTGTTTTATAAAAAGCAAGGTTGGAGAACTCGCTAGTCGGTCGGTGAGGTGGGGACTAGCGACTACTCGGGATTAATCGGATCGGGTTTTTTATATGTAATTTTCAGTTTTATGTATATATATATATATATATATATATACACATTTTTATAGGTAAATATTTTAAGTAGCTAGGTTTTAAATCTTACTCAACTCATTAATTTAAGTATA
The DNA here is from genome assembly GCA_947069175.1 of Scalesia atractyloides. Classification (NCBI taxonomy): domain Eukaryota; kingdom Viridiplantae; phylum Streptophyta; class Magnoliopsida; order Asterales; family Asteraceae; genus Scalesia; species Scalesia atractyloides. The sequence goes on along the minus strand of CAMTDV010000014.1, from coordinate 18,260,238 downwards.
CATGATTAATTGTTGGAATTCGTATGATTTGGTTGAAACTGACCGAAATTTAGACGTTTTGCCAGAATATACAGGTTTTTTTGCTAGATTCATCAATTTTTTGCTGGCCTAGTCAGACCTAGTCGTGCCTAGTCGGTTAATGAACCGATTTAAGAAAAATTACTCAGTAACTGGACGACTAGCGATTAATCGCCGGCTAATCGTCGCCTAGTCGCGATTTTTACAACACTGATAAAAAGTGTTTGGCTTAGCTTTTACTTGTAAATTACTAAAAAGCTCCAAAAAGCCACAAAATTCTAGCTTTTCAAAACTGACTTTTTCCTCCTATTGAAAAGTTGTTTTGAAAAGTTCTTTTCAATTACCCAAGCAATATTTTGACTTATTTGCTTTTTAAAAAAGTCAATAAGTTAGTTAAAAAAGCTTAGCCAAACATGCACCTAAACGGGTAGTAAAAGTGCTTTTTTTTATTTTATCATCCTTTATGTATATCATATTTTTATTTTTATTGCAGGCGAGACTTTAAGGATGTATGAAGCAAATGTTGATGACGTGGGTTGCTGTTTGGTGCTACTTATACTCCGATAAGAGAACAGAACTTTGAGGGCCATGCTTCAACCAAACCAATAATTGTTGGTAAACCCATTTCCCCAAACTTGTTTTTATTTTTTTTCCATGATAATTTCTTTGTTAAGTTGTCTTTTTAGTATATTTAAGCATCTATTTAGTGTCTTCTTTAGTTCATCTCGCTATATCTATTTGGAGAACCTGGAGTTCTTAAAGAAGTAAAACAAAAGCTTGATCTTGGGTCTGTTAAGTTTGAGGTGTGAATTTGTTAACCTTACCTATATAAAACAAGGCACACTTTATTAAATCATAACATTTTTGTCATTTCACTAGGTTCTAATTTAATACACTATTTCACCAGGTTATAATTTAATACACTGATGCATCGATTTTGGTAAAAATATTGGTTTAAATTTGTAGTTGTCATGGATGATGATTTTGCAACAATCGCTAAAGTAGTTGAACAGGGACGTGCAATATACAAAAAGGTTCGTTTGTCCGGTTCCAGTTAACCGCCATTGATTTGGCGATTAACTTTATTTCGGCATGCATCAAAGGTATGTTTTTAGCTAATATAGTTGATTACATCGATTTGACCTGTTTTTTAAAAATCAAATCTTGTGTTTAGGGTCTGCTCCACTAACAGAAAAACAAGGAAGAACATATTATGCTTGGACTGTGAAAGCATATTCGATAGTAGCCTCGCCTCGGTAAGCTTTTTCATCATTATCTCAAAGTTGTAGTGTTTTCCACCTTTAGTCATTATATATTTTTTATTACATGCAGCTGTCTCATACAAAAGTGCAAAATACAAGGTTGATGCCGTAGATCCAAGCAACTATAGCTATGACTACTCAGTCATTGAGTGTGACAACCTGATAGGTATACTAGTCTCGATCAATCATCATGTTAAGATTGTGCCTTCTTATTATGGAGGATGTGTGTACAAACAAACCGTTATCTATAATTGTAAAGGTGCAGATAAACCATCTGAAGAGTTTCTGAAGAAAGAGAAAGATGTGTATGAGAACAGCTACAACGCTATTGAAGCCTACGCCGCTGCTCATCCTGAAGTTTATTAGTAATTATAACTCACTCGATGTATTTCGTTTTTCATTATGGTTTGAAATAATGGACAACGTTCCAGTTGAATAAGTGTTGTACAACTCGAGGTATTTTGCTTTTTAGTATGGTTTGAAATATTGGACAAGGTTATAGACCCGTGTATTACACGGTGTTATACAATAAAAAAGTCTAAAATTATATTTAATCTGTAAAAAAACTTCAAATAAAGTATGTATTTTTATCATGATATAACAGTTGATGTATTTTTATCTTCGTATAACAGTTCATACAACTAAATTAATCTTGTCACAAAAAACGACATATGTTAATTAGTGACACTGAAATACCATAACAACACGTGCATTATACGAGTCAAAAAAAATTGTAATACATGTATATATATTCTTACGTATTACATCTAATACAAATAAATGATTCCAGTAAATGCCACATGACATTCTCTCCATTAATTTAGTAATTAATTACATTACATATAATATTGTATAAAATAATATTATTTTTTTATTATTGTGCATCCTCTAAATATAACTTTTACATTATTTAAGGTCATTAAGAAATTTGGACAGAAAAAAATTAGTGAGGTGAAATATGCCTATAAATAATATGAGCCTAGTCGACTTGGGGTGGTACAATTATGGTATCAGAGCTCAGTATGTTTCCTGCTGATTTTAAAAAATTAAACATGTGAGGTAACGGTAGATGTCGGGTTAGGATATGTGCAAAAGTTAGGTTATCATTATGAATAGTTTTCATATTCATCCTTTATAAGGTTTTAAAGGTTATTAGTGATTTTGACAACCTCGCACCTAAGGTTAACCCTCAATTCATCAAGTCCATTGAGACAATAAAAGGGAATGGAGATGTTGGAACTATAAAGAATATCACCTTTGGTGATGGTAAATCTTATTTTCATCATTATATCAAAATTGTAGTGTTTTCCATCTTTAGTCATTATATGTTTTTATTACACGCAACTGTGTCATATAAAAGTGCAAAATACAAGGTTGATGTCGTTGATCCAAGCAACTATAGCTATGACTACTCGGTCATCCAAGGTGACAGCCTGATAGGTATACTAGACTCGATCAATCATCATGTTAAGATTGTGCCTTCTTCTGATGGAGGAACTGTGTACAAACAAATTGTTTTCTATAATTGTAAAGGTGCGGAGAAACCATCTGAAGAGTTTCTTAAGAAAGAGAAAGAGGTGTATGAGAACACCTACAAGGCTGTTGAAGCCTACGTCGCTACTCATCCTGAAGTCTATTAGTAATTATAACTCACTTGATGTATTTTGCTTTTCAGTATGGTTTGAATAATGGTTAAGATTCCGGTTGAATAAGTGGTGTACAACTCGATGTATTTTGTTTTTTAGTATGGTTTGAAATATTGGACAAGGAGCTGAATAGTTGGTATACCATGTTTCAGTTTGATACTATATATAAAAATAAGTAGTCATTTTATAATAACTTATAAGAGTTTATTATGTAGTTATTAGGTTTTTCTCACTACACCCAGGGGCGCAACATAGTGGGTGCTGGGAGGGGCGCCCGACTCCCGAACTTTTTGTTCAGTAGTGTCCGGTATGTAGTTTTCGTATAGAATTTTTAAGATGTATAGGTTTTTGACCCCTGATTTTATAATTTTTTAGGTATATATGTTTTCGACCTCACTGTCAGAAATCTTAAGCTTCACCACTGACTACACCCTAATCTATTTTCTCTTAACACCTTGTCTATTATAACTAATTATACTTAGACATAGCACCCAATAAAATTTTGTATGACATTTGACTATTTCTCTCTCCTCTTAAAATTCTCATTCTTTTTGCTCATTAAACCTCTCATTCCTCGTAACATGTAATATTAGTTCTCTATCTAACCGTTAATTTTACTTCGAATTTTAAAATACTATTAATACTTAACATTTAAAAACCATATTAAATATAGTGTTTTTTAATTAAAACGAGAAACAAGAGTACGTATATACATTCCACCACTCTTAAAAAAAAAACAGATGCCATAAAAACTTTCTTGCCATGAAGATTTTCAGTAAGTTTCCCTTTATCTAATCTTTTAGTTAGTCTCTTTTTAGTAGGCCTCTTTTTATACAATAGTATTTTAATATATGCAACATTTATTCCGCTGTTAATGTTTTTTTTTTGTTGTAAAATTACCATTATTTTTAAGATGATATTAAAGTCAACAAAAAAAAAAACAAATTAACTATTATTCTATGATTGTATCATGTACCACTTGCGTGATAATTTTATAATATACCATATGTTGTTTTTTTTAATATAAGCTTTTTTTATTAGATATAATTTTTTATTAGTTTACGTATAATGGTTTTTTATCAGATATAACTTTTTATTTGTTTACGTATGATTAGTTCAATATGCTAATCAATATAAATTCATAAAGATTAGAACCTATTTTGTTGCAACTTTCCATGTTTATGTATCCATAAAATATAGTATCTTATTTACTTTAACAACTATACATGAGAAATTATATCTACGATTTTCTTATGTGGTTTATTTGATGGTATGGTTATTTTTAGGTAAATATTTAGTTTCTCCAACGCCTTCCCTGCAGAATGTGGCACGCTCTCTCTCTTGGTTTCATTATTGTTACTGATACGATCAAGGACAAGCCTTGTTGGCTATATTTCAGAAATTGTACTTGGTTGTGAGTGTGGTGGTGTATCTCGAAGTAAAGATCTAGGAAAAGATATTGGAACCAAAAAAATTAATTGCACATTCGAATTGGTGGGAAAAATTCAAAGAAGAATGATGTTTGGAAGTTTAAAGTCTACGTGATGAACATAATCATCCACCCGCATTGTACATGGAGGGACATGCACAAGCAATGAAGTTGTCTTGTAATGAAAATCGTTTGGTGCAAGATTTGACATGGTTAAATGTAAAATAACGGTATATTCTGTCAACGTTAAAGAAGAAAAATGAGAATAATGTGTCTGTTCTAAAGACCATATACAATGCTCGTTACAGGTTTCACAAGACTAAGCAAGCAGGTAGAACCCAATGCAAAATCTTATGTACACTTTGCAAAGTAAAGGGTACGCTATTGAATATCGTGTACACGACATTACTAATGAGTTGGAAATTTATTCTTCGTCCATCCAACATCATTAACTATATGGCAGGCATTTCCAAATGTGGTGTTGATAGATGCTTCATATATATAACACAAACAAATATAATTTGCTCTTTCTTGAAATTGTTGGTGTTGCTTCTACCAATAAAACATTTTCTATTGCATTCGCGTTTATGAACAAAGAAAAGGTAAACTACCTGCATACTACCTGGCTGGATAAATATGCAGACTGGTTTGTGTCACTATGGATAAGCAAGCATATCAACTTTGGAAATTCAACAACTAATAGAGTTGAAAGCCAACACTTTAAACTAAAAAAACACTTGGATACAACAAAATATGGTCAAGACAGATTCATACACGTTATTGAAGACATTGTAAAATTACAAGAAAACCGCTATTAAAGACAGTATTGAAAGAAGCAGACATATCCGCAAGAAAAAATGTAACTACCCGATATTTCAACAATTGCACGATGTTGTTTCACACCATGCCATAAAGATTATCTTAGCTGAAATTCATCGGTCAAGAGGCTTTGTGCTAACTGTAGACAATTATGGTTGTCTGTTACGATCATGTTTTGGGTTACCGTATGCCCACGAACTTGCAATGTATGCCTCCTTAGCTATATATTCTCCACCATATTCAGTTGATATTACATCATTTTCAATAATTTATGATAATTTTATATGTAATTTTGGATGTAGGGTTGGTTATTCCATTCGATTGCAGGACAAAGCTTGATTTACTATCCTCCATGTATGTGGAATTTGGTGATCTTGGTTATGAGAAGATATGGAAATATTTAAAGAAACTTTTAACAAGCAATCAAAATCTGTCAAGTTTATTAGTAATTATAACTCACTCGATGTATTTTTCTTTCCAGGTATGGTTTGAAATATTGGACAATGTTCCAGTTGAATAAGTCGTGTACAACTCCATATATTTTGCTTTAAGTGGTGTACATAGTTGGTGTACCATGTTTCAGTTTCAGTTTGATACTATATATAAAAATAAGTAGTCATTTTATATAACTTATAAGAGTTTATTATGTAGGTATTTCTTCATAATGTTTATTACATATTAACGTGTTGAGACACGTATAAAAAAATTAGATATCACCAACAAAGAATCACGTTTTTGGACGGTGAAAATAAAGGTTCTGGACGATGTTAGGTACGCCCAAACAAATATGGCAAAAAATAATGTAGGTTATTTGGGAGGTTACCAAAATAACCTGGCAAAGTTATAAGTGTCTAGGCAGTTCCAGAAACGCCTAGAAAAGTGTATTATTTTATGTTATAAATAAACAGCCCATAATAAAACTTTTTTTTACAACCCAAATCAATGTGATTCATGATTGCTCTAAAACCACTTGAGTTTTAAAAAAAAAACATATATTAAATTTCACCATAACCAGCTGCAAATTTATATAAATCCAGCCATAAACAAAAATAGCCCAAACAAGTTCAAGAAACTTGTTTAATTACGTTATAACATACATAGTTTACCAAACTTGTTCAAATACAATTCTAAAATAACCCATATTTAGCTATCATCATTAAAATAACACATATTTAGCTATCATCATTAAAATAACCGCTTCATGATGTTAATAGGTAATATTATTACTTTTATTTACTTGATAAACATACTTATATTATTTTATCTAGAAAAAAACTACTATTATTATTATTATTAATAAAACAAATTGCGAGTGTGAGCTTACGGGTTCGATACTATACATTAGGGATTGGATTAGTATAGTACTTGTACCTATATCCGTAGTAAAATACCGGTATCGAATTTCATCAATCTTGGGTACCGAATACAGTACCGAATATTTTGATATAGTACGGGTATCGGTACCCACGATACCCGTTTTGGTACCACTTTATTTTTATTTTATTTTTAAGCACTCGTACGAGTAACTAATAGGTAAAATCGTTATGAGTACCAATACCAATGGGTACCAAATAGATATAATTGGTACGAGTACTGATATGATGCGTATACCAAATTGGTAAAATCCATATGAGTAACATAGAAACCATAATACGAACTAAATCATAATATAAAAAAATCTTGAAATTCTATTTAAAATTTTATACCAGTATCATTTTTACCCGTACTTGTACCAATACTGAAAGTACCAAATACCGAAATAAAAAAAATCGGGTATCGACACATGTACCGAATACCTACAATCGATACGGGTACGCTATAGGTATGGTACGGGTATTTAGGAAAAATTCTCATTCCTACCATACATCGCTTTATACTAAACCAATATTTTCATTCCGTCAATCAAAAAATCATAAAAACGTATATTTATTTAATCGGTATCGGTTTAACGCTTCGTAGTAATCAACTCCGTTTCATCTCTCCCAGTTTAATTATAACTAGATTTACCACCCGCCACAATGCGATGGGGGCGTAAAACTGTGCTAAACAGTACCAATGCCACACCACAGCTAGCGACAACCAATACTGAAGTTACGACGTGTTGATGCGAAAAAATTAGACCGCAACTTAAAACCTAGTAAATCTAGTACGAACTGTAAAACGAAATGTAAATATGTTGAACCACACACGCACATTACGACGTGTTAACTTGCAAAATTCAAAACGAAACGTAAAACAAAAAATCTGCGAGATATGAAAAGTACGGGGGACCAAAGTTGAAAGTAAAAAAGTGGTGATGTTAGATTGTAACATATGAAAACTTTTGGGTTAAAAGTAAAAAAGTCAAATAGATTTGGGTTAAAAGTGTAATATAATTTAAAAAAAAAAAACTCCAAAGCATTTGAGTACAAGACCTGTATGCACAAGCATGTTGCTAATTTATGGTTTATAATAATTTCCTAACTTTTTTTTATCAAACTAACTAACAAAGAAATTATTATCATATTAATTAGTGTCTTTATTAATTAGGCAAATTAGAAATAAATAATCCTAACTTTCTCAATTTGGCCGATAATAATCCGATGTCGTCCATTTTTTTTTGTAAAATAGTCCACCGTTAAAATAGTTAAATGGAGTTACGCTTTTTTCCGAATTACAAATCGATGTTTAAGGGCTTTTGATCAGAATGAGGATACGAGTCGATTGATATAAATCTTACCTCAAAATACTGCCCAAACCACGAAAATAGTGCTTCAATTCGGGTGTTTAAATTTTCAACTAACAAAAATCAAGCCATTTCGAGCACAATTTCGAGGTAAGCATTACATCAATCGACTCGTATACTCGTTCTGATCAAAAGACCTAAAACATCGGTTTCTAATTCGGGAAAAAACTTAACGTTAAGCTACTTTAATGGCGGACTATTTTACAAAAAAAAATTGACGAGTTCGGATTATTATCGGCCAATAACTGACTTGGGATTATTATCGGTCAAAGTTAAAAAGGTGGAATTATTTATTTTCAATTTGCCTATTAATTATTATTGTATAAAAATTGTAAATTTCTTTCATAGTAAAAATATAGGGAAAAGGATAATTTGCACGCTATCCTTAAACGTGAAGGGATCTCCCTTCCCAGTTCACCACCCGACAAGGATCCCTGGCGGCAAATACCCTAGCCATCAAAGAGGGGTAAGAAACATGTTTCGAACCCGAGACCTCATGGATCCTCGGTCTGGCCTTAAAACAGGTGTTGGTGGCCACTGAGCCAAGACCCAGTGGTTATAGTAAAAATATAGAGGTTTAAATAAAAAAGATTATATTTCATATATATCTACTAAAGGAATCAATTGAATTGTTAGTTAACAAAATAAATGTATATATTTTGCTTTATAAGGGTATTTAATTAAGGGAAATCACAATATTATTCATTGATCCAAATCAGTTATGAAAATAGTCACCTGAAGCGTCTTTAAAGACGCCACATCACCTATTGTAAACGGGCATAAATTTTATATATGATAGTATTTTTTAATTACATTAAATCATCATTAATTTGGTGTAATTTTTGTAAAAAAATCTTATATTATGAAAAAAGTTATGCACATTTAAAACTTTTGGTGGATAAAAAGGAAAAAGGTTGAAGCCTCTCTAGAGACGCTATTTTATTCTCTCTAATTTGATGTTTTTTTAATATTATTTTCCGAAAAAGTTTTGCACATTTAAAAATCTTGGTGGAATAGAAAAAAAGGGAAAAAGGCTAAAGGCGCATCAGGTGATTATTTTCGTTAGGGGTGTTTAAGATCAGATTATCCGGTTAGAGATATGTGAAAAATCAGATATCTAAAATTTCGGATACTAAATATTAATATTCGAATTCGTATACGAAATTTCGGATATCCATATTGGATATCCAAGATATTACAGATATTTTAAACGGATATCCAAATTTATAGAAAAAAATAAATAAAAATCCATTTGGTGCATAGATTCAAACCAAACGACTTTTTAATTTTCCAAATTTCCAAAACTAAAAACAAACAAAAAACATTCATCATCCACATCCGATTATTTACTAATTTTTTTACTATATTCAAACTAAACCTAATGCTCATATATACACACACACACAAACTTATTTTTTATACTTTTCTGATACTGGATAATCCGATTATCTGAAACTTTTAAAAATTCATAGTCAAATTCGAATATGAAAATTCAGATATCCAAAATTTCAAATATTTCATATTCTTAATTGATATAGGTGAATGGCTATGGGTTGAAAATTGAGATGTAAATGATGTGGAATTTAAGGTGCAAATACTTCTTGATGTAAACCCAAAATTTTTGCTTTCATTTCTAATTTTACCCCTCCTTTGATTTTGTATTACTAAATTTAACTTTGTGTCAATTGCTTTTTGAGACTGAACTCTTTCTTAAAAATTGTCAAATAACAACTTTGTAATTAACCCTTAAATGAAGGGTTGTGTCTATCTATGGAAATGTGTTTTAATATATATATATATATAATATATAACTAGACTTAAAACTCGAATAAAACTAATTAAGTGTCATCAGAAAGCTTTACTCAAGAGTTTCTCTTTTATTCATTATATAACACTACTACACAAATGATCAAAAGATGCTATGGCGAAAGCTATAAGATGTGGTTCACCATCTCAACCACATCTTATATAGACTACCTTAATGACTAACTAAAACATGCGATTCACTCCACAATCGCACCACTTACCCTTCAACCCCCAAAATTTCCCCTAATTCATATTTGCCGCTCCTTATTCCCGCCACTAGTTTTCCACCCAAACCTTTATCTTTCTCCCACCACAGACATTCCCCCTTTTTTGTTGAGACTGAAGGGTGTGGCTTAGCGCCACTCCGCCACATCACCATCTATAGCGCTCCGAGGGCGCCATTGCCACACCACATACGCCAAAGGGGGGCGATATCAACCACTCGCCAGTGCGGTAACGAACAAATTTTGAATGGTTCGAGGTTGGTTAGTCAAACATATCCATTGCCAATGGATAGTTTTAATTTTTTTTAATTTCATCTTTATATTTCACTTTATAAACACCCAAACCCTTTTCTATATTTTTTGACCTATTCTTTCTCTACTCTTTATCAAAAAACTACAATATTTTTCACATTCACACAATGTATCCCAACAACCAAAACACGTGGGATCCCAACCATCCATTTTGGCAAAGTTTAGCAAACAATCCCAACAACGAGCAAGAAGACCGTTACCGAAGAGACCTGTGAACGGGTGAGATTGGGTATTATCCGATGCCACCGAGCACCCTAACATCTCCTCATCCGACCACGCCACCGATTCCTGGTTTTTTGGATACTATTCCCAACCATTTTTCCCCAAAACATACCCCAAACCCACTGCAAACCCAAAACATACCCGAAACCGAATCCGTACCCGAAACCCAACCCATTTCCTTAAAAGTTGGATGCTCGAGAAGGCACCGTAATAAGGAAGAGGGCGAAACACGTGCTCCTAAGTCTATCGAGAAATGGACGCCTAAGGAAGAACTTGCGTTGTCACAAGCATAGCTCGACGTGTCGGAAGATGAGATAGTTGGTAAATGTTTTTTTAATTATATATTTATAAATATTCTTTTTACAAATATAAATTTATAATTGTTTTGTATTCTTATAGGAGACGATCAAGATATCAAAATATTTTGGGGGCGTATACGTCAGAAGTTTTTCTCCGCAATGGGTCGTGATGAATATCGTACGCCCGACTCATTTTCGGGTAAGTGGGGCGCATTACGGACCAAGGTTAACAATTTCAACAACATATATATTAATCTCGTCAACAATCGTAGAATAAAAAGCGGTTCGAGCGACGTGGACGTTATGACCGCCGCCCACGAGGAGTGTAGACTTCATCATGGGCATGTGTGTAATTTGATACCTTCGTGGGAGCTTCTTCGCTAGCCTCCCAAGTGGTATCTTGTACCGCCGTTCGACCCAACGATTCTGAGGTCAAAACGGTCCAAGTCAACATCCACTAACGAACCATCCGATTCCGATGCTCGTACTACTATTAATCTTAAGGACGACTTCGAGGAATTTGAACAACCACAAGAGCTGCGACAACCAGCGGGTAGTGATAAAAGTAAGGCAGCTGCACGAGCAAGAGGCAACTCTTCCTCAACGCCATCGTATGGCCCGTCAAGGTTGGACGAGTTCGACGAAAAAATCAACAAGATTCGGTCGATGAAGGAAAATGAGCAAGAACTAAAAATGAAGAAACAATTCCAGAAAGACATGGAATATCTCGCGAAAGACTTTTCACATATATCAGAGGAGAACCGAGTCATTTTTGCATTTTTTATGACTTTTTTAATGTTTTATTTTTTTAATGAAATTATGGTTTTTTATTTTATAGTTATTAAAAAATAAAATATATAAAAAAATTAGGTGATGATGACTGGAGGTTTAAACCATTGCATGTAAGTTAAAGGAGTGTGATGTGGCGCTGAGGTGGGGGATAAAGCCTTTGCGGCTCCAAACCACACCTATAAGCCTGATAGGGCAAATTTATGCTATTCTCTCCATCGTGACTCTTAATCTGTTCAAGTACCGTAACAACCGTCGGTAATGAATAACCAAAAGGTGAGCATGCAACAACCGTGAATTTTCAGAACGTTAATTTTCATTTGGAGGATGATAATGGCGTTGACTGTGTTGATTACTGTAAGTTTCAACCTAACCCTCTCTGTTTCCCTATTGTTAGTCTCATATTATTTCCATATTTATGTTTTGATTGGTTGCCGTTGATGTCGTAATGTATGCCAGGCTCAAGAAGTTGACTAAGGCTAGACTCGTGTACTATGCAATCATGTTAAATCGTTTTGTATTGAGCTCTAGCACTAGTTTTTCAATGCAGGTAGTTGTTTAGATCGTTATCAGTTTATAATATTTCATTCATGTAAGGATATGACTTAATATAGCGGCTTATGTTTGAATCAGAGATGAATTTGTATAGGTAATATAAATGCTTTTTTTGGCCATTTAAGAAGATTTTGTCCTGGTCACCATGAGCTTTTTGTGTACTGTTAATTTCTCTAAAATACTAGTAATATTCATACATAATTCTGGTAGGTTATTAAAATAAGGCTTTCGTTGGGTCATTAACATAAGGGCTTCTGTTGGGTTAAATTCTCAGTGATTGATAACTTGTTATAGATTTTTTGAAATATATAATACATGTGAAGTTGTTATACAAATACAAATCTATATGTCTATCCTTTCTGTTTCCTTATATTATTTTATCTGAAACCAACATATGTTCACTAGAAACCGTAGTATAAGTCCTTTGGCTTATTCTATTTTTCTTGTTTTTTCAGAGGCTTCAGTCTTGTTGAGATGATGTCAAACGCCTTGCGCTATGCAACATCACTTATTGGGTAAGTATGATTTACTGATTCGCTCTCTAAATTTTTGATTAGCCGGCTTGTGAAATACACACTTTTTTTCAGAGGTCCATCGACTCCAGCTAACCTTTGTGGCTTTATAAAAATGCTGAATTTTGGGAAGTGTTACCTTTCCTTGTGATAATTTATGACAAAGAGAGAGGTGTCTACACTCTTTTCTATCCGGTTTGCTTTAGTTCTCAATCATATGATCAGTTTTCCTTCAACGCGTAGGTATTCTGACTATTGCCACAATGGGGAAGGTATAAGTTTCTCTTGATCATATTTTATTATTATATATTTCTGTAATTATTAATGCTAATCTTTTGTATATTGAATATGAAAGCTGAATTGCCATTGGAGTTTCCTGATGGGTCGTCAGTGTATGTTAAGGTTCGGTTACTTGATTTTAACTACCCTAGTTACATGTTTACACAGTTGTTACTGATATTATAGTTGGAATTCCCAATTCATGTTAATTGGGTAGGATAATTTAATCAATTGATTTTGGTCACTGTTTTGATGATTGTAGGTTGCCATTTAGATGAAGGTGACAAGTTTTGTAGGTTGCCCTTGGGTAGGTTATACAATAGCTTGGTTGGTATGATATATAGGGGTGTTCAAGATCGGATATCCGAAAAATCGTATATCCGAAAATTTCGGATAGTGAATATTGACATCCGAACCCGAATCCGAAATTTCGGATATCTCGATATCCAAAATTTCGATATCCGAAATTTTGGATTCGGGTTCGGATGTCAAAACGGATATCCGAACTTTAAAAAAAAAACTGTTTTCTAATTAGATCATTACTAAACCTGTTTCGCATCCAATTTTCCGAGTTTATAATATCAAAAACATTCAACAAACTGTTGATAAAATCCAAGCTTAAAAAGTTCAAAGTTTAAAAACACCACAGGTCCACAACATATTCAAAGCAATCCAAAGTTTTAAACAACTAAACATTCAAATCAAAACATAACAAAACATAAATTCCAAAAGTAGTTCTTATAATAAAAAGATAAATCTAGCCACATGCACTTGTAAACCTCCAATATTCTTCCTTTGTAAACCAAGCATCCAATATTCAACCCTTGTAAACCTGCGATAACGTAACATATATTATCTATATGTACAGTATATCAATAATACATATTTATATAAGTGTAATATATTTAAAACCTAGTAAGCCAAAATTCAAGAAACATATGGCTGGACATCATCCTTGTAAACATGCAACAACATAACATATTATATATTAAACAATGGACGGACAATAGAAATAAAAATATAAGGTTGAACATCAAGCCATAACTTAATAGAAATAAAAATACATAAAGCCGGCTCGATCGTTTCATCAACAGTTTCATCTATGTTTCATCTATGACGATGGTGGGTTGTTCCATTGTTAACTCCTTCATATCTACAATATAATAGAACAAAAAACACATTAATTAAGAATGCATATATACAAGAAAGAAAATAATAACTTATTATTTATTACAACCTTCTTCTAATTTCTCGATATCAAAAATAGTATCTTCAATCGATATTGGATTGTTAGAAGCACGCAACCAATCTTGTGCACAAACCAAAGCTTCCACCATTCTTGGGGTTAAGGATGTTCGGAAACTATCAAGCACTCGGACCCCGGTGCTAAAAGCCGATTCGGAGGCAACCGTAGAAACTGGAATTGCAAGAATATCTCTAGCCATCCGAGCAAGAACAGGATATCGACATTGTTGAACTTTCCACCATTTTAATATGTCAAATCGTGAGTCCATAGGTTCCCGATGTTCTCCGAGATATTTCTCTAACTTGGATTTTCTCATAGATGTTTCCGAACTCCCCATTGCCATTTCAAATCACTTGGTCATAAGTGCTTCAGTGTCCATTGTTGTTTGATCATCACTCCATGCCGTACTAGGATTAGATGTTGTAGATGATGTCACTTCGTTATCCTTCTTTTGTTTGGGCATAGAATTCTCATAAAGTTCAAACAAAGTCTTCATGTTCAACTCTAGAGTATTGATGACACTCACGTTAACAGACTTTTCTTTAACAAGCCACTTAATATACTGCCATTTTCTTCTTGGGTCAAGAACAGTGGCAATAAACAAAAACTGATTGAGCTTTAACACATCCCCCGATACTTCATGTACTTTTGTTTCATATTAAGCACCATTGAACTGATTGGAGGTCACACATAACGAGAGCCTGAAAATCTTAGTGTAGCTTCATAAAATATTTTCAAAAAAGGCAGCAAGCTAGTAACATCAATCCAATCATCCTCATGAATTAAACCACTCACACACTTCCTAATCTCTTTCTCACAACTCGAATCCTTTAATAGCAAGTTAGAAAATGTTTTCTTGAACTTAAGAGCAGATTCTAACATTAGATAAGTGGAGTTCCATCTAGTCTCAACATCCAAACACACCAAACTCTTGCTTCTTATTTTCTCTTCTTCAACACAAATTTTCTTAATCGGTAGACTTAAAGTAGTAAGCCCATGTTTAACAACTAGGTATAAAATATGAGCTGCACATCTCATATGCAAAAACACCCCCTTTAAGACACCACATTCCCAATGATTAACACTTTCTACAAATGTTGAATAGCTATATCATTAGAGCTAGCATTGTCTACAGTTTATTGTTTAGGAAATTGGGATTTTGTAGTTGATGGAATCTAACCTTTAACTAGTATAGGGCAACTTAACAGATTAGGTTTAAAATAAATTCTAAATCTAGAGTGTATGTGTAATCTATAGGTGATGCTTCTGGGCTCTACTTTAAAACATGTATGTTTAATTTAATACTTATCAAACCGTTATTCTTGACTTCTAGCTAGCTACTCTGCTCTATGACTCGTATAGTTGTATGTGTAATCAATGGTCCTCAAACTTGTGTTCTTGACGTATGGCAGACGTTAAGTTTTGTTTGGAAAATTCTACGGTTCCGATTCTAATTAAAGACGTCAGTTTGGATTGAAAGTACATCGGTTCGGGAAGTTATTGCATATCACTAACATCTTTGGAGATATATGTATTTGTGCTATTTTGAAACTTTTGTAACTTTGTGTTACTTTGAAACACTTATAACTTCTTATGTTATTTTATGTTGGTATTAACTTAAATATGTTTTTTTTGTATATTTTATTATTTTTAGATAATTCGTTTATAGTGGGAATTTTTAATAAAATTTTATGAAAATTGAAAAAAAAAACATTTTTAGCTTAAACGGGAGTATATTGGGAAAAAGTAGTTTTTGCTTAATATATCAAAAGATGCGGGTTTAGAACCACATATCATAGCCAATTTAACCGCATCATTGATCAATTTTGTACTATGGTCTATAGGGTATGGAGGAGCCCCATCCTCAACGGATGAGCCTCTACGTAGACGTCCAAGTCATTGGATGTGAAGGGTGACCCCAAGGGTGTGGAGATGAGTCTCCCCCTTTTTTTTAAAATTAAATAACTTAATAACTAAAACAATACATAAGATGCATGTTTAGAACCACATCTTTTGAGTATATTGGGAAAAAGTAGTTTTGCTTAATAGATCAAAAGATGTGGGTCTAGAATCGTATCTCTTGGACCCGCATCATTTGGCATATAGCCCCAAGATGTTACGTCATAAGATGCGGGTGACCCCCAAGGCTGTGGAGGAGGAGCCTCTTACATCACTTGACAATTAAAAACATAAATAATTTAAGAAAAATCCTAGCTAAAAAATATACTAGATTGCTTAAATTTTAAAAAACCCACGAACTCCATTTTTTAATCTTTTCCTTCATTTTTCTTAAAATGACGCGGTCTTCTTCCGGATATGTGTTGATATCGGTTGTCATAATCTTTCAATCCTCTCTTTCGGTCGCCTCTTCCTTCAACCTAAGCCTTTCGCCGACTTCACGTTTCTTCACTTTTATTTTTTCGTTTGTGACCTCGGTATATGCTTTGAAATGTGCCATTCCATTTTCGAACTACCCCCTATGAGTCTTGTTTTTTTTTGCAGTCGCCGACCTTTTGGCTTTGTCCCTTCCTGTGGGACGTTCCTCCTCCGGGACTTCATTCACATCCTTGTCAAACTCAGGCTTGTCATTTATATTTATTTGACAACGTGAGTCCGATCCCCCACGTTGTAACTTCCAATCTTTGAGGTTTTGGTCAGTTTAGCTATTTGAACCTCGTTTGGAACCGATACCCACTTGTTAGCTTTCCTCATAACTTCACACGCCCGCACTGTGGGAAAGGATGCTTGTGGCGATCTTCGTATCTATGCATCACCTCTTTGAAAATGTCCTCGTCGTTCTACCCACTTTGAGGATGAGTATACAAATTGTTGTAAATCCCACAAAAATGTTGGACCGTGGTATTCATCTTCCGCCACTTGGAAGAGACGGAATCGATCTCTCGATACAGACCTTGCTCCATAACTAAATGGATTTTTTTTACTATTTCCTTTGGAAAACCATCTCCGGTTTGGTGGTTGCCTACATTTTAATAAAAAATTAATAAAAATTATCAACATCAATATATATATATATATATATATATATATATATATATATATATATATATATATGATTCGGTTCAAATGAAAACCACCATGAGTTGCGGGAACCCTGAGAACTTTTTGATTCAGGACGAGTTAGGCCAATTTATTTTTGCACAAACGTCGATGAATATATTATAAACACATTTGTAAAAGATTTTTTCTTAAAATTGTCGAGTCGGTAGTTTTGACTAACACAAGTTTTTTTTACGTCAAGCGTAAATTTTAAATTCAAATTTTACGCAAGGCGTAAAAAAACTTGCATAAGTCAAAACTACCAACTCGACAATTTTTTTACAGATGTGTTTATAATATATTCATCTACGTTTGTGCAAAAAACTTTTGGCCCAAATCGCCCCGGATCAAAAAGTTCTTGCGGTTCTCGCAACTCGTGGTGGTTTTCATTTTAACCCATCCCTATATGTATGTATATATATAGATTTATTAACAATTTTAATAATGTAATAAAAATAAAATAATACTTACCAACAATTGGGTATTTTGACGTAGCAACCTACGCCTTGGCTAATGCCTTCTCGATTTTTGGTTACCGCTTCCACGCACCGGTTGCTTATTCTATTTCTGTTTGGAAGTTTAGGGTTGCGTTTCTAGCACAAATTCTTAAACCTCGTCTTCTACCGGCTATGACGATCCGATCGGTGGAGGTGGTGTCAGTTTCCAAGCTTGAGATTTCCGACGGGGGGTCGAAAATGTATAAACCCAAAAATTTCCATAGAGCCGGTTGGTCGAAAACGTATATACCCCTTATTTCTATACGAAAGCTACATATAAAACACTACTGAGCGAAAAGTTCGGGGGACAGGTCACCTCGGCCCCTTCTAACCTTCGCCTCTGGGTGGTGTTGGTAGAGGTTGCGGTTGAAATTACGTGTTTCAAAAAAAATTCAATTTACTAAATGGTACTACTCAGAGAAAATGCTTCTTCCATCTGATTTAATCTTTTTTTCCTTTCATTGAAAGCTCTTATCATTTATTTATGTTTTTATCAAAAGCTACCGCTAGATGATGATCAAAAAAATATGTAATCTCAGTACATAACGAATAGGATCCAAATGAATGAGATACCTCTGCAACCTAATTATGTAATAGGTTTCAGACTTCTCTCCGTTCTGCCCACAACTTTTTGGCCAAGTTTTTATGTTTGGCGCTCGGTTTTGAGTGAGGTGGCATGGGCGCACCCCAAAACGTACCCTCTAATGGATGAACCTTTGCAAGCTGCTCTTTTATTTTTATAGAAAATTATAATTATAAATCATAATTCTAATCAGAAAGTGTAAAACACTTTAATTTTCTTTAAACTCTTTCTTGTTTTATTTTAATCTTTGTTTTGGATGTTTAAAATCTTTATTAAAGTATGAAAAAGAATAAACTGATATTAATGACATTAAAAATAAAATAAACAAAAGTCATATCATGGGTACACCATTTATGAGGGGATGCGCGACATATCCTTGGATCAGTTTCGTCAAAATTGACGGTTTTCCTCTTCACCGTATCGGTCTATAAATACTACAAATGTTACTCATTTCATCACAACACACGATCAACCCTTTTCTCGTTATAAAAGTTCTTTGAAAAATAATTCATCATGTCTGTTACTCTGGATGTTCATGTTCCTTCTCAATATCCTGCCGATAAGGTTTTTAAGGTTATTAGTGATTTTGACAACCTCGCACCTAAGATTAACCCTCAATTCATCAAGTCCATTGAGAGGGTTCAAGGGAATGGAGATGTTGGAACTATAAAGAACATCTCCTTTGGTGATGGTAAGAAATTATTTTCATCATTATCTCAAAATTGTAGTGTTTTCCATCTTTAGTCATTATATGATTTTTATTATACGCAGCTGTCTCATACAAAAGTGCAAAATACAAGGTTGATGCCGTAGATCCAAGCAACTATAGCTATGGCTACTCGGTCATCGAAGGTGACAACCTAAGAGGTATACTAGACTCGATCAATCATGATGTTAAGATTGTGCCTTCTTCTAATGGAGGAAGTGTGTACAAAGAAACCGTTGTCTTTAACTGTAAAGGTGTGGAGAAACCATCTGAAGAGTTTCTTAAGAAAGAGAAAGAGATGTATGAGAACAGCTACAAGGCTATTGAAGCCTACATCGCTGCTCATCCTGATGTTTATTAGTAATTATAACTCACTCGATGTATTTTGCTTTTCAGTATGGTTTGAAATAATGGACTTTGTTCCAGTTGAATAAGTGTTGTACAACTCGATGTATTTTGCTTTTTAGTATGGTTTGAAATATTGGACAAGGTTTCAGCTGAGTATATGGTGTACCATGTTTCAGTTTGATACTATATATAAAAACCTAGGTTATACTCGTGTAATACACAGTGTTATACAATAAAAACTATATAATTATATATAATCTATAAAAAACACTTCATATATTTTTATCATGATATAACAGTTGATGTATTTTTATTATCATATAATAGTTCATCCAACTAACTTAAACTTATCACAAAAAACGACCTATATTAATTAGTAACACTGGCGTGCATTATACGGGTCAAAAAACTTTAATGCACAATATATATATATATATATATATATATATATAGGGGAAGGTTCATTGGGGAACAGTGGGGAACCGACTCAAACGAACTCCGATTGGACTCATTCCAGCGGCGTTGGAAACGGCTCGTCGAACCCTAAACATGATCTCTTAACCCTAAACCCTAAATCCTAACCCCTAAACTCTAAACCCTAAAGCTAAAAAATAAGGCTAAAACCTAGGCTAGATCGTAAAATCAAAGCTATAGACCCTAAAAGCTAAACACTAAAGACTAAACCCTAAAGCTAAACTCTAAACCCTAAAGATAAACCCTAAATACTAATGATTAACCCTACAACTAAACCCTAACGCTAAACCCTAATTTAAGACCCTAAATCCAAGCCCTAATATATTTAGGGTTTAGGGGTTAGGATTTAGGGTTAAGAGATCGTAGTTAGGGTTCGACGAGCCGGTTCCAAAGCCGCTGGACTGAGTCCAATCAGAGTTCGTTTGAGTCGGTTCCCCACTGTTCCCCACTTTTTTAGTGTTTCCCAATGAACCTCACACTATATATATATATACATACATATATATATATATATATATAGGGTAGGGATCCTAAGAGAAGTCCACCCTATTTGAGAAACTTGAGAAGCATTCTTGACCACACATTTCTCTAAGCTTTTCGTAATATACACATACGTATAGTTTAAAATTGACTATACATATATGTATATTGGATTATACACATATGTATATAGTCAATTTCAAACTATACATATGCGTATATTACGAAAAGCTTAGAGAAAATGTGTGGTCCAAAATGCTTCTTAAGTTTCTCAATTAGCCTAGTGCTTCGCACAAGATCCTAACCCTATATCTATATAATATATATATATATATATATAATATATATTCTTTCCTCTTAAAACTCTCATTCTTTTTGCTCATTAAACCTCTCATTCCTCATAACCTGTTTATATTAGTTCTCTATTTAACCATTAATTTTACTTCGAATTTTATAACACTATTAATACTTAACATTCAACAACCGTATTAAATATATAGTCTTTTTTAGTTAAAACGATAAACAAGAGTATGTGTATATATATTCCACCACTCTTAATTGAAAATAGATGGTATAAAAACTCTCTTGCCACGAAGATTTTGAAGATTGTAAGTTTTCTTTTATGTAATCTTTTAGTTAATCTCTTTTTAGTAGGTCTCTTTTTATATGATAGTATTTTAATATATGCAACATTAATTCCGGTGTTACTATAGGATTAAGGACAAGCCTTGTTGCCTATATTTCAAACATTGTACTTGGTTGTGAGCGTGATGGTGTGTCTCGAAGTAAATATTTAGGAAAAGATATTGGAATTAAAAAAATAATTGTCCATTCGAATTGGTGAGAAAGTATTCAAAGAAGAATGATATGTATCATGTATAGATATGCTTAGCTGGAAATTGATTAATAATTGGATACATACAACTGTATATGTGCTGTTAACTTTGGTTTTTAATTTGCATAAGTCACTTTCTATTGAAATCAAGTAATTAAGCATAAAGTTTCAACATGTGTAATGATAGTTAATTTTTTTTCTTATTTGTTAATGCAAACCATTGCTCACATAGGAAGACATCTCCAACCTGATTTTTTTAGATTTAAGGTTTATAATTTTTTAGGATCATCGAAAGGATTTTCAACGTGAAAGATTCATGTTGCTTTGTTCTTGGCAATTCCTATTCATTGTTATGGGTATTGTTCCGATGCTCAATTGTTATTAAATTTGGTAGTGTATGTTATTTTAATTTCTATTGCCATCTCTAGAATGTGGTTAATTTGGATATTGTCCTGTGCTTTTCACTATTGATTTCATGTATTAATTCACAGCAACTAACAACAATTCCTTACTAAACAGGCATAGCAAGATTATAGACCCGTGTATTAAACGGAGTTATACAATAAAAAAGTATATAATTATATATAATCTGTAAAAAATCTGCAAATAACGTATGTATTTTTATCATGATACAACAGTTGATGTATTTTTATCATCATATAACAGTTCATACAACTAAATTAAACTTGTCACAAAAATAACCTATGTTAATTAGTGACACTGAAATACCATAACAACACGTGCATTATACGAGTAAAAAAAATTGTAATACATGTATATATATTCTTACGTATTACATCTAATACAAATAAATGATTCCAGTAAATGTCACATGACATTCTCTCCATTAATTTAGTAATTAATTACATTACGTATAATATTGTATATAAATAATATTATTTTTATTATTGTGCATCCTCTAAATATAACTTTTACTTAAGGTAAATTAAAATAAATTTATTGCTATGTCACAAAATATATTTTTTATTTTTATTAGTAATTGTTAGACGAATTAATTTAATAATTAGTTGTTATAAAAACATGATATAAGTTAACGGTTTATAATATACCGAACAAAATATTTTCATAAATAATTGCTAATTTCCTATGTCACAGATTGGTAAAAGAAAATTAATATTATTAAACTATAATTAAATTACTCTTTCCTACTTTATAATATATTTCTTTATTTAGGGTCGATTAAGTTACTATTTCTTACTTTATAAAAAAAATTCTTTATTTAGGTCATTAAGAAATTTGGACGGAAAAAAATTAGTGAGATGAAAGATGCCAATAAATAATATGAGCCTAGTCGACTTGGGGCGTTACAATTATGGTATCAGAACTCAGAGCTCAGTCTGTTTCCTGCTGATTTAAAAAAATTAAACATGTGAGGTAACGGTAGATGTCGGGTTAGGATATGTGCAAAAGTTTGGTTATCATTATGAATAGTTTTCATATTCATCCATTATAAGGTTTTTAAGGTCATTAGTGATTTTAACAACCTCGCACCTAAGGTTATCCCTCAATTCATCAAGTCCATTGAGACAGTACAAGGGAATGGAGATGTTGGAACTATAAAGAACATCACCTTTGGTGATGGTAAGATCTTATTTTCATCATTATATCACAATTATAGTGTTTTCAATCTTTAGTCATTATATGTTTTTTATTACACGCAACTGTGTCATACAAAAGTGCAAAATACAAGGTTGATATCGTAGATCCAAGCAAGTATAGCTATGACTACTCGGTCATCGAAGGTGATAGCCTGATAGGTATACTAGACTCGATCAATCATCATGTTAAGATTGTGCCTTCTTCTGATGGAGGATGTAACATCCGTCAAAAAACGGGTTTTCAAAACCCGCTTCGTTTATTAATCGAATATTCAGTTAAAAATTTTCGTTGCTTATTTAATGCTCAGATAAATTTTAAACGATACATAACTAATATATAAATTAGAATCTTAAAACATAATTGTTAAATAACAAAAAAATAACGAATTTAAAAAAAAGTGGAGACGCCGGGTTTCGAACCCGGGTCACCCACTAACTTATACACACACAGTTTTCACCACTCCGCCACACGCACAGGTTATGAAGAAACTTAAGCAAATAAAACTTAAAGTCTCACCCGCGAACAATCCGATTTCAACCAAAAACTGAAACCGCCATTTTCAAGCAAAACCGAAATCAAGTTTTCCGTTCAGCGCACAATCTGGTTCCAGTCATTTAAATCTCTAACGGAAACCCAATGAATACATGTGGTAATCGATTGAATTTAATGGTGCGATAAACAGAGATTGAAACCGCCAATCAATCTTCAATCTATCATTGAATTTTCCGTTGAGTTCGCGATCATCCTGAGCATAACAGATAACTGGGCATCGGTTATAACCAACCCATTGACTCAATTCGAATCAAAGCTGATCAAATCGTATGATTTTAGAAATCGAAACCGAAATGTAATTTAATTCGAGTTATACTATATATATCGATGTATTCATCATTTGAGCTCGCGAGTCTATCAAACTTACTCTCTCAAACTCACTCTGGAAACCTTGCCGCAAGTCGCCGGAATCCTCTGCAAGCTGACTGAAAGTTATCGCCGGAAAACCGAAGAATCTATCCCGCTGTTGCCTTACTTTATAAACAGGACATCTAGAGCTCAGACCGAAATCACCCACACTCACTCTAAAACTCTCTGATCAATTTTTCTGTTCGCCGGAATTGTCTGCTGTCGCGGGAAAAATTTGGAACTCGCCGGAGATTTTCATCGGAAAACCGGGATTTTACTTCTAGTTGGTATATTTCTTTAACTTCTCTATCTATCATTCTGTATGTTACGAATCTTTGAACAAACACCCAGAAATGTCTAAAAATCGATTTCAGGCGGGTTATGTACTGGGCTTCGGGTTTAATGAAGAAGATGAACTGAAATCAGTAGTTAAATGTATTTGAAAACGGAAATTATACCGGGTTAGACACACAGTCCAGTGGTGGACTGTGTGCATATTTAAATCATGGTCCCGGGTTCGACTCTGTCCTTGTTTCGATTCGTCACAATATTCAAACCTTTTTATGAAACCCAAATACGGAACTTGACAGTAAGTATATAAGAGAAATAAAAATCATAATATAAACGGGTTAGTCACCCAGCCCAGTTGGTAGGGCTGGGTGCGTTGCAAGACCAAGGTCTCGAGTTCGAAACACATACTGCGCACCGGTTCGATCAGTTAAAACCCTTTTTAAATAAATTAATTTCTGAATTAATCTAATTAATATATAAATATAATTAAAATCAGATTTATTTCGGGTTAGACACGTAGCTCAGTTGGTAGAGCTGCGTGCACGCGTACGGGAGGTCACGAGTTCGAACCTCACTCAGCGCACATCATAAACACAATCAGACCGGTCAACGGTCAAAGTCATCGGTCAACATTTTTATTTATTTATTTATTTAATCAGAAAAATTATTTACTTAAAAATAATATTTTCAAAGTTAGAAAATGTCCTTAAACTCACAAAAATAAATCTAGAAATCCTATTAAGGTTATGAATTAAAATTATTAATCTCAAATAAAATCCATTTATTTACCGAACCATTATGTTATTATTTAGGTTAGTTTCTATCGTGGTTAAATCCAAATTCGTGCGCATTCATCATCAATCCAAGAAACGCAACCACTGTGAGTGAATTCTTACAGATTCCCCTTTTTATTCATGTTTTGGGGTGTATCATGTATCGCTTAAATTAATTCGCTTAATCAAACTCGTGCTATACCATTATATGATCTAAACTTAGAGTGTAAATATTGTTTGTTGTGATGCATTACATATTGTCAAGTTGTGTGCAAATTATTCATTAGGCCCATCATTTCTCGTGGGAGACGAGTTGAACAACGCGTGCCTCAAAAACATTCATTAGGCCCATCAGTTCGTTGAACAACGCATGTCTCAAAATCATTCATTAGGCCCACCAGTTCCTCGTGGGAGACGAGTTGAACAACGCGTGCCTCAAAAACAAACATTTGGTGTGTGCGTGTGTATTAATTAAAATTTTGTGATTTAATTTACATTTATGTTTACTCATATGTGGTTATGCACTTTATTTTATAATCGATACAATAAACACGTTTAAATGTTTTCATAGGATTCACTCGCCAATTTTTTGTTGACCCAAAAACCATTTTTACACATGATACAGGTGGACAGGTTGAAGCAAGGAACACATAGGAAATTGCCTTAGAAGAAAAATAATGAAGTCTTGAAAAATGTATAGAACATGTTGTACTAGTATGATTGATTGTAATGATTCTCCTTTAAATAGAAATAATAAATATGAAACGTTATATTAAATGTCATGAGCTTTGATGAAAACCCAATCATGCCCCGATCACTTTTCCCGCTGCGGGTCGGGGTGTGACAGAGGAACTGTGTATAAACAAACTGTTTTCTATAATTGTAAAGGTGCGGAGAAACCATATGAAGAGTTTCTTAAGAAACAGAAAGAGGTGTATGAGAACACCTACAAGGATGTTGAAGCCTACGTCGCTACTCATCCTGAAGTCTATTAGTAATTATAACTCACTTGATGTATTTTGCTTTTCAGTATTGTTTGAAATAATGGTCAAGGTTTCAGTTGAATAAGTGGTGTACAACTCGATGTATTTTGCTTTTTAGTATGGTTTGAAAAATTGGACAAGGAGCTGAATAGTTGGTGTACCATGTTTCAGTTTGATACTATATATAAAAATAAGTAGTCATTTTATAATAACTTATAAGAGTTTATTATGTAGTTATTAGGTTTTTCTCACTACACCCAGGGGCGCAACATAGTGGGTGCTGGGAGGGGCGCCCGACCCCGAAATTTTCGCTCAGTAGTGTCCGGTATGTAGTTTTTGTATAGAATTTTTAAGGTGTATAGGTTTTCAACCCCCGATTTTATAATTTTTTAGGTATATACGTTTTCTACCTCACGGTTAGAAATCTTAAGCTTCGCACCCTAATCTATTTTCTCTTAACACCTTTGTCTGTTATAATTAATTATACTTAGACATAGGACCCAATAAAATTTGGTATGACATTTGACTATTTCTCTTTCCTCTTAAAATTCTCATTCTTTTTGCTCATTAAACCTCTCATTCCTCGTAATATGTAATATTAGTTCTCTACTCTATCTAACCGTTAATTTTACTTCGAATTTTAAAATACGATTAATACTTAACATTTAACAACCATATTAAATATAGTTTTTTTTTAATTAAAACGAGAAACAAGAGTGCGTATATACATTCCACCACTCTTAACAAAAAATAGATGCCATAAAAACTTTCTTGCCATGAAGATTTTCAGTAAGTTTCCCTTTATCTAATCTTTTAGTTAGTCTCTTTTTAGTAGGTCTCTTTTTATACACTAGTATTTTAATATATGCAACATTAATTGTTAATGTTTTTTTTTTTGTAAAATTACGATTATTTTTTAGATGATATTAAAGTCAACGATCAAAAAACAAATTAACTATTATTCTATGATTGTATCATGTACCACTTGCGTGATAATTTTATCATATACCATATGTTGTTTTTTTAATATATGGTTTTTTTTATCAAATATAATTTTTTATTAGTTTACGTATGATGGTTTTTTATCAGATATAACTTTTTATTAGTTTACGTATGATTAGTTCAATATGCTAATCAATATAAATTCATAAAGAGTAGAACCTATTTTGTTGCAACTTTCCATGTTTATGTATCCATAAAATATAGTATCTTATTTACTTTAAAAACTATACATGAGAAATTATATTTACGATTTTCTTATGTGGTTTATTTGATGGTATGGTTATTTTTAGGTAAATATTTAGTTTCTCCAACGACTTGGGTGCAGAATGTGGCACGCTCTCTTGGTTTCGTTATTGTTACTATACGATCAAGGACAAGCCTTGTTGGCTATATTTCAAAAATTGTACTTGGTTGTGAGTGTGGTGGTGTATCTCGAAGTAAAGATCTAGGAAAAGATATTGGAACCAAAAAAATTAATTGTCCATTCGAATTGGTGGGAAAAAAATTCAAAGAAGAATGATGTTTGGAAGTTTAAAGTCTACGTGATGAACATAATCATCCACCCGCATTGTATATAGAGGGACGTGCACAAGCAATGAAGTTGTCTTGTAATGAAAATTGTTAGGTGCAAGATTTGACATGGTTAAATGTAAAATCACGGTATATTCTGTCAACGTTAAAGAAGAAAAAAATGAGAATAATGTGCCTGTTCTAAAGACCATATACAATGCTCGTTACAGGTTTCACAAGACTGAGCAAGCAGGTAGAACCCCAATGCAAAATCTTATGTACACTTTGCAAAGTAAAGGGTACGTTATTGAATATCGTGTACATGACATTACTAATGAGTTGGAAGGATTATTCTTCGTCCATCCAACATCATTAACTATATGGCAGGCATTTCCAAACGTGGTGTTGATAGATGCTTCATATAACACAAACAAATATAATTTGCCCTTTCTTGAAATTGGTGGTGTTGCTTCTACCAATAAAACATTTTCTATTGCATTCGCGTTTATGAACAAAGAAAAGGTAAACTACATGCATACTACCTGGCTGGGTAAATATGTCGAATGGTTTGTGTCACTATGGATAAGCAAGGATATCAACTTTGGAAATTCAACAACTAATAGAGTTGAAAGCCAACACGCTAAACTAAAAAAGCACTTGGATACAACAAAATATGGTCAAGACAGATTCATACACGTTATTGAAGACATTGTGAAATTACAAGAAACCGCTATTAAACACAGTATTGAAAGAAGCAGACATATCCGCAAGAAAAAATATAACTACCCGATATTTCAACAATTGCACGATGTTGTTTCACACCATGCCATGAGGATTATCTTAGCTGAAATTCATCGGTCAAGAGGCTTTGTGCTAACTGTGGACAATTACGGTTGTTTGTTACGGTCATGTTTTGGGTTACCGTGTGCCCACGAACTTGCAATGAATGCCTCCTTAGCTATATATTCTCCATCATATTCGGTTGATATTACATCATATTCAATAATTTATGATAATTTTATATGTAATTTTGGATGTGGGGTTGGGTATTCCATTCGATTGCATTGACCCTCTTTGGACAAAGCTTGATTTACTACCGTCCATATATTTACTACCGTCCATATATGTGGAATATTGTGATATTGGTTATGAGAAGGATATGGAAATATTTAAAGAAACTTTTAACAAGCAATCAAAATTTGTCAAGTTTATAACTCACTCGATGTATTTTGCTTTTCAGTATGGTTTGAAATATTGGACAATGTTCCAGTTGAATAAGTCGTCTACAACTCCATGTATTTTGCTTTAAATGGTGTACATAGTTGGTGTACCATGTTTTCAGTTTGATACTATATATAAAAATAAGTAGTCATTTTATAATAACTTAAAAGAGTTTATTATGTAGATATTTCTTCATCATGTTTATTACATATTAACGTGTTGAGACACGTATAAAAAAATTAGATATCACCAACAAAGAATCACGTTTTTGGACGGTGAAAATAAAGGTTCCGGACGGTTTTAGGTACGCCCAAACAAACATGGCAAAAAATAATGTAGGTTATTTGGGAGGTTACCAACACAACCGGGCAAAGTTATAAGGTTCTAGGCAGTTCCAGAAACGCCTAAAAAAGTGTATTATTTTGTGTTATAAATAAGCAGCCCATAAAAAAACTTTTTTTTACAACCTATATCACTATCAATGTGAGTCATGATTGCTCTAAAACCACTTGAGTTTAAAAAAAAGCATATATTAAATTTCACCATAACCAGCTGCAAATTTATATAAATCCAGCCATAAACAAAAATAACCCAAACAAGTTCAAGAAACTTGTTTAATTATGTTATAACATACATAGTTTACCAAACTTGTTCAAATACAATTCTAAAATAACCCATATTTAGCTATCATCATTAAAATAACCCATATTTAGCTATCATCATTAAAATAACCGCTTCATGATGTTAATAGGTAATATTATTACTTTTATTTACTTGATAAATATACTTATATTATTTTATCTAGAAAACAACTACTATTATTATTAATATTATTATTATTCTTGTTGTTATTATTATTATTATTAAAAAAACAAATTGCGAGTGTGAGCTTACGGGTTCATACTATACATTAGGGATGGGATTAGTATAGTACTTGTACCTATATCCGTAGTGAAAATACCGGTATCGAATTTCAACAATACTTACGGTAGCGAATATTTTGATACAGTACGGGTATCGGTACCCACGATACCCGTTTTGGTACCACTTTATTTTTATTTTATTTTTAAGCACTCATACGAGTAAATAATAGGTAAAATCGTTATGAGTACCAATACCAATGGGTACCAAATAGATATAATTGGTACGAGTACTAATATGATGCGGATACCAAATTGGTAAAATCCATATGAGTAACATAGAAACCATAATACGAACTAAATCATAATATAAAAAAAAATCTTGAAATTCTATCTAAAATTCGATACCAGTACCATTTTTACCCGTACTTGTACCAATACTGAAAGTACCAAATACCGAAATAAAAAAAATCGGGTACCGACACATGTACAGAATACCTACAATCGATACATGTACGCTATAGGTATGGTACGGGTGTTTAGGAGAAATTCTCATTCCTACCATACATCGCTTTATACAAAACCAATATTTTCATTGCGTCAATCAAAAAATCATAAAAACGTATATTTATTTAATCGGTATCGGTTTAACTCTTCATAGTAATCAACTCTGTTTCATCTCTCCCAGTTTAATTATAACTAGATTTACCACCCGCCACAATGCGGTGGGGGCGTAAAACTATGCCAAACAGTACCAATGCCACACAACCGCTAGCGACAACCAATACTGAAGTTACGACGTGTTGATGCGAAAATTAGACCGCAACGTAAAACCTAGAAAATCTAGTACGAACTGTAAAACATAATGTAAATATGTCGAACCACACACACACATTACGACATGTTAACTCGCAAAATTCAAAACGAAACGTAAAACGAAAAATCTGCAAGATATGAAAAAGTACGGGGGACCAAAGTTGAAAGTAAAAAAGTGGTGATGTTAGATTGTAACATATGAAAACTTTTGAGTTAAAAGTAAAAAAGTCAAATAGATTTGGGTTAAAAGTGTAATATCAATTTTTTTGAAAAAACTCCAAAGCATTTGAGTACAAGACCTGTATGCACAAGCATGTTGCTAATTTATGGTTTATAATAATTTCATAACTTTTTTTTATCAAACTAACTAACAAAGAAACTATTATCATATTAATTAGTGTCTTTATTAATTAGGCAAATTGGAAAGAAATAATCCTAACTTTCTTAATTTGGCCGATAATAATCTCAAGTCAGTTATTAGCCGATAATAATCCGATATCGTCCATTTTATTTTTAAAATAGTCCACAGTTAAATAGTTAAACGAAGTTAAGCTTTTTTCTGAATTACAAATCGATGTTTAAGGGCTTTAGATCAGAACGAGGATACCGTCGATTGATGTAAAACTTACCTCAAAATACCGCCCAAACCACGAATACAATGCTTCAATTCGGGTGTTTAAACTTTCAACTAACAAAAATCAAGTCATTTCGAGCACAATTTCGAGGTTAGCTTTACATCAATCAACCCGTGTATACTCGTTCTGATCAAAAGACCTAAAACATCGGTTTCTAATTCGAGAAAAAAACTTAACTTGGTTAAGCTACTTTAATGGCGGACTATTTTACAAAAAAAATTGACGAGTTCGGATTATTTTATTATCGGCTAATAACTGACTTAGGATTATTATCGGTCAAAGTTAAAAAGGTGTGATTATTTATTTTCAAATTGCCTATTAATTATTATTGTATAAAAATTGTAAATTTCTTTAATAGTAAAAATATAGATGTTTAAATAAAAAAGGTTATATTTCATATATATCTACTAAAGGAATCAATTGAATTGTTAGTTAACAAAATAAATGTTGTATATATTTTGCTTTATAAGGGTATTTAATTAAGGGAAATCACAATATTATTCATTGATCCAAATCAGTTATGAAAATAGTCATCTGAAGCGTCTTTAAAGACGCCACATCACCTATTGTAGTGTGTCAAGAGAGGCTTCAACCTTTTCCCTGTTTTTTTTCTTTTTCCATCGTGATTTTTAAACGGGCGTAGATTTTATATGTGATAGTATTTTTTTAATTACATTAAATCATCATTAATTTGGTGTAATTTTTGTAAAAAAATAGTATATTATGAAAAAAGTTATTCACATTTAAAACTTTTGGTGGATAAAAAGGAAGGTTGAAGCCTCTCTAGAGACGCTACTTTATTCTCTCTAATTTGATGTTTTTTTAATATTATTTTCCGAAAATGTTTTGCTCATTTAAAAATCTTGGTGGAATAGAAAAAAAAGGGAAAAGCTGGAGGCTCATCAGGTGATTATTTTCGTTAGGGGTGTTTAAGATCAAATTATCCGGTTTGGGATATCTGAAAATCAGATATCTAAAATTTCGGATACTAAATATTAATATTCGAATTCGTATCCGAAATATTGGATATCCATATCGGATATCCAAGGTTTCAGATATTTTAAACGGATATCCAAATTTATAGAAAAAAATCAAAAAAAAATCCATTTGGTGCATAGATTAAAACTAAACTTCTTTTTAATTTTCCAAATTTCCAACACTAAAAACAAACAAAAAACATTCAATCCGCATCCGATTATTTACTAATTTGTTTTACTATATTCAAACTAAACATAATGCTCATATATATATATATATATACACACACACACACACTTATTTTTTTATACTGTTCTGATATCGGATAATCCAATTATCTGAAACTTTTAAAAATTCATAGCCAATTTCGAATCTGAAAATTCAGATATCCAAAATTTCAAATATTTCAGATTCATAATTGATATAGGTGAATGGCTATGGGTTAAAAAATTGAGATGTAACTGATGTGGAATTTAAGGTGCAGAATATTTCTTGATGTGAACCCAAAATTTCTGCTTTCATTTCAAATTTTACCCTTTCTTTTTGTATTACTAAATTTAACCTTGTGTCAATTGCTTTTTTAGACTGAATTCTTTCTTAAAAATTGCCAAACAACAACTTTGTAATTAACCCTTAAATGGAAATGTGTTTTAATGTATATATTAACTAGACTTACAACTCTAATAAATCTAATAAAGTGTCATCAGATAGTTTTACTCAAGAGTTTCTCTTTTATTCATTATATAACACTACTACACAAATGATCAAAAGATGCTAAGGCGAAAGCTATAAGATGTGGTTCACCATCTCAACCACATCTTATAGACTACCTTAATGACTAACTAAAAAATGAGATTCGCACCGCTTACCCCTCAACCCCCAAAATTTCCCATAATTCGTATTTGCCACTCCTTATTCCCGCCACTAGTTTCCCACCCAAATCTTTATCTTTCTCCCACCACCAGACATTCCCCCTTTTTGTTGAGACTGAAGGGTGTGGCTTAGCACCACCCCGCCACATCACCATCTATAGTGCCCTGGGGGCGCCATTGCCACACCACACGCGCCAAAGGGGGGCGCTATCAACCACTCGCCAGCGCAGTAACGAGCAAATTTTGAATGGTTCGAGGTTGGTTAGTCAAACATATCCATTGCCAACGGATAGTTTTAAAAAAATTAATTTAATCTTTATATTTCACTTTATAAACACCCAAACTGTAACATTCGTCGAAAAACAGGTTTTTCAAACCCGCTTCGTTTAATAATCAAGTATTCAGTTATAAGATTTCGTTGCGTATTTATTGTTCAGATTATTTTAAATAGTACATAATTAATAAACATTTTAGAATTTAAAAACCATAATTGATAAATAATAATAATAAGTGAAAAAAATAATAAAATGGAGCTGCCGGGTCTCGAACCCGGGTCTCCCACAAACACAAACACACACCACACCACTCCGCCACACACTACACTTGTGATAAACACTGAATTAAATAACACTTAAAGCAAAACTCAAAAATCAAAACCGGAAATCAGCGCGTCCAGAACTCGCAGTCGCCGGAAAAACCGAGATTTCCGCAATTTTGGCTATTTCCCTTTGACTGAAACGCGTTAACTGATTTCGACATCAGTTATAACCGATGTCTAACCACCAATTTTAGTCATAACCATCGGAGACTTTTGACCGCGAATCATGACCCAAATTCGAACCCAATTCAGCCTGTTCTTCCTTATAAATACCCACTCAAACTTCCTGTAAACCTTTCGCTCAGAACCGCACTCTCTTTCGAAGCTTTATTCCTTCCAAAGCTCGTCGCCGGAGATTTTCATTTTCGCCGGAATATCGCCGGAATCGCTGATCAGAAAACCGCATTCGTTCTTCAGACGGTATAATTGTCTAAACCTTCTTGCTATCTCTTGATTAATAATCTAATTGCTCAACACAATAATCAAAACTGTTAAAACAGTTCACTCAGCCGGAAATCGCAAATCAGAGCCGACGAACACTTGCCGGAAATCTGAAGAAAACTCTCTGTTTGGTATATCTTATTCTTTAATCTTTATTTTTCCTATTCCATTTCAATTGAGTATAATTTTGTTGGTCGATTAAGCAGAAACAGTCGTTTTCACTGTTCTGTGTTCTCTTAGTGAAGAAGACGAAGACAAAATGGTATATTAATGTAATTAAAATCGAGTATTTAACCAGGTTAGACACACAGTCCAGCGGTGGACTGTGTGCAAATACAATACACACGTCCCGGGTTCGAATCGCACATGTTACCGACTTTCAGAAATAAAACCAGTATTTTTAAAACCTAATCAGATTAAGTCACAGTATATAGATAAGAGGAATATAATCCAGTAGTTAAACAGATTAGACACACAGCCCAACTGGTTGGGCTGTGCGCACACGAACCGAAGGTCCCGAGTTCGTCTCCGGGTCTCTGCAACCGGTTCGGCCATATTAAATCATTTTTAATAAAAACTAAATAAGGTTAAAGTTAATTAGTATATATATATAATTAAAACAGAGAATATTTCAGGTTAGACACGTAGCTCAGTTGGTAGAGCTGCGTGCACGTATACGAGAGGTCCCGAGTTCGAACCTCACTAGCCGCATAGAATAAACACAGTCTGACCGGTCAAGACCCGGTCAAACCTGACAAAAGTCAACCCTTTTTATTTCATTTATATTTATTTATTTAATTGGAAAATTAATTAAAAATACTTAAAAATAGGATTTTTTTTAAAGTTAGAAAATTTCCTTAAAACTCACAAAAATAAATCTAAAAATCCCTTTAAGAGCACTAATTAAAAATATTAATCTCAAATAAAATTTATTTATTTATCGAATCATTTCATTATTATTTAGGTTAGTTTTTCCCTCGTCGATTGAATCATAAATTCGTGCGCATTCATCGTCACCAAAGAACGCACCCACTGTGAGTGGATCTCTACAAATTCCCCGTTTTAATCATGTTTTGGGTTGTATCATGTGTCGTACAATTCTTTTATTTTATTTAAACACTTGTGCATACATCATATCCGTGATCAAATGTGTATCAATTGTTGTGTGAATTATATGTAGATTGGATTTATCATTTTCAGTGCACACATTTCATTAGGCCCATCAGTTCCCCGTGGGATACGGGTTGAGCATCAGGAGCCTCATTAGATCGGCTCCGTTTGATTGAGCCTTGATCTCACATACATCATCATTCATGTCATATTCTCATCCAAAGTGGTTTGTGATTGTTTATCTATATACGTTTGCTCACATGTGATTATTGCACGAATTTTCTTTATTAAATAAACAAGAAATTAGTAAAAATGTTTTATCAAGGTTCACTCGCCAACTTTTGTTGACCCAAAATCTCCCCCGTTTTACACATGATACAGGTGATCTAGCTGAGACAGGAAACACTTAGGAAGGCCTAGAAGAATAAACAAGTTTATGCTTTGGAATAATTATGTAGTTTCATTTTCTTG
The DNA here is from genome assembly GCA_947069175.1 of Scalesia atractyloides. Classification (NCBI taxonomy): domain Eukaryota; kingdom Viridiplantae; phylum Streptophyta; class Magnoliopsida; order Asterales; family Asteraceae; genus Scalesia; species Scalesia atractyloides. The sequence continues at coordinate 18,225,034 of CAMTDV010000014.1, read as the reverse complement.
TAATTGTATGAATTTTGTTTTGGATAATTAAGTTTGTAATTTGAATTTAATAAATATGAAACATCTTAGTAAAAATCATGAGCTTTGGTGATAACCCAATTATGCCCCGACTTTTATTCCGCTGCGGGTCGGGGTGTGACACAAACCCTTTTCTATATTTTTGACCTATTCTTTCTCTACTCTTTATCAAAAAACTACAATTTTTTTCACATTCACACAATGTATCCCAACAACCAAAGCACGTGGGATCCCAACCATCCATTTTGGCAAAGTTTAGCAAACAATCCCAACAACCAGCAAGAAGACCATTACCGAAAGACCCGCAAACGGGTGAGATTGGATATTATCCGATGCCACCGAGCACCCCAACGTCTCCTCATCCGACCACATCATCGATTCCTGGTTTTTTGGATACTATTCCCAACCATTTTTCCCCAAAACATACCCCAAACCCACCGCAAACCCAAAACACACCAGAAACCGAATCCGTACCCGAAACCCAACCCACTTCCTTAAAAGGTGGACGCTCGAGAAGGCACCGTAATAAGGAAGAGGGCGAAACACATGCTCCTAAGTCTATCGAGAAATGGACGTCTAAGGAAGAACTTGCGTTGTCACAAGCATGGCTCGACGTGTCGGAAGATGAGATAGTTGGTAAATGTTTTTTTAATTATATATCTATAAATATTCTTTTTACAAATATAAGTTTATAATTGTTTTGTATTTTTATAGGAGACGATCAAGATATTAAAATATTTTGGGGGCGTATACGTCAGAAGTTTTTCGCCGCAATGTGTCGTGGTGAATACTGGACGCCCGAATCATTTTCGGGCAAGTGGGGCGCATTGCGGACCAAGGTTAACAATTTCAACAACATATATATTAATCTAGTCAACAATCGTAGAAGAAAAAACGGTTTGAGCGACGTGGACGTTATGACCGCCGCCCACGAGGAGTATAGACCTTGCGTTGTCACAAGCACATGCTCCTAAGTCTATCGAGAAATGGACGCCTAAGGAAGAACTTGCGTTGTCACAAGCATTGCTCGACGTGTCGGAAGATGAGATAGTTGGTAAATGTTTTTTTTAATTATATATTTATAAATATTCTTTTTACAAATATAAATTTATAATTGTTTTGTATTTTTATAGGAGACGATCAAGATATTAAAATATTTTGGGGCGTATACGTCAGAAGTTTTGCGCCGCAATGGGTCATGGTGAATACTGGACGCCCGACTCATTTTCGGGCAAGTGGGGCGCATTGCGGACCAATGTTAACAATTTCAACAACATATATATTAATCTAGTCAACAATCGTAGAAGAAAAAGCGGTTCGAGCGACGTGGACGTTATGACCGCCGCCCACGAGGAGTATAGACTTCATCATGGGCATGTGTTTAATTTGATACCTTCGTGGGAGCTTCTTCGCTAGTCTCCCAAGTGGTATCTTATACCGCCGTTCGACCCAACGATTCCGAGGTCAGAACGGTCCAAGTCAACATCCACTAACGAACCATCCGATTCCGATGCCCGTACTACTATTAATCTTAACGACGACTTCGAGGAATTTGAACAACCGCAAGAGCTGCGACGACCAACGGGTAGTGATAAAAGTAAGGCAGCTGCACGAGCAAGAGGCAAGTCTTCCACAAAGCCATCGGATGGCCCGTCAAGGTTGGACGAGTTCGAAGAAAAAATCAACAACCGCAAGAGCTGCGACGACCAACGGGTAGTGATAAAAGTAAGGCATCCGATTATTTACTATTTTTTTTACTATATTCAAACTAAACATAATGAATAACCAAAAGGTGAGCATGCAACTACCGTGACTTTTCAGAACGTTATTTTCATTTGGAGGATGATAATGGCGTTGACTGTGTTGATTACTGTAAGTTTCAACCTAACCCTCTCTGTCTCCCTATTGTTAGTCTCATATTATTTCCATATTTATGTTTTGATTGGTTGCCGTGGATGTCGTAATGTATGCCAGGCTCAAGAAGTTGACTAAGGCTAGACTCGTGTACTATGCAATCATGTTAAATCGTTTTGTATTGAGCTCTAGCACTAGTTTTTCAATGCAGGTAGTTGTTTAGATCGTTATCAGTTTATAATATTTCGTTCATGTAAGGATATGAGCTTAATATAGCGGCTTATGTTTGAATCAGAGATGAATTTGTATAGGTAATATATAATGCTTTTTTTGGCCATTTAAGAAGATTTTGTCCTGGTCACCATGAGCTTTTTGTGTACTGTTAATTTCTCTAAAATACTAGTAATATTCATACATAATTCTGGTAGGTTATTAAAATAAGGGCTTTCGTTGGGTCATTAACATAAGGGCTTCTGTTGGGTTAAATTCTCAGTGATTGATAACTTGTTATAGATTTTTTGAAATATATAATACATGTGAAGTTGTTATACAAATACAAATCTATGTCTATTCTTTCTGTTTCCTTATATTATTTTATCTGAAACCAACATATGTTCACTAGAAACCGTAGTATAAGTCCTTTGGCTTATTCTATTTTTCTTGTTTTTTCAGAGGCTTCAGTCTTGTTGAGATGATGTCAAACGCCTTGCGCTATGCAACATCACTTATTGGGTAAGTATGATTTACTGATTCGCTCTCTAAATTTTTTATTAGCCGGCTTGTGAACAATACACACTTTTTTTCAGAGGTCCATCGACTCCAACTAACCTTTGTGGCTTTATGACAAAGAGAGAGGTGTCTTTCCTGGAATTTATGACAAAGAGAGAGGTGTCTACACTCTTTTCTATCCGGTTTGCTTGGGCTTACCTTTCCTGGAATTTATGACAAAGAGAGAGGTGTCTACACTCTTTTCTATCCGGTTTGCTTTAGTTCTCAATCATATGATCAGCTTTCCTTCAACGCGTAGTATTCTGACTATTGCCACAATGGGGAAGGTATAAGTTTCTCTTGATCATATTTTATTATTATATATTTCTGTAATTATTAATGCTAATCTTTTGTTGAATATGAAAGCTGAATTGCCATTGGAGTTTCCTGATGGGTCGTCAGTGTATGTTAAGGTTCGGTTACATGATTTTAACTACCCTAGTTACATGTTTACACAGTTGTTACTGATATTATAGTTGGAATTCCCAATTCATGTTAATTGGGTAGGATAATTTAATCAATTGGTTTTGGTCACTGTTTTGATGATTGTAGGTTGCCATTTAGATGAAGGAGACAAGATCGGATATCTGAAAAATCGTATATCCGAAAATTTCGGATAGTGAATATTGACATCGGAACTTCAGATATCCGAAATTTCGGAGTCGGGTTCGGATGTCAAAATGGATATCCGAACTTTAAAATAAAAATCTGTTTTCTAATTAGATCATTACTAAACCTGTTTCGCATCCAACACATAACGAGAGCCTGAAAATCGGATAATTGGTTTTGGTCGCTGTTTTGATGATTGTAGGTTGCCATTTAGATGAAGGTGACAAGTTTTGTAGGTTGCCATTGGGTAGGTTATACAATAGCTTGGTTGGTATGATATATAGGGGTGTTCAAGATCGGATATCCGAAAAATCGTATATCCGAAAATTTCGGATAGTAAATATTGACATCCGAACCCGAATCCGAAATTTCGGATATCTCGATATCCAAAATTTCGATATCCGAAATTTTGGATTCGGGTTCGGATGTCAAAACGGATATCCGAACTTTAAAAAAAACTGTTTTCTAATTAGATCATTACTAAACCTGTTTCGCATCCAATTTTCCGAGTTTATAATATCAAAAACATTCAACAAACTGTTGATAAAATCCAAGCTTAAAAAGTTCAAAGTTTAAAAACACCACAGGTCCACAACATATTCAAAGCAATCCAAAGTTTTAAACAACTAAACATTCAAATCAAAACATAACAAAACATAAATTCCAAAAGTAGCTCTTATGATAAAAAGATAAATCTAGCCACATGCACTTGTAAACCTCCAATATTCTTCCTTTGTAAACCAAGCATCAAATATTCAACCCTTGTAAACCTGCGATAACGTAACATATATTATCTATATGTACAGTATATCAATAATACATATTTATATAAGTGTAATATATTTAAAGCCTAGTAAGCCAAAATTCAAGAAACATATGGCTGTACATCATCCTTGTAAACATGCAACAACATAACATATTATATATTAAACAATGGACGGACAATAGAAATAAAAATATAAGGTTGAACATCAGCCATAACTTAATAGAAATAAAAATACATAAAGCCGGCTCGATCGTTTCATCAACAGTTTCATCTATGTTTCATCTATGACGATGGTGGGTTGTTCCATTGTTAACTCCTTCATATCTACAATATAATAGAACAAAAAACACATTAATTAAGAATGCATATATACAAGAAAGAAAATAATAACTTATTATTTATTACAACCTTCTTCTAATTACTCGATATCAAAAATAGTATCTTCAATCGATATTGGATTGTTAGAAGCACGCAACCAATCTTGTGCACAAACCAAAGCTTCCACCATTCTTGGGGTTAAGGATGTTCGGAAACTATCAAGCACTCGGCCCCCGGTGCTAAAAGCCGATTCGGAGGCAACCGTAGAATCTGGAATTGCAAGAATATCTCTAGCCATCCGAGCAAGAACAGGATATCGACATTGTTGAACTTTCCACCATTTTAATATGTCAAATCGTGAGTCCATAGGTTCCCGATCTTCTCCGAGATATTTCTCTAACTTGGATTTTCTCATAGATGTTTCCGAACTCCCCATTGCCATTTCAAATCACTTGGTCATAAGTGCTTCAGTGTCCATTGTTGTTTGATCATCACTCCATGCCGTACTAGGATTAGAAGTTGTAGATGATGTCACTTCGTTATCCTTCTTTTGTTTGGGCATAGAATTCTCATAAAGTTCAAACAAAGTCTTCATGTTCAACTCTAGAGTATTGATGACACTCACGTTAACAGACTTTTCTTTAACAAGCCACTTAATATATTGCCATTTTCTTCTTGGGTCAAGAACAGTGGCAATAAACAAAAACTGATTGAGCTTTAACACATCCCCCGATACTTCATGTACTTTTGTTTCATATTAAGCACCATTGAACTGATTGGAGGTCACACATAACGAGAGCCTGAAAATCTTAGTGTAGCTTCATAAAATATTTTCAAAAAAGGCAGCAAGCTAGTAACATCAATCCAATCATCCTCATGAATTAAACCACTCACACACTTCCTAATCTCTTTCTCACAACTCGAATCCTTTAATAGCAAGTTAGAAAATGTTTTCTTGAACTTAAGAGCAGATTCTAACATTAGATAAGTGGAGTTCCATCTAGTCTCAACATCCAAACACACCAAACTCTTGCTTCTTATTTTCTCTTCTTCAACACAAACTAGAAATTTTTGAAGCCTAGTAGGCGAAGACCTAACATATTTTACCAAAGCACGAATTTTCTTAATCGGTAGACTTAAAGTAGTAAGCCCATCTTTAACAACTAGGTTTAAAATATGAGCTGCACATCTCATATGCAAAAACGCCCCCTTTAAGACACCACATTCCCAATGACTAACACTTTCTACAAATGTTGAATAGCTATATCATTAGAGCTAGCATTGCTACCGTTTATGTTTAGGAAATTGGGATTTTGTAGTTTATGGTGATCTATACTTTCAATAAAATGACATTAGGGCTTGAACTGGAATCTAACCTTTAACTAGTATAGGGCAACTTAACAGATTAGGTTTAAAAGAAATTATAAATCTAGAGTGTATGTGTAATCTATAGGTGATGCTTCTGGGCTCTACTTTAAAACATGTATGTTTAATTTAAAACTTATCAAACCGTTTTTCTTGACTTCTAGCTAGCTACTCTGCTCTATGACTTGTATAGTTGAATGTGTAATCATTGGTCCTCAAACTTGTGTTCTTGACGTATTGCAGACGTTAAGTTTTGTTTGGAAAATTCTACGGTTCCGATTCTAGTTATGAATTGAACACGTCAGTTTGGATTGAAAGTACATCGGTTCGAGAAGTTATTGCATATCACTAACATTTTTGGAGATATATGTATTTATGCTATTTTGAAACTTTTGTAACTTTGTGTTACTTTGAAACGCTTATAACTTATATTCTTATGTTATTTTATGTTGGTATTAACTTAAATATGTTTTTTTGTATATTTTATTATTTTTAGATAATTCGTTTATAGTGGGAATTTTTAATAAAATTTTATGAAAATTGAAACAAAAAAAACATTTTTAGCTTAAACGGGAGTATATTGGGAAAAAGTAGTTTTTGCTTAATATATCAAAAGATGCGGGTCTAGAACCATATATCATAGCCAATTTAACCGCATCGTTGATCAATTTTGTACTATGGGCTATAGGGTATGGAGGAGTCCCATCCTCAAGGGATGAGCCTCTACGTAGACGTCCAAGTCATCGGATGTGAAGGGTGACCCCAAGGGTGTGGAGGATGAGTCTCCCCCTTTTTTTCAAAATTAAATAACCTAATAATTAAAACAATACATAAGATGCGGGTTTAGAACCACATCTTTTGAGTATATTGGGAAAAAGTAGTTTTGCTTAATAGATCAAAAGATGTGGGTCTAGAATCGCATCTCTTGGACTCGCATCTCTTGGCCCGCATCATTTAGCATATAGCCATGAGATGTTACGTCATAAGATGCGGGTGACTCTCAAGGCTGTGGAGCAGGAGCCTCTAACATCACTTGATAATTAAAAACATAAAATAATTTAAGAAAAATCCTAGCTAAAAAAAATATACTAGATTGCTTAAATTTTAAAAAACTACGAACTCCATTTTTTAATCTTTTCCTTCATTTTTCTTAAAATATCGCGGTCTTCTTCCGGATACGTGTTGATATCGGTTGTCATAATCTTCCAATCCTCTCTTTCGGTCGCCTCTTCCTTCAACCTAAGCATTTCACCGACTTCACGTTTCTTCACTTTTATTTTTTCGTTTGTGACCTCGGTATATGCTTTGAAATGTGCCATTCCATTTTCGAACTGCCCCCTATGAGTCTTGTTTTTTTTTTTGCAGTCGCCGATCTTTTGGCTTTGTCCCTTCTTGTGGGACGTTCCTCCTTCGGAACTTCATTCACATCCTTGTCAAACTCAGGCTTGTTATTTATATTTATTTGACAACGTGAGTCCGATCCCCCCACATTGTAACTTCCAATCTTTGAGGTTTTGGTCAGTTTAGCTATTTGAACCTCGTTTGGAACCGATACCCACTTGTTAGCTTTCCTCATAACTTCACACGCCCGCACTGTGGGAAAGGATGCTTGTGGCGATTTTCGTATCTACGCATCACCTCTTTGAAAATGTCCTCGTCGTTCTACCCACTTTGAGGATGAGTATACAAATTGTTGTGAATCCCACAAAAATATTGGACCGTGGTATTCATCTTCCGCCACTTGGAAGAGACGGAATCGATCTCTCGATACAGACCTTGCTCCATAACTAAATGGATTTTTTTACTATTTCCTTTGGAAAACCATCTCCGGTTTGGTGGTTGCCTACATTTTAATAAAAAATTAATAAAAATCATCAATATATATATATATATATATATATATATATATATATATATATATATATATGATTCGGTTCAAATGAAAACCACCATGAGTTGCGGGAACCGTGAGAACTTTTTGATTCAGGACGAGTTGGGCCAATTTATTTTTGCACAAATGTCGATGAATATATTATAAACACATTTGTAAAAGAATTTTTTTAAATTGTCGAGTCGTTAGTTTTGACCACCACAAGTTTTTTTTACGTCAGGCGTAAATTTTAAATTTAATTTTTTCGCAAGGCGTAAAAAAAGCTTGCATAAGTCAAAACTACCAACTCGACAATTTTTTTACAGATGTGTTTATAATATATTCATCTATGTTTGTGCAAAAAACTTTTGGCCCAACTCGCCCCGGATCAAAAAGTTCTTGCGGTTCTCGCAACTCGTGGTGGTTTTCATTTTAAGCCATCCCTATTTGTATGTGTATATATAGATTTATTAACAATTTTAATAATGTAATAAAAATAAAATAATACTTACTAACAATTGGGTATTTTGACGTAGCAACCTACGCCTTGGCTAATGGCTCCTCGATTTTTGGTTACCGCTTTCACGCACCGATTGCTTATTCTATTTCTGTTTGGAAGTTTAGGGTTGCGTTTCTAGCACAAATTCTTGAACCTCGTCTTCTACCGGCTATGACGATCCGATCGGTGGAGGTGGTGTTAGTGGCCAAGCTTGAGATTTCCGACGGGGGGTCGAAAAATAAACCCAAAAATTTCCATAGAGCCGGGGTGTCGAAAACGTATATACCCAAAAACTTCTATACGAAAGCTACAAATAAAACACTACTGAGCGAAAAGTTCGAAGGACAGGTCACCTCGGCCCCCTTCTAACCTTCGCCTCTGGGTGGTGTTGGTAGAGGTTGCGGTTGAAATTACGTGTTCCAAAAAAAAAATGCTTTTACTAAATGGTACTACTCAGAGAAAATGCTTCTTCCATCTGATTTAATCTTTTTTCCTTTCATTGAAAGCTCTTATCATTTATTTATGTTTTTATCAAAAGCTACCGCTAGATGAATGAGATACCTCTGCAACCTAATTATGTAATAAGTTTCAGACTTCTATCCGTTCTGCCCACACCTTTTCGGCCAATTTTTGTGTTTGGCGCACGGTTTTGAGTGAGGTGGCATGGGGCTCACCCCAAAACGTACCCTCTAATGGATGAACCTTTTCAAATCGCTCTTTTATTTTTATAGAAAATTATAGTTAAAAATCATAATTCTAATCAGAAAGTGTAAAACACTTTAATTTTCTTTAAACTCTTTCGTGTTTTATTTTAATCTTTGTTTTGGATGTTTAAAATCTTTATTAAAGTATGAAAAAGAATAAACTGATATTAATGACATTAAAAATAAAATAAACAAAAGGCATATCATGGGTACACCATTTATGAGGGGATGCGCGACATATCCTTGGATCAGTTTCGTCAAAATTGACGGTTTTCCTCTTCACTGTATCGGTCTATAAATACTACAAATGTTGTACTCATTTCATCACAACACACGATCATCCCTTTTCTCTTTATAAAAGTTCTTTGAAAAATAATTCATCATGTCTGTTACTCTGGATGTTCATGTTCCTTCTCAATATCCTGCCGACAAGGTTTTTAAGGTTATTAGTGATTTTGACAACCTCGCACCTAAGATTAACCCTCAATTCATCAAGTCCATTGAGAGGGTTCAAGGGAATGGAGATGTTGGAACTATAAAGAACATCTCCTTTGGTGATGGTAGGAAATTATTTTCATCATTATCTCAAAATTCTAGTGTTTTTCATCTTTAGTCATTATATGTTTTTTTATTACACGCAGCTGTCTCATACAAAAGTGCAAAATACAAGGTTGATGCCGTAGATCCAAGCAACTATAGCTATAGCTACTCGGTCATCGAAGGTGACAACCTAAGAGGTATACTAGACTCGATCAATCATGATGTTAAGATTGTGCCTTCTTCTAATGGAGGAAGTATGTACAAAGAAACCGTTGTCTTTAACTGTAAAGGTGTGGAGAAACTATCTGAAAAGTTTCTTAAGAAAGAGAAAGAGATGTATGAGAACAGCTACAAGGCTATTGAAGCCTACATCGCTGCTCATCCTGATGTTTATTAGTAATTATAACTCACTCGATGTATTTTGCTTTTCAGTATGGTTTGAAATAATGGACAACGTTCCAGTTGAATAAGTGTTGTACAACTCGATGTATTTGCTTTTTAGTATGGTTTGAAATATTGGACAAGTTCAGCTGAGTAGTATGGTGTACCATGTTTCAGTTTGATACTATATATAAAAACCTAGGTTATAGACTCGTGTAATACACGGTGTTATACAATAAAAACTATATAATTATATATAATCTGTAAAAAACACTTCATATATTTTTATCATGATATAACAGTTGATGTATTTTTATTATCATATAATAGTTCATCCAACTAACTTAAACTTGTCACAAAAAACGACCTATGTTAATTAGTAACACTGGCGTGCATTATACGGGTCAAAAAACTGTAATGCACAAATATATATATATATATATATATATATATATATATATATATAGGGGAAGGTTCATTGGGGAACACTAAAAAGTGGGGAACCGACTCAAACGAACTCCGATAGGACTCATTCCAGCGGCGGTGGAACGGCTCGTCAAACCCTAAACAATATCTCTTAACCCTAAACCCTAAAGCTAAAAAATAAGGCTAAAACCTAGGCTAAATCGTAAAATCTAAGCTATAAACCCTAAAAGCTAAACCCTAAACACTAAAGATAAACCATAAATACTAATGATTAACCCTAACGCTAAACCATAATTTAAGACCCTAAATCCAAACCCTGATATTTTAGGGTTTAGGGGTTAGGATTTAGGGTTAAGAGATCCTAGTTAGGGTTCGACGAGCTGGTTCCAACGCCGCTGGAATGAGTCCAATCTGGTCCAACTGATTTTGATCGGCTGGAGGCGTGTTAAAGTAGTTGTTAGGGTTAAATTCTTCATGGTAAGAGTGTGAATGGGAATGGTGAGAATCGTGAGTATGGTGTGAATGATAGGAGTGGTGAGAGTGGTAAGAATTTTCAGAATGTGGGGGCGAGGTTTGAGTTGGTTCCCCACTTTATTAGTGTTTCCCAATGAACCTCACACTATATATATATATATATATATATATGTATGGTAGGGATCCTAAGAGAAGTCCAACCTATTTGAGAAACTTGAGAAGCATTACTGACCACATATTTCTCTAAGCTTTTCGTAATATACACATACGTATAGTTTAAAATTGACTATATACATATATGTATATTGGATTATACACATATGTATATAGTCAATTTCAAACTATACATATGCGTATATTACGAAAAGCTTAGAGAAAATGTGTGGTCTAAAATACTTCTCAAGTTTCTCAATTAGCCTAGTGCTTCTCACAAGATCCTAACTATATATATATATATATATATATATATATATATATATATATATATATATATATATATTCTTTCCTCTTAAAACTCTCATTCTTTTTGCTCATTAAACCTCTCATTCCTCATAACCTGTTTATATTAGTTCTCTATTTAACCATTAATTTTACTTCGAATTTTATAATACTATTAATACTTAACATTCAACAACCGTATTAAATATATAGTCTTTTTTAGTTAAAACGATAAACAAGAGTATGTATATATATATTCCACCACTCTTGATTAAAAAATAGATGGTATAAAAACTCTCTTGCCATGAAGATTTTGAAGATTGTAAGTTTTCCTTTATGTAATCTTTTAGTTAATCTCTTTTTAGTAGGTCTCTTTTTATATGATAGTATTTTAATATATGCAACATTAATTCTGCTGTTACTATAGGATTAAGGACAAGCCTTGTTGGCTATATTTCAATCATTGTACTTGGTTGTGAGCGTGGTGGTGTGTCTCGAAGTAAATATTTAGGAAAAGATATTGGAATTCAAAAAATATTTGTCCATTCGAATTGGTGAGAAAGTATTCAAAGAAGAATGATATGTATATTGTATAGATGTGCTTAGCTGGAAATTGATTAATAATTGGACACATACAACTGTATATGTGCTGTTAACTTTGGTTTTTTATTTGCATAAGTCACTTTCTATTGAAATCAAGTAATTAAGCATAAAGTTTCAACATGTGTAATGATAGTTAATTTTTTTTCTTATTTGTTAATGAAAACCATTGCTCACATAGGAAGACATCTCCAACCTGATTTTTTTAGATTTATGGTTTATAATTTTGATCATCGAAAGGATTTTCAACGTGAAAGATTCATGTTGCTTTGTTCTTGGCAATTCCTATTCATAGTTATGGGTATTATTCATTGTTATGGGTATTGTTCCGATGCTCAATTGTTATTAAATTTGGTAGTGTATGTTATTTTAATTTCTATTGCCATCGCTAGAATATGGTCAATTTGGATATTGTCCTGTGCTTTTCACTATTGATTTCATGTATTAATTCACAGCAACTAACAACAATTCCTTACTAAACATGCATAGCAAGGTTAGACACGTGTATTACACGGTGTTATACAATAAAAAAGTATATAATTATATATAAAACTTCAAATAACGTATGTTTTTTATCATGATATAACAGTTGATGTATTTTTATCATCGTATAACAGTTCATACAACTAAATTAAACTTGTCATAAAAAACGACCTATGTTAATTAGTGACACTGAAATACCATAACAACACGTGCATTATACGAGTAAAAAAAAATTGTAATACATGTATATATATTCTTACGCATTTCATCTAATACAAATAAATGATTCCAGTAAATGTCACATGACATTCTCTCCATTAATTTAGTAATTAATTACATTACGTATAATATTGTATATAAATAATATTATTTTTTATTATTGTGCATCCTCTAAATATAACTTTTACTTAAGGTAAATTAAAATAAAGAGTTAATTACTGTTTTCGTCACTGTGGTTTGTCAAAAATCACTATTTCAGTCCATTAATTTAAAAATCGCGATTTCAGTCCCTTTGGTTTTACTTTCGTAACACTTCAATCTATTTATTCTGTAAATACAGGGACTGAAATGATTGCGAGGTGGACTGAAATGGTTACGAAAATGAAACCACAGGGACTGAAATCGCAATTTTTAAACTAATGGACTGAAATAGTGATTTTTGACAAACCACAGGGACGAAAACAGTAATTAACTCTAAAATAAATTTATTGCTATGTCACAAAATATATTTGTTATTTTTATTAATAATTGTTATACGAATTAATTTAATAATTAGTTGTTAAAAAAACATGATATAAGTTAACGGTTTATAATATACTGAACAAAATATTTTCATAAATAATTGTTAATTTCCTATGTCACAGATTGGTAAAAGAAAATTAATATTATTAGACTATAATTAAATTAGTCTTTCCTACTTTATAATACATTTCTTTATTTGGGGTCGATTAAGTTACTATTTCTTACTTTATAAAATAAATTCTTTATTTAAGGTCACTAAGAAATTTGGACGGAAAAAAATTAGTGAGGTGAAATATGCCAATAAATAATATGAGCCTAGTCGACTTGGGGTATTACAATTATGGTATCAGAGCTCAGTCTGTTTCCTGCTAATTTAAAAAAATTAAACATGTGAGGTAACGGTAGATATCGGGTTAGGATATGTACAAAAGTTTGGTTATCATTATGAATAGTTTTCACATTCATCCATTATAAGGTTTTTAAGGTCATTAGTGATTTTGACAACCTCGCACCTAAGGTTAACCCTCAATTCATCAAGTCCATTGAGACAGTACAAGTACAAGGGAATAGAGATGTTGGAACTATAAAGAACATCACCTTTGGTGATGGTAAGATCTTATTTATATCATTATATCAAAATTATAGTGTTTTCCATCTTTAGTCATTATATGTTTTTTATTACACGCAACTGTGTCATACAAAAGTGCAAAATACAAGTTTGATGCCATAGATCCAAGCAACTATAGCTATGACTACTCGGTCATCGAAGGTGACAGCCTGATAGGTATACTAGACTCGATCAATCATCATGTTAAGATTGTACCTTCTTCTGATGGAGGAACGGGGTACAAACAAACTGTTTTCTATAATTGTAAAGGTGCGAAGAAACCATCTGAAGAGTTTCTCAGGAAAGAGAAAGAGGTGTATGAGAACACCTACAAGGATGTTGAAGCCTACGTCGCTACTCATCCTGAAGTCTATTAGTAATTATAACTCACTTGATGTATTTTGCTTTTCAGTATTGTTTGAAATAATGGTCAAGGTTCCGGTTGAATAAGTGGTGTACAACTCAATGTATTATGTTTTTAGTATGGTTTGAAATATTGGACAAGGAGCTGAATAGTTGGTGTACCATGTTTCAGTTTGATACTATATATAAAAATAAGTAGTCATTTTATAATAACTTATAAGAGTTTATTATGTAGTTATTAGGTTTTTCTCACTACACCCAGAAGCGCAACATAGTGGGTGCTGGGAGGGGCGCCCGACACCCGAACTTTTCGCTCAGTAGTGCCCGGTATGTAGTTTTTGTATAGAATTTTTAAGGTGTATAGGTTTTCGACCCCCGATTTTATAATTTTTTAGATATATACGTTTTCGACCTCACGGTCACCCTAATCTTTTTTTTTGAACGGCAAATTTGGATCACTGACGGATACGTTTTCGACCTCACGGTCGGAAATCTTAAGCTTCGCCCTTGACTACACCCTAATCTTTTTTTTTTGAACGGCAAATTTGGATCACTGGCGGACCACTGGAGTATCATCGTGCCACCAGAGGAACCACCCGATCATATCCATCTCCACTAGGCATAATGTCACACCAATTCAAGAGAAAACCAATTAAATATGAGAAAACTCCCTAGTGGGAATCGAACCCATGACCTATTGGTCCCAAATCTTATCCCACCACCAAAATGTCACTAGGCTATAAAGCCATGAACTACTACACCCTAATCTATTTTCTCTTAACACCCTTGTCTGTTATAATTAATTATACTTAGACATAGGACCCAACAAAATTTGGTATGACATTTTACTATTTCTCTTTCCTCTTAAAATTCTCATTTTTTTGCTCATTAAACCTCTCTTACCTCGTAATATGTAATATTAGTTCTCTATCTAACCGTTAATTTTGCTTCGAATTTTAAAATACTATTAATACTTAACATTTAACAACCATATTAAATACAGTTTTTTTAATTAAAACGAGAAACAAGAGTACGTAGATACATTCCACCACTCTTAATTAAAAAACAGATGGCATAAAAACTTTCTTGCATTGAAGATTTTCAGTAAGTTTTCCTTTATCTAATCTTTTAGTTAGTCTCTTTTTAGTAGGCCTCTTTTTATACAATAGTATTTTAATATATGCAACATTAATTCCGTTGTTAATGTTTTTTTTGTATAATTACTATTATTTTTAAGATGATATTAAAGTCAAAGATTAAAAAACAAATTAACTATTATTCTATGATTGTATCATGTACCACTTGCGTGATAATTTTATCATATACCATATGTTGTTTTTTTTAATATATGGATTTTTTATCAGATATAATTTTTTATTAGTTTACGTATGATGGTTTTTTATCAGATATAACTTTTTATTAGTTTACGTATGATTAGATCAATATGCTAATCAATATAAATTCATAAAGAGTAGAACCTATTTTGTTGCAACTTTCCATGTTTATGTATCCATAAAATATAGTACCTTATTTACTTTAACAACTATACATGAGAAATTATGTTTACGATTTTCTTATGTGGTTTATTTGATGGGATGGTTATTTTTAGGTAACTATTTAGTTTCTCCAACGACTTGGGTGCAGAATGTGGCACGCTCTCTTGGTTTCGTTATTGTTACTATACGATCAAGGACAAGCCTTGTTGGCTATATTTCAAAATTGTACTTGGTTGTGAGTGTGGTGGTGTATCTCGAAGTAAAGATCTAGGAAAAGATATTGGAACCAAAAAAATAAATTGTTCATTCGAATTGGTGGGAAAAAATTCAAAGAAGAATGATGTTTGGAAGTTTAAAGTCTATGTGATGAACATAATCATCCACCCGCATTGTATATAGAGGGACGTGCACAAGCAATGAAGTTGTCTTGTAATGAAAATCGTTAGGTGCATGATTTGACATGGTTAAATGTAAAATCGCAGTATATTCTGTCAACGTTAAAGAAGAAAAAAATGAGAATAATGTGTCTGTTCTAAAGACCATATACAATGCTCGTTACAGGTTTCACAAGACTGAGCAAGCAGGTAGAACCCCAATGCAAAATCTTATGTACACTTTGCAAAGTAAAGGGTACTTTATTGAATATCGTGTAATTACGACATTACTAATGAGTCGGAAGGATTATTCTTCGTCCATCCAACATCATTAACTATATGGCAGGCATTTCCAAATGTGGTGTTGATAGATGCTTCATATAACACAAACAAATATAATTTGCCCTTTCTTGAAATTGTTGGTGTTGCTTGTGCCAATAAAACATTTTCTATTGCATTCGCGTTTATGAACAAAGAAAAGGTAAACTACCTGCATACTACCTGGCTGGATAAATATGTAGAATGGTTTGTGTCACTATGGATAAGCAAGCATATCAACTTTGGAAATTCAACAACTAATAGAGTTGAAAGCCAACATGCTAAACTAAAAAAGCACTTGGATATAACAAAATATGGTCAAGACAGATTCATACACGTTATTGAAGACATTGTGAAATTACAAGAAACCGCTATTAAAGACAGTATTGAAAGAAGCAGACATATCCGCAAGAAAAATTATAACTACCTGATATTTCAACAATTGCACGATGTTGTTTCACACCATGCCATGAGGATTATCTTAGCTTAAATTCATCGGTCAAGAGGCTTTGTGCTAACTGTGGACAATTACGGTTGTTTGTTGTAACATTTCTGTAAATCGGGTTTCGAAAACCCGTCTCTTTTACCAATCAAAGAATAATTTGTTTTCGTGTTTAATTATTTACTTATATATAATGGTTAAATTAAATAATAAAAAATAATAATAATAAATTTATGAAATTTAAAGATTTAATCCATTAATCAAGAAAAACAAATTAACTAATTAATAACTAGTTATAATAATAAAAAAACAAACAAGGAATAACTATTTTAAAAATGAATGGGTGAACTGGGAGTCGAACCCGGGTTCCCCCAGCCACACACACACAGCAACACCGCTGGTCTACACGCACGTATTGTGAGAATATTGAGAACTTAAAACTCTTGTTTCAAATGTATGTTGAAACCTGCAACAACTGGCAGTGAATCAAGGACGCGCCTTTCCTTCTTTGAAATCTCCAACAGCTAAGCGGGATGTATTTTTGGCAAACTCAATTAGCTCGGCTGTCATCCTTCTGGCTAATCTTCCAATCATCGAAATACCTTATCAAAATCGAACAAAGTCGGAACCTCCGCCACCCCTCTCTATAAATACTAGGCGAACTCTCATAATCAACTCGCTCAATTCTTTCTCCTCAAATCGTAAGTTTACTCTGCTCAAACCCCCCCCCCCCTGTTTCACCAGAAACCGCAGCCTGTCGCCGGAAAACTCATTGCCGACCGGTAACAGTTCTTTACTTTCTAATTCAGTTCGTATATTATTTCATTTCATTCATTTCGGTAACTTCAAAAGTATAGCAAGCAAGTTTAGTCGAGTTTTGAAACCAAGAACGTGTTATGGGATCAATTTAAAATGAAGAAGACGAAGGTGGCTTAAGTGTTTTTATGTAATTAAATCCTAAGTTTTAACAGGGTTAGACACACAGTCCAGTGGTGGACTTTGTGCAAACACGACACTCACGTCCCCGTTTCGAGTCTGGTTCATGACCGTATAACTGTTATATAACAGTTTTTATTTTTGATGAATTATAACATTTAGCAGTTTGTATATAAAGATAATATAAAATCAAGTTTCATTGGGTTAGACACCCAGCCCAGTTGGTTGAGCTGGGTGCAAATCACATTCAGGGTCACGGGTTCGAGACCCTTTAGTGCGCCGGTTCAATGCTGTTAAAACTTTTTAATTTAAATTAATTTCTGGAATAGTCTAAAAAGTGTATTAATATAATTAAAATCAGGATTCTTACGGGTTAGACATGTAGCTCAGTTGGAAGAGCTGCGTGCACACGAACTGGAGGTCGCGGGTTCGAGTCTCTCCCCCGCATACAAGCCCGCGGCTCGGCCGGTCTGACAAGCAATGTCAGACTGACAACTTATATATAATTTTTTTCTTTTCCCTTTTTTTCTTTTTATTATTCCATTTATTATTTATTTATTTTTTCATAGTTAGATTAAAAGGGAAGTTATTTAAAAAAAATACCTAAAATACAAAGGCTTAAATATTAATATAAATCACAAAAATAAACTCAAAAATCTAAACAAAGGTTTTAATCAAAAAGTTAGTTTATTTATTTATCAAGTTATCGCGTTGTATTTTAGGTTAGTATTCTTTCGTCGGTCCAAATTCTCAACTCGTGCGCAGCCGTCATCAATCAAGACTACGCACCCACTGTGAGTGAATCTCTACAAATTCCCCGTTTTAATCATGTTTTGGGGTGTATCATGTGTCATACAATTCCTTTATTTTATTTAAACACTTGTGCTTATATCATCTTGTGATCAAATGTGTAATGGTTGTTGTGTGATTATTATGTGGATTAAATTTGTCATTTCAGTGCACTCATTTCATTAGGCCCATCAGTTCCTCATGAGATACGGGTTGAGCATCAGGTGCCTCATTAGATCGGCTTCGTTTGATTGAGCCTTGATCTCAAATACATCATCATTCATGTCATATATTCATTCAATGTGGTTTGTGATTGTTTACATATATATTTGCTCCCATGTGATTTATGCACGAATTTTCTGTAATAAATAAAACAAGCAATTATTTAAAATGTTTTATCAAGGTTCACTCGCCAACTTTTGTTGACCCGAATTCTTCCCTGTCTTACACATGATACATATGATCCAGTTGAGGAAAGAAACACTTAGGATGGCCTAGAAGAATAAACAAGTTATTGTGTTGGAATAAACATGTAGATTGGTTTTTTTTGTATTTGTATGAACTTAGTTTATTGGATATTTGAATTTGTAATTTGAATTTAATAAATATGAAACTTCTTAGTAAATATCATGAGCTTTGGTGATAACCCAATCATGCCCCGACTTTTATTCCGCTGCGGGTCGGGGTGTGACAGATTGGTATCAGAGCTTGTGGCTATAGGGATATAGATAGGTTATTAGACCCTTAGAGCCTATACTATAGTTGATTAAATTTTAATTGTTTATGTGTTACATGCAAAATTCATGATGTTTATATGTTTCATGTTTATTTTCACACCCAATATTATGCAAGCACACTCACAAGTACATGTTAATATGAATGCTCATCATAGTTCATATCCTCATGACATGCCATATCTATGAAAGCACACACCTCACGATTTCCATGATTTTTGCAATGATTTCGTATTTTTCAAATTACATCAAAGTAAGTTTTCACGACGGGCATGTAGTAACTGGAAGGGTACGAGTACCGGTAGTCGGAACGTCCTGTCTAGGCTTGACATTCGTATAAATCCAAAATAAAGGACCAGTTTGCCTACCTGGGGACTAACGATGAGAGTACGAAGGACCTATTAGGCCAAAGCATGCTATACCAAACGTTGTGCGAGCTAACCCCAATTTGAGTTGTCATTGTGTCTACACCTGGACACCCTCCTACCATACATCTCACAATCATGTTTTACGATTTTCATTCGGGTAGTGCGAGTGTTAAGCCGACACCAATGTGAATCCTACCAAGCCCAATAGTCATGGGGGCCCACATGACTACACAGGCAACGGTATGGGGGACACTTGGAGGCCCAAACATGAGCAAACCCAAGACATCCTATGGATGTAGTTGAATTATTTTCAGTTATGTTGTTTTCATTCTTTTTACGACACATGACACCTAGGAAATTCTTGAACTCACAATCTTCCTACATATGTTCCTGTAGATGTCGGCTAGGCAATTACGTGGAGGTAGAAATTCAGGAAAGTCAAACGAACGCTTGGCCACTCAAATTGCTAAACAGATGGCCGCAGTGCTTCCTGACATCGTGCTACAAGTTCAACAAGCCCTCACCGCTAATCCCATCAACCCTCCCAACCAAGAAGACCAAAGCGTCGCCAACCCTTCTCCCAAAACCCCCAAGTGCACCTACAAACACTTCAAATCCTGCGATTGTCACACCCCGACCCGCAGCGGAAAAGGTGATCGGGGCATGATTGGGTTTTCATCAAAGCTCATGATATTTATTATAATGTTTCATATTTATTATTACAATTTAAAGTAAATCATACAATCATATCATACAACTTGTTCTATACATCTTTCTAGGCTTCATTAATTTCTTCTAAGGCATTTTCCTATGTGTTCCTTGCTTCATCCTATCCACCTGTATCATGTGTAATGGTTTTTGGATCAACAAAAAGTTGGCGAGTGAATCCTATTTAAAACATTTAAACGTGTTTATTGAATTGATTATAAAATAAAGTGCATAACCACATATGAGTAAATGTAAATGTAAATTTATTCACAAACACTTAATATTAAATATTGCACACACATACAACAATAGATAGTTTTGAGGCACGCGTTGTTCAACTCGTCTCCCACGAGGAACTGATGGGCCTAATGAATGAGTTTTGAGGCACGCGTTGTTCTACGAACTGATGGGCCTAATGAATGAGTTTTAAGGCACGCGTTGTTCAACTCGTCTCCCACGAGGAACTGATGGGCTTAACAATTAATTTGCATACAACATGACAATATGTAATACATAATAACAAACAATATTTACATTCTAAATTTAGATCATAATATGGTATAGCACGAGTTTGAATGAGCGAATTAGTTTAAGTGACACATGATACACCCCAAAACATGAATAAAAAGGGGAATTTGTAAAAATTCACTCACAGTGGTTGCGTTTCTTGGATGAATGCGCACGAATTTGGATTTAACCACGAGAGAAACTAACCTAGATAATAACATAACGGTTCGGTAAATAAGCGGATTTTATTAATCAATTTTAATAGAATTTTTGGATATATTTTTGTGAATTTAAGGCTATTTTTTAACTTTAAAAACGTTTATTTTTAAGTATTTTTAATTGATTTTTAAATTAAATAAATAAATAAAAATAATAAAAAATGTTGACTTTTTGACTTTGACCGTTGACCAGAACTGTTGACCGTTGACCGGTTCGGTCGGTTATTTTGTTGCACTGAGTGAGGTTCGAACCGGTGACCTCCCGTACGCGTGCACGCAGCTCTACCAACTGAGCTACGTGTCTAACCCGAAATATTTCTGTTTTTAATTATATTTATATACTATTTAACTTAATCCGAAAATCATTTATTTAAAAAGGCTTTAATTGTATCGAACCGGTGCCGTCAGCAGGTCTCGAACCCGGGACCTGCGGTTTAGTGTTGCACACAGTCCACCGCTGGACTGTGTGTCTAACCTGGTTAATATTCTGGTTTTTATTATACTTAACATCATTCTGTGAGTTATCCCGGTTCGGTTTAAAAAAAAAACATTTTTATTTCCGAGGCTAGGGTCGTGATAGGGATCGAACTCGAGACGTGTGTTTCATGTTTGCACACAGTCCACCGCTGGACTGTGTGTCTAACCCGTTTATTATTCTGATTTTAATTAATCTTATACACTTGGCCGACTTCATCTTCTTCGTTCAAAACACAAGCATTGATTATTCAACTGTTTCATGTTTAATTCGATTACGAAAATTATCAGGGATTGAAATGTAATAGACAGAGAGGGTTTGGGGAAAGAATATACCAAATCAGATGTCTTTCTCAGAACTCCGGCAAGGATTCGTCGGCTCTGTTTTGTGAACTTCGTCTGTCCGAATCATTTAACAGTTTTGATTGATTAGATATGAAATTGAGTTACTAAACCATGATTAACAGGAGGTTTAGATGCTCATACCGATTAATAGCGTGAGTTCGGAAATTCCAGCGATTTTCCGGCGAGTATAGAATATCCGGCAACGTCGTCTGGAATTGATTCTGGGTGATGGAATGATGTTAGAATTGGTCTAACAATGGAATGAAACAGAAGGAGTCGAGGTATTTACCGTGTTGATGAAAGTCTCGGTTTTCCGGCGACTTGCAGAGAATTCTGGCGAGTGAAATTGATTCGAGAATCGGTGCGATTTTGAGCGAAAAGATTACCAGAGGCTAGGGTGTGCATTTATAGGGAAAAATCAAGTTGAATTGGGTCTGTTTCTAGTCTCGATTCATTGGTCAATTGTTCTCCGGCGGTTATGACTGATGTCGCGGGACTGGACGTCGGTTATAACCGATGGCGACGTTAATACGTACGTTAAGTCAAAAGTAACCGACGATAATTGGCGAAATCGTCGGATTTTCCGGCGTCTGCGGATTTGGGCGCGCTGTTGACTGGGTTTGATTTTCTAGTTTTGTTATATCTATTAATTGTTTCAATATGTTATCAAATACCACAAGTGGCGGAGTGGTGGAATGTTGGTGTGTTAAGTCTTTGATGTTCCCGGCTGACCCGGGTTCGAAACCCGGCATCAGCATAATATTTTTATTTCATTATTTTTAATAAATTTTCAATTATAAATTTTATATTCTAATATATTTATTAATTATGTATCGTTTAAAATTAATTTGAGCATTAAATATGCAACGAAATTTTTAACTGGATGTTCGGTTAATAAACGAAGCGGGTTTGGTTAACCCGTTTTTTTACGGATGTTACAGTATCCCCTACTTTTAGAAATTTCATCCCGAAATTTAAGTAGTGGCATATTTGACTCAAAAGGATGGTGTTTTAATTTGACAATTGCATACTTAGAAGGGGGTAAGAGTTTAAATTTTTGTTTGAGGCGGTAACGTTCCTTGTAAGGGTTGAATACCCTGCTACAGGAATCGCTTTTTGTTGCCTACGGTAAAGAATATTTAGAAACAGAGTTGATTGACTAAGTATGATTTTATGCACAAGAGTTTTAATACGTTTGGAAAGATAAGGTTATATCCTAAAAACTTCTACTACTAAAACCTACATGGAACTTCTCATAACCGCCTGACAATGCCTCTGATCCTTTGGCAAGAATACTTATATATAGGAAGTACCAGCGGCGCATCCATCATATTCTTGTCAAATTTTCATTGGCTTTATCAGTAAGTTATGATTGGTTCTATGATGTGATTCTAGAACATAAACAAACACAACAACCAAAGCCTGAGTCCTAATTCTGATAGTATACATGTTTGAGTGATGACAGTACCTCTCTCGTTTGTTATGATGGAGAGGTTAGTCTATGTAGAAATGGAACACAATCCAATTTATTTAAATGATGAGATGATATGAATGCTAAATCAGTGAGTATAAAACAAACTTCAACCAAGACATTACTAAATCCTACATGGAACTTCCCATAACCGCCTGACAATGCCTCTGATCCTTTGACAGGAATACTTATATATAGGAAGTACCAGCGGCGTATCCACCATATTCTTGTCAAATTTTCATTGGCTTTATCCGTAAGTTATGATTAGTTCTATGTGACTCTAAAACATAAACAAACACAATCAACCAAAGCTTGAGTCTTAATTCTGATAGTATACATGTTTGAATGATGACAGTACCTCTCTCGTTTGTTTATGATGGAGAGGTTAGTCTATGTAGAAATGGAACACAATCCAATTTATTTAAATGATGAGATGATATGAATGCTAAATCAGTGAGTATAAAACAAACTTCAACCAAGACATTACTAAATCCTACATGGAACTTCCCATAACCGCCTGACAATGCCTCTGATCCTTTGACAGGAATACTTATATATAGGAAGTACCAGCGGCGTATCCACCATATTCTTGTAAATTTTCATTGGTTTTATCAGTAAGTTATGATCAGTCCTATGTGACTCTAAAACATAAACAAACACAACAACCAAAGCTTGTGTCTTAATTCTGATAGTATACATGTTTGAATGATGACAGTTCCTCTCTCGTTGGTTATGATGGAGAGGTTAGTCTATGTAGAAGTGAGACACAACCCAACTTCTTTAAATAATGAGATTGAAATACGTTGAGATGTATGATGATATGAATGTTAAATCAATGAGTATAAAACAAACTGAAATAGTAATTCGCATTAAAATTCTTAGATAAATTTCCAATTATAATTGAGATACGTGAAAATTGAGATAACATAAAGAAAAACATAAAAACTAAGCGGTTGGAGTTGAATCCTAATTTTTGGTGAAGGAGACTAGTTGGGTGGTTCGTTTTGGGCCGTCATTATCTTCAACAAGATTGGCGTTGATGTTGTAAACTCTTCCTCTTGCTGGTGGTCTAGTGATTAGGTTTCCTTGATTTGCTTGGTTAACTGGGTTTGCTTGAGCTTGGGCGTGTATGATGTTAACCAATCGAGGGCACGTGTTTCTAAAGTGAGTAGGGTCGCCACAATTAAAACAAGCTCGAACATAAGGTAACATGGGGTATTGGGGTTGTTGATATGTTTGGATCATGTTTTGAGTAGGGGGTGAGGTTTGGTTTTGAGGGGTGCGGCAAGCCTTGCTCAAATGACCATAGCGTCCACAATTCGCACATAGTCGACAAGGTAAGGTAGATGGATGGTGATAAAAATAGGTGTTACATTGAGGGTGAGGTCCAAGGTAAGGTTTCTTATTTGGGTAAGTTGAGTTGGGTGCTACTTGAGTGATTGGGATAGCTTGGAGGGGTACGGCTTGTGAGGCTGGTTGATTGCGTTGGGTGACAGCGAAAAGTTGCCCATCTCGTTTTCTCTTAGAAATGGATCGTGAAGGGGATTCGGTTTGGGTGGAGTTCAAGGTTTCAGTTGATGCTTTATCCTTCTTCTTCTCCTCCTTGAAGTCCTTATTTCTTATGCGGTTCTCGGTGAGTTCTGTAGCTAATTCCATAGCTGCTTCCAAAGTTGCAGGTGTGGTACTTATTACAGAGTCTTGAATTTTTGAAGGAAAATCTCGAATGTAGTGCTCGATCAAACGGTAAAGAGGAGTGAACAAGTTGGGGACCATTTGATTTAACTCGAGGAATCTCTTGTTGTATGTGGTGTGGTCGCCTTCCTTTTGTTTCAAAGAATATAACTCATCCTCCAATTTCTTGATTTCGCTTCTTGGGCAAAACCGTCTTGTCATGATTTCCTTCAACTCTTCCCAAGTCAAAGTCATAGCATCTTCAACACCTCGTTTGGCCTTCTCTGTATTCCACCATGTAAGTGCTATTCCAAGTAAACGACTGGTAGCATATCGCACTTCACGATCATCGGGGCAATCGCAATTTAGAAAAGTGTTTTCCATTTCTTCAAACCAATGGAGGAGAGCGGTGACACCTTCAGTCCCTTCGTATTTTGGAGGGTCGCAGGATTTGAAATGCTTGTAGGTGCATTTAGTGGTTTTTGGGGGAGGATTGACAATGTTTTGATCTTCTTGATTGACGGTATTAGCGGTAAGGGCTTGTTGGACTTGAACTACAATGTTGGGTATTACGGCAGCCATTTGTTGAGCGATTTGGGCAGCCATGCGCTCGCGGGCTTTTCCTGATCTCATCTTCCTACGAGCGAGACTAGAAGACATCTACAGGGAATACATATCAAAAGTATGAGTTGGATGTTTTAGGGGTCATGTGTCGTATTTAGGAATAAACATTCATAAAATAATTATAGAACAATAAATCTACTACATCCATAGGATGTCTTGGGCTTTGCTCGTAACTGGGCCTTGCATGCCGCCATACTTCACCTTCGTAATCATGTGGGCCCCCATGATTACCGGGTTTTTCATATGGTTCGCACGTGTTAGCCTGGTTACGTACACTAAAACCCGGAGAAAATCGAGAAATATGTAACGTATGATATTCGGAATGTATCCAGGTGTGGACACGGTGACACCTCAAAGTGGGGTTAGTTCGAACGACGTTTGGGGTGGGCATGCTTTGGCCTAATAGGTCCTTCGTACTCTCATCGTTAGTCCCCAGGTAGGCAAACTGGTCCGTTATATTGGATTTATACGAATGCCAACCTAGACAGGACGTTCCGACTACCGGTACTTGTACCCTTACAGTTACTACATGCCCGTCGCAGAACTCACTTTGATGAGATTTGAAAATGAAAAAAATTTGCGACAAAATCTTGAATAACGGAAGTATGAAGATGATTTGAATATGTGAACATTGAAATATGTATGATGAATATGTATGTAAGTATGTATGTTTGACTGTAAGTATAATTCATTATGTATCACAAAATGTAATATTGGAAGTGTTTGCATGTATTTGTGTATGTAATAAATATGAAAGAAATAAACATCATGAGTTTGCATGTAACCACATAAACAATTAAAATCTAATCAACTATAGTATAGGCTCTAAGGGTCTAATAACCTATCCTATATCCCTATAGTCAAAAGCTCTGATACCAATCTGTCACACCCCGACCCGCAGCGGAAAAGGTGATCGGGGCATGATTGGGTTTTCATCAAAGCTCATGACATTTATTATAATGTTTCATATTTATTATTACATTTTAAAGTAAATCATACAATCATATCATACAACTTGTTCTATACATCTTTCTAGGCTTCATTAATTTCTTCTAAGGCATTTTCCTATGTGTTCCTTGCTTCATCCTGTCCACCTGTATCATGTGTAAAAATGGCGTGGCATGCTTTGGCCTAATAGGTCCTTCGTACTCTCATCGTTAGTCCCCAGGTAGGCAAACTGGTCCGTTATATTGGATTTATATGAATGCCAACCTAGACATGATGTTCCGACTACCGGTACTTGTACCCTTACAGTTACTACATGCCCGTCGCAGAACTCACTTTGATGAGATTTGAAAAAAATGAAAAATGCGACAAAATCTTGAATAACGGAAGTATGAAGATGATTTGAATATTTGAATATTGTAACATGTATGATGAATATGTATGTAAGTATGTATGTTCAATTGTAAGCATAATTCACTATATATCACAAAATGTAATATTGGAAATGTTTGCATGCATTTGTGTATGTAATAAATATGAAACAAATAAATATCATAAGTTTGCATATAACCACATAAACAATTTAAAATCTAATCAACTACAGTATAGGATCTAAGGGTCTAATAACATATCCTATATCCCTATAGTCAAAAGCTCTGATACCAATCTGTCACACCCCGACCCGCAGCGGAAAAGGTGACCGGGGCATGATTGGGTTTTCATCAAGCTCAAGACATTTATTATAATGTTTCATATTTATTATTTCAATTTAAAAGAGATCATACAATCATATCAAACAAATACAACATGTTCTATTCATCCTTCTAAACTTCATTATTTTTCTTTTAAGGCAATTTCCTATGTTTTCCATGCTTCATCCTGTTCACCTGTATCATATGTAAAAATGGTTTTTGGATCAACAAAAGTTGGCGAGTGAACCTTGTTAGAAAACATTTATTATTTATTTCAACGCTCATAATGTAATGGCATACAATAACAAACAATAACATACATTAACAAACCAACGGCATGCAATAACATATCAACTTGCATGAATATATAACATGAATGAAACTGTGCGATCAAGGCTCAATCAAACGGAGCCGATCGTATTGCATGTACTGAAAATGATAAATGTCTGTGCGATTAAGGCTCAATCAAACGGAGCCGATCGTATGTTGGCACGCCAGGTTCACGCTCATAATGTAATGGGGAACTGCTCAACGCTCATAATTTAATGGGGAGCGGCGGCCTATGAAATTGCATGTACTGACAATAATAAATTAAATCTAAACAATAACCACACAAACAGTTTATACAAGCTGAATACACATTTATTCATGATATGATGTATGCACAATGATTTAAATATAATAAATAGTAAGACACATGATACACCCAAAAACGTGATTTAAACGGGGAATTTGTAGAGATTCACTCACAATGGGTGCGTTCGGTTGATGATGTTGAATGCGCACGAGTTTAGAGGATTGATCGACGAAGAAAAACTAACCTAATTAATAACAAAAAGTAAGGTAAATAAATGGATTTTATTAACAACTTTAATAGGATTTTTGGATATATTTTTGTGAGTTTTTTGGCTATTTTCTAACTTTAAAAATGTTATTTTTAAGTATTTTTAATTGATTTTTAAATAAAATAAATAAATACATTAATAAAAAAAATGTTGACTTTTTGACCGTTGACTTGTTGACCGTGGACCGTTGACTTGTTGACCGGTTTTATTGTGTAAGTGTATGCGTCAAGAATCGAACTCGGTACGTGTATATATTTGTTTGCACACAGTCCACCGCTGGACTGTGTGTCTAACCCGTTAATAAAACTGATTTTAATTAATCTTATAACATAACTGAACTTCGTCTTCTTCGTTCAAAACACAGACATCGGTCAAAGCAACTGTTACTTGATTAATTCGGTTAATGAACAAGATGGATAATTGAAAAGTATTGAATAGAAAAGGGTTTGGGGAATGATTGTACCGAATTGATCGTCTTTCTTCAGAAGTCCGGCAAAGACCGTCGGCTCTGTTTTGGGAGCTCCTTCTGTTCGAATTCAACAGTCAGTTTGGATGAAATAGATGTGAAATTGAACCATTGAGTAACGATTATCAGTAGGTTACATGATCATACCGGTTAACAGCGGGATTCTGAAACTTTCAGAAGTTTTCCGGCGAAAACAGAAAAATCCGGCAATGTCGTCTGGGTTGATTCTGAGTGATGGAGTGATGTTAGAACTTGTATAATAATGGAATGAAACAGAAAAATCGAGGTAATTACCGTGTAGATGAAAGTCCCGGTTTTCCGGCGACTTGCAGAGAATTCCGGCGAGTGAAATTTCTTACGACAGAGATTCTTCAGAGGTTTAAGATGAGTGGGAGTGATGTCAGTATGAGTTCTATGATCTTATTTTTTTGGTAAAAAGAAAGGATGGATTGAATTCGGTTTTCCGGCGAAAATTTCCGGTAATTTTTCAGAGAATTCCGGCGAAGCTTTTCTGAGCGAAATGAAGTGTGTAATTTTGATAAAGTCGTGCTCAACTGATGAATGATGTATAATTCAGATTGATTTACCTTTTCGGTTTCAAATTCCAAAATCTTTCGGTTATGGTTTAGTGATTTGAATGAGGGACATTAACGTTTTTCAGTTATAACCGGCGATGATGTAAATGCATCCGTTATGACAAAAGAAAACTTCAATGTTTGATGAATTCGTCGGGGTTTCCAGCGAGAATGATTTGGGCGCTGAGTGACCGAATTCGACTTCAGCTTTTATTGTATGTATTAATTGAATCAATAAATCAACAAGAAACACAAGTGGCGGAGTGGTTGGGCGAGTGTGAGTTAAGTCTCTGTGAAACCTTCGGCTGACCCGGGTTCGAGTCCCGGCTTCAGCATATTATTTTTAATTCACTATTTTTAGTACATTTTCAAAAATAAATTTTATATTCTAATATACTTATTAATTATGTATCGTTTAAAATTAATTTGGGCATTAAATACGCAACGAAATTTTTAACTGGTTGTTCGGTTAATAAACGAAGCGGGTTTGGTAAATCCGGTTTTTGACGGATGTTACATTTACCGTGTTGATGAAAGTCTCGGTTTTCCAGCGACTTGCAGAGAATTCCGACAAGTGAAATTGATTCGAGAATCGGTGCGATTTTGAGCGAAAAGATTACCAGAGGCTAGGGTGTGCATTTATAGGGAAAAATCAAGTTGAATTGGGTCTGTTTCTAGTCTCGATTCATTGGTCAATTGTTCTCTGGCGGTTATGACTGATGTCGCGGGACTGGATATCGGTTATAACCGATGGCGACGTTAATACGTACGTTAAGTCAAAAGTAACCGACGATAATTGGCGAAATCGTCGGATTTTCCGGCATCTGCGGATTTGGGCGCGCTGTTGACTGGGTTTGATTTTCTAGTTTTGTTATATCTATTAATTGTTTCAATATGTTATCAAATACCACAAGTGGCGGAGTGGTGGAATGTTGGTGTGTTAAGTCTTTGATGTTCCCGGCTGACACGGGTTCGAAACCCGGCATCAGCATACTATTTTTATTTCATTATTTTTAATAAATTTTCAATTATAAATTTTATATTCTAATATATTTATTAATTATGTATCGTTTAAAATTAATTTGAGCATTAAATATGCAACGAAATTTTTAACTGGATGTTCGGTTAATAAAAAAGCGGGTTTGGTTAACCCGGTTTTTTACGGATGTTACAGCGATCCCCCAAAATATGAAGGGACTGAAGGTGTCACCGCTCTCCTTCACTGGTTTGAGGAGATGGAAAACACCTTTCTTAATTGCGACTGTCCCAAGGACCGTAAGGTGCGTTACGCGACTGGAAGGTTGTTTGGGGTAGCCCTTACCTGGTGGAACACTGAAAAGGATAAGCGAGGTGTTGAAGATGCCATGGCCTTAACCTGGGAAGAGTTAAAGGAAATCATGATGAGACGCTTCTGTCCAAGAAGCGAAATCAAAAAGCTAGAAGACGAGTTTCACGCATTGAAACAAAATGAAGGAGACCACATTTCATACAATAAGAGATTTCTTGAGTTGAACCAGATGATCCCCAATCTGTTCACCCCATTATACCGTCTAGTCGAACACTACATTCGAGGCCTCCCCTCGAAAATCCAAGATTCGGTTTTAAGCACTTCGCCTGCAACACTTGAAGCCGCAATGGAGTTAGCTAAAGAACTCACTGAAAATCGCATTCGAAACGGCAAATTCAAGGATGAGAAGAAGAAAACACCCATTGAGACCCCAACTCCAAACCACCCAGTTTCATCCTCGAAGTTTGCTGGTAAGAGGAAGCGAAATGGCAAGAATTTTGTTGTCACCCAAACCAACCCTCCCATCACTGCTGCCATGATCACCCAAGTTGCCCCTCCAGCCGCACCATTCAAAAGGCCATACACTGGCCCACACCCAAAGTTTAACCGTTGTCAATACCATCACCCTCCTGAAAACCCCTGCCAACATTGCACCAGTTGTGGTTGTGCGGGTCACACCATCCAAACCTGCCGTACCCTTCAGCGATTGAACCGCAGTCAACCTCCAACCCAAACCCAAAATCAAATGGTGGACCAAGCCCAACAACCCTTACTTCTACCACCTGCTCAACTCGCAACCCAACCTTACTACCAACCCAACTACCCCATAATGCAACCCATGCGAGCCTGTTTCAATTGTGGGGACCCAAACCACTTCAGGAACACTTGTCCACGCCTAGTGAACATCATCCATGCCCAAGCTCAAGCGAACCCGGTAAACCAAGCTAACCAAGCTCCTCCACTTGCCAGAGGAAGAGCTTTCAATATCAATGCCAACCAAGCCAGGGCTGACAACAATGTGGTCAACGGTACGTTTCTCATTAATGGTAGTTATGCATCCATATTATTCGATACTGGTGCGGATAAGAGCTTTGTGTCCTTAGAATTCGAATCTATCCTCGACCAACCTCATGTTAATCTCATTGAATCTCTGACGGTGGAAGTTGCTGACGGAAAACCCACTTCACTAAATTCTATTCTACGCGATTGTACTCTCACCCTAAATGATCATGACTTCCCAATTGATCTCATTCCTATGAAATTGGGAAGTTTCGATGTTATCATCGGCATGGACTGGCTCAGCCAGCATCACGCTGAGGTGATGTGCCACGAAAAATTCATTCGTATTCCCCTCGCTGACGGTCAGACCCTACGTATCTTTGGGGAAACCCCTTCGAAAGGACTCAAATTGATGTCCTGCCTTCAAGCCCGAAGTTATCTTCGCAAGAACTACGTCGCATTTCTAGTTCACGTCATCAAGAAGGGAGGCAAGGAGAGGAAGCTCGAAGATATTCCAATTGTGAAAGAATTCCCACAAGTTTTTCCCGACGATGTTTCAGGACTCCCTCCGGTGAGAGAAGTCAAATTTCGCATCGATCTTGTGCCTGGCGCCACACCGGTCGCAAAATCTCCTTATAGGTTAGCCCCATCCGAGATGCAAGAGTTGGCCAGTCAACTTGCAGTTGACTGACAAAGGATTCATACGTCCTAGCTCATCGCCTTGGGGTGCGCCTGTTCTTTTTGTGAAGAAGAAAGATGAAACGTTTCGCATGTGCATTGATTATAGAGAACTCAACAAGCTGACGGTTAAGAATCGCTATCCACTGCCTCGCATTGATGACCTCCTGGACCAACTTCAAGGCGCCACCTGTTTTTCCAAAATCGACCTTCGTTCTGGTTATTATCAGCTTAGAGTGCGCGAAGAAGATATCCCAAAAACCGCCTTCCGAACTCGTTATGGTCATTACGAGTTCATGGTTATGCCCTTCGGTTTAACCAACGTCCCCGCTGTTTTCATGGATTTAATGAATAGAGTATGCAAACCCTACCTCGACCGTTTCGTCATAGTCTTCATCGACGACATTCTTATCTACTCCAAGTCAAATCCGATCATGAGCGACACCTTCGACTCATACTTGCACTCTTAAGGACTGAAAAACTTTACGCTAAATTCTCAAAATGCGAATTCTGGTTAGGAGAAGTACAATTCCTTGGTCATGTCGTCAATGATAAAGGGATTCATGTCGATCCTTCAAAAATCAAGGCAGTACAGGAATGGCAAGCGCCACGTACCCCTACCGAAGTTAGGTCATTTCTTGGTTTGGCTGGTTATTACCGAGTTTCATTGCCAATTTTTCCCGTATCGCCGTACCGCTCACGGCCTTGACTCACAAAGGAAAACCCTTCATTTGGGGACCTAAGCAAGAGGAGGCCTTCCAAACTTTAAAGCAAAGGCTTTGTGACGCACCTATCCTTACACTCCTTGAGGGTTGCGATGACTTTGTGGTCTATTGCGA
This sequence comes from Scalesia atractyloides, assembly GCA_947069175.1. Classification (NCBI taxonomy): domain Eukaryota; kingdom Viridiplantae; phylum Streptophyta; class Magnoliopsida; order Asterales; family Asteraceae; genus Scalesia; species Scalesia atractyloides. The sequence continues at coordinate 18,192,408 of CAMTDV010000014.1, read as the reverse complement.
CGCATCAGGGCAAGGACTAGGCTGTGTATTGATGCAAAGAGGAAAAGTGATAGCCTATGCCTCTAGGCAACTCAAAGTTCATGAGAAAAATTACACCACCCACGACCTGGAACTTGGAGCCGTTGTGTTCGCTCTCAAGATATGGAGACATTACCTCTAAGGTACCAAGTGTGATATATACACTGACCACAAGAGTCTCCAACATATTTTCAATCAGAAAGAGTTGAATATGAGGCAACGAAGATGGGTCGAACTTCTCAACGACTACGACTGTGAAATTCGGTACCATCCTGGCAAGGCAAACGTGGTAGCCGATGAACTCATGAAAGGTTATCGACTCTATCGTCTTCTGTGTTCGCAAATCATAACCGACATCAAAGATCGAATCCGGGCAGCTCAACATGTTTCTGTAACAGAAAATGACGTACGCGATGAGCTGTCATGTGGAGCTGAACTCAAAATTGAAACCAAATCCGACGGTATTCTATACTATTTAAACCGCATATGGATTCCTGATCGCGATAACCTTCGTGATTTCCTCATGAATGAGGCACACAAAACACGATACTCTGTACACCCAGGAGCCGATAAGATGTATCAAGACCTACGATACATCTACTGGTGGCCTGGCATGAAAAAGGACATCGCTGTTTTTGTTTCCAAGTGCCTTACCTGTTCCAAAGTGAAAGCTGAACATCAAAGACCTTCAGGACTTCTAGTCCAACCCGAAATACCTGTATGGAAGTGGGAAAACATAACCATGGACTTCATTACCGGGTTACCTCGCACCTCCAGTGGGTATGACACCATATAATCATTGATCGTCTTACAAAATCAGCTCACTTCATTCCGATCCGCAAGGACTTCAAGAACGAGAAGTTAACTCGTATCTACATCAGTGAGATCGTAAGCCGTCATGGTGTACCGTTAAGCATCATTTCAGACCGTGATGGTCGTTTCACTTCGCGAACATGGCGAGCCGTACAAATCGCTTTGGGTACACGGTTAGACCTTAGCACCGCGTTTCACCCTCAAACTGATGGTCAATCTGAACGCACCATCCAAACCCTTGAAGACATGCTTCGAGCATGTGTCATAGACTTCAAAGGGAACTGGGATGCTCATCTACTGTTATTCGAGTTTTCGTACAACAATAGCTATCATTCAAGTATCGGCATGGCTCCTTTCGAAGCTTTATATGGTCGTAAGTGCCGATCCCCAGTATGTTGGCACGAAATTGGTGAAGCGCAAATCACCGGACATGAATTGATTCAAGAAACAACCGACAAAATCCTTCAAATTCGAAACAATCTTCTAGCGGCTCAAAGTCGTCAAAAGAGTTATGCTGACAAACGACGAAAGCCCTTGGAGTTTGACATTGGTGATCAAGTACTTTTAAAAGTATCATCGTGGAAGGGATGGTTCGTTTTGGCCAGAAGGGCAAGCTAGCACCACGCTACGTAGGACCTTTCAAGATACTCGAAAGAGTAGGTCCCGTGGCATACAAGCTTGACCTACCAGAAGAGCTTAACAAAATTCACCCCACCTTCCACGTATCAAACTTGAAAAAGTGCCTCGCCGACGAAAACCTCCATATTCCTCTAGAAGACATTCAAGTCGATGAATCAATGCACTTCGTTGAAAGACCAGTGGAAATCATGGATTTCAGTGAGAAGCGTTTAAGGCGAAGTCGTATTCCAATCGTCAGGTACGTTGGGAGTCAAAACGAGGACCCGAGTTTACTTGGGAACGTGAAGACTCAATGCGCGAAAAATACCCGCACCTTTTTCCAGCTACAACTACTACTTAAATTTCCGGACGAAATTTCTAAAAGTAGAGGATACTGTAACATTTGTGTAAATCGGGTTTTGAAAACCCGCCTCTTTTACCAATCAAAGAATAATTTGTTTTCGTGTTTAATTATTTACTTATATATAATGGTTAAATTAAAAAAAAATAATAATAAATTTATAAAATTTAAAGATTTAATTCATTAATCAAGAAAAACAAATTAACTAATTAATAACTAGTTATAATAATAAAAAAAAACAAGGAATAGCGATTTTAAAAATGAATGGGTGAACCGGGAGTCGAACCCGGGTTACCCCAGCCACACACACACACAGCAACACCGCTGGTCTACACGCACGTATTGTGAGAATATTGAGAACTTAAAACTCTTGTTTCAAATGTATGTTGAAACCTGCAACAACTGGCAGTGAATCAAGGACGCGCCTTTCCTTCTTTTGAAATCTCCGACAGCTAAGCGGGATGTATTTTTGGCAAACTCAATTAGCTCGGCTGTCATCCTTCTGGCTAATCTTCCAATCATCGAAATACCTTACCAAAATCGAACAAAGTCGGAACCTCCGCCACCCCTCTCTATAAATACTAGGCGAACTCTCACAATCAACTCGCTCAATTCTTTCTCCTCAAATCGTAAGTTTACTCTGCTCAAACCCCCCCTGTTTCACCGGAAACTGCAGCCTATCGCCGGAATTAACTCGCCGGAAAACTCACTGCCGACCGGTAACAGTTCTTTACTTTCTAATCCAGTTCGTATATTATTTCATTTCATTCATTTCGGTAACTTCAAAAGTATAGCAAGCAAGTTTAATCGAGTTTTGAAACCAAGAACGTGTTATGGGATCAATTTAAAATGAAGAAGACGAAGGTGGCTTAATGTGTTTTTATGTAATTAAATCCTAATTTTTAACCGGGTTAGACACATAGTCCAGTGGTGGACTGTGTGCAAACACGACACTCACGTCCCCGTTTTGAGTCTGGTTCATGACCGTATAACTGTTATATAACAGTTTTTATTTTTGATGAATTATAACATTTAGCAGTATGTATATAAAGATACTATAAAATCAAGTTTCATTGGGTTATACACCCAACCCAGTTGGTTGGGCTGGGTGCAAATCACATTTAGGGTCACGGGTTCGAGACCCTTTATTGTGCCGGTTCAATGCTGTTAAAACTTTATAATTTAAATTAATTTCTGGAATAGTCTAAAAAGTGTATTAATATAATTAAAATCAGGATTCTTACGGGTTAGACATGTAGCTCAGTTGGAAGAGCTGCGTGCACACGAACTGGAGGTCGCAGGTTCGAGTCTCTCCCCCCGCACAAGCCCGCGGCTCGGCCGGTCTGACAAGCAATGTCAGACTGACAGCTTATATATAATTTTTTTCTTTTCCCTTTTTTTCTTTTTATTATTCCGTTTGTTATTTATTTATTTTTTTCATAGTTAGATTAAAAGGGAAGTATATTAAAAAAAATACCTAAAATACAAAGGCTTAAATATTAATAAAAATCACAAAAATAAACTCAAAAATCTAAACAAAGGTTTTAATCAAAAAATTAGTTTATTTATTTATCAAGTTATCGCGTTGTATTTAGGTTAGTATTCTTTCATCGGTCCAAATTCTCAACTCGTGCGCAGCCGTCATCAATCAAGACTTCGCACCCACTGTGAGTGAATCTCTACAAATTCCCCGTTTTAATCACGTTTTGGGGTGTATCATGTGTCGTACAATTCCTTTATTTTATTTAAACAGTTGTGCTTATATCATCTTGTGACCAAATGTGTAATGGTTGTTGTGTGATTATTATGTGGATTAAATTTGTCATTTCAGTGCACTCATTTCATTAGGCCCATCAGTTCCTCGTGGGATACGGGTTGAGCATCAGGTGCCTTATTAGATCGGCTCCATTTGATTGAGCCTTGATCTCAAATACATCATCATTCATGTCATATATTCATTCAATGTGGTTTGTGATTGTTTACATATATATATATTTGCTCCCATGTGATTTATGCACGAATTTTCTGTAATAAATAAAACAAGCAATTATTTAAAATGTTTTATCAAGGTTCACTCGCCAACTTTTGTTGACCCGAATTCTCCCCTGTCTTACACATGATACAGGTGATCCAGTTGAGGAAAGAAACACTTAGGATGGCCTAGAAGAATAAACAAGTTATTGCATTGGAATAAACATGTAGATTGTTTTTTTTTTGTATTTGTATGAACTTAGTTTATTGGATATTTGAATTTGTTGAATTTAATAAATATGAAACTTCTTAGTAAATATCATGAGCTTTGGTGATAACCCAATCATGCCCCGACTTTTATCCCGCTGCGGGTCCGGGTGTGACAGATTGGTATCAGAGCTTGTGGCTATAGGGATATAGGATAGGTTATTAGACCCTTATAGCCTATACTATAGTTGATTAAATTTTAATTGTTTTTGTGTTACATGCAAAATTCATGATGTTTATATGTTTCATGTTTATTTTCACACCCAATATTATGCAAGCACACTCACAAGTACATGTTAATATGCAATGCTCATCATAGTTCATATCCTCATAACATGCCATATCTATGAAAGCACACACCTCACGATTTCCATGATTTTTGCAATGATTTCGTATTTTTCAAATTACATCAAAGTGAGTTTTCACGACGGGCATGTAGTAACTGGGATTACTCTTGTAATTATGGAAACTTAAATACAGGGATTACTCTTGTAATTATGGAAACTTGTAATTATGAAAAAGGAACAAAAAGTGCCTGGCCGGGTATCGAAACCGCGACACCCACTCCAAACACGAGCACACTTAACCGGTCGGCTATAAGCAGATTCAGTTATATTTAGAAACCATGGCAAAAAATCACGTTTTTGGATGGTGAAAATAAAGGTTCCGGACGATTATAGGTACGCCCAAACAAACATGGCAAAAAATAATGTAGGTTATTTGGGAGGTTACCAACACAACTGGGCAAAGTTATAAGGTTCTAGGCAGTTCCAGAAATGCCTAGAAAAGTGTATTTTTTTGTGTTATAAATAAACAGCCCATAAAAAACTTTTATTTCACAACCCATATCAATGTGATTCATGATTGCTCTAAAACCACTTGAGTTTAAAAAAAACATATATTAAATTTCACCATAACCAGCTGCAAATTTATATAAATCCAGCCATAAACAAAAATAACCCAAACAAGTTCAAGAAACTTGTTTGATTACGTTATAACATACATAGTGTAACGCTCCGTATTTTCGCGTTATCTATTTCTTATTCTTTTATCTAATCATTTAAGTATATATTTTATCATTTATTTATTCAATATTTATGTAACTATTTATATTCATTTAATTAATAATTATTTATCTAATCAATTATTTCATTTATACTTTAAATATAAAAAGTTTAACCTCTTTAACTTGGTTAAGTTTCCAAGTTAAGTTAATTAACAAACCAAGTATTCTATCTAACTTAGTCAAATATTAAGTTAACTATGAGGGGCCAAATGTACATTTAATGAAACTTAAATACAGGGATTACTCTTGTAATTATGGAAACTTGTAATTATGAAAAAGGAACAAAAAGTGCCTGGCCGGGTATCGAAACCGCGACACCCACTCCAAACACGAGCACACTTAACCGGTCGGCTATAAGCAGATTCAGTTATATTTAGAAACCATGGCAAAAAATCACGTTTTTGGATGGTGAAAATAAAGGTTCCGGACGGTTATAGGTACGCCCAAACAAACATGGCAAAAAATAATGTAGGTTATTTGGGAGGTTACCAACACAACTGGGCAAAGTTATAAGGTTCTAGGCAGTTCCAGAAATGCCTAGAAAAGTGTATTTTTTTGTGTTATAAATAAACAGCCCATAAAAAACTTTTATTTCACAACCCATATCAATGTGATTCATGATTGCTCTAAAACCACTTGAGTTTAAAAAAAACATATATTAAATTTCACCATAACCAGCTGCAAATTTATATAAATCCAGCCATAAACAAAAATAACCCAAACAAGTTCAAGAAACTTGTTTGATTACGTTATAACATACATAGTGTAACGCTCCGTATTTTCGCGTTATCTATTTCTTATTCTTTTATCTAATCATTTAAGTATATATTTTATCATTTATTTATTCAATATTTATGTAACTATTTATATTCATTTAATTAATAATTATTTATCTAATCAATTATTTCATTTATACTTTAAATATAAAAAGTTTAACCTCTTTAACTTGGTTAAGTTTCCAAGTTAAGTTAATTAACAAACCAAGTATTCTATCTAACTTAGTCAAATATTAAGTTAACTATGAGGGGCCAAATGTACATTTAATGAAACTTAAATACAGGGATTACTCTTGTAATTATGGAAACTTGTAATTATGAAAAAGGAACAAAAAGTGCCTGGCCGGGTATCGAAACCGCGACACCCACTCCAAACACGAGCACACTTAACCGGTCGGCTATAAGCAGATTCAGTTATATTTAGAAACCATGGCAAAAAATCACGTTTTTGGATGGTGAAAATAAAGGTTCCGGACGGTTATAGGTACGCCCAAACAAACATGGCAAAAAATAATGTAGGTTATTTGGGAGGTTACCAACACAACTGGGCAAAGTTATAAGGTTCTAGGCAGTTCCAGAAATGCCTAGAAAAGTGTATTTTTTTGTGTTATAAATAAACAACCCATAAAAAACTTTTATTTCACAACCCATATCAATGTGATTCATGATTGCTCTAAAACCACTTGAGTTTAAAAAAAAATATATTAAATTTCACCATAACCAGCTGCAAATTTATATAAATCCAGCCATAAACAAAAATAACATACATAGTGTAACGCTCCGTATTTTCGCGTTATCTATTTCTTGTTCTTTTATCTAATCATTTAAGTATATATTTTATCATTTATTTATTCAATATTTATGTAACTATTTATATTCATTTAATTAATAATTATTTATCTAATCAATTATTTCATTTATACTTTAAATATAAAAAGTTTAACCTCTTTAACTTGGTTAAGTTTCCAAGTTAAGTTAATTAACAAACCAAGTATTCTATCTAACTTAGTCAAATATTAAGTTAACTATGAGGGGCCAAATGTACATTTAATGAAACTTAAATACAGGGATTACTCTTGTAATTATGGAAACTTGTAATTATGAAAAAGGAACAAAAAGTGCCTGGCCGGGTATCGAAACCGCGACACCCACTCCACACACGAGCACACTTAACCGGTCGGCTATTAAACTTTGCCGCCAAAGAAACCTGCGAGATCACCCCTTGTTAACAGCTGTTAAACTTTCCTTTCTTCCACCTCGCTGAATTGTCGCGATGAATCAATCACAGTTCTTTCCATTGTTAACCTCACTCAAGATATCGACCCGATTCGTATACTAAACGTGTTTAAATACCGAACAAGCATCCTCATTTTCACTTCACAACACCACTCACCCTCTCACTCGCTCTCTTACATCTCGTCGGAAGCACAAGCAGACGCCGGGAAAGAATCGCAGTTCGCCGGAGCTCGCCGGAGAAGACGACCAACGTCGCCGGAAAACTTGCTGCTACACCCTTTCTTTGTTACGGTATTGTTTTCTTCCTCCTTATTGATCCTCATAGTCACCGGTCCTGATACTTAAACAACCTGCGTTTACTTTTTTTAATTGATGAAGAAGACGAACTAAATAATTGGATAAAAGCTTTAAAAAACAAAAATGAATCTCTAACTGGGCTGTAGCCCAGTGGTGTTGAGTACTCGCTGTTAGCGCAGGGACCCGGGTTCGATCCCTGGTCCGCCGTTTCTTTCGCTGATTTGTGCTGTGTTCTGTTCAGGCCCATGTTTGGGGCCGGCCCAAGAGGTCATATTTTTTTACCCTTTAATCCGAACTGGGCCAGATCAGGTTTTGGGCCAAAACCCATTTTCTCTTATTGATTATTAATTAATAGTTAACTGTTATTAATATTATTAGTAACAAAATTTATATTATCATTACCTCTATTATTATTACTATTATTTCTAAAATTATTATTATTATTATTTAAGTTAAATGCTTGGTTGGTTCCTGTGCTTTGCGAAAATTGCAGACTTGGTCCTAAGGCTTCACTAATTACACACTTGGTACCGGTAGTTGTAATTTTTAAACTCGGATGGTCATTAATACTAACATTCGTTAAATTTGTCAGTTAAATATTTGTAAAATGACTATATTGTCCCTGAATAATTAAAAAAATCTAAAAGGACCTACCCTCATCTTCTTCTCCCCGTCTCTCCCTCTAACCCACCACCACCACCACGACCTCACCTTTAACCCACAATCGCCACCCGGCTGCAGGAGATTTGCCGGAATCTGACGGAGGGGAAAAGTATTGACGGCGGGAAGAAGAAAGCTTTGCGGCGGTCAAAGGTGGTGGAGCAGCCGGAAGTAGTGAAGGTTGAGTCATCGGGGAGTGAAGGATCTTCGCCATCGTCGGAGCTGTCTTTCCCTAAGTTCACAGAGGAAAAAAGCGCGTGGGGTGGGTCGGACCTGTTGGAAAAGTACCCGTCGTATGAAATTGATCGGGCAACAATATAGTGTAGTCGTTATTTCGGTATGTAAGTTACAACTACCACTATTCTTAGGACATGTGGTAGTGTTTGTTTGTAAATTCAGGAAACGGGTGCTAGTGCAATGGAGTTTTTGGCGATTGCAGAGAGTGAGAGAGAGAGAGAGATGGGGAAGAAGATGAGGTGTGGGCTATCTCATTTTGGATTTCTTTTTTTTTTAATTTTCAGGGACAATATAGTCATTTCACAAAGACTTAACTGGAAAATTTAACAAAGGTTAGTGTTAAGCACCATCCGAGTTTAAAAATTACAACCACCGGCACCAAGTGTGTAATTAGTGAACCCTTGGGACAAAGTCTGCAATTTTCGCAAACCAGAGGGACCAACCAAGCATTTAACTCTTATTATTCTAAAATTATCATAATTATTGTTATTATTATTATTATTATTATCATTTAGTATTATTAATATCTAACTTATTATTATTATTATTAATTATTATCATATTAATATTAATATCCAACTTATTATTATTAGTATTATTATTACTATTATTATTATTAATACTAATCATATTAGTTTTTACCAACTAATTACCAATTATTCTTAATCGAAATCACAACTTGTCACTAACTAATTAGAGCGTTTCCTTATCTATGTTTATCTAAGACAATAAATAAATTCTTCATCCTATTCTAGGTTACACTCCTTGTCGATTCTTTATCTTTACTCGTGCGAAATTCCAAGGAACGTATACGCAACCTAAGGTGAGTATACCCGATCCCCTTTTGTTTTATCACTTTTGGGGTGCAACATGTATTCTATATCAAGACACTTGACACTTGAAACTTATTTGAAACATACTCTATCCATTTAAACATGAAACTTGTGATACTTGAGACTTTGATGCTTTGTGAACGTTTAATCCTTGTGTGTAGTTTCGCCTTAACAATGACAGTACTATGCATATGCTATAGGGGTAATGCACCTTCCAGTTGGACTTTGGGGTATTGTTAAGTTTGAAACTTTTACCTCCCGTTGAACTTTGGGATAGGCTTTGTTAACGCATTGGAAACTTGGGCTATCACTTGGACTGCGTTAGCTAGCATGTTAAAACTTGTTATATGATTTTCGTGTTGGATATGAGTCATTTTTTATTCTATTATACTATGTATCAAACTTGCATACTCGCTCAACATTGTTGAATATATTTTAATACATGTTGCAGGTTGATAAGTCAAGATGCAAAGAAATCAAGCTAGGACAAGCTTTAGAAACACACTTTAAATATTTGTTTTGTTGTTAGCTTATTTAAAACTTGTATCGAATCTTAGTCTTTAATGAAATTTGATTTAATTATATTGTCACAATAGTGTTATGATGCTTTTGAACGATTTGCTAGTCTCATCCCGATGTTTCCGCCATCGGTTGGGTGTGACACATAGTTTACCAAACTTGTTCAAATACAATTCTAAAATAACCCATAGAGTTAATTACTGTTTTCGTCCCTGTGGTTTGTCAAAAATCACTATTTCATTCCATTAGTTTAAAAATTGCGATTTCAGTCCCTGTGGTTTCACTTTCGTAACCATTCCAGTCCCTGTGTTTTCACTTTCGTAACCACTTCAACCCATTTATTATGTAAGTACAAGGACTGAAATGGTTACGCGGTGGACTGAAATGGTTCCCACGTGAAACCACAGGGACTGAAATCGCAATTTTTAAACTAATGTACTAAAATAATGATTTTTGACAAACCACAGAGACGGAAACAATAATTAACTCTAACCCATATTTAGCTATCATCATTAAAATAACCCATATTTAGCTATCATCATTAAAATAACCGCTTCATGATGTTAATAGGTGATATTATTACTTTTATTTACTTGATAAATATACTTATATTATTTTATCTAGAAAACAACTACTATTATTATTAATATTATTATTATTCTTGTTATTATTATTATTATTATTAAAAAAACAAATTGCGAGTGTGAGCTTACGGGTTCATACTATACATTAGGGATGAGATTAGTATAGTACTTGTACCTATATCCGTAGCGAAAATACCGGTATCGCATTTCAACAATACTTACAGTACCGAATATTTTGATACAGTACGGGTATCGGTACCCACGATACCCGTTTTGGTACTACTTTATTTTATTTTTAAGCACTTGTACAAGTAACTAATAGGTAAAATCGTTATGAGTATCAATACCAATGGGTACCAAATAGATAAAATTGGCACGAGTACTAATATGATGCGGATACCAAATTAGTAAAATTCATATGAGTAACATAGAAACCATAATACGAACTAAATCATAATATAAAAAAAAAATATTGAAATTCTATTTAAAATTCGATACCAGTACCATTTTTACCCGTACTTGTACCAATACTGAAAGTACTAAATACCGAAATAAAAAAAAATCGGGTACCGACACATGTACCGAATACCTACAATCGATACGGGTACGCTATAGGTATGGTACGGGTATTTAGGAAAAAATCTCATTCCTTCCATACATCGCTTTATACAAAACCAATATTTTCATTACGCCAATCGAAAAATAAAAAAAACGTATATTTATTTAATCAGTATCGGTTTAACTCTTCGTAGTAATCAACTCTGTTTCATCTCTCCCAGTTTAATTATAACTAGATTTACCACCAACACAATGCGGTGGGTAGGGTTGTTCATGAGCCGAGCCGAGCCAGGCCAAGCTCGGGCTCGGCTCGATTATAAACCGAGCTGGCTCAGATTTGAAACGGAGCTAAAAATCTAAGCTCGGTCTCGGCTTGGTTTTAAACCGAGCTAGCTCGGCTCGGCTTGGTTTGGCTCGATTTTGTAAAGAAAAATTAATACATACCTTTTAAAATTCAGTAACCTAAAATATTATTCAATACTTTAAAGAATATATTCAAAATAAGTTCAACCTAATATATTACAAACCAAAATCAAGTTCAACAATGCAAAATAAGTTTTAAGTTCAATGAAATATAATATTAGTTCACTAGTATGGTAATCAACCTTCAAATATGCTATAGATATCAAGTTACAAACCTATATACATATAAATATTAATCAGTTTTTTATAATATATTATATAATGTATATAAAATTAAAATTTATTATAAGTATAATAATCCGAGCTAAACTGAGCCGAGCTACAAAGCGATCCAAACCGAGCCAACTCGGCTTGTTATGAGCCGAGCCGAGCTCGCTCACTTTCTAACCGAGCCAAGCCGGCTCGGCTCACTTTTAAACCGAGCCATATCGAGCGAGCTTTTTCCAAGCTAAATCCGAGCGAGCTCCGAGCCACGAGCTTTTTGAAAAGCCCTAGCGATGGGGGCGTAAAACTATGCCAAACAGTACCAATGCCACACCACCGCTAGCGATAACCAATACTGAAGTTACGATGTGTTGATGCGAAAAAAATTAGACCGCAACGTAAAACCTAGTAAATATAGTACGAACTGTAAAACGAAATGTAAATATGTCGAACCACACACGCACATTACGACGTGTTAACTCGTAAAATTGAAAACGAAACGTAAAATGAAAAATCTGCGAGATATGAAAAAGTACGGGGGACCAAAGTTGAAAGTAAAAAAGTGGTGAGTTTAAATTGTAAAATATGAAAACTTTTGGGTTAAAAGTAAAAAAGTCAAATAGATTTGGATTAAAAGTGTAATATCAATTTTTTTGAAAAAACTCCAAAGCATTTGAGTACAAGACCTGTATGCACAAGCATGTTGCTAATTTATGGTTTATAATAATTTCATAACTTTTTTTTATCAAACTAACTAACAAAGAGATTATTATCATATTAATTAGTGTCTTTATTAATTAGGCAAATTGGAAAGAAATAATCCTAACTTTCTCAATTTGGCCGATAATAATCCCAAGTCAGTTATTAGCCGACAATAATCCGATGTCGTCCATTTTATTTGTAAAATAGTCCACCGTTAAAATAGTTAAACGGAGTTAAGCTTTTTTCCGAATTACAAATTGATGTTTAAGGGCTTTAGATCAGAACGAGGATACGCGTCGATTGATGTAAAACTTACCCCAAAATACTGCCCAAACCACAAAAACAGTGCTTCAATTCGGGTGTTTAAACTTTCAACTAACAAAAATCAAGCCATTTCGAGCATAATTTCGAGGTAAGCTTTACATCAATCGACTCGTGTATACTCGTTCTGATCAAAAGCCCTAAAACATCGGTTTCTAATTCGGAAAACTTATTCGTAAGCTACTTTAATGGCGGACTACTTTACAAAAAAAAATTGACGAGTTCGGATTATTATTGGCTAATAACTGACTTGAGATTATTATCGATGAAAGTTAAAAAGGTGGGATTATTTATTTTCAATTTGCCCTATTAGTTATTATTGTATAAAAATTGTAAATTTCTTTAATAGTAAAAATATAGATGTTTAAATTAAAAAGGTTATATATATCTACTAAAGTAATCAATTGAATTGTTAGTTAACAAAATAAATGTTGTATATATTTTGCTTTATAAGGGTATTTAATTAAGGGAAATCACAATATTATTCATTGATCCAAATCAGTTATGAAAATAGTCACCTGAAGTGTCTTTAAAGACGCCACATCACCTATTGTAGCATGTCTAGAGAGGCTTCAACCTTTTCTCTGTTTTTTTTTCTTTTTCCACCATGATTTTTAAACGAGCATAAATTTTATATATGATAGTATTTTTTAATTACATTAAATCATCATTAATTTGGTGTAATTTTTATAAAAAAATATTATATTATGAAAAAAGTTATTCACATTTAAAACTTTTGGTGGATAATAATGAAAAGGTTGAAGCCTCTCTAGAGACACTACTTTATTCTCTCTAATATGATGTTTTTTAATATTATTTTCCGAAAAAGTTTTGCTCATTTAAAAATTTTGGTGGAATAGAAAAAAAAAGGGAAAGGCTGGAGGGCATCAGGTGATTATTTTTGTTAGGGGTGTTTAAGATCAAATTATCCGGTTTGGGATATCTGAAAATCAGATATCTAAAATTTCGGATACTAAATATTAATATTCGAATTCGTATCCGAAATATTGGATATCCATATCGGATATCCAAGATTTCAGATATTTTAAACGGATATCCAAATTTATAGAAAAAAAATAAAAAAAATCCATTTGGTGCATAGATTAAAACTAAACTTCTTTTTAATTTTTCAAATTTCCAACACTAAAAACAAACAAAAAAACATTCATCATCCGCATCCGATTATTTACTATTTTTTTTTATTATATTCAAACTAAACATAATGAATAACCAAAAGGGGAGCATGCAACTACCATGACTTTTCAGAACGTTAATTTTCATTTGGAGGATGATAATGGCGTTGACTGTGTTGATTACTGTAAGTTTCAACCTAACCCTCTCTGTTTCCCTATTGTTAGTCTCATATTATTTCCATATTTATGTTTTGATTGGTTGCCGTTGATGTCGTAATGCATGCCAGGCTCAAGAAGTTGACTAAGGCTAGACTCGTGTACTATGCAATCATGTTAAATCGTTTTGTATTGAGCTCTAGCACTAGTTTTTCAATGCAGGTAGTTGTTTAGATCGTTATCAGTTTATAATATTTCATTCATGTAAGGATATGAACTTAATATAGCGGCTTATGTTTGAATCAGAGATGAATTTGTATAGGTAATATAGAATGCTTTTTTTGGCCATTTAAGAAGATTTTGTCCTGGTCACCATGAGCTTTTTGTGTACTGTTAATTTCTCTAAAATACTAGTAATATTCATACATAATTCTGGTAGGTTATTAAAATAAGGGCTTTCGTTGGGTCATTAACATAAGGGCTTCTGTTGGGTTAAATTCTCAGTGATTGATAACTTGTTATAGATTTTTTGAAATATATAATACATGTGAAGTTGTTATACAAATACAAATCTATATGTCTATTCTTTCTGTTTCCTTATATTATTTTATCTGAAACCAACATATGTTCACTAGAAACCGTAGTATAAGTCCTTTGGCTTATTCTATTTTTCTTGTTTTTTCAGAAGCTTCAGTCTTGTTGAGATGATGTCAAACGCCTTGCGCTATGCAACATCACTTATTGGGTAAGTATGATTTACTGATTCGCTCTCTAAATTTTTGATTAGCCGGCTTGTGAACAATACACACTTTTTTTCAGAGGTCCATCGACTCCAGCTAACCTTTGTGGCTTTATGACAAAGAGAGAGGTGTCTTTCCTGGAATTTATGACAAAGAGAGAGGTGTCTACACTCTTTTCTATCCGGTTTGCTTGGGCTTACCTTTCCTGGAATTTATGACAAAGAGAGAGGTGTCTACACTCTTTTCTATCCGGTTTGCTTTAGTTCTCAATCATATGATCAGTTTTCCTTCAACGCGTAGTATTCTGACTATTGCCACAATGGGGAAGGTATAAGTTTCTCTTGATCATATTTTATTATTATATATTTCTGTAATTATTAATGCTAATCTTTTGTATATTGAATATAAAAGCTGAATTGCCATTGGAGTTTCCTGATGGGTCGTCAGTGTATGTTAAGGTTCGGTTACTTGATTTTAACTACCCTAGTTACATGTTTACACAGTTGTTACTGATATTATAGTTGGAATTCCCAATTCATGTTAATTGGGTAGGATAATTTAATCAATTGGTTTTGGTCACTGTTTTGATGATTGTAGGTTGCCATTTAGATGAAGGTGACAAGATCGGATATCCGAAAATCGTATATCCGAAAATTTCGGATAGTGAATATTGACATCGGAACTTCAGATATCCGAAATTTCGGATTCGGGTTCGGATGTCAAAATGGATATCCGAACTTTAAAATAAAAATCTGTTTTCTAATTTGATCATTACTAAACCTGTTTCGCATCCAACACATAACGAGAGCCTGAAAATCTTAGTGTAGCTTCATAAAATATTTTCAAAAAAGGCAACAAGTTAGTAACATCAATCCAATCAGAATTAAATCACCCACACACTTCCTAATCTCTTTCTCACAACTCGAATCCTTTAATAGCAAGTTAGAAAATGCTTTCTTGAACTTAATAGCAGATTCTAACATTAGATAAGTGGAGTTCCATCTAGTCTCAACATCCAAACACACCAAACTCTTGCTTTCTATTTTCTCTTCTTCAACACAAACTAGAGTCGGTAGTTTTGACCACCACAAGTTTTTTTTACGTCAGGCGTAAATTTTAAATTTAAATTTTACGCAAGGCGTAAAAAAACTTGCATAAGTCAAACTACCAACTCAACAATTTTTTTACAGATATGTTTATAATATATTCATCTACGTTTGTGCAAAAAACTTTTGGCCCAACTCGCCCGGATCAAAAACTTCTCGCGGTTCTCGCAGCTCGTGATGGTTTTCATTTTAACCCATCCCTATATGTATATATATAAGTATTAACAATTTTAATAATGTAATAAAAGTAAAATAATACTTACCAACAATTGGGTATTTTGACGTAACAACCTACACCTTGGCTAATGCCTCCTCGATTTTTGGTTACCGCTTCCACGCACCGGTTGCTTATTTTATTTCTGTTTGGAAGTTTAGGGTTGCGTTTCTAGCACAAATTCTTGAACCTCGTCTTCTACCGGCTATGACAATCCGATCGGTGGAGGTGGTGTCAGTAGCGAAGCTTAAGATTTCAGACGGGGGGTCGAAAATGTATAGACCCAAAAATTTCCATAGAACCGGGGGTCGAAAACGTATATACCCAAAAATTTCTATGCGAAAGCTACATATAAAACACTACTGAGCGAAAAGTTCGAGGTCAGGTCCCCCCGGCCCCTTCTAACCTTCGCCTCTGGATGGTGTTGGTAGAGGTTGCGGTTGAAATTACGTGTTCCCAAAAAAAAATCATTTTACTAAATGGTACTACTCAGAAAATGCTTCTTCCATCTGATTTAATCTTTTTTCCTTTCATTGAAAGCTGTTATCATTTATTTATGTTTTTATCAAAAGCTACCGCTAGATGATGATCAAAAAAATATGTAATCTCAGTACATAACTAATAGGATCCAAATGAATGAGATACCTCTGCAACCTAATTATGTAATAAGTTTCAGTCTTCTCTCTGTTCTGCCCACAACTTTTTGGCCAAGTTTTTATGTTTGGCGCTCGGTTTTGAGTGAGGTGGCATGGGCGCACCCAAAACGTACCCTCTAATGGATGAACCTTTGCAAGCTGCTCTTTTATTTTTATAGAAAATTATAATTATAAATCATAATTCTAATCAGAAAGTGTAAAACACTTTAATTTTCTTTAAACTCTTTCATGTTTTATTTTAATCTTTGTTTTGGATGTTTAAAATCTTTATTAAAGTATGAAAAAGAATAAACTGATATTAATGACATTAAAAATAAAATAAACAAAAGTCATATCATGGGTACACCATTTATGAGGGGATGCGCGACATATCCTTGGATCAGTTTCGTCAAAATTGACGGTTTTCCTCTTCACCGTATCGTTCTATAAATGCTACAAATGTTGTACTCATTTCATCACAACACACGATCATCCCTTTTCTCTTTATAAAAGTTCTTTGAAAAATAATTCATCATGTCTGTTACTCTGGATGTTAATGTTCCTTCTCAATATCCTGCCGATAAGGTTTTTAAGGTTATTAGTGATTTTGACAACCTCGCACCTAAGATTAACCCTCAATTCATCAAGTCCATTGAGAGGGTTCAAGGGAATGGAGATGTTGGAACTATAAAGAACATCTCCTTTGGTGATGGTAAGAAATTATTTTCTTCATTATCTCAAAATTGTAGTGTTTCCCTCTTTAGTCATTATATGTTTTTTTATTACACGCAGCTGTCTCATACAAAAGTGCAAAATACAAGGTTGATGCCGTAGATCCAAGCAACTATAGCTATGGCTACTCGGTCATCGAAGGTGACAACCTAATAGGTATACTAGACTCGATCAATCATGATGTTAAGATTGTGCCTTCTTCTAATGGAGGAAGTGTGTACAAAGAAACCGTTGTCTTTAACTGTAAAGGTGCGGAGAAACCATCTGAAGAGTTTCTTAAGAAAGAGAAAGAGATGTATGAGAACAGCTACAAGGCTATTGAAGCCTACGTCGCTGCTCATCCTGATGTTTATTAGTAAATATAACTCCCTCGATGTGTTTTGTTTTTCAGTATGGTTTGAAATAATGGACAACGTTCCAGTTGAATAAGTGTTGTACAACTTGATGTATTTTGCTTTTTAGTTTGGTTTGAAATATTGGACAATGTTTCAGCTGAGTAGTATGGTGTACCGTGTTTCAGTTTGATACTATATATAAAAACCTTAGTTATGGACTCGTGTAATACACGGTGTTATACAATAAAAACTATATAATTATATTTAATCTGTAAAAAAAAGTTAATATTTTTTTATCATGATATAACAGTTGATGTATTTTTATTATCATATAACAGTTCGTACAACTAACTTAAACTTGTCAAGAAAAATGACCTATGTTAATTAGTAACACTGACGTGCATTATTCGGGTAAAAAAAATTGTAATGCACAAATGTGTGAGTGTGTATATATATATATTCTTTCCTCTTAAAACACTCATTCTTTTTGCTCATTAAACATCTCATTCCTCATAATCTGTATATGTGTTGTTAACTTTGGTTTTTTATTTGCATAAGTCACTTTATATTGAAATCAAGTGATTAAGCATAAAGTTTCAACACGTGTAATGATAGTTAATTTTTTTTCTTAGTTATTAATGCAAACCATTGCTCACCTAGGAAGACATCTCCAACCTGAATTTTTTAGATTTAAAAGGATACTCAACGTGAAAGATTCATGTTGCTTTGTTCTTGGCAATTCCTATTCATTGTTATGGGTATTATTCCGATGCTCAATTGTTATTAAATTTGGTAGTGTAAGTTATTTTAATTTCTATTGCCATCGCTACGAATATGGTTAATTTGTATATCGTCCTGGGCTTTTCATTAATGATTTCATGTATTAATTCACAGCAACTAACAACAATTCCTTACTAAACATGCATAGCAAGTTGACAACATTTTCGCTAGGATGTCTCTTGGGTAGGTTATACAATAGCTTGGTTGGTATCATATATTTACTTTCATTAAAATGACATTAGGGCTTGAACTGGAATCTAACCTTTAACTAGTATAGGGCAACTTAACAGATTAGGTTTAAAAGAAATTTATAAATCTAGAGTGTATGTGTAATCAATAGGTGATGCTTCTGGGCTCTACTTTAAAACATGTATGTTATATTTAATACTCATCAAACCGTTATTCTTGACTTCTAGCTAGCTACTCTACTCTATAACTTGCATAGTTGTATGTGTAATCAGTGGTCTTCAAACTTGTGTTCTTGACGTATTGTAGACGTTATGTTTTGTTTGGCAAATTCTACGGTTCTGATTCCAGTTATGAATTGAAGACCTTAGTTTGGATTGAAAGTACATCGGTTCGGAAAGTTATTAGCATACCACTAACATCTTTAGAGATATATTTATTTGTGGTATTTTAAAACTTTTGTAATTTTTTTACTTTGAAATATTTGTAATTTATATTCTTGTGTTATTTTATATTGGTCTTAATTTAAAAAAATATTGTATATTTTATTATTTTTAGATAATTTTTTTATAGTGGGAATTTTTAATAAAATTTTATGAAAACTGAACAAAAAAATACATTTATAGCTTAAACGCCAAAAGATGCTATTGTAGTACCACATCTTTTGAGTATATTGGGAAAAAGTAGTTTTGCTTAATATATCAAAAGATGCGAGTCTAGAACCGCATCTTTTGGACCCGCATCTTTTGGCATATAGCCATAAGATACCACACCATAAGATGCGGGTCTAAAACCGCATCTCATATCCAATTTAACTGCATCATTTGATCAATTTTGTACTAAGGGTGTGGAGGAGCCCCATCCTCAAGGGATGAGCCTCCACGTAGGCGTCCAAGTCATCGGATGTGAAGGATGAGCCTCCACCCTTTTTTTGATGGAGCAATTTTAATAATGTAATAAAAATACTTACCAACAATTGGGTATTTTGACCTAGCAACCCACGCCTTGGCTAATGCCTCCTCGATTTTTGACCAAGCTTGTGCTTTCGGTTTCAAAGTTTGGTTATCGCTTCCACGCAACGGTTGCTTATTTTATTTCTGTTTGGAAGTTTAGGGTTACGTTTTTGGCACAAATTCTTGAACCTCCTCTTCTACCGGTTGTGACGATCCGATCGGTGGAGGTGATGTTGATTGATGTTGCGGTTGAAATTACGTGTTAAACAGGTTTCACATTAGCATTTGTTGCATTTGGTTCATTTGGGTGAAAGCTTGGAGGTTTGTTTAAAACCTGCAAAAGGAAATCAGGATGCCGACCACTCCGGATTGAGCGTTGAAGCGTAGCTCGCACGATTTGGGTTTTTTGGCTTATATGGATCCATGGAAAAAGTTGAAGTGTTTTTTTTTAAAATATAGAAATTTAATAAAAGAAGAAGAGAGCTTGGTGGAGATTACGTTGAAAAAAATGGTTAAGATATTTGGTATGTTTATAAAGAATATTTTTTAATGAAATATAGCCGTTATCAAACGACAATATTTTGAAAGTAAGGCCGTCGCACGCGTCATGGGGAAGACGTTGGGGACGAGACGAGGTTGTGGGGGGCGGTGTGGACAGGCCTCCACGTCCCACCACCGAACCCACACCAGTAGCCTAAAGAATCTAACTAATAATTTTTCTAAGTTAATTTTTTTCATTCAGACAATCCCAAAATTCCAACAATTATGACGACGTGTGTGCATCAAAAGCACCACAGAAAGAAATTGATTTCACTTACCGCAAACCTACAAAAAAAAAATCATTTTACTAAATGGTACGTCTGCTCAGAGAAAATGCTTCTTCCATCTAATTTTATCTTTTTTTTCCTTTTATTGAAAGCTGTTATCATCTTTTTAGGTGTTTATTAAAAGCTACCGCTAGGTGATGATCGAAACTTGAATTCTGTAATCTCAGTACATAACTAATGGGATCCAAATGAATGAGATAGCTCTGCAACTTAATTATCTAATAACTTCTCTCCTATGAACTTTCAAGTTCTGCTCGCAACTTTTTGGCCAAGTTTTTGTGTTTGGCGCCGGGTTTGAGTGAGGTGATATCACACCCCAATTTCCACGTATAACCCGGTGGGGAATATTGTGACGTATGTTGATATCATCATAACCAAACAACACATAATAGCACATTGGAAGTCTTGGAATATAAATTATTATTACAACTCAATTGTCCGAAAATACTAAAATAATTACATACGAACTTGTAATATTAATCCAGAGGAGGATAAAAAAATATACAAAAGATGTTCAACGACTTTGGACACGTCTAAGGACTTGCAAGATCCTCTTATGATGCTACTAAACAGAATCAACCCAACACATTTTAAAAACCTTTTCAAAATTTGACTTAGGTGCACAAGGCACGAAAAATCTTTTATACTTGGAACAAAATATATCTCATGTTATCAGTTTTACATAACTTGACAATACATACAGGGCCCCGAACCTATGCCGGTTCATGATTAACCGACACACCACTTATTCCCTTATTGGAAAAACCCATATTGGGCTATAAAGTTTTAATAAACCGTTTGGCATCTGTCAGGTGTATGCCTACACCCCGTGCTTAGGTCGTGGCCACTTACAATTAAATGAGTCAAGGATATCTATGACACGGTCGCTTTAACCCCCAATGTTTAAGTCAAGCAATACAAATTAAAACGGGTTATTTGAATTTCCGACACATGGTCTTCGAATCCCATACCCGACCATGCAGTAATAATTTAACGTATCCCAAGCCCGTATAGGGAAAATAGGTTAAGAGTATTTACCTGAGCTAGCACTTTTCTTATAATGTAGATTTATAATAACTCAGTCGTATTCAATTAAGTAAACGTAGGTACAATTTACTGGAAGGCTCTAGTCTGGAATGATGGTATAAATAACCAACTAGAATGCTAACGGATCTTATTTAAGTCATAGACTTAGATCGGCTAGCTTAAAGTATCAAAAACGGTACAATACGCTTGATTAAGCGATGACCAGAATAGAATGTAGTTTAAACCCGACAAGTACACAGACTTGTATAATATGGGTAAACTATTAACATTCTGGAATTTGAGATAAAAATGATAAGGTTAAACTCGTTTCGCTTAAATTACGTAAACTAGTCAAGTAGGCTTAACCGTACGCATATAAGCGATACCGGGTAATCGGATGAGTCATGAACAAATTCCATATGCAATATATTTTAAACAATTTATAATATTAGTAGGATATTAACTTGTATGCCCGTTATGGTTTTAAAATCAAACTATGCCTCATAAGGGCGTTTTGGTCATTTAGCGACGTATATAAGGAACTTGCATATAATCTGATGTTACGATCATAAACATTCTATGAAAACATTTTATTTATGATATAATATCATTAGGATGTCAAACATATGTGCGTTTTATAGTTTAAGACCAAACTATGCTCCGTAGGGGCATTTTGGTCATTTCACACATAGTTTCGAATGCTTATTTGGGATTCTGAGTTTATAACAAGTACCTAATATAAAAATATTAAATATTTCAAATGAGTTATAAAATCAGTAGGTAACAAGTCTTGGTTGGTAAATATTGTTTAAAACCAAACTATACGCCGAAAAGGCGTTAAAGTCGTTAAATGACGATATTTGCGATATTTTATGAAAACTAATGTTATGAACAGGTTTATATGATCAATTTATGTTATTTAGTATAACACCTCAGTAGGTAAAAGGTTTTGTATGAAAATCATGCTTTAAATTCATTTTATGTACCACAAGGGCATTATCGTCATTTAGGAGCGTAATACAAGAACTTGTGCATAAACTCAGTTTATAAACTGAAATGATATCCCAAAATATCCTAATCATGATATTATATCAGTAGGTAATGAGTTTAGTATGATAAATTACGTTTAAAACCGTTCTATACGTCGAAAGAGCCTTTCGGTCACTTTAAAGCATATTTTACGATATTATATGAAAATTCGGTTTATGGTCAGATTTGTAACATCAAAATATGTTAAACATGTTTGCATATCAGTACCTAAATCATTTTCAAGCTCATTAATGTTTAAAAAAACCTCATTTTTAAATAAAATGGCAAAATAGTCAAAGTTTGGCATATTTACGGAAACTCGCATAAAACTCGGATTACTATTATAATCATGTATTATAAACTCAGAGGGTTATGCTACATCATCATATGATCATAATGGAACCTTAAATCAGTAGCATACTAGTCTAATTCGGTTCATAATCGAAAGTCAACCCAGAAGTCAAACTTTGCGACTTTCGGTTGCGAACCGACCCTAAGACTGGAATTGATGAGCCGAACATGTTTACACATGTTCTAATAATTATTACCAAGTTGTTTAAGTGTTAAAACATATTTTAGAATATGTATAAACTCATATTATGAATGTTTAAAATCTGACCCGTTGACTTTTTAAACATTAATATGTTGACCCGCCAATTGACCAAGCAAATGTGGTAATTGGATTTTGGAGGTGCCCCTTTTAAGGGATTATCACCTACCTAATTACGATCACGTAGCCATGTTCGTTGCGAACAATGGCTGGACCATTAAGGTCTAAACTGAAAGTCAAAGCGTTTATCGAAAACGCTTGACTTTTGGAAAAGCCTAAATAAAAGAACTAACCATAGAAGGAACACTTACTTGTGGTCCTATGGACTGAAGAAAGTCAGAGGGAAGTTCCCAAAAGCTCAAGATCCTCCACAAGAGAGTTACCGAGAAGAAAGGAGAATAGGTGCAAGTTTGAACACATGACTTCAACACCTACTTATAGTAGAAGAGGATCAAGGAGATCAATCTAGGTGTTTAGAGGCCTCCTAAGATGTTAACAAGTGTTTTGGAGGTGTCAAGACAAGGTGAAATGGTGGCAAAACGAGCTAGGTGTCAAGTGGAGGTGATATGCTTGATGAACAAGCATATTCTGGTCTGCAGATATGCTTACGGACCATAAGGGTCCACTCATATGGTCCATAAGGACCCAACTCAGCAACCACAAGTTTCACCTTTTGACATGTTTGGCCCCCTGGACTTTGTTTCGTCACATTTCCTCACCCGTAACCCCTTTTAACCTAATTTCTAGGCTTAATAAAGATGTTAAGGCGTATGTGACTTGGATTATGTCCGGAAATATAACGGATGTTGGTTCGTTCGGTTGTACGGTTGCGTGTTTCGCAAAAATGCGTAAAATGCTTTACCGAACACAAAAACGATCGAAATTTAACAACGATGGACATTCTTGTATTCTTATCAATAAAACGCAAGATTTTATTGAATATATATATTTGAATTTATATGTAGAGTCTGTATTCGACATACGAGAATCGACAATTTTCCGCAATTTGTCAGGAAGAGACCCTGAACTTCCAAACTTGCGTGTAACGTTATAATTAGTGCATAAAGCCTTCATTGGCCTATAATAGGTATACAAAAGAGTATGACTAACATCATAAGTGTCTCGGTTCGTTAAAAGGTTACTCAGAGGCTTAGTTTGAGCATGTTGACACATTTAGTCCCTTAATTAATAAATTGTCGTTCAGAGGTTATAAAATAACATAATGACGCTTTTGGTCCCTCTCGGTTCGGAATTTTATAGGACGAGTTTTTACGAGGTGTTACATCCTCACCCCCTTAAAAGAAATCTCGACCTCGAGATTTATTCAAAAAGATATGGTACTTTTGTCGCATAGTGGACTCAACTTCCCATGCATACTTGGGATCTCTACAGACATCCCATTTGACCTTTACAATAGGCACATGCTTTCTTCGAAGCTTCTTAACCTGTCGATCCTCGATCGATACCGGTTTTCTAACAAAACCGCAGGTTGTCACTAATTTGCACATCATTATGTGACATAGCTAGCAACTCATTGGCTAGTCTTTTCTTTAAATTGCATTCGTGGAACACAATGTGAATTCCACTGAGTTTCTCAAGTAAATTAGCTTATAAGCTAGAGAATTGAACATTCGATTATCTTTAATGGTCCCATAAATCTAGGACTTAACTTGCTCTCCTAACTGAAGCGTACCACACTTTACTAGGGTGATACCTTCAATAGAACCTTGTCCCTTATTGGGTACTTAAGAGGTTTGCAACTCTTGTCAGCGTAGTTCTCTTGCCGTTCTTCGTCAGTTTTAAGAAAATCATGGATTTGTACTATCTTATCCATGGTTTCCCAGACACCTTTTGGTCTTGTCAGTTTGGCCTCCTACACTTCTGCCCAACAAACGGGTGTTTGACACTTTCACCCATACAAGGCCTCCAAGGGAGCAGCCTTGATGCTTATATAATAATTATTATTATAGGAGAACTTAACTAGGGTGAGATGGTCATTCCAACTACTACCCAATCTGTAACATTTGTAAAAATCGGGTCTCCAAAACCCGCTCCGTTTTGTAATCTTGTACCATGTTATAAAAGATTCGTTAATTATTTATGATTATTTTGAGTTTAAACGGTACATAATTAATAAATAAACTAAACTATAAAAATGATATTTGATAAAAAGTTAAAATAAAATAAATAAAAAACATTTGTAGCTGTCGGGACTCGAACCCGGGTCAGCCAAGCCTTCAAAACAACTTAACTTTCCTTCACTAAACCACTCCGCCACAATGTGTTTTCTGTTAACACTAGGCAAACAATTGGATCTTATACGCAAACTCGATTTAACCGTTGATGCCATCTGAAAACCGATAATCGGCAAACAAATCGTTAAATCGATTGTTTACCTCACCATTTCAGTTATAACCGATATGCGACGGTTTCTAATTAAGTCAGAATTGATTGAACATTAAGCTTTATCATTTCGGCTTTTGAAACCGAAAATTCCATCAAGTTCTGATTTATTTCGAGCTCCAGATCATTTACACGATTCAGAACTATCACAACTATATCCAATTTCATTTTCGTCGCATTCCTGAACCATAAGATCTTCTGAATCTGTTCGCCGGAATTTTTCTGCAAGTCACCGGAAAACCGGGACTCACATTCTCACGGTAATTCCTTCGACTCTTTTTGTTTAAAACATGTGATTAGTCAATCTCTAACACAACTCCATCATCAGAATCAATCTTAGCCAACGTATATCGGAAATCTTATCTTCGCCGGAAAGTTTCTGAGACTGCCGGAATCCAACTGTGAACTGGTATGATATCCAAAACTTCTTTTAAACCTTGTTTAAGTAACACAACTTTATGAGTAATCGATCAACGCTGTTAATTGGTTCAACAGTCGGAGTTCATTTCCAATACCGACAAACCTTCGCCGGATTTCTGTGATTATCTTCAATCGGTAAATTCTGTTCCTTAAACTCTCTCCATTCCTTACTCTTGAATTGCTGTTAATGTCTAAAAACTTTGTAAACCACAAATCAATCGTAATCAGTCCAGTTATGTTGCCTGTGTAATCGGTGAAGAAGATGAAGTTCTACCAGAACATAAGTATAATTAAAATCGGTATTTTAAACGGGTTAGACACACAGTCCAGCGGTGGACTGTGTGCAAATTTCATATTCACGTCCCGAGTTCGATCCTTGCTACGCGCACGCTTTGTATAATAACATTCCTTTTTAATCATGAACTAACCCGGGTTAAAACAGGTAATTGTTAAGTATAATATAAATCAATAATATAACCGGGTTAGACACACAGTCCAGCGGTGGACTGTGTGCAAAATGAACTTCACGTCGCGCGTTCGAATCCTGTCACGAGCACCGGTCCAATGGAATTAAAACGTTTTTGCAAAATAAAGGAATTTTCGGTTAATTCAAATAAGTATATAAATATAATTAAAACCAGGTTTACAACTGGTTAGTCACGTAGCTCAGTTGGTAGAGCTACGTGCACGTGAAAGGAAGGTTGCCGGTTCGAATCCCGCCCGGCGCAGGAATTTACCGCTGACCGAACCGGTCAACGGTCAACGGTCAACATTAAAAAAATAATATTTTTTTATATATTTATTTATTTAATTTAATTTAAAAATCAATTAAAAATACTTAAAAATAACATTTTTAAAGATAGAAAATAGCCATAAACTCATAAAAATATATCTAAAATTTCATTAAAATCCTTAATAACATTCATCCACTTAATATATTTTTCCATTATTATTTAGGTTGGTTTTCCTCGTCGACTCGCTCATCTAAATCGTGCGCATCTCACCATCTCAAATTCAACGCACCCAATGTGAGTGAACCTCTCAAATTCCCCGTTTTAATCACGTTTTTGGGGTGTATCATGTGTCTTTGTTTATTTACATATTATAACGAAACTATTGTGCATACATCATATCATGACATGTGTATTAGTTTGTTGCTGTTAAGTAGTTATTATTGGATGCAAATTGTTAATTCAGTACATGCATTTGCCGAGGCCGCAGCTCCCCATCCATCGAGGTTGAGCTTGATCCCCATTTTATTATGCGGTTGATCTGTGGCGTGCCCGCACGATCGGCTCCGTTTGATTGAGCCTTGATCGGTCATTTCATTTTACATTTCAATACATGCAATACGCTCGGCTCCGTTTGATTGAGCCTTGAGTGCACAGTTCAATTTACATTTCCAGTTCATGCAATACGTTCGGCTCCGTTTGATTGAGCCTTGAGCGCACAGTTCAATTTACATTTCCAGTTCATGCAATACGATCGGCTCCGTTTGATTGAGCCTTGATCGCACAGTTCATTTATGTTAGTTATCGTATGATATTGGTATATTCATGTATGCTATCAAGTGTTAATGTATGTTATAATTGTAACTGCTATTTGCCAATGTTTGATTACTTACATGTGCTCTTTTATGATTATGCACAATATTTTATTGATAAACTAACCATAAAATCATTATCAAATGTTTATCTAATAAGGTTCACTCGCCAACTTATGTTGACCCAAAACCTCCCATTTTACACATGATACAGGTGAACCAGCAGCAGCTAGGAACACATAGGACCTGGACTAGAAGAATAAATCAATTTAGTTATTGGATTGTTACCTTTTTGATTATTTCCTTTGTATTGAATGAACATGTTTGGATGTTTGAAAATGTAACTTTGACTTCATTAATTATGAAACATAATAGTAAATGTCATGTGCTTTGGTGATAACCCAATTATGCCCCGACTCTTATTTCCGCTGCGGGTCGGGGTGTGACAGATTGGTATCAGAGCCATGACTATAGGGATATAGGATAGGTTATTAGACCCTTAGAGCCTATACTATAGTCGATTAGAAACTTATAAGAATTTTGTGTGTTATATGCCAAATTTCATGATGTTTATATGTTTATGTTAAATGTTAGATTTGATATTGTACAAGCATGTTCATAAGTATGTATTATCAAATAATGCCTATCATGAAATCGTATGATCATAACATATCACATCCATGTAAGCACACACCACATCATGATTGATTTTACAATGATTTTCGTGTTTTCAAATCTCATCAAAGTGAGTTCTCATGACGGGCATGTAGTAACTGGAAGGGTACTAGTACCGGTAGTCGGAACGTCCTGTCTAGGCTGGCATTCGTATAAATCCAAAATAAAGGACCAGTTTGCCTACCTGGGGACTAACGATGAGAGTACGAAATACCTATTAGGCCAAAGCATGCTATATCAAACGTCGTGAGAACTAATCCCACTTTGAATTGTCATTGTGTCTACACCTGGACACGTTCCGACCAAACATCTCATGAACATATTTTGTGGTTTGCATTCGGGGGATGCGAGTGTTAAATTGCCAATACTAATGTGAATCCTACCAAGCCAATAGCCATGGGGGCCCACATGACTATGTAGGTGAAGGTATGGGGGACATTTGAGGCCCAACATGAGCGAACCCAAGACATCCTTTGGATGTGGTTGCATTATTGATATTTATGTTATTTTCATTTTCTTAAAGACACATGACACCTAAAAAGACACCATAAACTCACAATCTTCTCATTTTATGATCCTGTAGATGTCGTCTAGACAGCATCGAAGGGGTAGGAAATCGGAAAAGTCTCGGGAACGTTTGGCTACTAATATCGCGAATCAAATGGCCTCGATATTGCCTGACATCGTAGTACAAGTACAACAAGCCCTTGCTGCAAATCCTACTAACCCTCCTCAACAACAGGACCAAAACATCAACAACCCTCCTACCATCAAATGCTCTTACAAACATTTTAAGTCCTGTGATCCTCCAAAATTCGAAGGGACTGAGGGAGTCACTGCTCTCCTACATTGGTTCGAGGAGATGGAAAACGTTTTCTTAAACTGCGATTGTCCTGAGGATCGCAAAGTTCGTTACGCCACCGGGAGACTACTTGGTGTAGCTCTCACTTGGTGGAATACTGAGAAAGGAAAGAGGGGAACTGAAGATGCGATGGCCTTAACTTGGGAGGAGTTAAGGGAAATCATGACTAGGCGATTCTGTCCTAGAAGTGAAATTAAGAAATTGGAGGATGAATTTCATGCCTTGAAGCAAAAAGAGGGTGATCACTCTACTTACAACAAGAGGTTCTTGGAGTTAAACCAAATGGTTCCAAACTTATTTACTCCAACCTATCGTCTGATCGAACATTACATTCGAGGACTTCCCTCGAAGATCCAAGATTCGGTTCTCAGCGTTTCACCGGTAACACTTGAAGCTGCCATGGAGTTGGCAACGGAACTGACCGAAAATCGAATTCGCAATGGGAAGTTCAAAGAAGAAAAGAAGAAAGCCCCTGCTGAGGGACAAACCTCAAACCACCACACTCCTTCCTCTAAGTTTGCTAATAAGAGGAAGCGTAACACCAAGAACTTTGCAGTCACCCAAACCAACACCCCTATTCTTGCTGCACCCATCACTCAAGCCACTCCTCCACCCGCGCCATACAGAAAACCATACACAGGACCATTACCAAAATGTAACCGTTGTCAGTATCACCACTCCCCTGATTATCCTTGCCAATACTGCACCGACTGCGGTCGCGCCGAACATACTGTTCAAAACTGCCGCACGCTCCAACGAACAAACCGCCACCAACCTATAACCCAAACCCACCAACAGCTAATGGGTCAAGCACAACAACAACTACCATTTCCACCCACCCAACATTTAGCCCAAACATACTATCAACCCAATTACCCTATGGGTCAACCTATGCGGGCTTGTTTCAATTGCGGCGACCCAAGTCATTTCAGAAACACATGTCCAAGGCTGGTCAATATTATTCATGCTCAGGCCCAAGCCAACCCTGTGAATCAAGCGAACCAAGCTCCTCCACCTGCTAGAGGAAGAGCTTTCAATATTAACGCAAACCAGGCCAGAGCTGACGGCAATGTGGTCAACGGTACGTTTCTTATAAATGGTAGATATGTCTCTATGTTATTTGATACTGGTGCGGATAGAAGTTTCGTGTCATTAGAATTTGAACCTATCTTAAGCAAAAATCGGGATAAGCTCGCGGAATCCATAACGGTGGAAGTTGCGGACGGAAAACCAGTTTCATTAGACTCTATTTTACGCAACTGTACACTCACCTTAAACGACCGCGATTTCTCAGTCGACCTTATTCCTATGAAGCTGGGAAGTTTCGACATCATAATCGGTATGGATTGGCTCAGTCAACATCATGCGGAAGTTGTATGTCGTGAAAAATTTATTCGTATTCCTCTTTCAAACGGTCAGACGCTTCGAATCATTGGAGAAACCTCGTCGAAAGGGCTCAACTTAATGTCTTGTCTTCAAGCTCAAAAATACCTTCGCAAGAATTATGTCGCGTTTTTAGCCCATATCATCAAGAAGGGGACCACAGAGAAGAAACTTGAAGATATTCCTGTTGTAAAAGATTTTCCACAAGTTTTTCCTGACGACATTTCAGGACTTCCTCCAATCAGAGATGTCGAATTCCGTATCGATATTATACCTGGTGCTACACCAGTGGCAAAATCTCCATATAGGTTAGCCCCCTCTGAAATGCAAGAGCTAGCCAGTCAATTGCAAGAATTGACTGACAAAGGATTCATACGTCCCAGCTCATCGCCTTGGGGTGCGCCTGTTCTTTTTGTAAAGAAGAAAGATGGATCTTTTCGTATGTGCATCGACTACAGAGAGCTCAACAAGTTAACCATCAAAAATCGATATCCTTTACCTCGTATAGATGATCTTCTTGACCAACTACAAGGTGCCAGTTGCTTTTCGAAAATCGACCTTCGATCTGGCTATCATCAGCTTAGAGTGCATGAAGAAGACGTCCCTAAAACTGCTTTTCGAACTCGTTATGGTCACTATGAATTCATGGTTATGCCGTTTGGATTAACCAACGCACCAACTGTTTTCATGGACCTAATGAATAGAGTCTGCAAACCTTACCTCGATCGATTTGTTATTGTATTCATCGACGATATTCTTATCTATTCAAAATCTAAAGCTGATCATGAGCGTCATCTACGACTTGTTCTTGCACTTCTAGAAAAGGAAAAGCTTTATGCCAAGTTCTCTAAATGTGAATTCTGGTTAAAAGAGGTGCAATTTCTCGGGCATGTAGTCAATGACAAAGGAATACATGTTGACCCATCAAAGATCAAAGCAGTTCAAGAATGGCAATCTCCACGTACACCAACCGAAGTAAGGTCTTTTCTTGGACTTGCTGGATATTATCGTCGGTTCATTTCAAACTTCTCTCGCATTGCGGTGCCACTCACGGCTTTAACCCATAAGGGAAAACCATTCGTATGGGGACCCAAGCAAGAAGAAGCTTTTCAAACACTTAAACAAAAACTTTGTGATGCACCAATCCTCACTCTTCCTGAAGGTTGTGATGATTTTGTAGTCTATTGCGACGCGTCAGGGCAAGGATTAGGTTGCGTTCTCATGCAAAGAGGAAAAGTCATAGCTTATGCCTCAAGGCAACTCAAGACACATGAAAAGAACTACACCACTCATGACCTCGAACTTGGAGCCGTTGTATTCGCTCTTAAGATATGGAGACATTATCTTTATGGTACTAAGTGTGAAATATACACTGACCACAAGAGTCTTCAGCATATCTTCAATCAAAAAGAGTTAAATATGAGGCAACGAAGATGGGTCGAACTCCTAAATGATTACGACTGTGAAATTAGATACCACCCTGGCAAAGCAAATGTGGTGGCTGATGCACTTAGTCGAAAGGGTTATGCGAACTCCATTCATCTTCTATGTTCGCAAATTATAACCAATATTAAGGATCAAATTCGAGAAGCTCAACACGTTTCAATAACAGAGGAAGATGTACAAAAAGAGATGTCCTGTGGAGCCGAGCTAAAACTTGAAACTAAATCTGATGGTATTTTGTATTACCTAAATCGTATCTGGATTCCTAACCACATCAATCTTCGTGAAACACTCATGCATGAAGCTCATAAAACGGGATATTCTATACACCCAGGAGCCGATAAGATGTATCAAGACCTACGGTACACCTATTGGTGGCCTGGAATGAAGAAAGATATTGCCGTTTTTGTTTCCAAGTGTCTCACATGTTCTAAGGTGAAGGCTGAACACCAAAGACCCTCAGGACTTCTAGTCCAACCGGAAATACCTGTATGGAAGTGGGAAAATATAACCATGGATTTCATTACCGGGTTGCCTCGCACTTCTAGTGGGTATGACACTATATGGGTGATTATAGACCGACTTACAAAATCAGCTCACTTTATTCCTATTCGAGAAGATTTCAAGAACGAAAAGCTTGCTCGTATTTATATCAACGAAATCGTAAGCCGACACGGGGTACCATTAAGTATTATTTCTGATCGTGATGGTCGTTTCACCTCACGAACATGGCAAGCAGTACAAACCGCTATGGGCACTCGATTAGATCTCAGTACCGCCTATCATCCTCAAACTGATGGACAGTCTGAGCGCACCATTCAAACCCTTGAGGACATGCTTAGGGCATGTGTCATAGACTTCAAGGGAAATTGGGACGCCCACCTACCGTTAGTTGAATTTTCGTACAACAACAGCTATCATTCTAGCATCGGCATGGCACCTTTTGAAGCTTTATATGGTCGAAAGTGCCGATCTCCTGTTTGTTGGCACGAAATTGGGGAAGCACAAATTACTGGTCCAGAATTGATCCAAGAAACCACAGATAAGATTCATCAAATCCGAAACAATCTTCTAGCGGCTCAAAGTCGTCAAAAGAGTTACGCAGATAAACGACGGAAGCCCTTGGAGTTTAGCATTGGTGATCATGTGCTTTTAAAAGTATCACCGTGGAAGGGAATAGTTCGTTTTGGTCAAAAGGGAAAGCTAGCACCACGTTACGTAGGACCTTTCAAGATACTCGAAAGAGTAGGTCCTGTAGCATACAAGCTTGACCTACCGGAAGAACTCGACAGGATTCATCCCACATTCCACGTGTCGAACTTGAAGAAGTGCCTCGCTGATGAGAATCTCCATATTCCATTGGAAGATATTCAGATTAATGAATCCATGCATTTTATTGAAAGACCAGTGGAGATTATGGACTATGGACAAAAGCGTCTACGACGAAGTCGCATTCCTATTGTTAGGGTACGCTGGGAGTCGAAACGGGGACCTGAGTTTACTTGGGAACGTGAAGACTCAATGCGTGAAAAATACCCGCATCTTTTTCCTACTACTTCAACTGTTTAAATTTCGGGACGAAATTCCTAAAAGTAGGGGATACTGTAACATTTGTAAAAATCGGGTCTCCAAAACCCGCTCCGTTTTGTAATCTTGTACCATGTTATAAAAGATTCGTTAATTATTTATGATTATTTTGAGTTTAAACGGTACATAATTAATAAATAAACTAAACTATAAAAATGATATTTGATAAAAAGTTAAAATAAAATAAATAAAAAACATTTGTAGCTGCCGGGACTCGAACCCGGGTCAGCCAAGCCTTCAAAACAACTTAACTTTCCTTCACTAAACCACTCCGCCACAATGTGTTTTCTGTTAACACTAGGCAAACAATTGGATCTTATACGCAAACTCGATTTAACCGTTGATGCCATCTGAAAACCGATAATCGGCAAACAAATCGTTAAATCGATTGTTTACCTCACCATTTCAGTTATAACCGATATGCGACGGTTTCTAATTAAGTCAGAATTGATTGAACATTAAGCTTTATCATTTCGGCTTTTGAAACCGAAAATTCCATCAAGTTCTGATTTATTTCGAGCTCCAGATCATTTACACGATTCAGAACTATCACAACTATATCCAATTTCATTTTCGTCGCATTCCTGAACCATAAGATCTTCTGAATCTGTTCGCCGGAATTTTTCTGCAAGTCACCGGAAAACCGGGACTCACATTCTCACGGTAATTCCTTCGACTCTTTTTGTTTAAAACATGTGATTAGTCAATCTCTAACACAACTCCATCATCAGAATCAATCTTAGCCAACGTATATCGGAAATCTTATCTTCGCCAGAAAGTTTCTGAGACTGCCGGAATCCAACTGTGAACTGGTATGATATCCAAAACTTCTTTTAAACCTTGTTTAAGTAACACAACTTTATGAGTAATCGATCAACGCTGTTAATTGGTTCAACAGTCGGAGTTCATTTCCAATACCGACAAACCTTCGCCGGATTTCTGTGATTATCTTCAATCGGTAAATTCTGTTCCTTAAACTCTCTCCATTCCTTACTCTTGAATTGCTGTTAATGTCTAAAAACTTTGTAAACCACAAATCAATCGTAATCAGTCCAGTTATGTTGCCTGTGTAATCGGTGAAGAAGATGAAGTTCTACCAGAACATAAGTATAATTAAAAACGGTATTTTAAACGGGTTAGAACACACAGTCCAGCGGTGGACTGTGTGCAAATTTCATATTCACGTCCCGAGTTCGATCCTTGCTACGCGCACGCTTTGTATAATAACATTCCTTTTTAATCATGAACTAACCCGGGTTAAAACAGGTAATTGTTAAGTATAATATAAATCAATAATATAACCGGGTTAGACACACAGTCCAGCGGTGGACTGTGTGCAAAATGAACTTCACGTCGCGCGTTCGAATCCTGTCACGAGCACCGGTCCAATGGAATTAAAACGTTTTTGCAAAATAAAGGAATTTTCGGTTAATTCAAATAAGTATATAAATATAATTAAAACCAGGTTTACAACTGGTTAGTCACGTAGCTCAGTTGGTAGAGCTACGTGCACGTGAAAGGAAGGTTGCCGGTTCGAATCCCGCCCGGCGCAGGAATTTACCGCTGACCGAACCGGTCAACGGTCAACATTAAAAAAATAATATTTTTTTTATATATTTATTTATTTAATTTAATTTAAAAATC
The DNA here is from genome assembly GCA_947069175.1 of Scalesia atractyloides. Classification (NCBI taxonomy): domain Eukaryota; kingdom Viridiplantae; phylum Streptophyta; class Magnoliopsida; order Asterales; family Asteraceae; genus Scalesia; species Scalesia atractyloides. Next base: position 18,157,582 of record CAMTDV010000014.1, on the reverse strand, counting down.
AATTAAAAATACTTAAAAATAACATTTTTAAAGATAGAAAATAGCCATAAACTCATAAAAATATATCTAAAATTTCATTAAAATCCTTAATAACATTCATCCACTTAATATATTTTTCCATTATTATTTAGGTTGGTTTTCCTCGTCGACTCGCTCATCTAAATCGTGCGCATCTCACCATCTCAAATTCAACGCACCCAATGTGAGTGAACCTCTCAAATTCCCCGTTTTAATCACGTTTTTGGGGTGTATCATGTGTCTTTGTTTATTTACATATTATAACGAAACTATTGTGCATACATCATATCATGACATGTGTATTAGTTTGTTGCTGTTAAGTAGTTATTATTGGATGCAAATTATTAATTCAGTACATGCATTTGCCGAGGCCGCAGCTCCCCATCCATCGAGGTTGAGCTTGATCCCCATTTTATTATGCGGTTGATCTGTGGCGTGCCCGCACGATCGGCTCCGTTTGATTGAGCCTTGATCGGTCATTTCATTTTACATTTCAATACATGCAATACGCTCGGCTCCGTTTGATTGAGCCTTGAGTGCATAGTTCAATTTACATTTCCAGTTCATGCAATACGTTCGGCTCCGTTTGATTGAGCCTTGAGCGCACAGTTCAATTTACATTTCCAGTTCATGCAATACGATCGGCTCCGTTTGATTGAGCCTTGATCGCACAGTTCATTTATGTTAGTTATCGTATGATATTGGTATATTCATGTATGCTATCAAGTGTTAATGTATGTTATAATTGTAACTGCTATTTGCCAATGTTTGATTACTTACATGTGCTCTTTTATGATTATGCACAATATTTTATTGATAAACTAACCATAAAATCATTATCAAATGTTTATCTAATAAGGTTCACTCGCCAACTTATGTTGACCCAAAACCTCCCATTTTACACATGATACAGGTGAACCAGCAGCAGCTAGGAACACATAGGACCTGGACTAGAAGAATAAATCAATTTAGTTATTGGATTGTTACCTTTTTGATTATTTCCTTTGTATTGAATGAACATGTTTGGATGTTTGAAAATGTAACTTTGACTTCATTAATTATGAAACATAATAGTAAATGTCATGTGCTTTGGTGATAACCCAATTATGCCCCGACTCTTATTTCCGCTGCGGGTCGGGGTGTGACACAATCATTCTTAAAGAAATAGCTAACCCTTGTAGTTGGTCGAACAATTCATCGATCCTGGGCAGCGAATAACAATTCCTGATCGTTACTTTGTTAAGCTTGCGGTAATCAACGCATAACCACATTGAACCGTCTTTCTTAATAAAAAAATATCAAAACTCCAAAGTGACGAGCTAGGCTGTACAAGCCTTTCTTCAAAACTTCATTCAATTGGGATCTAAATAATTCTTTTCCTTTTTCCGTCGGTGTTAATTGATATGGAGCTTTTTGCAACAGGTCCAGCTCGTGGTAGGACGTCAGTCTTAATTTCACTTGCTTCTCAGGAGATAAATCGTGTAGTTCTTTAGAGAGGATATTAGGATAAACAAAAATGATATATAGTTTCAATCTCATCCTTTGGTTTATCTAACGTCACCTGTGCCATGTAAATGATACATTCGGTTTTTAAATACTTGGGTGCCTTGAGTAGAGACATCTACTCAGACGTTTTCATAGGAAGTATCTCCTTGAATACCATTAGCTGATTTTAGTACCATATGACCGTTGGGAGATCTTAGTGGTTCCATGCATTAAACCTTCATACTGGTCAGACATGAAAGCAATCTATTAGACACACGAAGATACCGCCAATATCATAGGGCGCTTCTATCAAACTAGTTTGGCATTTTCAGTCGATAGAAATCTATGAAATAATAATAAAAATAACAAGGTTGTCATGCTGCAGTCAAAGAAAGAGCAAAACTGATTTTTGTAGATAAGATCATTCAATAAGAATAAAAGAAACAATTTCTATAGTTTCATCGGTAAATTCTACCTTATACTTAATATCTGGAGTTCTTATAAATATATTTAGAAGTTTGCTAGACTTATGGTTTATGAAAGACTTATTAGTGCCTAAATCAAACCAGGACTCTTAGCAAACATATCCTTGATTAATGATAAGGAATGTACCTGATGACATTATTGGTGTTTACTGCCTACGGTATTCATTAGGAAAATCCAGGCAGTTCCTTTCTTAACCTCTCCAGGCTTCGCAGCACCATCTTTGGCCGCTTTAGGGCAGTTAGTACTGATGTGGCCTTTCTCGCCACAACTGAAGCAGACCGCATTCTTTATGTCCCTACATTCATGGGATTGATGACCAGTTCTTTTACAAATACCACAACGCTTTGGCTTTTGGTCTGTTCGACACTATCCCCAGTGCCTTTTGTTGCAGGTCTCGCACGTTGGCTTTTCATCCGACTTTTGCTGGTTCTTATTAAATCCAGACTTGCATTTTTTCTTAGATTTCTGGGAGTTATCCTTCTCCCTTTCTCTTTTCCCATCGGTCTCAGCTTTAACCTATTTTTGTCTCACCAAATCCTGAGTGAGAGTCAGAGCTAGATCTACAGCAGACCTATATGTGCTGGGCTTTGAAGCCCTAACATTTCCCTTAATTTCTGGCGCTAAGACACCAATAAAATGAACAATTAGTTTTGGTTCAGGGGAAACTAGGAATGGCATTGACCTAGACATGGAGTTGTAGTCGGTCACACACTTCCAACAATCTAAATTCTTCATTGATAGAGATAAGAAATCCGTTTCTATCTTTTCCAACTCATGAGGTGGACAATAAGTTTCTTTAATTAGGTACACAAACTTGGACCAACTCAAATTATACAGATACACCTTTCCAGCAGACTGTACCATAGCCTTCCACCAGATTAGGGCATCGCCCTTAAATGATTGTGATACAAATTTCACAATATCCTTATCAGCACAGTTGCTGATCCCAACAACAGTTTCCATTTCGTCTAACCATCTTAAGGCTTCTATTGCCCCCTTTCCCCCCATCGAAATCACGGGGCTTACAAGATACTAAATACTTGTATGAACACTCATCCTTATTGGAACGCATCTTATTATGCTCTTGTTTCTCAGTCTTACTCCTCACATTTGAGGGATGTACCTCACTATCCCTTGGGTTCGAACGAGGTATAGATGAGTGTTTCGATAAATGTTTGGAGCGAGAAGCACTCGACTCCTGTTGTCTCTCAGTATAGGCATTCATAGCCTTGCCAACCTCCGTTGCAATTAAAACTTGAAGATCATTTTTATTTATGACAATATTAGCGTCTGCGTTATCGTCATTACGTCTGCTGTCAGCTCCATCAGAATTTTCCATTTCAGCTGCTTGGTACTAAACCCCAAATTATATTTTGTTAGTTGGTTATTCGCATTTGATAACTCATTGTATATTTACCATGGTGTTATTAAACCATATTGGCTTTAAGTTGGATATATAAATCCTTTGCTTTTTGGATCAGTGTGTGCAATGTCACAACTGTCAGGCTTTGACATTTTAAATGAATGTCTAATATATATATATATATATATATATATATATATATATATATATATATATATATATATATATATATAATCTAGGTCTCAAAGGACCATCACGGGTATATATTTTTTTAAAAGATCCGACATAGTCCATAAATATCAGACAGTGGATCATAAAGTCACGTCTGTCTTTGTCGTGATGACAATTTAAGTAGCTCGTAAGCTTGTCACAAAGGACTTAAAGTATGACACAAATGGTCTCATCATAAAAGACATATGGATATGGCACAAACAACCTTTTCACTAATGGACATATAAGTTTGGCACAAAAGGCCTGGTCACAGAGGACATCAAAATACGGCACGAGGCCTTGTCACAAGGACATTTTAAAATATATATGTCGCGATCTTATTGATCAAGAGGATTTAAGGCTTGAACATAGTTCATCACCTTTGGACAGGGGGTCGTAGACCACAACTGTCGTTGTCATAATTGACGATATTATATGCCCGTAGGCAAAACAATTGACATCTCAAAAGGTTGTTAAAATAATAAACATCACACTGATGATAGTAGTCACGATCGTATTGATCATATTGATTATGAGGCTTGGGCATAGCCCACCACCTTGGACAGGGAACCATAATGGTCACAACTGTCATTGTCTTATTGATGATATAGCCCGTAGGCGAAACACCACTAATGGATGTTAAATCATGGCCCGTAGGCACTACATCACTAATGGATGTTAAATCATGGCTCGTGGGCACTACATCACTAATGGATGTTAAATCATGGCTCAAAGGCGTTGCATCAGTAATGGATGTTATATCATGGCCCGTAGGCACTACATCACTAATGGATGTTAAATTATGGCTCGTAAGCACTACATCACTAATGGATGTTACATTATGATCATCACATTGATGATACTTGCCATAATCAAACTTGATTATATAGGCTATAAGGTTTGGACATAGTCCATCACCTAGACGACTAGCGTGATTCCTCAAGTCATGCTGCCAGGAGTGTTAACATTACATAAGTGTTAACTTTTGAATAATTGTCTTAAAATGGTTTAAATTAGCTAGTCATGATTGCATAGACTATGAGGCTTAGAACGTAGTTCACCACCTCTGGATAGAAGGGATCATCAACCTGAACCATCATGGTAGAAGGGCTAGTCATCCTTAACTACCAAATTGCCAATTAATGTCGTCTTTCCACTTGGCTAGGGTAAACCATCAAGAAGATCTTTTGAGATTATTTCGCGGATCGATAAAGTTCGAATTAAAATCGAGACGATCGCTTTAAGCAAAGAATGTAATGAATACATATATAATAATGATAATAATTCCAAATCTTTTCATAAATCATTAGGAATTTACAATAGTGCTTTAAACATGACTTTTAATAACTAACTTGTCCACACAGGGACTTAAAAGCAATACAAGTCCACAAAGGGACAAAAAGGAAATATAGGTCCATATAGGAGTTATAACATGTCCACGAGGGACTATAATGAAATAAGTGTCCATTGAAGGGACTATTTCAAACAACTGTCCACACAGGGACTTAAGACGAAAGATATGTCCACATAGGGACTATAATAAACAAATGTCCACGCAGGGAGTAAACAAAAGAGACATGTCCACATAAGGACTCAAAGGATAATGAAATACAATTGAAAGAAGGATTCTCTTGAGCCTCCTTTAATTCATTCCTTGTTGTTCCTCTTCTTGGCTTGCCGCGTATAACATTAACACAAAGGTTTTAAATAGATAGAGTAAGAACTCTGAATCAGGACCTGTTGTAGAAGTAAAATCCAAGGTTTCAGTGGTTAAAGAACATAATGGATCACGGATTGGAGTTTGGCAAGCATAATCCAAGTTTAGAATTAAGAACTCGGATGTAAGAAATATGGACTATAAGTATCCACTGGTATATCTTTGAAGTTGGAGACTCAGAGACCTCTGGTATGGACTCTACAGATACAGACTTTAAAATTTTGAGCCTCAGGGACCTCCGTTATGGGCTCTGAGGTCTGGTTAAAGGTTTTAATAGGTTTGGTTTTAGAATTAAGTTTATAAAGGTCTTCCCCCAAACCGGTCGCATGCTTATCTTTGCCGTATTACGAAGCATAGCATTTCATAACTTTGGATGAGCATAATCTCCATCAACGACTTCTTTGCTTGGCATCTTGTTTTTGAAATACATAAAATCGAAAATAATGTATATTTAATGGGGATGAGAGTATTCCTATGTCAAGTCTAGACTCGGAAAGTTTACGGAATATGCTATTGTATCATTTAAGATTAAACACAAAAGGCTAGTGTTTAATTCACTCAAACGTTGGCTCTGATACCAACCTGTCACACCCCAATTTCCATGTATAACCCGGTGGGAATATTGTGACGTATGTTGATATCATCATAACCAAACAACATAGAATATCACAGCGGAAGTCTTGGAATACAAAATATTATTACAACTCAATTGTTCGAAAATACTAAGATAATTAGAGACGAGCTTGTAATAATAATCCACAGGCGGATCAAAAATATATACAAAAGATGTTCAACAGACTTTGGGCACGTCTAAGGACTTGCAAGATCATCTTATGATGCTACTGAGCAGCTTCCAGCCTATTTACGTATTTGTACCTGTAGTTTAGTCTTTTAAAAATATGTCAGTTTACACTGGTAAATACAATCAACCGACACATTTTGAAAACCTTTTCAAAATTTGACTTAGGTTCACAAGGCACGAAAAATCTTTTATACTTAGGACAAACTATATCTCATGTTATCAGTTTTACATAACTTGACAATACATACAGGGCCCGGAAGCTATGCCAGTTCATGATTAACCGACACACCACTTATTCCCTTATTGGGAAAACCCATATTGGGCTATAAAATTTTAATAAACCGTTCCACATCTGTCAGGTGTATGCCTACACCCCGTGCTTAGGTCGTGGCCACTTACAATTAAATGAGTCAAGGATATCTAGGACACGGTCGCATTAACCACCAATGTTTAAGTAAAGCAATACGAATTAAAACGGGTTATTTGAATTTCCCAACACATAGGTCTTCGAATCCCATACCCAACCAAGCGGTAATAATTTACCGTATCCCAAGCCCGTATAGTGAAAATAGGTCAAGAGTATTTACCTGAGCTAGCACTCGTCTTATAATGCAGATTTATAATAACTCAGTCGTATTCAATTAAGTAAACGTAGGTACAATTTACCGGAAGGCTCTAGTTTAACGCCTCGGATTTCCGTAGAATTTTATTTAAAATATATATATATATATATATATATAACAAGAAAATTATGTAAATATATATATATAATATATATATAGATATATAAATCTACGTATATATATACATAGAAAACGACGTGTTTAACGAACGCGACACCATTGTTTTTGAAGTTTTAAACCTAACTATGACTTAAGACGTTCTACGACTATCGGGTTCGACAATGGTTCTCGCTATCGCAACCGGGCCACTCAAAACCTAGTAACTAGCTAACGAGCCTTGAGCCCAACACCTAAAACCCTACCTAAATAACTAAACCCTAATCCTATATAAATAAACATACACCTAACACACACAGGAGCCGCATACACTCACACACCCCCCTGTCCCTCTCGATCTTTCACTCCTCCGGCCACCGGCGCCGCAAATCCGGCCGTCTGCCGGCAACCGGATCCTTCCGGCGAACCACCACACACCAACCCTTCTTCTTCCTGTTAGCACCGCACCCGCACCCGCACCCTCTTGCCCTCTTCTCCCTCTGTCACTCTCACCCATTCACCCCTTCTTCTCCGGTGAATGTTGAACACCCATCTCCCTCTCTCTCGCTCCGACTCCCTGCCCCCTCTCCCTAAAGAACCGGACTCCGGCGGCGGGTAACGCTGTTAAACGACGATGATGACAATCGCCGACGACAGTGGTTCCGGTGGTGAAACACGACAACTGGCGGCGGCAGTGGCTCCGGTTTCAGCAACAGTAATGTCGGTGGTTTCAGGTTTAGTGCGGTTCATGTCTGGTTCCGGTTTAGACATCGCTGGTTTGGTCCAGGTTCATTTTAGGCTTCATGTTAGGTTCCGAGTTGGGCTAGCTCAGGTTTGCGTTTCCTATATTTCGATTCAGGTTTGGCTCAGTCCTGGTTCGGGTTATTTTGATTCAGTCGACTCGGCTCTAGTTCAAGTTACGTTTAGTCTCGGGCCATGGTTCTCTCGATTCAAATACGAGTTTGTTTCGGTTCAGTCTCGAGTCAGTCGGGTTGTTCTTGGTGTCTTGGGCCAAACCTGGTTACCACCGTTCGTACCGATTAGACTCAATGTTCGGTTCAAGTTTCGAGTCCCGGTGCGTGTCTCGATTCAAGATTTATTCAGGTTCGGATCGACCCGGGTGGTTTCCACGCGGGTGACGGTTTGGGTTCAGTTTTGCCTCGGCTCAAGTTCTGTCCGGTTGAGTTGATTCAATCTTGATTTGAGTGGCGGTTCACTTGGTTCGCTTGGGTGATGTTTGGTTCAGTTAACTTCCGCCTCGGTTCGGTCAACGCTGGTCAACAACAGTCAAACAATAGTCAACTATCGAGTCCAACCTGGTCAAACCATTCGGCGAAGGACTAGGTAAATTCTACCATGATTATTTCATTCGTCGTTATTATTATTATTTTTTTATATTTTTTTTATTTTTAGTTAGCGCGAAGCGAACCTTGTAATAAATAGCGTACATCGAATATATATATATTGTGTTAATAATATTTGCGTTTTGAAATCTATCGACGACTCATAGTGTCAGGATCGTCCTAAATAGGGGAAACTCTGCCCATTTTTCATCAAATATAAACATATATATATATATATGTGTGTGTGTGTGTGTGTGTGTGTATGTTGGACTATCCGTAAAAAATATATGTATGTTTACCATGTTTCGTCAACTAAATATATATATACATACCAGTCAAAACGCTAATGAAGGTGTGTCAAAATCCGAATGAAGTTATAAAATAAATAATAATAATAATAATAATAATAAGTGTATATTTTATTTCTTTACAACACTTTTATAACTCTCGTTTACCCATGCGAGGTAACTACGGTATTCCATCATTCGACCGTCAACCCTTCACGAAAGATATAAAGGAAGCTTCACAAAAGTGAGCATACTCGACCCATTTTTACACTTTAACGCATTTTGGGGTGCAACATGTATCGATTAACGAAATTTATATTATACAAAATTAAATGTGTTCAAATTACCAAACATGTTATCAGTTTTGCTTATGTGAGATGTGCGTGTTAGTTTATACTTGTTTACACCTACTATCTGTTACGTTTATGTTATTTATACATGTCAGTTCAACTTGTATTCTCATGACATTGTTATGCTCAGGATGTTATGCATGCTAGTTAAGTATTTCCATTATATGCTAATGTTATGTGAAAATTGTTATCTAAATGTGCGATTCAACTTGAATACAACTTGCCATATTGTGATTAAAACAAACTTATACATTTATACTTCTTTTCAAACTTGTATGCTCGCCAATACCTTTGTATTGATCTACGCTTTTAATACATGTTGCAGGAATTATGACGATGCAAGGAATCTAATAGGATTGCCTAGAAACGCATTTAAACTTTAAATTCTTGTTGTATCGTATCTTATTTCAAACATGCTGTGTTTCGTTTTGAAACCTTGTATTAAACTGTTATTAATGAAATGAAGTGTGTATCTTTTATATGTGACGTGATCTAATTTCGTATTATCTGTTTTAAAGCGATGTAAAATGTAATTTTTAAACACTCGACACAAATAGTGTTATGAAGCCTCTTGCAATCTCGTTTTCATCTCACTCCGATGTTTCCGCCATCGGTTGGGGTGTGACAGATTGGTATCAGAGCCATAACTATAGGGAATTAGGTAGAATTGCCATGTTCGACCTAGTCTATAGTTTAAGTATCATACTCTTGATCATTCTTGATTACTTGCCTAAATTGTTATTCTTCCTACCTTGCTTTTCTTTCCTTTGGTCTTAAAACTTACAATATGTCTTTCCTAAGACACAACACAATACGAATTCTTGAGAATATTCTTGTTCCACAATCGAAATAACTCATCAAAACAGGGGTGATTCCCGCCATTGGTGACGAATTTCAATCCAGTCTACATGTTATTTTGCGCGAAATTCACCATCAAGTCAGGAGTGATATCCATATCTTGATGTGAGTTTCTATTTCATAATCTAGTGGATCTTTATTGACGATTCGAGATTATATCAGATACGTTCAATAAACCACAATTTGGGGACGAAATTGTCAAGCCAAGATTGACATCCACACCTTGATGACTTGTCCCGCTCTTCAATTTTCAATCTCGCCAAAGTTTCGTATTTTCGATCAAATTAGGGACATGTACTAACTGGAAGGGTAAAATACCGTTAATCGCTTGGCGACGAGAGTATTATACCTATTAGGCCAAATCATGTCTCCCTAATTCTAAAGGACTTACGAGTCACTTTGGAATAGTCGAAGTTTCTAAAACCCGAAACACTCCAACATTTTATCAAGCCTCTCTTTTACGCTATCTTAAATTTTATGCAAATAATACTTATTCCTTCATTCATTTCAAAGTCAACATTACACTAAAATCGAATTTATGCACAACAAACATCTGATTTATTCAAAATCTATTACACAATGATTCAATAGGTGCATACTAAACACTATATTTGATTTGGATTACTGGAACATTCTTATGTGATAAACTCGTTATAAAACCACACCTTAACATGTATAATGCTTGTGTAGCGCTATAGGAGTAGCGCCCGCCCGTATTTTTGAGGTCATGCTAAGTAAACTATTTTAAACACTCTATGTTTCAACAATATTGACTAGTCAACATTTGCGTACACGATGGTTTGACTTGTTTATTCACATGTTTATGTGATGAACTCGTCATTAACTCTGATCAAGCCACACCTTAACATGTATGGCGCTTGTGTAGCGCTATAGGAGTGATGCTCGCCCGTATTCTTGAGGTCATGTTAAGTAAACTATTTTACATCCTCTTCGTTTTAACGATGATGGGTAGTCTACATTGCGGTACACGATGGTTTGACCTGTTTATTCACATGCCAGTAATCCGTTAATCTTGGTTCACTAAAATATATCGTGTGTATTGTACAAGAATGTGCATATACACACACATATACTCATACTCATACGGTATACACTTTCATACTCAAATACAATCATACTTATATACTTAAATTCCTATACGCTATCATTCTTACTCGTAATACGTTAATAAACCCTGATTATGCCATGGAACGTAACATGGCATCGATTAGCGAAACAGACGTAATATGGTATGAACATGGTGGATACGCCGCTGATACTTCCTATATATAAGTGTCCCTACTATATTACCAAACTTTCGTGAAAATGTGCCATGAGAAATTCGGTGTTTCACTGCTATATTTAACTACAAACTTTAATCACACATCACCTATTTCTCGGTTATACACACACATACTATGAAATGCCATCTTTTCTAAAGACTTTCTCTTAAATAAATTTCGGGTCGAAATTTCCTAAAGAATGGGAGACTGTAACGCCTCGGATTTCCGTAGAATTTTATTTAATATATATATATATATATAACAAAAAAATGTATGTAAAAAATATATATAGAGATATATAAATCTACGTATATATACATAGAAAACGACGCGTTTAACGAACGCGACACCATTGTTTTTGAAGTTTTAAACCTAAACTATGACTTAAGATTTTCTACGACTATCGGGTTCGACAATGGTTCTCGCTATCGCAACCGGGCCACTCAAAACCTAGTAACTAGCTAACAGGCCTTGAGCCCAACACCTAAAACCCTACCTAAATAACTAAACCCAAATCCTATTATAAACACACACCTAACACACACAGGAGCCGCATACACTCACACACCCCCTGTCCCTCTTGATCTTTCACTCCTCCGGCCACCGGCGCCGCAAATCCGGCCGTCTGTCGGCAACCGGATCCTTCCGGCGAACCACCGCACACCAACCCTTCTTCTTCCTGTTAGCACCCCACCCGCACCCTCTTTCCCTATTCTCCCTCTGTCACGCTCACCCATTCACCCCTTCTTCTCCGGTGAATGCCGAACACCCATCTCCCTCTCTCGCTCTGACTCCCTGCCCCCTCTCCCTAAGAACCGGACTCCGGCGGCGGGTAACGCTGTTAAACGACGATGATGACAACCGCCGGCGACAGTGGTTCCGGTGGTGAAACACGACAACCGCCGGCGACAGTGGTTCCGGTGGTGAAACACGACAACCGGCGGCGGCAGTGGCTACGGTTTCAGAAACAATAATGTCGGTGGTTTCGGGTTCAGTGCGGTTCATGTCTGGTTCCGGTTTAGACATCGCTGGTTTGGTCCAGGTTCATTTTAGGCTTCATGTTAGGTTCCGTGTTGGGCTAGCTCAGGTTTGCGTTTGCTGTATTTCGATTCAGGTTTGGCTCAGTCCTGGTTCGGGTTATTTTGATTCAGTCGACTGGGCTCTAGTTCAAGTTACGTTTAGTCTCGGGTCATGGTTCTCTCGATTCAGATACGAGTTTGTTTCGGTTCAGTCTCGAGTCAGTCGGGTTGTTCTTGGTGTCTCAGGTCAAACCTGGTTACCACCGGTCGTACCGATTAGACTCAATGTTCGGTTCAAGTTTCGAGTCCCGGTGCGTGTCTCGGTTCAAGATTTATTCAGGTTAGGGTCGACCCGGGTGGTTTCCACTCGGGTGATGGTTTGGGTTCAGTTTTGCCTCGGCTCAGGTTCTGTCCGGTTGAGTTGATTCAATCTTGATTTGAGTGGCGGTTCACTTGGGTGACGTTTGGTTCAGTTAACTTCCGCCTTGGTTCGGTCAACGCTGGTCAACAACAGTCAAACAATAGTCAACTGTCGGGTCCAACCTGGTCAAACCATTCGGCGAAGGCCTAGGTAAATTCTACCATGATTATTTCATTCGTCGTTATTATTATTATTTTTTATATTTTTTTTATTTTTAGTTAGCGCGAAGCGAACCTTGTATTAAATAGCGTACATCAAATATATATATATTGTGTTAATAATATTTGCGTTTTGAAATCTATCGACGACTCATAGTGTCGGGATCGTCCTAAAATAGGGGATACTCTGCCCGTTTTTCATCAAATATAAACATATATATATATATACATATCCTTTCCGTTTGCATCAATATATATATATACATATATATCTACGACTATTATGCTTTTCAAAGTGTACAATGACCTCTTAAGCTACTCGTCAAAATGCACATATATGTATACACCTACTAGACCTTTCGTCGAAATAGATACATATACTAAGTTATTCGCTAGAATCTAAACATATATATTTATTATACTTTCCGTCGAATATATATATGTTGGACTATCCGTAAAAAATATATGTATGTTTACCATGTTTCGTCAACTAAATATACATATACATACCAGTCAAAACGTTAATGAAGGTGTGTCAAAATCCGAATGAAATTATAAAATAAATAATAATAAGTGTATATTTATTTTCTTTACAACACTTTTATAACTCTCGTTTACCCATGCGAGGTAACTACGGTATTCCATCATTCGACCGTCAACTCTCCACGAAAGATATAAAGGAAGCTTCACAAAAGTGAGCATACTCGACCCATTTTTACACTTTAACGCATTTTGGGGTGCAACATGTATCGATTAACGAAATTTATACTATACAAAATTAAATGTGTTCAAATTACCAAACATGTTATCAGTTTTGCTTATGTGAGATGTGCGTGTTAGTTTATACTTGTTTACACCTACTATCTGTTACGTTTATGTTATTTATACGTGTCAGTTCAACATGTATTCTCATGACATTGTTATACTCAGGATGTTATGCATGCTAGTTAAGTATTTCCATTATATGCTAATGTTATGTGAAAATTGTTATTTAAACTTGCGTGTAACGTTATAATTAGTGCACAAAGCCTTCATTGGCCTATAGTAGGTATACAAAAGAGTATGACTAATATCATAAGTCTCTCGGTTCGTTAAAAGGTCACTTAGAGGCTTAGTTTGAGCATGTTGATACTTTTAGTCCCCTAATTAATAAATTGTCGTTCAGAGGTTATAAAATAACATAACGACGCTTTTGGTCCCACTTGTTTAACACATGGCATACGAGGATCAGCGGGATATTGTTGGAATTTTATAGGGCGGGTTTTTACGAGGTGTTACAGGAGGCATGGGGCGCCACCCCATGATGTACCCTCTTATAGATGAACCTTTGAAAGCCGCTCTTTTAGTTTTATAGAAAATTATAACTATTAATCATAATTCTAATCAAAATGTGTAAAACACTTTTCTTTAAACTCTTTCCTATTTTGTTTTAATCTTGTTTTGGATGTTTAAAATCTTTATTAAAGTCTGAAAAAGAATAAACTGATATTAATAACATCAAAATAAATATAAACAAAAGTCATATCATGGGTACACCATTTCTGAAGGGGATGACACGACATATCCTTGGATCAGTTTCGTCAAAATTGACGGGTTTTCCTATTCACCGTATCGCTCTATAAATACTACAAAGTTTATACTCATTTCATCGTAACACAATCATCCTTTTTTCTCTTTATAAAAGTTCTTTGAAAAATAACATGATACTGGATGTTCAAATTATTCTCAATTTTCCAGCCGATAAAGTTTTCAAGGTTATTAGTGATTTTGACAACCTCGCACCTAAAGTTAACCCTCAATTCATCAAGTCCATTGAGATGGTTCAAGGGAATGGAGATGTTGGAACTATAAAGAACATCTCATTTGGTGATGGTAAGAAATTATCTTCATCATTATCTCAAAATTGTAGTATTTTCCATCTTTAGTCATTATATGTTTTTTTTATTACACGCAGTTGTCTCATACAAAAGTGCAAAACACAAGGTTGATGCCATAGATCCAAGCAACTATAGCCAGTGCCGGAGCTTAACCAAAAGTTTCGAGAGGGCGTAAAGTGATGGGACCCAATTTTTTTTCTATCGTTTTGTTTCGGGCCGGGTCGGCTATTCGATTCAGGTCGGGCCAAATAATAATAGCTCCAAATAAAGCCAAAAAATTTCATTCATTTAAAGGACCTGTTATTACACATAAGAAAAACTAAATATTGTATACCGAAAGCTACGGGAGTACGGGAAGAAGAATGGGCCCCAGAAAGCTACGGGAGTACGGGATGGAGATGATTGGTAATTTGGTATTAACTTGTGATTAAGTTTATTGTGTGGTGGGTTATCTAGGGTAAAAAAATAAGAGTCAAAATATATTTACCGAACTACCCAACATTTATAAACAAAGTGATAACAAACTTTACTTTAATTTATATATCGTATAAATATTTTGGATATACAAATTGGTAACAAACTTTACTTTAATTTATATATTGTATAAATATTTAGGAGAAATAATTGGGTGGGCGATCCCGTACAATTTTAAAATTTTCGGACGAAAGATCAGAAGTTATACACTTCTAACCAAAATATTGGGGGCGGGTGCACCCCCGGGCTGATACTAACCTTCGCCCCTGACTATAGCTATGACTACTCAGTCATTGAAGGTGACAGCCTGATAGGTATACCAGACTCGATCAACCATCATGTTAAGATTGGTGTGTACAAACAAACCGTTATCTATAATTGTAAAGGTGTGAAGAAATCATCTGAAGAGTTTCTTAAGAAAGAGAAAGAGGTGTATGGGAACAACTACAAGGCTATTGAAGCCTACGCCGCTGCTCATCCTGAAGTTTATTAGTAATTATAACTCACTTGGTGTATTTTCAGTATGTTTTGAAATAATGGACAAAGTTCCAGTTGAATAGTGTTGTACAACTCGATGTATTTTGCTTTTTAGTATTGTTTGATATATTGGACAAGGTTCGGCTGAATAGTTTGTGTACCATGTTTCAGTTTGATGCTACATATAAAAAATAAGTGGCCATATGATAACTTATACGAGTTTATTACATAGTTATTTTTTCATACATGTTTATTACATATTTTACTGATTTACATATGTATTTATTTTCTTCTGTCGAAATACTTTATCTGTTCAACTTTATTTGAGTTTGATTTGTTAGCTCATAGATCCATAGTTGAAGGTCGTTACAAAAAGGTAGTGATTTCGTAACCGAACCGACGCAAGCGTTTCGGGTACGGTTAGTGGGTTGTGGTTACAGGTATAAGTGCACAAAAAAATTGATTTCGTGCCCTAACCGGTCCATAACCGTTAATACCCTATAGGTCGGACCCGCTTTCACCTTTTTTTAGATTTTGGTTCCTACTCGAACAAGTTCCTACCCTAACCGGTTCCCACCGTTGAACGCGTTGGAATCGGTTCTGAACATTGGGAAACAGCTATACAGCTGTTGGGATCGATTTCTAACCGTTAGAACTCGATTCTAGCCTAAAACTCGACTATAAATAATGGTGGGTTGTTTTAGTTGACTACCCAACTCAAAAACGCTTAAACACATCCAAAAAATACGCTCGGTTCACACTCTTTTTACATTTTCAAGATTCGACGCATTTCTTCTACACTTTCTTGTTACCTTATTCACTCGGAATGGCTAGTCGTTCACAATCATTCGTTTTAGTCGGCTCTTCATTCACCCCATCAGCCCCTTTCGTTGTTAGGGTTCTTCTACATAATCGATCCAAGGATACTTGTTTTGCAATTGGGATTCGGTAGAACTAAGTGATAGCACTACGAAGGCTTGATGCAAGTTTTGTGTTAAAAATGGAGTCAAACTCAACGTTGGAAAACATATCATTTTGTATACTAATTGACAACATACAGAAGAATAATAACTTTCTTTTGGTCTTTTTGTGGTTTTTTTTTCATATTAAACTTTAAGGTTTTTTTATATTAAAACTCATTTCAAGCCAAGCTAATAATTATTTGTTTGAAGCCAAAACGCTATTTTGCAACTTTAAAAAAATTCATTTTCTAGAGGTATAATAATATTATACTCATATTAAAGATAAAAAAAATGCTTGATTTTAAAGTATTATTATTTTAATAAAATACTAAAGTATATAAAAGTTATTTAAGTTTTCAAAACCGGTGAAATTAGTAATTAATAGAAAATGAAAAAAATAACTAAAACATCCTTGAATCTCAAAAATAATATAATTATTGTTAGTAATGATGTATAATCAATATTAACCTTTAATTTAATCTATCAACAATCAAAATCTTTTCTTATTATTTTTAAATAAACAACTTTGTATAGGATTTACTTTACTCCTTCGGTCTCAATTCCTTTTTGTGGCCAAGCCCAAAACTAATAAGTTCAGCCCAAAGACCAAATTTAATTTAGAAAAGTGCCTCACGAAACTTACGTGCAAATAGTGGTGCACAAATCGGCTTTTTTAATACCCGGCTCCGCGTATGGAACCGGGTTCGGGTATAACCGGGTTCTATAAAATCGGGTATTGACAATACCCGTGTCAGGTCCGGGTCCTGGTTTTATACAAAAAATGTATACTCTATACACCTGGGTTCGGGTAGGGTCCGGGTCGGGTTTTCTAATACCCGGGTATTATAATACCCTATTTCCAGGTTCGGGTAGAGATGGGTATAATCGGTTCCTTTTTATACCCGGAACCGGTTCCTAACCGGACCCGGTTCCTGAATGTGTGTCAATGGAACCGGTTCTTGTTGTAACCGGGTCCGGTTCCTACCCGGGTTTTAACCATTAAAACTAGAACCGAGTGTACCCGGTTCGGTCGGGTTGGAACCGGTTCCAGTTTCTTAGAAGAACCGGTTCCTAATGTTACAATTAAATGGAAAAGACTGCAAAGACTATTAGAAACTGTCACACCCCGACCCGCAGCGGAATAAGAGTCGGGGCATAATTGGGTTATCACCAAAGCTCATGACATTTACTAATATGTTTCATATTTAATAAAGTCAAAGTTACATTTCCAAATATCCAAACATGTTCATTCAATACAAAGAAAATAAACCAAACATAACAATCCCAACTCTAAATCGTTTTATTCTTCTAGTCCAAGTCCTATGTGTTCCTAGCTGCTGCTGGTTCACCTGTATCATGTGTAAAAAGATGAGGGTTTTTGGGTCAACATAAGTTTGCGACTGAACCTTATTAGATAAACATTTATTAATGAATTACTTGTTAGTTTATCAATGAAAAATTGTGCATAATCATAGATGAGCAAATGTAAATAATCAAGCAGTAGCAAATAGCAGTCACAACTATAACATACAATAACATATGACAGCATACATGAACATACCAACATCATACTATAAATAACATAAATGAAACTGTGCGATCAAGGCTCAATCAAACGGAGCCGATCGTATTGCATGTACTGAAAATAAAAATGTCTGTGCGATCAAGGCTCAATCAAACGGAGCCGATCCTATGTGGGCACGTCAGGTTCAACCTCATAATGAAATGGGGAACATGCTCAACGCTCATAATGTAATGGGGAGCGGCGGCCTATGAAATTGCATGTACTGAATAATAAATTGTATCCAATAATAACTACTCAACAGCAACAAACTGAATACACATGTTCATGATATGATGTATGCACAATGGATTAATTATAATATATATACAAAGACACATGATACACCCCAAAACGTGATTAAAACGGGGAATTTGTAAGATTCACTCACATTCGGTGCGTTGGATTCGAGATGGTAAGATGCGCACGAATTAGATGAGCGGAACAACGAGGAATACTAACCTAAATAATACTGGAAAAATATATTAAATGAGTGAATTTTATTAAGGATTTTAATAAATCTTTAGATATATTTTTGTGAGTTTAAGGCTATTTTCTATCTTTAAAAATGTTATTTTTAAGTATTTTTAATTGATTTTTAAATTAAATTAAATAAATAAAAATATAAAAAAATTGTTTATTTTGCGTTGACCGTTTGACCGTTGACCGCTGACCATTGACCTGTTGACCGGTTCGGTCAGTGGCATATTTGCGCCGGGTGAGGCTCGAACCCGAGACCTCCCGTACGCGTGCACGCAGCTCTACCAACTGAGCTACGTGTCTAACCCGAAATAATCTTGTTTTTAATATATTTATACACTTACTCAATTTAACCGAATTTCTTTTACTTGCAAAAACATTTTAATTCCATCGGACCGGTGCTAGTGACGGGTTTCAAACGCGCGGCGTATGGCTTAATGTTGCACACAGTCCACCGCTGGACTGTGTGTCTAACCTGGTTATTATCTCGGTTTTTATTATACTTAACAACTAACTGAGTTAACCCGGTTTAGTTTTTTAAACAAAAAGGCATTTTATTATATAAGGAGTGCGTATAGCAGGAATCGAACTCGGGACATGCGTATGTATTTTGCACACAGTCCACCGCTGGACTGTGTGTCTAACCCGTTCATTTTACTAGTTTTAAATATACTTATAACTTAATCAGCTTCGTCTTCTTCACTGGATTTTTTACCAACGGCAGTTTACATCATTAAAACTTGTTAACTCGATTGCTAAGCATTACACAAACTGATAAGAGATAGCAGGGATGACGATTAGAGGAAGAACATACCGGTGAACGTTTGGTTACAGAGTTCCGGCAGGCGTCGGTCTCTGTTTTTGTGCACCTCAACTGAACAGACAATTAGCCGTTTTTGATTAGTCCATTGAGGAATTGAAGTGATAAACAAACGTTAACGATGTGTTTGAAGGTCCTTACCGTTTCACAGACGGAAATAACGACTTTCAGAATCTTTCCGGCGAACTGAAATTAGTTGAATACAGCGCCTGAATTCGATTTCAATTGAGTTGTTTAAGTTAGAAATAGCTTAATAATTGTTGAACTGCAATAATATTGAGAGAATTACCGTTTGAGGATGAATACGGTTTTCCGGCAAGATTTGCAGAAAATTCCGGCGAGCTGATTTAAGCGTTCTGATGGTCTGAAAATGTGACGAAAATGAAATGGAGTATTGTTATGACGTTTCTGAGTCGTGAGAGAGGTCTGGAATTGAAGTAATTGTGACTTGATTCATTTCGGTTATAAAAACCGATTAATAAAGAAAATTGATGTTCAATCACTTCTGAATTGATTACAATCATCGGTTCATCGGTTATAAAATGTGAATGAACGATTAATCAATCGATTAGACGATTGAATTGCCGATTTCAGTTTCTCAGTTGGCGCAACCGGTTTTAACCGAGTTTGTGTATAAATCTCATTTGTTTCCTAGAGATAACAGAAAACACAAAGTGGCGGAGTGGTGATGTCAGTGTGTGTTAAGGCGCTGGAATTGTTCTTGGCTGACCCGGGTTCGAGTCCCGGCAGCAACATAATTTTTTATTTATTTTGTTTTAACTTTTTATCTAATATAATTTTTATAGTTTAGTTTATTTATTAATTATGTATCGTTTTAAATCAAAATAATCATAAATATTCAACGTAACTTTTATAACTTGATATTCGATTACAAAACGGAGCGGGTTTTGAAAACCCGATTTTTACAAATGTTACAGTATCCCCTACTTTTAGGAATTTCGTCCCGAAATTTAAGTAGTTGATGTAGTAGGAAAAAGATGCGGGTATTTCTCGGCATTGAGTCTTCACGTTCCCAAGTAAACTCAGGTCCCCGTTTCGACTCCAGCGTACCCTAACAATTGGAATGCGACTTCGTCGTAGACGTTTCTCTCCGAAGTCCATAATCTCTACAGGTCTTTCAATAAAATGCATAGATTCATCAATCTGAATATCTTCCAGTGGAATGTGGAGGTTCTCATCAGCGAGGCACTTCTTCAAGTTCGACACGTGGAATGTGGGATGAATCCTGTTGAGTTCTTCTGGTAGATCAAGCTTGTATGCTACAGGACCTACTCTTTCGAGTATCTTGAAAGGTCCTACGTAACGTGGTGCTAGCTTGCCCTTTTGACCAAAACGAACTACTCCCTTCCACGGTGATACTTTTAAAAGTACATGATCACCAATGTTAAACTCTAAGGGCTTCCGTCGTTTATCTGCATAACTCTTTTGACGACTTTGAGCCGCTAGAAGATTGTTTCGAATTTGATGGATCTTGTCTGTGGTTTCTTGGATCAATTCTGGACCAGTAATTTGAGCTTCCCCAATTTCGTGCCAACATACAGGAGATCGGCACTTACGACCATATAAGGCTTCAAAAGGTGCCATGTCGATGCTCGAATGATAGCTGTTGTTGTACGAAAATTCAACTAATGGTAGGTGGGCGTCCCAATTTCCCTTGAAGTCTATGACACATGCTCGAAGCATATCTTCAAGAGTTTGAATGGTGCGCTCAGACTGTCCATCAGTTTGAGGATGATAGGCGGTACTGAGATCTAATCGCGTGCCCATAGCGGATTGTACTGCTTGCCATGTTCGTGAAGTGAAGCGACCATCACGATCAGAAATAATGCTTAACGGTACCCCATGTCGGCTTACGATTTCGTTGATATAAATACGTGCAAGCTTTTCGTTCTTGAAATCTTCGCGGATAGGAATAAAGTGAGCTGATTTTGTAAGTCGGTCTATAATCACCCATATAGTGTCATACCCACCAGAAGTGCGAGGTAACCCAATAATGAAATCCGATGGTTATATTTTCCCACTTCCATACAGGTATTTCCGGTTGGACTAGAAGTCCTGAGGGTCTTTGGTGTTCAGCCTTCACCTTGGAACATGTAAGGCACTTGGAAACAAAAACGGCAATATCCTTCTTCATTCCAGGCCACCAATAGGTGTATCGTAGGTCTTGATACATCTTATCAGCTCCTGGGTGTATAGAATATCGCGTTTTGTGAGCTTCATTCATAAGAGTTTCACGAAGATTGTTTTGGTTAGGAATCCAGATACGATCTAGGTAATACAGAATACCGTATGATTTAGTTTCAATTTTTAGCTCGGCTCCACAGGACATCTCCTTTCGTACATCTTCTTCTGTTATTGAAACGTGTTGGGCTTCTCGAATTTGATCTTTAATGTCGGTTATAATTTGCGAACATAGAAGATGAATGGAGGTCGCATAACCCTTTCGACTAAGTGCATCAGCCACCACATTTGCTTTACCAGGGTGGTATCTAATTTCACAGTCGTAATCATTCAGAAGTTCGACCCATCTTCGTTGCCTCATGTTTAACTCTTTTTTATTGAAGATATGTTGAAGACTCTTGTGGTCAGTGTATATTTCACACTTAGTACCATAGAGATAATGTCTCCATATCTTAAGAGCGAACACAACGGCTCCAAGTTCTAGGTCATGAGTGGTGTAGTTCTTTTCATGTGTCTTGAGTTGTCTCGAAGCATAAGCTATGACTTTTCCTCTTTGCATTAGAACGCAGCCTAATCCTTGCCCTGACGCGTCGCAATAGACTACAAAATCATCACAACCTTCAGGAAGAGTGAGGATTGGTGCATCACAAAGTTTTTGTTTAAGAGTTTGAAAGGCTTCTTCTTGCTTGGGTCCCCATATGAAAGGTTTTCCCTTATGAGTTAAAGCCGTGAGTGGGACAGCAATGCGAGAGAAGTTTGAAATGAACCGACGATAATAGCCAGCTAGTCCAAGAAAAGATCTTACTTCAGTTGGTGTACGTGGAGCTTGCCATTCTTGAACCGCTTTGATCTTTGAAGGGTCAACATGTATTCCCTTGTCATTGACTACATGCCCGAGGAATTGCACCTCTTTTAACCAGAATTCACATTTGGAGAATTTGGCATAAAGCTTTTCCTTTTCTAAAGTGCAAGAACGAGTCGAAGATGACGCTCATGATCAAATTTAGATTTTGAATAAATAAGAATATCGTCGATGAAGACTATAACAAATCGATCAAGATAACGTTTGCAGACTCTGTTCATTAGGTCCATGAAGACAGCTGGTGCGTTGGTTAAACCAAATGGCATAACCATGAATTCATAGTGGCCATAACGAGTTCGAAAAGCAGTCTTAGGGACGTCTTCTTCATGCACTCTAAGTTGATGATAGCCAGATCGAAGGTCGATTTTTGAAAAGCAGCTGGCACCTTGTAGTTGGTCAAGAAGATCATCAATGCGAGGTAAAGGATAGCGATTCTTGATTGTTAACTTGTTGAGCTCTCTGTAGTCGATGCACATACGAAACGATCCATCTTTCTTCTTTACAAAAAGAACAGGTGCACCCCAAGGCGACGAGCTAGGACGTATGAATCCCTTGTCAGTCAACTCTTGTAATTGATGGCTAGCTCTTGCATTTCAGAAGGGGCTAACCTATAGGAGACTTTGAAACTGGTGTAGCATCAGGTATAAGATCAATACGGAATTTGACGTCTCTAACTGGAGGAAGTCCTGAAATGTCGTCAGGAAAAACTTGTGGGAAGTCTTTTACTACCGGAATGTCTTCAAGTTTCTTCTCCATGGTTCCCTTTTTGATGATATGAGCTAAAAACGCGACATAATTCTTGCGAAGATATTTTTGAGCTTGAAGACAAGACATTAAGCTGAGCCCTTTCGACGAGGTTTCTCCAATGATTCGAAGAGTCTGGCCGTTTGAAAGAGGAATACGAATATATTTTTCACGACATACAACTTCTGCCTGATGTTGACTGAGCCAATCCATACCGATTATGATATCAAAACTTCCCAGCTTCATAGGAATAAGGTCGACTGAGAAATCGTGGTCGTTTAAGGTGAGTGTACAGTTGCGTATAATAGAGTTTAATGAAACTGGTTTCCCGTCCGCAACTTCTACCGTTATGGATTCCGTGAGCTTATCCGATTTTTGTTTAAGATAGGTTCAAATTCTAAAGATACAAAACTTCTATCCGCACCAGTATCAAATAATATAGATGCATATCTACCATTTATAAGGAACGTATCGATTACCAAATTGCCGTCAGCTCTGGCCTGATTCGCGTTAATATTGAAAGCTCTTCCTCTTGCAGGTGGAGGAGCTTGGTTCGCTTGATTCACTAGGTTGGCTTGGGCCTGAGCATGAATAATGTTTACCAACCTTGGACAAGTGTTTCTGAAGTGGCTTGGGTCTCCGCAATTGAAGCAAGCCCGCATAGGTTGGCCCATAGGATAATTGGGTTGGTAGTATGTTTGGGCTAAATGTTGGGTGGGTGAAAATGGTAGGGGTTGTTGGGCTTGACCCATTAACTGTTGGTGGGTTTGGGTTAAAGGTTGGTGGCGGTTTGTTCGTTGAGGCATGCGGTCAGGTTTGAACAGTATGTCCTGCGCGACCGCAGCCGGTGCAATATTGGCAAGGATGATCAGGGGAATGGTGATATTGGCAATGGTTACATTTTGGTAAAGGGCCAGTGTAGGGTCTTCTGTATGGTGCGGGTAAAGGAGTGACTTGAGTAATGGGTGCAGCAGAAATAGGGGAGTTGGTTTGGGTAACTGCAAAATTTCTGGTGTTACGCTTCCTCTTGTTAGCAAACTTAGAGGAAGGAATGGGGTGGTTTGAAGTTTGTCCCTCAACAGGGGCTTTCTTCTTCTCTTCTTTGAACTTCTCGTTGCGAATTCGGTTCTCGGTCAGTTCAGTTGCTAACTCCATAGCAGCTTCAAGTGTTACCGGTGAAACCTGAGAACTGAATCTTGGATTTTCGAGGGAAGTCCTCGAATATAATGTTCAATCAGACGATAGGTTGGTGTGAACAGATTTGGAACCATTTGGTTCAACTCCAAAAATCTCTTGTTATAGGTGGTGTGATCACCTTCCTTCTGCTTTAGAGCATGAAATTCATCCTCCAACTTTTTAATTTCACTCCTAGGACAGAAACGCCTAGTCATGATCTCCCTTAACTCCTCCCAAGTTAAGGCCATTGCATCTTCAGTTCCCCTCTTCCCTTTCTCAGTATTCCACCAAGTGAGAGCTACCCCAAATAGTCTCCCGTTGGCGTATCGAACCTTGCGATCCTCAGGACAATCGCAATTTAGAAAGGTGTTTTCCATCTCCTCGAACCAATGTAGGAGAGCAGTGACACCCTCGGTCCCTTCAAATTTAGGGGGATCACAAGACTTGAAATGTTTGTAAGAGCACTTGCTGGTAGGAGGATTGTCGATGTTCTGGTCATGTTGTTGGGGAGGGTTAGTAGGATTTGTAGCGAGGGCTTGTTGTACTTGGACCACAATGTCAGGCAGTATCGTGGCCATTTGTTTCGCGATCTGAGTGGCCAAACGTTCCTGAGATCTTCCTGATCTTTTACCCCTTCGTTGCTGTCTAGACGACATCTACAGGATCATACAATGAGAAGATTGTGAGTTTATGGTGTCTTTTTAGGTGTCATGTGTCTTTAAGAAAATGAAAATAACATAAATATCAATAATGCAACTACATCCATAGGATGTCTTGGGTTCGCTCATGTTGGGCCTCAAATGTCCCCCATACCTTCACCTACATAGTCATGTGGGCCCCCATGGCTATTGGCTTGGTAGGATTCACATTAGTATTGGCAATTTAACACTCGCAGCCCCCGAATGCAAACACACAAAATATGTTCATGAGATGTTTGGTCGGAACGTGTCCAGGTGTAGACACAATGACAACTCAAAGTGGGGTTAGCTCACACGACGTTTGGTATAGCATGCTTTGGCCTAATAGGTACTTCGTACTCTCATCGTTAGTCCCCAGGTAGGCAAACTGATCCTTTATTTTGGATTTATACGAATGCCAGCCTAGACAGGACGTTCCGACTACCGGTACTGGTACCCTTCCAGTTACTACATGCCCGTCATGAGAACTCACTTTGATGAGATTTGAAAACACGAAAATCATTGTAAAAGAAATCATGATGTGGTGTGTGCTTTCATGGATGTGATATGTTATGAGTATACGATTCATGATAGGTATTATATGATAATACATACTTATGAACATGCTTGCACAATATTAAATGTAACATTTAACATAAAACATATAACATCATGAAATTTGGCATGTAACACACAAAAATCTTATAAGTTTCTAATCGACTATAGTATAGGCTCTAAGGGTCTAATAACCTATCCTATATCCCTATAGTCATGGCTCTGATACCAATCTGTCACACCCCGACCCGCAGCGGAATAAGAGTCGGGGCATAATTGGGTTATCACCAAAGCTCATGACATTTACTAATATGTTTCATATTTAATAAAGTCAAAGTTACATTTCCAAATATCCAAACATGTTCATTCAATACAAAGAAAATAAACCAAACATAACAATCCCAACTCTAAATCGTTTTATTCTTCTAGTCCAAGTCCTATGTGTTCCTAGCTGCTGCTGGTTCACCTGTATCATGTGTAAAAAGATGAGGGTTTTTGGGTCAACATAAGTTGGCGACTGAACCTTATTAGATAAACATTTATTAATGAATTACTTGTTAGTTTATCAATGAAAAATTGTGCATAATCATAGATGAGCAAATGTAAATAATCAAGCAGTAGCAAATAGCAGTCACAACTATAACATACAATAACATATGACAGCATACATGAACATACCAACATCATACTATAAATAACATAAATGAAACTGTGCGATCAAGGCTCAATCAAACGGAGCCGATCGTATTGCATGTACTGAAAATAAAAATGTCTGTGCGATCAAGGCTCAATTAAACGGAGCCGATCGTATGTGGGCACGCCAGGTTCAACCTCATAATGAAATGGGGAACATGCTCAACGCTCATAATGTAATGGGGAGCGGCGGCCTATGAAATTGCATGTACTGAATAATAAATTGCATTCAATAATAACTACTCAACAGCAACAAACTGAATACACATGTTCATGATATGATGTATGCACAATGGATTAATTATAATATATATACAAAGACACATGATACACCCCAAAACGTGATTAAAACGGGGAATTTGTAAGATTTACTCACATTGGGTGCGTTGGATTCGAGATGGTAAGATGCACACGAATTAGATGAGCGGAACAACGAGGAATACTAACCTAAATAATACCGGAAAAATATATTAAATGAGTGAATTTTATTAAGGATTTTAATGAAATCTTTAGATATATTTTTGTGAGTTTAAGGCTATTTTCTATCTTTAAAAATGTTATTTTTAAGTATTTTTAATTAATTTTTAAATTAAATTAAATAAATAAAAATATAAAAAAAATTGTTTATTTTGCGTTGACCGTTTGACCGTTGACCGCTGACCGCTGACTGTTGACCTGTTGACCGGTTCGGTCAGTGGCATATTTTGCGCCGGGTGAGGCTCGAACCCGAGACCTCCCGTACGCGTGCACGCAGCTCTACCAACTGAGCTACGTGTCTAACCTTAAATAATCTTGTTTTTAATATATTTATACGCTTATTCAATTTAACCGAATTTCTTTTATATTGCAAAAACATTTTAATTCCATCGGACCGGTGCTAGTGACGGGTTTCGAACGCGCGACGTATGGCTTAATGTTGCACACAGTCCACCGCTGGACTGTGTGTCTAACCTGGTTATTATCTCGGTTTTTATTATACTTAACAACTAACTGAGTTAACCCGGTTTAGTTTTTTAAACAAAAAGGCATTTTATTATATAAGGAGTGCGTATAGCAGGAATCGAACTCGGGACATGCGTATGTATTTTGCACACAGTCCACCGCTGGACTGTGTGTCTAACCCGTTCATTTTACTAGTTTTAAATATACTTATAACCTAATCAGCTTCGTCTTCTTCACTGGATTTTTTACCGACGGCAGTTTACATCATTAAAACTTGTTAATTCGATTGCTAAGCATTACACAAACTGATAAGAGATAGCAGGGATGACGATTAGAGGAAGAACATACCGGTGAACGTTTGGTTACAGAGTTCCGGCAGGCGTCGGTCTCTGTTTTTGTGCACCTCAACTGAACAGACAATTAGCCGTTTTTGATTAGTCCATTGAGGAATTGAAGTGATAAACAAACGTTAATGATGTGTTTGAAGGTCCTTACCGTTTCACAGACGGAAATAACGACTTTCAGAATCTTTCCGGCGAACTGAAATTAGTTGAATACAGCGCCTGAATTCGATTTCAATTGAGTGGTTTAAGTTAGAAATAGCTTAAGAATTGTTGAACTGCAATAATATTGAGAGAATTATCGTTTGTGGATGAATACGGTTTTCCGGCAAGATTTGAAGAAAATTCTGGCGAGCTGATTTAAGCGTTCTGATGGTCTGAAAATGTGACGAAAATGAATGGAGTATTGTTATGACGTTTCTGAGTCGCGAGAGAGGTCTGGAATTGAAGTAATTGTGACTTGATTCATTTCGGTTATAAAAACCGATTAATAAAGAAAATTGATGTTCAATCACTTCTGAATTGATTACAATCATCGGTTCATCGGTTATAAAATGTGAATGAACGATTAATCAATCGATTAGACGATTGAATTGTCGATTTCAGTTTCTCAGTTGGCGCAACCGGTTTTAACCGAGTTTGTGTATAAATCTCATTTGTTTCCTAGAGATAACAGAAAACACAAAGTGGCGGAGTGGTGATGTGAGTGTGAGTTAAGGCGCTGGAATTGTTCTTGGCTGACCCGGGTTCGAGTCCCGGCAGCAACATAATTTTTTTATTTATTTTGTTTTAAACTTTTTATCAAATATAATTTTTATAGTTTAGTTTATTTATTAATTATGTATCGTTTTAAATCAAAATAATCATAAATATTCAACGTAACTTTTATAACTTGATATTCGATTACAAAACGGAGCGGGTTTTGAAAACCCGATTTTTACAAATGTTACAGAAACCTATTCATTCGGTCAATTCAATGAAAAAAGCTGCAAAACTATTAGAAACCAATTGTAAATTCCTTGCCTTCTTGCCTCCTTGCATCCCAATATCAATAACTTACACTTTCAAACTTCCACAATTAAAACGGTGTGCAACGACGAGGTTGTGATGGTTTATATCTTGTAGGTGTAAATTAACGGTAGAGATGGGCATATCGGGTTTTTTTCTCCTACCCGGAACCGGTTCCGGGTAGGAACCGGGTACGAATCGATTTTATTTATAAAATGTGAAACCGGGTTGGAACCACCGGGTTTTTTGAATCCGGAACCGGTTCTACTATTAGCCGGGTAGGAACCGGAACCGGTTCCAGGTCGGTTCCACCGGGTCGGGTTTGGAACCGGTTATTATGCCCATCTCTAGGTTCGGGTAGGGTCGGGTATGGACCGGGTTGGGTTCGGATATGCCTCGCGTATGGACCGGGTTTGGTTCAGGTATGCCACGGGTATTCATTTTTTTTTTGCATAAAACATATAAATATAAAATGCAAAACCTTTTTATTTCATAAAACATAGAAATACATGAGACCTAAATAATCATAGAACCGGGTCGAATAAGATGATGAACATATATAGCTTCGAATAACTTGATCGTCTTCGTTTATTGTTCGTCTTGAGAATAACACTTGCGGTTAAATCAAACATTAAAGGCCACTTTATATGGTATACAGATACAATGTAAACAAAAAAAGGTCAAAATACTCTTTTATAGGGTATATAGATACAATGTTACCAAGATACAAAACTCAAAAAAACACACAAAAAAAACAAAGAAAAAAAAACGAAAAAACCTAAACAGGGTATTGGAAAACCCGGACTGGGTATTGAAAAAACCCGGTTCCAGGTTAGGTTTGAAACCGGTTATTCGTAAAACCCGGATTGAAAACGAGTATAAAAAAACCCGGTTCCGGGTTCGGGTTTTATAACAGAAATGCATACCCGATCCCTATCCTATGGGTAGGGTCGGATTCGGGTATAAAAAACCCGAGTTTTATAATACCCAGTTCCAAATTTTTTTAAGTCCAAGGTTCGAGTATTTTGGTCACCACTACGTGCAAAGTGAGACAATCCTTTTCAAGTATAACTATGTTTTTTATTATTAATATTTCTTCTCATCTTATTATTAGGTTAATATAATTGTTTTAGCTTGTTTTATCATAACCTATAAAAAAAGGATCAAAGTAAAATATTTTACACCAATATCAATTCATTTATAATATGATTAACAATAATTGATGTTTACCTAAAATGCATCGATCATGAATGTATTTTTCAGTTCTATATTGGTATGTTGACAACCGAAAGAGTTTGAAAACAAAACATGTCGGTTCCATTTCGATGTATTTTTGTAATGTTCTATTACGGCTATATATTGCTTAACTAAGAAGGTATTAAATTTTTGATAAGGCAGAAGAAGATAGAAAGCCTATTGTTTCGCATGTTGGTGGGGAAGAAAGTGGTGGTCTTGGAGCTGCGACGAAAATCGGTGGCGGGAGTGGTTACGGTAACGGTGGTGGTGAATGTCATGCATTGAGGACGCGGGTAAACTTGAGCATCTATATTCTCTTAATAAATTTCAACATTCCTTCATTATAGATCTAGTTTTAGAAAGGTGTATTTCCCTTTATATCTTTATACCTTTGTTTCGTGTAAAAAATAAACGTAAAACATAAAGAAAAAAGAAATATAAGAGTGTTAGATAGAGAAAAGAGTCTCTTCCAAAAACAGATAAGAGAAAAGAGTGGGTGTTGAGGCCCCTTATATCTAGTGGCGGATTCAGAGCTCTTTGGTTTCAAAAAAAATAGAAAACTTTAGTGTAAACCTTCTATCATTTTTTAATAATTAAAAGCTTAACATTACATTAAAATAAAAACTGGTCGAGTTACATCAAAATCGCAGGTAAACGAGCAACAAGCTGCGCCGCTACCCCTTTCTGAATAGCAAACCCTAACCTATTAAAGACAAACCCCTGCCCCCCCCCCCCCCCCCTTAAGAGCAATTGTTGTGGACAACCTTTTGAACCCTAGTAAAAAAACGGATGGCTTCTGGAGCTAGGGAGCCAAAGGTGTCGAAGGCGAAGGGGACAAAGGCATGTTGGTTATCAGCACAGGCTTTAGCGTGTTTATCCACCTTTTTGATTCCGCTTTCCTTATAGCTTGTCCTACTACAAACCCACTTTCCCTTAAACCAGCTAAGGGGGAGACTCCTGTGAGATCCACACAAGCATGTCCCCCCTCCCCCCCCCCCCCCCACGCCTAGCAAAAAACGAGCAGATCCGCTGGTCTCAACGTAGATCTCCCTTCCATAGGATCTGTAAGGAAATTCACAGGAGCTCTCCTCAAGATGTCCCCCAAAACATCCCTCACCCAGTCATGCCGATATTTGAAACCAGGGAGCTCCTTACAATGAACAGCATGCTCCCCGTATTTATCCATGCAGGCTTTACGACAGATTGGGCAGGTTTCGTCTTCTGGATACATAGGGATCATCAGGCGGTATTTGAGGATAGCCCTGTACTCAACAGCCAACATGCATTGCCCCAGCCCCTCGATCGGGATAACAGTCAAAAAGTCCTGCGCATGAGGCCTTTCAAGCACTCAATCACCGCCTTCTGGCGGGGAGACAAATCTAAGGCTTCTCCCAGACTCTGAGCGATTTTGCCAAATAGGGCATTCGCCAAAGTTTTTTGTGGCTTTGAGGGGGCGGTTTCCATATTGGAGAAACCGCCAATTAGGGGTGTGCAAAAAAACCGAATTAACCGAATCATAACTAAATTAACCGACAAAACCGAACCGAAAAAACCGAACCAAATAAAAAACTGGTGGGTCGATTAATGGTTTTTTTTTTAAACCGAAGGTAGCGGGTCGGTTATGGTCATCATTGTTTCCATACCCACCATAACCGAACCAAACTGAACTGACATGTAATAATCTTTGTAAAATTTAGGACTTTTCATCGTATTTGTAATATTTGATGTTTTTATTGAAGATTTTTAGTATTTATGGGGTTTTCATATCGTTTTGTGGTTTTGGTTGAATGCTTATTTGAATTTATGGAATATATTATATCACTTTATTTGAATATTCGATAATAATTGGTATGAATATTATAGATTATATATATTTTTATACTATGTAATATACTAATATATACAAATATGCAATAACAATTTATTCCATGTTAAAAAAATTAAGCTATTTTTAGCTAGACTAAATACACGGTTAACCACCCACAACCGACCCGCTGTAACCATCAAAACCGATTAACCATAACCGCCATAACCGCTCGGTTATGGTTAAGGTTATGGTTATCCATTAACCGACATCGCGGTTATGGTTATGGTTATGGTTTTAGGCCAAAACCGACCCAAACCGACCTATGCACACCCCTACAGCCAATATCAAAGTCTGGAAGAGAGACACTTAAGTAATCAAGGGCCTGCTGGTAGTCTACGTCAAGCTCAGCAACCCCAATGTTCCGAAGGATATGGTCTTGCAATACACACGACTGAGCTCTAGACGCCAATAAATCATAAACTCCAACATCCTGGGCTGAGAGGAGGCCCAAACCACCCATACGCATCGACAAAGATGCCAAACGCCAGTGGAGGTCATCGAAGCAGGACCCCCCGCAAACAGCAATGTCTTCGATAGCCTCTCAGAGGCCATCGTCAAAACAGGATACCGCATTTGCCATCAAGTGGGATTGGCAGGTCCGCAACCCAAACAATACCTTAGCTACCCCCATGCATGACCTTAAAAGAAAAGGCTCGCACTAGGGGTCCTGGAGGCAGGGCAAGAGTTTCATAAGGTCAACCGCTGTCGATGGCCGCGCCCTGCTAATTCCCCAATAAAACCAGAATCTCGGTTAACCCCCCCCCCCCAAGGAGCTTAACCCCCCTCTTAGGTCTACCTATCCCTCTCGGGAAAATGCCGTCATGAACCTTGAGACTGTCACACGATGGCCAGTAAACTTCTGTTTTCTTAATATTGAGATGGAGCCCTAGGGATGGTCCCTCCGAGTTGATGATGTCCAAGGCTTTAGCAACTTCCGTTGCATGTCCCATCATCAAAATACCAAGCATGAAAGGGGAGGTTACAATGCTCTTGGACACGGAGGATAAGGGGGTGTAAGGCTAGGGCAAAAAGAAGGGGCCCCAAGGGATCTCCTTGTTGCACTCCGGTGGTGGCCCCAATACACTCGCTTCTAACATACAACCTAGCGGGTTGGGCGTACGGGAACTGGACCCACCGATAAATAGATGGGCAATGTTGGTGGACCTGTTGGAGGAATGTTGAGCGGTCAACCATGTTGAAAGCATTGGTGAAGTCCACCGTAAGCAAGGCCAGGGACCCATCTTCATGAAAAGAGTTCAGGAACCTGTTCGAACTATGAAGCACCGCCTCCACTCCATTTGGTATACCAACCCGAATTGAAAATCCCCCAAATACTGGGCCATGTCTTTTCTAACCTTCTTCATAGCCACCTTAGAGACCAACCTACGCCAAATGCCCCCCACAGCAATGGGCCTGATGCCCTTATCAGGTTTCAAAAAGGGGTGAGGGGGGCCTGAGGCCACAAACTCGGACAACACCTTAGGACAAAGCCCCTCAAGCCATAGGTTGACGACTCCAGTAATAGCTGTGAGGAGACCCGCGGAACTTACCAAACCCTCACAACCAATAGCGTCCAACAAGTGTTGGGCCTGCATCCCATCTCTGCCACAAGATGTCCCTTTAGGGAAGGATCGGATACATTTAAGCACGCAATCCACTGTTGCAATAATAGTGGGTTGGGCAATAGGGTTGGAAGGTAGTGATGGGGGTGACACCACAGGGTGTTTATCAATAAGAGCTTTCATGGTCGATTCTCCAAAGGGGGCAACCCCACTGGAACATAATACTTTGACCGCCGCCGTAAAATGCCTATACCTAACCTTCCGCAGGCATTGCTTGATATTGGGGTCCTTTTTATTTTCTTCACCGCTTCCGGAATCCCTCCTAGGAACCCAACGTCCCCCCCCCCCACTATTCAAGAGAGAAGAGACCAAATTTGCGAAACCATACCCATATTTCCACAACGCAAGCTCCTGCAAGATGTTGTTGCATTGCAGGGATTTTCTATTTCCGGATCTCCGCTCTTGCCTGGAAGAAGGTTTGACGACCCTCAGGATACAACATGGTAACAAAAGCAACTGAACCCAGTTGTCAACCGAGCCTGGAGACGCCACCAACTTACGTAGGGAACCCGTTAGACCTGAGCGAACGCTCGTCGACAACTGGGGGGATGCATTAACGTTTTGAATACGGAGGGAAAAAACACGCTCATGAAGGGCAACATCGGTTACCACTTGACATGGCTTCATAATCCCAACAATGAAATCGTCCACATCCCCCGAGATTGTAGCGAAAGACGCCATCTCGTCACCATGATTGCACTCCCTACTAAGGGCATGCATAACCATGCACTCCCACATAACCATTTGCCTCCTGCCCTTAGGACTTCCCCCACATCCAGAATAGGTCCAAATCCTTAGTGATAGCCTCCTTGACATAAATCTTCCGGTTCCCAGTCTTAAGGTGGGTGCTTTGCATGTGTTCAAGAAGGCGAAAAACCCACTAGACCCCGGTTTACCATCCTTGCATTCGTGGAAATTATAGGGGGCAAGCCCTTAACCCATTATCACAGGCTGATGCCAATCCAACAGACTTGACGTTTCTTGTAACATTTATGAAAAACGGATTCAAAACCCGCTTCGTTTAATAATCAAACATCTGGTTAAAAGTTCGTTGCGTATTGATTGTGCCGACTATTTTAAACATCTCATAATTAATAAATATTATAGAATTTAAAAACCATAATTAATAAATAATAATAATAAGTAAAATAAACTCAAATATAATAAATAGAGTCGCCGGGTCTCGAACCCGGGTCTCCCGGACTCACACACACTCATAACACCACTACGCCACACCCACTTTAGCGTATTAAAACCAAAACTAATAACATTTAAAAGGGTCAAACACCAAACCTGCAAAATCAAGTCGCACATTTGAAACCGCCGGCGAAGCAAAAATCTCGGAATCAGTCTCTATATTCGTTCAAATATAAACGTTGTAACCGACTAGTAACCGATGATGTTTAATTCGATAAATCAAAACCGAATTCAATCTTGTTTTGAAAACCGATTTCAATCAATTCCTTTGAAACCGAAACAATACTCCTATCGTGGCTATATAAACAGACTGAACACCAGACACTTCATCTGTTTGAACATTTCTCGAAACTTTTAACGTTGGCAAATAAAGAACCTCGGATATTCAGTCGCCGGAAAGTTCCACCGGAAAACCGAAAGCAACCGTAGTGGGTAATTTTCTCTAAATTCTTTGTTTATACCTCATTCATTTACTGTACTAAATCATATCAAGAAAAGTATAACTGTTATAATTCATGTATGAAAAATTCTTGATTTGGGTATCATTCTGTGCTCAAACTGTCGAAGAAGACGAAGCCTAAGTTGTATACTAATGTAATTAAAATCGGGTATTTAATCGGGTTAGACACATAGTCCAGCGGTGGACTGTGTGCAAATACAAAACACACGTCCCAGGTTCGAATCACACATGTTTCCGAGTTTCTGAAATAAAACCAACGTTTTTTCAGATCAATTCACAGCATATATATATATATAATTAATATAATCCAGTGTTTATACAGATTAGACACGTAGCCCAACTGGTTGGGCTGTGTGCACTCGAACGGAAGGTCCCGAGTTCGATTCACCGCTAATCCCATCAACCCTCCCAACCAAGAAGACCAGAGCGTCGCCAACCCTCCTTCCAAAACCCCCAAGTGCACCTACAAACACTTCAAATCCTGCGATCCCCCAAAGTATGAAGGGACCGAAGGCGTTACCGCCCTCCTTCACTGGTTTGAAGAAATGGAAAACACTTTCCTCAATTGCGATTGTCCTGAGGACCGTAAGGTACGTTACGCTACTGGAAGACTGTTTGGGGTAGCCCTTACCTGGTGGAACACGGAAAAGGGTAAGCGAGGAGTTGAAGATGCCATGGCCTTAACATGGGAAGAGTTAAGGGAACTCATGACAAGACGCTTCTGTCCAAGAAGCGAAATCAAAACGCTGGAAGACGAATTCCACGCACTGAAACAAAAGGAAGGAGACCACACTTCATATAATAAGAGATTTCTCGAGTTGAACCAGATGATCCCAAATTTGTTCACCCCCTTGTACCGCTTAGTTGAACATTACATTCGAGGCCTCCCCTCGAAAATTCAAGATTCGGTTTTAAGCACATCGCCTGCAACACTTGAAGCCGCAATGGAGTTAGCTACAGAACTCACTGAAAATCGCATTCGAAACGACAAGTTCAAAGATGAGAAGAAGAAAGCACCCATTGAGACCCCAACTCCAAACCACCCAGTCTCATCCTCGAAGTTTGCTGGTAAGAGGAAGCGAAATGGCAAGAATTTTGCTGTCACTCAAACCAACCCTCCTATCACTGTTGCACCAATCACCCAAATTGCTCCTCCAGCTGCACCATTCAAAAAGCCATATGCTGGCCCACACCCAAAATGCAACCGCTGTCAATACCATCACCCTCCCGAAAATCCCTGCCAACATTGCATAAGTTGTGGCCGTGCGGGTCACACCATCCAAACCTGCCGTACCCTTCAACGAATGAACCGCAATCAACCTCCAACCCAAACCCAAAATCAGATAGTGGGCCAAACCCAACAACTCTTACTTCTACCACCTTCACAACACGCAGCCCAACCTTACTACCAACCCAACTACCCCATGATGCAACCCATGCGAGCTTGTTTCAACTGTGGGGACCCAAACCACTTCAGGAACACATGTCCACGCCTAGTGAACATCATCCATGCCCAAGCTCACGCAAACCCGGTAAACCAAGCTAACCAAGCTCCCCCACCTGCCAGAGGGAGAGCTTTCAATATCAATGCTAACCAAGCCAGGGCTGACAACAACGTGGTCAACGGTACGTTTCTCATCAATGGTAGTTATGCATCCATATTATTCGATACTGATGCGGATAAGAGCTTTGTGTCCTTAGAATTTGAACCTATCCTCGACCAACCTCGTGTTAATCTCATCGAATCTCTAACGGTGGAAGTTGCTGACGGAAAACCCGTTCATTAAATTCTATTATACGCAATTGTACTCTCACCCTAAACGATCACGATTTTCCAATTGACCTTATTCCTATGAAGTTGGGAAGTTTCGATGTTATAATCGGTATGGACTGGCTCAGCCAGCATCACGCTGAAGTGGTGTGCCACGAAAAATTCATTCGCATTCCTCTTGCAGACGGTCAGACACTACGTATTTTTGGGGAAACCCCTTCGAAAGGACTCAAATTAATGTCATGCCTTCAAGCCCGAAGATATCTCCGCAAGAACTATGTCGCATTCCTAACTCACGTCGTCAAGAAGGGAAACAAGGAGAAGAAACTCGAAGATATCCCAATTGTGAAGGAATTCCCACAAGTCTTTCCCGACGACATCTCAGGACTTCCTCCTGTGCGAGAAGTCGAATTTCGCATCGATCTTGTACCTGGCGCTACACCAGTCGCAAAATCTCCTTATAGGTTAGCCTCATCCGAAATGCAAGAGCTGGCCAGTCAACTGCAAGAGCTGACTGACAAAGGATTCATACGTCCTAGCTCATCGCCTTGGGGTGCACCTGTGCTTTTTGTGAAGAAGAAAGATGGAACGTTTCGCATGTACATTGATTATAGAGAACTCAACAAGTTAACGGTTAAAAATCGCTATTCACTACCTCGCATTGATGACCTCCTAGACCAACTTCAAGGCGCCACCTGCTTTTCAAAAATCAACCTTCGTTCTGGTTATCATCAGCTCAGGATGCACGAAGAAGATATCCCAAAACCGCCTTCCGGACTCGTTATGGTCATTACGAGTTCATGGTCATGCCATTCGGTTTAACCAACGCCCCCGCTGTCTTCATGGATTTAATGAATAGGGTATGCAAACCCTACCTAGACCGTTTCGTCATAGTCTTCATCGATGACATCCTTATTTACTCCAAGTCTAAATCCGATCATGAGCGACACCTTCGACTCATCCTTACACTCTTAAGGACTGAAAAGCTTTACGCTAAATTCTCAAAATGCGAATTCTGGTTAGGAGAAATACAATTCCTTGGACATGTCGTCAATGACAAGGGAATTCATGTCGATCCTTCAAAAATCAAGGCAATACAAGAATGGCAAGCACCACGTACCCCTACTGAAGTTAGGTCATTTCTTGGTTTGGCTGGTTACTATCGACGCTTCATTGCCAATTTTTCCCATATTGCTGTACCACTCACGGCCTTGACTCATAAAGGAAAACCCTTCATATGGGGACCTAAACAAGAGGAGGCCTTCCAAACTCTAAAGCAAAAACTTTGTGACGCACCTATCCTCACACTCCCTGAGGGTTGCGATGACTTTGTGGTATATTGCGACGCATCAGGGCAAGGGTTAGGCTGTCTATTGATGCAAAGAGCAAAAGTGATAGCTTATGCCTCTAGGCAACTCAAGGTTCACGAGAAGAATTACACCACCCACGACCTGGAACTTGGAGCCGTTGTGTTCGCTCTCAAGATATGGAGACATTACCTCTACGATACTAAGTGTGAAATATACACTGACAACAAGAGTCTCCAACATATTTTCAACCAGAAAGAGTTGAATATGAGACAACGAAGATGGGTCGAACTTCTCAACGACTACGACTGTGAAATTCGGTATCATCCTGGCAAGGCAAACGTGGTGGCCGATGCGCTTAGTCGAAAAGGTTATGCGAACTCCATTCGTCTTCTATGTTCGCAAACCATAACCGACATCAAAGATCGAATCCGGGCAGCTCAACATATTTCTGTAACGGAAAATGACGTACGCGATGAGCTGTCATGTGGAGCTGAACTCAAAATCGAAACCAAATCCGACGGTATTCTATACTATTTAAACCGCATATGGATTCCTGATCGCGATAACCTTCATGATTTCCTTATGAATGAGGCGCACAAAACACGATACTCTGTAC
Source organism: Scalesia atractyloides (assembly GCA_947069175.1). Taxonomy (NCBI): domain Eukaryota; kingdom Viridiplantae; phylum Streptophyta; class Magnoliopsida; order Asterales; family Asteraceae; genus Scalesia; species Scalesia atractyloides. The sequence continues at coordinate 18,119,133 of CAMTDV010000014.1, read as the reverse complement.
ACCCAGGAGCCGAAAAGATGTATCAAGACCTACGATACACCTACTGGTGGCCTGGCATGAAAAAGGATATCGCTATTTTTGTTTCCAAGTGCCTTACCTGTTCCAAAGTAAAAGCTGAACATCAAAGACCTTCAGGACTTCTAGTCCAACCCGAAATACCTGTATGGAAGTGGGAAAACATAACCATGGATTTCATTACCGGGTTACCTCGCACCTCCAGTGGGTATGACACCATATGGGTAATAATCGATCGTTTACAAAGTCATCTCATTTCATTCCGATTCGCGAGGACTTCAAGAACGAGAAGTTAGCTCGTATCTACATCAGCGAGATCGTAAGCCGTCATGGTGTACCTTTAAGCATCATTTCAGACTGTGATGGTCGTTTCACTTCACGAACATGGCGAGCCGTACAAACCGCTTTGGGTACACGATTATGTAAAATCCGTCGAAAAACAGGTTTTCAAACCCGCTTCGTTTATTAATCGAACAATCAGTTTTAAATTTTCATTGCTTATTTATGACTTATTTTAATTTTTAACGATACATAATTAATAAGCAAATTAGAATTTATAAACTATAATTGTTAAAAAGTAAAAATAAAATAATTAAAAAGAAAAACCGGCTGCCGGGAGTCGAACCCGGGTCAGCCGGGAACCTCAAAGCTTTAACTCTCATCCACCAAACCACTCCGCCACTTGTGTTCTTTAGTGATATATCGAAACAATTAATCAAATAACAAAACTCGAATTCAAAACAGTCAACGGCGCGCCCAATTCGCAGTCGCCGGAAATCCCGACGACTTCGCCAATTATTGTCGGTTTCTTTTGACTGAGGGTGCGTATTAACTCTTACATCGGTTATAACCGATGCCCAGTTCCGCGACATCAGTCATAACCGCCGGAGAATAATTGACCAACGAATCAAGATAGAAATCGGACCTAATTCATCGATATTCTTTCATATAAATACACACCCTAGCCTCTGGTAATCTTTTCGCTAAAAATCACACCAATTCTCGACGCAATTTCACTCGCCGGAACTTTTCTACCATCACCGGACTTTCGCCGGAAAACCGAGACTCACATCAAAACGGTAAATACCTCGACTCTTTCTGTTTCATTCCATTGTTAAACCATTACTAACATCAATCCATCACCCAGAATCAATCCCAGACGACGTTGTCGGAAATTCTGCTTTCGCCAGAAAACTTCTGAAATTTCCAGAATCACGCCGTGAGCCGGTATGATCATTTAAACCTACTGATAATCGTTGCTCAGTAGTTCAATTTCATATCTAATCAATCAAAACTGTTATTTGATCCGAACAGACAAAGTTCACAAACAGAGCCGACGAATCCTTGCCGGAGTTCTGAGAAAGGCATCTGATCCGGTACATTTTTCCGCAAACCCTCTCTGTCCATGCATTTCAATCGCTGATAATTTCCGTTAATCGAATTAGACATGAAACAGTTGATTAATCATTGTCTGTGTTCTTGAGCGAAGAAGACGAAGTCGTTTGTGTTATAAGATTAATTAAAATCAATATTATGAACGGGTTAGACACACAGTCCAGCGGTGGACTGTGTGCAAACAATACACATACGACTCGAGTTCGATTCCTATCACGACCCTATCCTCAGAAATAAAAATGTTTTTTTTTTAAACTGAACCGGTTAACTCACAGTAAGATGTTAAGTATAATAAAAACCGGAATATTTACCAGGTTAGACACACAGTCCAGCGGTGGACTGTGTGCCAAACTAAACCACAGGTCCCGGGTTCGAGACCTGTGGAGATCACCGGTTTGAGACGATTAAATCCTTTTTAAATAAATGATTTTCGGATTAAGTTAAATAGTATATAAATATAATTAAAACAGAAATATTTCGGGTTAGACACGTAGCTCAGTTGGTAGAGCTGCGTGCACGCATACTAGAGGTCACGGGTTCGAGTCTCACTCAGTGCAATAATATTCACAACTGAACCGGTCAACGGTCAACGGTCAACAGTCCTGGTCAACGGTCAAAAGTCAACATTTTTTTATTATTTTTTATTTATTTATTTAAATTAAAAATCAATTAAAAATACTTAAAATAACGTTTTTAAAGTTAGAAAATATCCTTAAACTCAATAAATACATTCAAAAATCCTATTAAAATTATTAATAAAAATCCACTTATTTAACCGTACCTTTTCGTTATTAATTAGGTTAGTTATTCCTCGTCGATCAATCCTCTAAACTCGTGCGCATTCAACATCCTCAACCGAACGCACCCAATGTGAGTGAATCTCTACCAATTCCCCGTTTTAATCACATTTTGGGGTGTATCATGTGTCGCTATTATTTATTTTAAATTAAACACTTGTGCATCCATCATATTCATGATCAAATGTGTTGCCAATATATATCTATTGTTTGTGTGGTTAATGTTTAGATTAAAGTTATCATTTTTAGTATATACATTATCATAGGCCGCCGCTCCCCATTACCTATGAGCGTGAGCCGTTCCCCATTACCTATAAGCGTGAACGAGGCGTTGCCAACATACGATCGGCTCCGTTTGATTGAGCCTTGATCGCACATACATTTCATCATAGGCCGTCTGCTCCCCATTACCTATGAGCGTGAGCCGTTCCCCATTACCTATGAGCGTGAACGAGACGTTGCCAACATATACATTGTCATTCATATCATATACTCATGCAAGGTGTTTGTGTTTGTTTGTTTGTTTACATACGTTTGTTCATATATGATTATTGCACAATTTTTCCCTATTAATTACAACAAGGAATCAATAACAAATGTTTTTAACAAGGTTCACTCGCCAACTTTTGTTGACCCAAAATTTCCCATTTTTACACATGATACAGGTGATCAAGTTGAAGCAAGAAACATATAGGGCGGCCTAGAAGAATAAACCAGTTTAGATTTTGGATTGTTTTAGTTAATTTTTCCTTTCCTTGTATTGTATGAATTTGACTTGAAACTTTGAGATGTAATTTGAATTTAATAAATATGAAACATATTAGTAAACATCATGAGCTTTGGTGATAACCCAATTATGGCCCCGACTCTTATTCCGCTGCGGGTCGGGGTGTGACAGATTGGTATCAGAGCCATGACTATAGGGATATAGGATAGGTTATTAGACCCTTAGAGCCTATACTATAGTTGATTAGAATTTTTAAATTGTCTGTGTGTTACATGCAAAATTCATGATGTTTATATGCTTTATGTTTATTGTTACATTCAATGTTATGCAAGCATGTTCATAAATACATACTATTATACAATGCTTATCATGAATCATATTCTCATAACATATCATATACATGGGAGCACACACCTTATAATTCATATGATTTTTACAACAATTTTTGTATTTTCAAATAACATCAAAGTGAGTTCTCATGACGGGCATGTAGTAACTGGAAGGGTACGAGTACCGGTAGTCGGAACGTCCTGTCTAGGCTTGGCATTCGTATAAATCCAAAATAAAGGACCAGTTTGCCTACCTGGGGACTAACGATGAGAGTACGAAGGACCTATTAGGCCAAAGCATGCTATACCAAACGTCGTGTGAACTAACACCACTTTGAGTTGTCATTGTGTCTACACCTGGACACCCTCCGACCATACATCTCGCAAACATATTTTATGGTTTTCATTCGGGTGATGCGAGTGTTAAACCGCCAATACCAATGTGAATCCTACTAAACCAATAGTCATGGGGGCCCACATGACTATACAGGCGATAGTATGGGGGACATTGGAGGCCCAAACATGAGCAAACCCAAGACATCCTATGGATGTAGTGCATTATTAATGATTATGTTATTTTATTATTTTAAACGACACATGACACCTAAACACTCCTTAAACTCACCATCTTCCTATGTATATTCCTGTAGATGTCGGCTAGGCAGCTACGTGGAGGACGAAAGTCAGGAAGGTCAAACGAACGCTTGGCCACTCAAATTGCAAAACAAATGGCCGCGGTGCTTCCTGATATTGTAATACAAGTCCAACAAGCTCTCACCGCGAACCCTATCAACCCACCTAATCAAGAGGATCAAAACATCGACAACCCTCCCTCCAAGAAGTGCTCCTACAAACACTTCAAATCTTGCGATCCCCCAAAGTATGAAGGGACTGAAGGTGTCACCGCTCACCTCCACTGGTTTGAAGAAATGGAAAACACCTTCCTCAATTGCGATTGTCCCGAGGATCGCAAGGTACGTTACGCAACCGGGAGACTATTTGGGGTAGCCCTGACCTGGTGGAACACCGAGAAGGGTAAAAGAGGAGTTGAAGACGCTATGGCCTTAACGTGGGAAGAGTTAAGGGAAATAATGACAAAACACTTCTGCCCAAGAAGCGAACTCAAGAAGTTGGAAGATGAATTCCACTCGCTGAAGCAAAAGGAAGGAGACCATACTTCCTACAACAAAAAGATTTCTTGAGCTGAACCAGATGGTTCCTAACTTGTTCACCCCAGTATACCGCTTGGTTGAACACTATATTCGAGGCCTCCCCTCGAAAATTCAAGACTCAGTTCTCAGCACCTCGCCTGCAACTCTCGAAGCTGCTATGGAATTAGCTACCGAACTTACCGAGAATCGCATCAGAAACGGTAAATTCAAGGAGGAAAAAAAGAAAGCCCCCGTTGAGGGCCAAACTCCAAACCATTCCGCCTCCTCCTCAAAGTTTTCTAGCAAGAGGAAACGAAATACCAGAAACTTCGCTGTCACCCAAACAAATTACCCTATCCCCGCTGCACCCATCACTCAAATTACCCCTTCACCCGCACCATACAAAAGGCCATACTCCGGCCCCTACCCAAAATGCACCCGGTGCCAATACCATCACTCTCCCGAACACCCCTGTCAATATTGCACCAGCTGTGGCCGTGCAGGTCACACCATCCAAAACCTGCCGCTCGCTGCAGCGAATGAACCGCAACCAACCCACAACCCAAACCCACCATCAAATAATGGGTCAAGCCCAACAACCCCTACTACTACCACCTACACAACATACGGCCCAAACCTACTACCAACCCAACTACCCCATGATGCAACCCATGCGGGCTTGCTACAATTGTGGAGACCCAAACCACTTTAGAAACACTTGTCCACGCTTGGTGAACATCATACATGCTCAAGCTCAAGCAAACCCGGTGAACCAAGCTAACCAAGCTCCTCCACCTGCTAGAGGAAGAGCTTTTAACATCAACGCCAACCAAGCTAGGGCCGACAACAACGTGGTTAACGGTACGTTTCTCATAAATGGTAGTTATGCATCCATGTTTATTGATACTGGCGCGGATAAGAGTTTTGTGTCCCTTAGAATTTGAACCCATCCTCAACCAAACCCGCGATAAACTCATGGAATCCATAACGGTAGAAGTTGCTGACGGAAAACCGGTCTCATTAAACTCCATTATCCGAAACTGTACTCTTACTCTAAACGATCACGATTTTCCTGTTGACCTCATTCCTATGAAGTTGGGAAGTTTTGACATTATAATCGGCATGGACTGGCTCAGCCAACATCATCCTGAAGTGGTATGCCGCGAAAAGTTCATTCGCATTCCCCTTGCAGACGGTCAAACCCTTCGAATCTTTGGAGAAACCCCTTCGAAAGGACTCAAACTGATGTCCTGTCTTCAAGCCCGAAAATATCTCCGCAAGAATTATGTCGCATTTCTAACTCACGTTGTCAAGAAGGGAAACAAAGAGAAGAAACTCAAAGATATACCTGTAGTGAAAGAATTCCCGCAAGTTTTTTCCGACGACATCTCAGGACTTCCTCCCAAGAGAGAAGTCAAATTCCGCATTGATCTTATACCTGGCGCTACACCCGTCGCGAAATCTCCTTATAGGTTAGCTCCATCCGAAATGCAAGAGCTGGCCAGTCAATTACAAGAACTGACCGACAAAGGATTCATACGTCCTAGCTCATCGCCTTGGGGTGCACCTGTTCTGTTTGTAAAGAAGAAAGATGGAACGTTTCGCATGTGTATCGATTACAGAGAACTCAACAAATTAACGGTCAAGAACCGCTATCCATTACCTCGCATCGATGATCTTCTAGACCAACTCCAGGGTGCCACCTGTTTTTCAAAGATCGACCTTCGTTCTGGCTATCGTCAACTCAGAGTACATGAAGAAGACGTCCCAAAGACCGCCTTCCGAACTCGTTATGGTCACTATGAATTCATGGTCATGCCATTTGGTCTACCAACGCTCCAGCTGTCTTCATGGATCTAATGAACAGAGTTTGCAAACCCTATCTCGATCGTTTTGTTATAGTCTTCATCAACGACATTCTCATTTACTCAAAGTCCAAAACTGATCATGAACGGCACCTTCGACTCATCCTCACGCTCTTAAGAACCGAAAAGCTCTACGCTAAATTCTCCAAATACGAATTCTGGTTAAAAGAGGTACAATTCCTTGGACATGTCGTCAATGACAAGGGAATACATGTCGACCCCTCAAAGATCAAAGCAGTACAAGAATGGCAAGCGCCACGTACCCCAACCGAAGTAAGATCATTCCTTGGTTTGGTGGTTACTATCGCCGTTTCATTTCAAATTTCTCTCGTATCGCTGTACCACTCACGCTTTGACACATAAAGGGAAACCCTTCATATGGGGACCTAAACAAGAAGAAGCCTTCCAAACCCTTAAGCAAAAGCTTTGTGACGCACCTATCCTCACACTCCCCGAAGGTTGCGATGACTTTGTAGTTTATTGCGACGCATCAGGGCAGGGACTAGGCTGTGTATTAATGCAAAGGGGAAAAGTGATAGCCTATGCTTCTAGGCAGCTCAAAACTCATGAGAAGAACTACACTACCCACGACCTAGAACTTGGAGCCGTTGTGTTCGCTCTTAAGATATGGAGACATTACCTCTATGGTACCAAGTGTGAAATATACACTGACCAAAGAGCCTCCATCATATCTTTAACCAAAAGGAGTTGAATATGAGGCAACGAAGATGGGTCGAACTTCTTAACGACTACGACTGTGAAATTCGGTATCATCCTGGCAAGGCAAATGTGGTAGCCGATGCACTCAGTCGAAAGGGTTATCCGAACTCCATTCGTCTTCTATGTTCGCAAATCATAACTGATATCAAAGATCAAATCCGAGAAGCTCAACATGTTTCCATAACAGAATACGACATACGCAATGAGTTATCTTGTGGAGCAGAACTTAAACTCGAAACAAAATCCGACGGTATCCTGTATTATCTAGATCGCATATGGATTCCCGATCACAATAACCTTCGTGATACCCTTATGAAAGAGGCGCACTAAACACGATACTCTGTACACCCAGGAGCCGACAAGATGTATCAAGACCTTCGATACACCTACTGGTGGCTGCATGAAAAAGGATATTGCTGTTTTTGTTTCCAAGTGCCTTACCTGTTCTAAAGTGAAAGCTGAACATCAAAGACCCTCAGGACTTCTAGTCCAACCTGAAATACCTGTATGGAAGTGGGAAAACATAACCATGGACTTCATTACCGGGTTACCTCGCACTCCTGGTGGGTATGACATTATATGGGTAATCATTGATCGTCTTACGAAATCAGCTCACTTCATTCCGATTCGCGAGGACTTCAAGAATGAGAAGTTAGCTCGTATCTACATCAGCGAAATCGTAAGCCGTCATGGTGTACCGTTAAGCATTATTTCAGATCGTGATGGACGTTTCACTTCACGAACATGGCAAGCCGTACAAGCCGCTTTGGGTACACGATTAGACTCAGTACCGCTTATCATCCTCAAACTGATGGACAATCTGAACGCACCATTCAAACTCTTGAAGACATGCTTCGAGCATGTGTCATAGACTTCAAAGGGAATTGGACGCTCATCTACCATTAGTCAAATTTTCGTACAACAACAGCTATCATTCAAGTATCGGCATGGCACCTTTCGAAGCGTTATATGGTCGTAAGTGCCAATCACCTATATGTTGGCACGAAATTGGAGAAGCTCAAATCACCGGTCCAGAATTAATACAAGAAACAACAGATAAGATTCATCAAATTCGAAACAATCTTATAGCGGCACAAATTCGTCAAAAGAGTTATGCAGACAAACGACGAAAGCCCTTGGAATTTAACATTGGTGACCAAGTACTTTTAAAAGTATCGCCGTGGAAGGGAGTGGTTCGTTTTGGCCAAAAAGGCAAGCTAGCACCACGCTACATAGGACCTTTCAAGATACTCGAAAGAGTATGACCTGTAGCATACAAGATTGACCTACCAGAGGAACTCAACAGAATTCATCCCACATTCCACATATCGAACTTGAAGAAGTGCCTCGCCGATAAAAATCTCCATATTCCTTAGAAGACATTCAAGTCGATGAATCTATGCATTTCATTGAAAGACCAGTAGAAATTATGGACTTCGGAGAGAAACGTTTAAGACGAAGCCGCATTCCAATTGTCAGGGTACGCTGGGAGTCGAAACGAGGACCTGAGTTTACTTGGGAACGTGAAGACTCAAGCGCGAGAAATACCCACATCTTTTTCCTGTTACCACTACTACTTAAATTTCGGGACGAAATTTCTAAAAGTAGGGGATACTGTAAGATCCGTCGAAAAACGGGTTTTCAAAACCCGCTTCGTTTATTAATTGAACAATCAGTTTTAAATTTTCATTGCTTATTTATGACTTATTTTAATTTTTAACGATAATAATTAATAAGCAAATTAGAATTTATAAACTATAATTGTTAAAAGGTAAAAATAAAATAATTAAAAAGAAAAACCGGCTGCCGGGAGTCGAACCCGGGTCAGCCGGGAACCTCAAAGCTTTAACTCTCATCCACCAAACCACTCTGCCACTTGTGTTCTTTAGTGATATATCGAAACAATTAATTCAAATAACAAAACTCGAATTCAAAACAGTCAACGGCGCGCCCAATTCGCAGTCGCCGGAAACCCCGACGACTTCGCCAATTATTGTCGGTTTCTTTTGACTGAGGGTGCGTATTAACTCTTACATCGGTTATAACCGATGCCCGGTTCCGCGACATCAGTCATAACCGCCGGAGAATAATTGACCAACGAATCAAGACAGAAATCGGACCCAATTCATCGATATTCTTTCCTATAAATACACACCCTAGCCTCTGGTAATCTTTTCGCTAAAAATCACACCAATTCTCGACGCAATTTCACTCGCCGAAACTTTTCTGCCATCACCGGACTTTTGCCGGAAAACCGAGACTCACATCAAAACGGTAAATACCTCAACTCTTTCTGTTTCATTCCATTGTTAAACCATTACTAACATCAATCCATCACCCAGAATCAATCCCAGACGACGTTGTCGGAAATTCTGCTTTCGCCGGAAAACTTCTGAAATTTCCAGAATCACGCCGTGAGCCGGTATGATCATTTAAACCTACTGATAATCGTTGCTCAGAGTTCACAAACAGAGCTGACGAATCCTTGCCGGAGTTCTGAGAAAGGCATCTGATCCGGTACATTTTTCCCCAAACCCTCTCTGTCCATTGCATTTCAATCGCTGATAATTTCCGTTAATCGAATTAAACATGAAACAGTTGATTAATCATTGTCTGTGTTATTGAGCGAAGAAGACGAAGTCGTTTGTGTTATAAGATTATTAAAATCAATATTATGAACGGGTTAGACACACAGTCCAGCGGTGGACTGTGTGCAAACAATACACATACGACTCGAGTTCGATTCCTATCAAGACCCTATCCTCAGAAATAAAAATGTTTTTTTTTAAACTGAACCGGGTTAACTCACAGTAAGATGTTAAGTATAATAAAAACCGGAATATTTACCAGGTTAGACACACAGTCTAGCGGTGGACTGTGTGCCAAACTAAACCACAGGTCCCGGGTTCGAGACCTGTGGAGATCACCGGTTTGAGACGATTAAATCCTTTTTAAATAAATGATTTTCGGATTAAGTTAAATAGTATATAAATATAATTAAAAACAGAAATATTTCAGGTTAGACACGTAGCTCAGTTGGTAGAGCTGCGTGCACGCATACGAGAGGTCACGGGTTCGAGTCTCACTCAGTGCAATAATATTCACAACTGAACCGTGTCAACAGTCCTGGTCAACGGTCAAAAGTCAACATTTTTTTATTATTTTTTATTTATTTATTTAAATTAAAAATCAATTAAAAATACTTAAAATAACGTTTTTAAAGTTAGAAAATATCCTTAAACTCAATAAATACATTCCAAAAATCCTATTAAAATTATTAATAAAAATCCACTTATTTAACCGTACCTTTTCGTTATTAATTAGGTTAGTTATTCCTCGTCGATCAATCCTCTAAACTCGTGCGCATTCAACATCCTCAACCGAACGCACCCAATGTGAGTGAATCTCTACCAATTCCCCGTTTTAATCACATTTTGGGGTGTATCATGTGTCGCTATTATTTATTTTAAATTAAACACTTGTGCATCCATCATATTCATGATCAAATGTGTTGCCAATATATATCTATTGTTTGTGTGGTTAATGTTTAGATTAAAGTTATCATTTTTAGTATATACATTATCATAGGCCGCCGCTCCCCATTACCTTATGAGCTGGTGAACGAGGCGTTGCCAACATACGATCGGCTCCGTTTGATTGAGCCTTGATTATTGCACAATTTTTCCCTATTAATTACAACAAGGAATCAATAACAAATGTTTTTAACAAGGTTCACTCGCCAACTTTTGTTGACCCAAAATTTCCCATTTTTACACATGATACAGGTGATCAAGTTGAAGCAAGAAACATATAGGGCGGCCTAGAAGAATAAACCAGTTTAGATTTTGGATTGTTTTAGTTAATTTTTCCTTTCCTTGTATTGTATGAATTTGACTTGAAACTTTGAGATGTAATTTGAATTTAATAAATATGAAACATATTAGTAAACATCATGAGCTTTGGTGATAACTCAATTATGCCCCGACTCTTATTCCGCTGCGGGTCGGGGTGTGACAGATTAGACCTCAGTACCGCTTTTCATCCTCAACTGATGGTCAATCTGAACGCACCATCCAAACCCTTGAAGACATGCTGCGAGCATGTGTCATAGACTTCAAAGGGAACTGGGACGCTCACCTACCATTAGTTGAATTTTCGTACAACAATAAGCTATCATTCAAGTATCGGCATGGCTCCTTTCGAAGCTTTATATGGTCGTAAGTGCCGATCTCCAGTATGTTGGCACGAAATTGGGGAAACGCAAATCACCGGACCAGAATTAATTCAAGAAACAACCGACAAGATCATTCAAATTTGAAACAATCTTCTAGCGGCTCAAAGTCGTCAAAAGAGTTATGCTGACAAACGACGAAAGCCCTTGGAGTTTGACATTGGTGATCAAGTACTTTTAAAAGTATCACCGTGGAAGGGAGTGGTTCGTTTTGGCCAGAAGGGCAAGCTAGCACCACGCTACGTAGGACCTTTCAAGATACTCGAAAGAGTAGGTCCTGTAGCATACAAGCTTGACCTACCAGAAGAACTCAACAGAATTCATCCCACGTTCCACGTATCAAACTTGAAAAAGTGCCTCGCCGACGAAAACCTCCACATTCCTCTAGAAGACATTCAAGTCGATGAATCGATGCACTTCGTTGAAAGACCAGTAGAAATCATGGATTTCGGAGAGAAGCGTTTAAGGAGAAGTCGTATTCCAGTTGTCAGGGTACGTTGGGAGTCAAAACGAGGACCCGAGTTTACTTGGGAACGTGAAGACTCAATGCGCGAAAAATACCCGCATCTTTTTCCGGTTACCACTACTACTTAAATTTCGGGACGAAATTCCTAAAAGTAGGGGATACTGTAACATTTATGAAAAACGGGTTCAAAACCCGCTTCGTTTAATAATCAAACATTCGGTTAAAAGTTCGTTGCGTATTGCTTGTGCCGACTATTTTAAACATCTCATAATTAAAATATTATAGAATTTAAAAACCATAATTAATAAATAATAATAACAAGTAAAATAAACTCAAAAATAATAAATAGAGTCGCCGGGTCTCGAACCCGGGTCTCCCGGACTCACACACACTCATAACACCACTACGCCACACCCACTTTAGCGTATTAAAACCAAAACTAATAACATTTAAAAGGGTCAAACACCAAACCTGCAAAATCAAGTCGCACATTTGAAACCGCCGGCGAAGCAAAAATCTCGGAATCAGTCTCTATATTCGTTCAAATATAAACGTTGTAACCGACTAGTAACCGATGATGTTTAATTCGATAAATCAAAACCGAATTCAATCATTGTTTTGAAAACCGATTTCAATCAATTCCTTTGAAACCGAAACAATACTCCTATCGTGGCTATATAAACAGACTGAACACCAGACACTTCATCTGTTTGAACATTTCTCGAAACTTTTAACGTTGGCAAATAAAGAACCTCGGATATTCAGTCGCCGGAAAGTTCCACCGGAAAACCGAAAGCAACCGTAGTGGGTAATTTTCTCTAAATTCTTTGTTTATACCTCATTCATTTACTGTACTAAATCATATCAGAAAAGTATAACTGTTATAATTCATGTATGAAAAATTCTTGATTTGGGTATCATTCTGTGCTCAAACTGTCGAAGAAGACGAAGCCTAAGTTGTATACTAATGTAATTAAAATTGGGTATTTAATCGGGTTAGACACACAGTCCAGCGGTGGACTGTGTGCAAATACAAAAACACACGTCCCGGGTTCGAATCACACATGTTTCCGAGTTTCTGAAATAAAACCAACGTTTTTTCAGATCAATTCACAATATATATAATTAATATAATCCAGTGTTTATACAGATTAGACACATAGCCCAACTGGTTGGGCTGTGTGCACTCGAACGGAAGGTCCCGAGTTCGATTCCGGGTTCTGTAACCGGTTTCGGCCATATTAAATCATTTTTAATAAAAACTAAATAAGGTTAAAGCTAGTTAGTATATATATATAATTAAAACAGAGAATATTTCGGGTTAGACACGTAGCTCAATTGGTAGAGCTGCGTGCACGTATACGAGAGTCCCGAGTTCGAACCTCACTCGCCGCCTGAAAATTTATGCTGTCCGACCGGTCAGACCCGGTCAAACCTGACAAAGTCCACCCTTTTTTTTATTTTTGTTTTCTTATTTTCTTTTTATTAAATTGAAAAATTATTTAAAAATACTTAAAAATAAAGATTTTGAAAGTTAAAAATTTGCATTAAACCCACAAAAATAAATCTAAAAATCTCATTAAGAGCACTAATTAAAAAAGATTAATCTCAAATAAAATCTATTTATTTATCGAATTATTTTGTTGTTATTTAGGTTAGTTTTCCCTCGTCGGTTGAATCATAAAATTCGTGCGCATTCATCGTCATCAAGAAACGCATCCACTGTGAGTGAACCTCTACCAATTCCCGTTTTAATAATGTTTTGGGGTGTATCATGTGTCGTACTCTTCTTTTATTTTATTTAAACACTTGTGCATACATCATATCCGTGATCGAATATGTATTGATTGTTGTGTGAATTATATGTAGATTGAATTTATCATTTCAGTGCACGCATTTCATTAGGCCCATCAGTTCCCCGTGGGATACGGGTTGAGCATCAGGAGCCTCATTAGATCGGCTCCGTTTGATTGAGCCTTGATCTCAAATACATCATCATTCATGTCATATACTCATCCAAAGTGGTTTGTGATTGTTATATTATATATATATATTATATATATATATGTTTACTCACATGTGATTAATGCACGAATTTTCTTTAATAAATAAAACAAGAAATTAGTTAAAATGTTTTATCAAGGTTCACTCGCCAACTTTTGTTGACCCAAAATCTCTCCCGTTTTACACATGATACAGGTGATCTAGTCGAGACAGGAAACACTTAGGATGGCCTAGAAGAATAAACAAGTTCATGCTTTGGAATAAATCTATAGTTTCATTTTCCTTTGTAATTGTATGAATTTTGTTTTTGAATATTTAAGTTTGTAATTTGAATTTAATAAATATGAAATATCTTAGTAAATATCATGAGCTTTGACAACCCAATTATGCCCCGACTTTTATTCCGCTGCGGGTCGGGGTGTGACATTTCTACCCCTACACGCGGGGGCCATGCGCAGAGACAAACACAAACAATAAAACAACACAATAAACCGTCAACTCGATGGGAGTTTAGGGGGGAAAAATAGGAAGCAAAAGAAAAGACCCTTTACAAGACGAGGGAGGCTAGCAACCCTAAGTTGCCCACTCCCTAAAACGCCCCGACACAAATGCGTCACCCCATGACAAAACCAAAAAGATTAGAGTTATCTTTTTATTTTTATTATATTATAATATCCAAGGAAACAGAAAACTTTAAAATTCCAAAGAAAGAAAAAGAGAGACTTATCTTTACTTTACTTTTTAAAATATCCTAGGAATATAAACTTTAAAATTTCCATAGAAACATAAAACCTTGTACGTGGGGAAAGGGTTTGACAACCTCGCACGAAGCAGGTAACCTCGTACGAGGGGGATGCGACTGAACGTAGGTGGAAGGAGGAAACATGAAGCAAAGGAGGTAACCTCCTACGAAGTGGTTATCTCGTGCCAAGAAGGAAGCCGTAAAGTAGATAGAGATGAACGGAGAAAGATGGAGGTGGTGAACGGAGAGGTGAATGGAGAGAGATGGAGGTGGGGGTTACCGGGGAGGCGATCGAATGGAGATAGAGGTGAACGGAGATGGAGGTGGGGGTTACCGGACAGATGGAGGTGGGGGAGATGGAGGTGAACGAATTTTTAAAAAAGCTTCATGTGTTCACCTCCGGAAGAAATTAGTGAAAATCTAGCAAAAGGAACCCCGGAACAAATTTTCTGAATCCGCAACTGCTTATATCACACCTCTTTTGTCGGTTATTGAGGTGCTTCAACATTTGTCGGGTTTGAAAATCAATCTTCAAAAGTCCTTATTTGGTGTTGGGGTGTCAAATCTTGAGATAAAAAATGTAGGATGACGAATCGTTGTGGTATTTCAAATGAGTCATTCATATCTTTGTAATGGAGTTGGAGGATCTAAATATCGGGATGGGATTATCTTGCTGATCTAACCACTCTTATAGGCCCTTATAGGATTAATTCAGTCTTACGAGTATGATAAACGGTGTTGGGCATTGGGCAGGTCATGACTCGGGCATGTTTATGTGGCGTCATTTAAGAAGCGAATACATACACATATGACCCTTTACTAGGTTAGAAATATTTTGGAACGGAACGGGTTGTTACCTTTGAAGATTAATACCTTTAGATGGAGAGCAATTGCATCTCGACTTCCCACCTCGGATACTGTAAAGAAACGGAGGATCTCAAATGGCCCCAACGTTTGTTATCTTTGCTGGTCAGCAGAGGAGACTATTGATCATATGTTTACCGGTCGTTATGTGGCCACGAGAATTCAGCAAAACATCAGTCAATGGAGCCCTATACTCCCTACTTATTCCTTCAACATAATGGAGCTTCTAAAAATTCGCAATTTCATTTCAGATATGCTTGCCAAGAAGAGAGAGCTGCAATCAATCATGTTAGTGGCCTACTGGAGTTTGTGGCAAGCAAGGAACATGTTCATCATATAATATGTGCTTTGTCAAAGAAGAAATATAACAATAATTAATATATCAACTATATAAGTTACTAGTACTTAAGATGCTACATCTTAATCATTCAGCATTAAGTGTGTTTGGTTTACCAGATTGGCACCTCTGAATCAGCTAGCAAGCCTTTTACCTATTAAGTTTCTAAATGAAATTTTTACCCCTTTGCACTTTTACATGTGTTCATAACTCTAACCCGACCACTCACGCACCACCTCCTTAACCCACCACCACTTCCTCTACCACTAACCACCAACACATCAGCACACTCTTATTGGTTCAGTACTTAGTGGTTCAGAGCATCTTAATGACAACAAAATGTACAAAAGTTAGAAGAACTAGATATGAATCATCACTGACAGTGAAAGTGCATTTGAAAAAGTACCAGTAAACCTGTTTGAAAATGAAAAATTGAAAAAAGAAAGAGCTATTGAGAATCCTTCTTTCACATCTTCTTCTTTGCAAGATGTTCAAGCAAATGTCGATCATGATCCAGATACGGAATTAACTCTATGAGAAGGTGAAGAAACCCAGAGGTGAGAGTTTAGAAGTAAAGAATTTCAGCGACACCAACACCATAGCAAAAACCATAGACTTTAATGAAGAAGTTACTGCATTCACATTATAAAGATAATTTGATAGCATCATTTTTGGGAGAGATTGTTGAGCATAAATATTTGAGACTGATGCACCAAATATGATCTATGGGCTTTGGGTTACAAGTTTGAATCATTTTGGTTAGTTTGTACTAGGAACTGGGTTTTAAAATGTTATGTGGGTCAGGCTGGCCCATGAAAAGGCTATGTGAGGCATAGGCTATATCTAGAGTATTTAAGTTGTTTATATCTCATATGTGAGATTAGCCAGTTTTGATAGAGAGAGAGCCATAGAGAAGTTTTAGAGAGTCATTTGAATCAGACGATTTCTCTAAGTGATTAATTGTATGTGAAGTTAGCACTTATTTTTCATTTTCTTGATATAATCAATAGTTTGATTTCCCCAAGAATTCTTAGATGTTTCTACATCATGTTAGGCCTCAAAATCAACTTCCATTAAAGTACACTCGTCGGTAAAAAAGAAACAAAGAAAACCACTAGATTGGTAAAATATTCAAGGCTAGACAAAAAAAGGGTAAATTATATGATGGAAACAATTTGTGTTTTTAATTTAAAGTAATAAAATCCATCGTTCTAGAACCAGCTTAATTTACACTTTACACCCTTTAGTGTTTGAAACCTTTACCGTACCATCGGTATTCTAGAAAACCTTAATTTACAACTTAGGGGGTGTTTGGCTAGCTTTTTTTAACAAAGCTTATAGCTTTTTTAGTTTTTTTTTACAAAATAACATTAACTTGGTGTTTGGTTAGCTTTTAAGCTTATGCTTATTAGCTTATATAAGCTAATTTGAATAAGCTTATTTGAAGATGGTTTTTTAGCTTATTTGACAAATAAGGGTGTAATCATATAAAATAAGCTATAAGCTAATTCAAACGTTTAAAAAGAGCTTATCGTAGAAAATAAGCTATAAGCTACTTTAAAATATAAGTATAAGCCAAAAAATAAAAGCTAGGCCAAACACCCCCTTAGACCGTTGAAGTAGCATGTTTGTTTGCTAACTGATCAAATGGAATGCAAAATATTTAGTTTTAATCTAATGTAACTAAGAGTGGGTGTTAATCGAATCGAATAATGAATTTTCGAATTAATTGAATCTTTATTTTTTTTACCTGAATTCGTATTTGTATTTGAAGCTCAAGTTCGAATAAATCAAATTCACCCTAAAGAGTAAATTATTTTACATTCATTTTTTTAAACTACAACTAATAAATTAACATAAAATAAAAAAAATATGCAAAATTAATTGTCAATATGCCAAAACATCCATCAGTTGGTTACCAGTAGCGATTTAAGATATGTAAAAAATTAGAAATAAGTAGTATGTGTTATTTGTCATTAAGTTTGATAATGTTACAAATTACTTATGGATGTAATTCATACTTTGACCAAGTTTAGAAGTTAAATATGTGTGTATGTATATACTAGGTTATCACCCGTGAATACTTAGGGATTCGGATTATATTTTATTAAACACATTTGTACATAAAGCCACACACGATGCAAATAAAAACACAAAACTATCCACATCAAACAAAATAGAAATACCAAAATAAAAACAAAACATAAACATCTCAAAAAGACATAAGACAATCTTTATTCTTCATTCTTTTTCAAGCCGCCATCCTTCTCTGATATGCATTCACCCAAACTCAACATCTTTCATAACATCAAGTCATCAACCTCAGCCAAATTTATCTTCCTAAACAGCCACCACAAACCTTGATTAATCTAAAAAAATTAAAACATTATATATAAATTGAATTCGATGTTTTAATCAAATCGAATTGAAAATCATAAATTGTATTCGATTACTGGACTTGAATACGAATCAACTCGAATTCGAACCTTGATAATCAAATTCGAATCGAGCCGAATTTCGAATATTCTGAATCCGAATCGAATTTTCAAACACCTTAACGTGAACTGATAAGTGGAATTCAAAATATTTACTTTTTAATCCAAATTTCAAAAAAAGTTATTATCTAAATTACTGTTAACAACTTTTTTTCCATCTTTTCATATATTTATCTAGCTGATATTCTTGTATATTAAGACGACTAAAACAATAAAAGCTAATTGTTTGTATAGCACAATAAAAGAAGTATGTGTAGCTGATAACTATTCCACGAATTTTCAATCACTTGCTTATGGTAATAAAAGAAAAAACTATATGTTTGTTTTTGTAAGGTTAGCAAAATTATATGTTTGTTTTTGGTAATTTAGTTAAAGAAATCATTATTCTAAATATAATATAAAATTTTCATAAACATATGTTTGTTTTTGTAAGGTTTAATAAAACATATAACTATAATTACAAATTATAAACAAAAGATATATTTAAAGTAAATGTGAATATTGTGGGAATATTTAGTGGATCTAATCTAACAAAAATTCTAAGTAGTTAATGGGGTAAAATATCGGATATCGGTCAATGACTAATGTTTGAGATATCGGTTATCGCTCTGGAATATCAGTTATTTTAATATTATGCTAAATCTATATGTAGCAATTTAACACTAAGAATTCAGTATCCTACCACTAACAAATTATCCTTTTACAACTTGGAAAACACTAACAATTATAGCAAGTAGTAACTAACTAAAACTTAAACCACTAACATTTAACAGAAACTACTAACAATTAAGACTTCAAACACTAATAGCAGCAATAAATAGAAAGACGAATAATAAAATAAGAAGAAAGGTGCCAATAACGGGGAAATTGGTGATATATGTGACAACTCGTATTTCCAAGTTAACACCATTAACTTTTCTCGGTTAAATATTTATGACTTATTGAATGTCATACATGCATTTATGACACGTACAAGTTATTAACACACAAACACACGAAATTAAAATAAAGTAGTGGGACTAGTCTTGTATCTTACACCAAAGTTGATTTGTTTAACTTTGTGCACAAATTGCAAGTAATTGAAAGTTGAGGGACTTGTTGTGTAGCAAGTTAACTTGAATTTTATAACTTTCTTTACAAGTATCAAGAGTTTAAAACTTAAGTGACTAAAAGGGCCTATGTGGGAATTCAAGGGTTTAGAGTGCCAATTATTAAAGTTGTGTTATTATAATATCTTAATCCCTACAACAAAACCCTTATCTAAAAAAACAAACGTTCTACCTCCTCTCTTCTCTCTTGGTCGATGAACTGCAAGCAAGAAGCCTCAAGCTTTTCGGTTTTCAAGTGCCTAACGACTCACATCACTCCTAACTCGGTAATCCTTAAAATATAGTTTTGATTCTTGTATAATTCTTCATATATTGGTTGTGTTTATGGTTTGTTCATGATTTTTGATGACCTTTGATGATAACTTGTAGTTTTGATGCTAGAAATCATGTTAGTCAATGATTAGATTGTTTATGTGTTCGGTTAAGCCGCTAGGGTTTTGATTATGGGTTGGATCTTGTGGTTGTGATGAACTAATTGTTATATGATTTAATTTAGGATGACAATCTGTTGTGATTAAAGATTTTAGATCGATTGGTTGCGTAGATAATCGTTTGTGGAGTTCGGTTAACTGAACGGGTTCTGTCCTACAGTTACAACCAACTTGTATCGGTTGTAACCGAGTAATAATTTAACAAAATTTGGATTTTCTTGAGTCTATGATTATCTCCCAGGAAAAACCTTTCAAATCCAACTGGAATTGCATTTTTTTGACGAAAATTGAACGTTTTTATCGAAGGTTCAGGCTGTGTTTTTCGGCAGAAATTGCAGCCTATACGATTATCATCACTCAATCCGTGTTTGGAGTTAATATGTGAGATTTATACAGTAGGTAGTGCTAGGAGGGCTTAAAATTCTGCAACTGATATTTTGTTAAAAGGGTTTAAACGAGGATTTTAAATAATTTTTACCGTAAACTGTCCCCAGAAAGTGACGAATCAGAGTTATGTGCACTATTTGATTTTTCGTGAATATTCCGTAAATAATTAAGCTCTGAAAATTTTACACAAGGATAGTGGTCCATTTTCCACGTCATGTAAATTTACCATACTTTTTAAAGCCCGTTAAGTATTTTAATAAAATCCCCGAAAGCAGCTAAGTTTCGGAGTTTTAATCTGGTAGTGCAGTGAATTGAATAATGTGTATCTATGTGTTGCTTGTGTTATCATGGGATGTTAATACTTGTTTAGTGCCTACATGGAGTTGTTTAACATGGTGTATGTTGTGCTACGGTCACGTACACAAATTCACTCGAATGAACACCTGAATTTTAATGAGATGCATGCTATATGTTAGATAGGTGTAGAACTTATGTGTTTGCATTCACACACACTAACGAACCTATGGTAACCATAATAGGACGTGGTTGACCACTTCAGCTCATAAAACACATAAGCCTTACCGAGCAAAACAAAGGTGAGTTCACTACTCTTTTACAGGCATGTGTCCCGAGGGGACAACTACTATTCCTTGGAGGAATAATTTTTACAAGTGTTGTAGTTTAATTTCGATGTTGGTTAATAAACTCAACACTATCATTAAACTCCCTACTTACTACCGAACTAGTTCCCTTGGGGGCAATGGGGGATTAGTTGATAGCACTATTAGGCTTGACAACCTCACACCGTACCTGGGAGGACGGGCGTGAATTAAGGACCTTAAACACATGACCAATGTTGATATGCATTGATGACGGCAAACAAACATACGTCACTCTGGTATCGAGTTATTAACAACATGACTTTAAACTAAACACAAATCCTTTTTCGTTAAACAAAACTGTGAACTCGCTGGCTTAATCACTGATACACTTTTTCTGCATGCTTGCAGGTCGTTGGATATATCTTGCATGGGAACTTGCAGTCTAAGGAGCTAAGGGTGTCATGGGGCGTGATTCTGGATTACAACCATTATCGCTTTACGTTTTTAAAACATTTTGATTTAAATTGTTGAGATGTTTACGTTGCTTTCGCTGAACATATACTATTTTTGAAATGTTTTATTTGAAGTTCACTATTCAAGTTGAATGTGATGTCTTTGTTTTATGATTATGTATTAATAGTTCGACATGATTAGTGGCTTGATCCTGGTACGTCACATGCCTCGCGGTAAAACTCCGCACGTGGTAATTCGGGGGCGTGACAATATATTGGTCAAATATCGGTCAATATCGCCGATATTATCGATACCGATATTCTAACTGATAATTTGCACCGTTATTTCGATATGAAACCGATAATTGATAAACACATAGCAAAAAAATGGTGAATTTAAAGATCTATTTGAAGCAATCTCTAATAAAAGAATCAAGAAAAGTCCACGTGTCAATATTTCTCTTCCCTTAATTCATTCAAATGCCACATGTCATTAATGCTACGTTAACCGTTTGACCCAGGTGGATCTAAACCCACCCACCCATGGACCATAATTATTACCCTGATTTCAATTTCACTCCAAACCCTAATCAGCGTCTCCCTCATCACGCTCACAACCGTCTCCCTCCCCTACCACTGATTCGCATCTCCATCTCTCCCAAACCCTAATCAACCCTATCCACTTAGCTCAAACATATAGAGATAAGTGGCAGAGATGGAGTTAGAGAGAGAAACGTATACAGAGAAGAGGCAGGATTAACAGGGGCTGTCGGGACCTCCTGTTCGGTGGCGTTCTCCTAGGCGGTGATGGTGATGTTCTGTGCCTCAAACTGTCGTATGCCTACCATCACCCTACATATTGGGTCTTGATCTATGGTATGTTATGGCTCTGGTTAACCTGCGTCCCTTTTAGACGAATGATTCCACATACCCCTCTCTTATGGTTTGGGTCGTTGGTTTGTTTCCTTTTTGACTCGATGATGGTGGGCATTTGCACATCTGAGAGGTGATCTGATCTGTAGTCTGATGATGAGTGTGAGCCCTAACTTTTTTAGTTCGTTTTTAGATGCTAATTTTGTTCCTGTTATTGACTAGATGATGGTGAAATTAAGCTTATCTCAGATCTTATTCGATTTGCACTCAACTATTTTTGGGTTTTGGAAGCACATCCGAAAGGCACTTGAATTTGTGCAGAGAGTGTTATAAAAAGGGTCTGTTCTTATTATCATATACTTTTTATTTGACCTATTGCAGCCTCAAAGGAACAATTGTGAGTTTTATTTTCTTCGTGCTCCGTAGGCATGTTGCTTCTCTTTTATGACATATGGTTGGTTTACTTGGTATGATACGTGGAATTCACCTGAACTAGATTAATCTTGTTTTTAATCGCTTATCGAAGTTTATGTTTTATGCTTATCGAATGTTTTATGTTTATGCTTATCGATGTCTTATATTTTTATCGCTTTTTGCTTTGATTTTTGTAGTTGTTGAACTTGCTTATCACCTGAGAAATGCCTCTCAAAAACAATCTCTTCTTTCTGGAATTATACTCTGCTGGGCTTCCGTTATTCAAGGAACTAGCTTTAGTGAAAGAACGAAGGTAAATACGTCTCTCCAAATGTTTACACTTACTATTATGATGTTATGATCAACAATAAATCATTAGATGGTAGTGTTGTCTTTTTAGTCATGTCAAAACATTCATATACTTTTCATGATTCTCCTAGCCGATTTATAATAGACGAGTCGTGTTACATTTTGGGTGCATCTCTAAGTAAGGTTCACCGTCTTTTTTTATAATTTTTCTCGGTGTTAATCGGTTATTGGTGGTTATTTTGGTTTGATTCAGTTACTTAGCTGCTAAATCAAAACATTTGACATGGGTTAGTTATTATTTTTTTTTTTTACTTCTATTAAAAATTTATCTAGAAGCCATACTCAAATGTGAATAATACAATCATCTGCGTACACAACATACCCATTTCATAAAAATAATAGGATCTAAACCCAACTAAAAGCTCAGGTTAATAAATGGATATATACATTGCTTTTGAATTAAACAATTAGTTTGTCATGGGCCTTCCATTTTATAATGCTAGGTGCATTGAGCGTTGATTTGAAGAAATATGTGGGACTGCTTTTAATAAGAGAATTCTTTTAAAGATGTGAATTGTTTTTTACTTTTTTTTTGCAGGTGCAATTTGTCTATGACCATAAGAAATCCTACACACCCGACACCACTTTATTTTTTTAGTGGCATGGATCTGGCATCAAGGTTTAGGTAGCAGTTGGGTTTCTCCTGGTCATTCTATTGCAGCCGCAATGTCTTATCAATTATGAGCCTCAAGTGTCCATGTTTCTTTTGTCCTGTTTTCTTCAACACATTTCTTTAACTGCTAAGATCGTTGTCTATTTTTTTTGTATTTTTTGGGTATATACGTTTTCGACCCCTGTCGGAAATTTCAAGTTCACCACTGGTCAGGTGAGATATGTTCCTGTTTTGTGAAACTAAAGTGTTCGTTCTGGATGGATTCTTGATGTAATTGGAATGTTGATTTGTTTCTTATTTTGTTTGGTTTCAACAAAAAAATGAATCGGAATTGAACAGTCAAATAAGGAAGAGAATCTACATTCCAATTTCATCCAAATTTCATTCCATTGTGTGAAACAAACACTCCTTGATAGTAACACATATTTAGTGATTCATGAAATTGTTTGATTTTGATTGCTACATAATGTTTCAAGAATAACATACACATTAAGTGATTCGTGAATTTGTTTGATTGTTGCATAATGTTACAACCTTGATAGCATACACATTAGTGAGTTACTTGATGCAACATGCCAACATCATGTGTCTTATGCAACATTACAAGCATGATAGTATACACCTTGCATAACATTAGTGACGCACCTTGTATACTCTTTAATTAAGAGTGGTTAGTTAAGAGTACCAGATATTTAATTAGAGTAATTAATTAAGAGTGTTAAAGAGTAGTTACTTAAGAGTGTTAGAGAGTTATCAGTTGAAATGTTTATAATTTGAACTTAGAGGGAAAAACTTAAATTAGAGACAGGGACACTGTTGCAGATATAAAATAGGGATATTTTGGCATTTTCAGTTAATTGCAAATGGTGTGAAACGGTGGGGACTCAGATTGCATGAAAATGCAACAACGGGTACTCAGATGGTAAGATTTCGACTTTGGGACTCGAGCTATGATTGAGATAAACCACACTGACGCAAATTGTACTTTACTTAATTTCTAGCTGAAATCCTCTATCTAAGAAGTGGAAGGTTTAAATTGTATAAGGTACAATATATATTATTAAAGAGTTACTTGGTTTGCCGTAAAAGAAATAAATAAATAAATTTCCTAGTAAATAGTTACTTTTAAAATTGGTCAAAAACAATTCTATGATATATAATTTTTGCCCAATAGGTTTTTTAAGTCTATATATTTTAACAATTTAACCCTTGAAATTCAGGTATCAACAGAGTTCCTTGACTTTACAAAATACAAGAACATAAATTGTGCATGTCTTATCAGGATCTTAAGTCATCTTTCTATACCACATTCGTTTCATTTTATTGTTAGCAAATTTTTATTTTTTACTTTAATAATTTGAGGAATTGGCCTTAATAATTCTAACAGACCTCATTGGTCATTGTCAGTCCACACCTTTGAATAATCATCATGCTAGTCCCACCTTTCACTTATTTTTCCTTTACATGGCCCTTAGTTAAAAAAACTTAACAGAGTTAAGTTTTTCCTGAATTTCAAGCTGACATTTTAGGGTCTTTGATCGGAACGAGGATACGAGTCAAATGATGTAAATGCTTACCTTGAACTTGTGCTCCAAACGTTGAAAACGGTGCTTCAATTCGGGTGTTTAAACTTCCAATTAACAAAAATCAAATCGTTTGAGAGCACCATTTCGAGGTAAGTTTACTCAATAGACTCGTCCTGTTCTGATCAAAAGCCCTAATACGTCAGTTTGTAATTCGGAAAAAAACTTAACACCGTTAAGTTTTTTTAACTGAGAATCGGTGGAGGGAAAATAGGTGAAAGGTGGGCTGACAATGGCCGAATGACGTCTAGTTGAGATTATTACATGCCAATTACCCTTATAATTTTATATGTATGTAATCAAAACAATACCAAGTTTAATGTAGTTTTTTGTTTATAATTAAAACAACACTCATTTACGAGTTGTATATAAAGAATACATATATACCTCTTTAGAGGGCTTCTTCACTTCTACAAAATATGATGCTTAAAGAGCATTCACATTCGGTCATCTGTATTTCTTTAATTACAATAATAATTACTACTTTTTTTCTGTTTCTCAATTAAATTTTTTAATTGAATAATATTCTTAAACTTTTATCACTATTTTTCTCTCTTCACCACTCATAGCGTCACAACCACTTTTAAAAAACATTAAAAATTTATTAAGGGTGAATATTGTACCTCTAAATATCCAGATAAACAGTAAATTCTCTATCTCTTCAACTCACCATTCATAACCATTTTTTATAACATAAGGAATACACTAACAAATATATTGGGCAGGGCCGGTTCTACAGGTTAGGCAAAGGCCTAGGGCCACCAAAATATAATGGCCTCCACTTTTAAATTTTATTTGTATATATTGCATGCGTATTTGACCCAAATCAACTAACAAATACGTAAAGAAACAATTAAGTAAAGAAATAATGACCAAACATGTAAAACACTTAGGCCAAAAGTTGAAGAACTAATGGTCTGGATCCCTTTTTTCTTGAACACCGTCATCTACCTTCAACGCATCCTCACTCCTATCCGCATTCTCACAACCTCATTAAACAATTTGCATCAATAAATTTAATCTAAACATATTATATTTATACACACGGCATATAGCTCAAAAAAGATCAATTCTGCCAACTATAAGTTTTTAAGGTTATAATTGTCGGTCCCAAACCTGGTAAAAGAGAAGGGTTTATATTATATTTTTTCTAATAGGGTCCCGACTTTTATATTTCGCTTAGGGCCTCCAAAAGCGTTGGACCGACCCTGATATGAGAAACGGATGTGAATGCTCTAAATCTTGTTGTGATGTTGACAAAAGATCAACATCAAGGTATGTTTTGAGCCTTTTCAATTTTTCTTATTTTTTGAATGTACATAACTATTACACAAGATATTATTTTTTTCCAACTTTGAATTCAAAATTTTGACTTCAGTTCATAAACAAAAACATATGATCATTCAACGGTGGAAATTGTAAATTAAGGTCCTTCTGGAACACCAATTGTACGCAATCTTAAAAGGTATCGGGAACTATACTATAGGGGGTGAAGTGTAAGTTAATATGGTTCTAGAACGATGGATTATTGTTTTAATTAGTTTTTTTAAAGGCGTTCAGCTACTATTAAAAAAAATAGCAATGAGCTAAATGCAAAATTACTTTTAAATTAAAAACACGGTTTTATATTAAAAAAAGAAAAAGAAAAAAGAAACCAGCAATGAACTAAATGATAAAGAAACAAAACAAGAAAAGGACTAAAACAAAATAACAAGGCTCGAAGGTTAAAAGAACGCCACCCCTCTCAATCCAAGGTTTGCAAACTGAATCTATTTTTCACCAACGATTCCATCTCATAAACATATTATGATGGTCAGCAGTGGCGTACCCAATAATTACTTGTTGAAAGGTGCGGATAAGGTATTCAACTATATTTTCAAGGGGTGCGGCCGCCACCCTGGCCAATGGTGTGTCCGCCCCTGATGGTCAGATGGACACACCTTTCTAGATAAAGCCGACTTCATTATGACTTCTCCAAATGCATCAACACGCTAAGACAATAATTGTGACACCTCGAAAATTTCATCTAATAAAATTCCGACACGTGTCCCGAAATCTTTGGTTGCCACGTGCTAAACGAGAGGGACTAAAATCGCCAACATGTTATTTTATAACCTCTGAGTGGTGAATATTAAAGTCGAGGGGTTAAACGTGTCAACATGCTTAATTTATGCCTCTGAGTGACCTTTTAACGAACCCGGAGCCAACGATGTTCGGTTATACTCCTAAGAGCGCTAAACAGGTGCCATATAGAATAAAACATGCTTTTATGTCAAAATATGGAAGTTTGGGAAGTCCAGGGACCAAAATTGAAAATTTTGAGAAATGGTCACCCCCGCGTGTCGCGCGGGAACATGTGGTTCCCTCGCGTGGCGTGACGGAATGGGTTTCGCAGAATTCTGCATGCCAGCTGTAAAAACAGTTTTCGGAAAATTTTAAACGTGTTTAGCAAACCGATACGTTAATATTGTCGATTAAAACCTCGGTTTTTTATTAAAACTTCTGAAAACTACATTTTTTGTCGGAAATGGAAGTTATTGATTTTATAAAGATAAATGATTGGTTTGATGGTATTGGTATTCGAGGAATAAAAATGAAAATAAAAATACTTGGGTTAAGAGATTTGAACATTTTTTATGTAAAAAAGATCAATCGTTGATCAGTTGAAAAACGCTATGATGTATTACTTGACAATTTAAAAGAATACAAAATAATAATGTCAAGTGCTGAACAAATTTCAAAATTTGCAGAAGCGTTCCTTCAGAATGGGATGAATATTTGATTCAATTGAATAAGGATTCTAGATTTGCAAAGTTTTATCTAAATGAGTTTTTCTTTAAACGTAAAAACCACGATTTAGAAATTACAAAGAAGAAGAAAGCTTTGATTGAAAAAATAGAAGAGAAGCTAGATAAAATAAGCTTGGATGTGGCTTTTGAAATAAGCAGAAGAATCAATATGTCTTAAAGCAAAATTTGTTATGAAATGATATTAAGAGGGGTTGTTATATAGATGAAAATATGAATCATGTTGTTGATTTTACTAAAAATTTTTCTGCAGGTACACTCAAGACAGATTCAACTCCAAAGAATGAAGAATCAAATGCATCAACAAATGAAGCTTCGAGTTCTGAATCTATGTGCTCAAGTTGTGAAAAATCTAGATATGATAATGTTAAACTTTTGAGAGATGTGGAAAGTTTGACATTAGAAAACAAAAATTTTATAAAATCAGAAAATGATTTGAAAAATCAAATAAATATTTTTGAAAATGAAAAATCGTTTTAAATAAAAATGTTTTTGAAAAACAAAATATAATAAACTCGCATCTTGAAAAAATCAGAAAACTTGAACAAGATGCTGAGATTGATAAAAATAAAATTGATGATTTAGAAAAGAAATTGAAAGGTTTTGTGACCTCGTCATTGATTCTAGATCAGATATGTGCAAAACCGATAAATGAGAATAAAAAGAAAATCCCAATAAGTGACAAGATCGCAAATTATGACAATGTTATAATTGAGGATTGTGATGATGATACCGATGATGAAAGAGCTAAAAATGATAAAAATCAAATATTTTTAAAACTAAAAGAAAAATTTCAAGAAACTGTTCTACAATTTACTGAAAAAGGTGAATGCTCAACGCAAAAACCTTCTAAGCAGAATGAAGAACGAAAACAAAAGGAAAAACAAAGTTCTAAAAATTTTCAAAAGAAACATAAAAGCCATCGGTACGATAATCCAATCATTATAAAAACTCACAAAAATCTGAAAATAAGTGGTGCAGGTCGGACCACAGTGCTTCAACGTCCAATCATGCTTTTAGAAGAAACAGGAAAGATGGTTACCACACATCAAATCAATGTTATGATTTGAGTGTATGGTTTGCTAAAAAAGATCAGTATGAGAACAGGAAGTGTCATAAATGTGGAGTAACTGGACACATTGGTAGAAAATATTTTCAAATTAATCCTAAGCCTGTTCAAATTGATAAGAAAAATTTTGAAGATTTGAAAGTACCAACTCAGGTTTGGAAACAATATACAGAAACTACAAACAAGGTGAAACCAGTTATTACTAAGTTTTCAAATTTTGAAACTGGTGAATCCTCGAATAGTAATGAACAAAAAGTTTCTACATTGTATTTCAAGAAAGCTTTAACGAAAAATCAAACATGGTTGGTGAAAGAAAAAGAAGTCATACAATCAGTGAAACGTGAAAGGTTAGAGGACTTTTCAAACTTGAGAAAATCCAAAATAAACCTGATTGTGAAATGAGAGTCAAAATTAAGGTTGCAGAACTAACGCCTAAGCTAAAAATGCTTGGGTGTCACTATTCAATTAATTGTTTGAATATTTGTGTAGGAGCTTCCGGGGGAAAAAGCAAATTACTGAGAATGGAGTTCCATAGCACACAATGAAGAAGATAGGCCGGGTTATCAAGTTCTACATAAAGGCCTTATTACATTTCTATAACGTTTACTTTACAATTTTTGAAAATTTTTGGAGAAAACTTTTCGAAAATACACTCAAATAACGTTTACTTTATAATTTTTGAAAATTTTTGGAAAATTTCAAAGTTTGAATCTGAAATGTTTTATTTGAATGTTTGAGGAACTTTGAAACAGGAAGTAGATTTTAAAAGGGGAGCTGGATAAAACACGTTGATTGAAGATCGCAGAAAGTTCAAAGCAAGGGGGAGCATGGTGATTAAAGTTTTATCAAGACAAGCTCAAGAAAAGATAATAGGATTGAAAAAATGATGAAGATATTGGATGTTAAAGTTATCAAGAAATAAAGATCAAGAATATATTAAAGACTCTGGAACTAAATTGAAGAGTGATGACTACGACAACATCCAAGGGGAGTCTGTTGATGCATATGTCTGTTGCTTACGTCATCATATAATATGAGTCTGTGTTTCGAGTGAAACGTTAAGTTTATGTGTGATATGAGACAAGTTCGCCCGAACTTGTAGAGCACATAAACAAGTTCGCCCGAACTTGGTCATGGCCTATTTCAAGCGAACTTGTCATAGTATATATAGGTGTCTTTGGTTTTCATTTGTAAGTTTCAGTGATTTTGTGTATTGGACGGCGAAGCTCTGTCCAAGTGTTTCCAGGATCTGTAACGTTTACTAATCAATGAAACAGCGATTAAACAGTAACAAACTTGTCTACAATGTAGCCTATGCAAACGGATTCCGCACGTTTACCTTAGGTTTGCCAAATTAGGACCAGAACGATCCGTACAACGGACCTTCAATACCGTTCAATGGTAACCCGTAAGGCTATGTGTTACCATTTCATTCTTTTCATTAACATTATAAAGTGACTGTCACATCATCAGACCACTTTCACTCACTTTTTATCACTTCACGCTCTAATGGTTTCATAAGTTTTCATTGGACCTCAATTATATTTACCCCATTACCTATTTAATTTATTAATACTTTAATATCAACTAACATGTGGATAATTAAATAAAATTCACAATAAAATCTAAAAACGAAAAAAAGTAAATTAAAATAAAAATACAATAAAACTAAAAACCTAAAAAAACTAATCTAAATTTTCGTCATTGTCATTGACATCATCGTTTTCATCGACATCATTAGTATCTTCAACATGATCCGCCCAAAGATGGTATACCAAGTCTATGAAGATGTTGATTTATTTTCACAGAGCATGTCTTCGTCTGATTAGCATGTTTATCATCAAAAGTTAGTATGCTAGTAGTAGTATGCTAGTAGTTGGTTCAGTGTGTCTCTTTGTAGTGTTGTGAAATCATTCTCCCCTAATCCTCCAATATCATATCATGTAGAATGATGCAAGCGTACATAATATTCTTTAATTTGTCTTTCCCCACAATCATGTCGGCTATGCAATGATACTCCATTTGTTCTTCAACACTCCAAAGATCCACACGATATCTTTCCTTGCTGATTCTTTTTTTTTTGTGAAATATTTTTTTTCATTATTTGTATATGTTAATACTTTGTCTATCGTGTCCCAATTGGATAATTCCCATAGGTAAGATAATATTCGTGCTCGTAATAAAAACATTAGCAAAGAATGAAGAGTCAAATGCAACTCCATTAATCACGTCGTCAAATAGAGGCGATTGCTCTACAACATTATTGTCATTGTTCGCGCCTACCATTCCAAAGTATGCATGTCATATCTAGAGATCATAAGACACCACGGCCTTGAGGGTTATAGCCGACCCCGTCGTGATGATATCAACCTCACTAAACACCTAGACAATTAGACCGACTAGTCGGTGCAATCAATGCTACATCCCGTGAAAGCCGTGTACACTTTCATATGCCTCATTTATTTGTTGGATATCACGAAACGTTGGCCTCTTCAAATATCGTAGGCCATATAGTTCACACAGCCTTAAATATAATAATAAACAATAACATTGTTAATAATATATAATAATATACTAATAAAATTATAATAATAACTTCACAAATATTTACATTACTTAACATTCTTCACATTTTACATCGTCGTGAAGTGTTAGTCGTCATTTGCATCGTGTGAAGTGTTATTCGTCATTTGCATCGTGTGAAGTGTTGTACGCCAATTGAAGAATTGTCGACGTCATTTTTGTAAAGCGGTGAACCTAATAGACGTATATCCTCTTTACTTTGTTGAAAAAAAATATATTACCTTGCGCTCTAAATCTTTACCAATTTGTAAGAATAGTTACTTGCACATGCAAAAATGATGTCGATACATAATAGAGTATAGAGTGGACTTTTAGAAAAATAATCGTTTACAAAATGATTACAATAAGCTTCATGATCCTTCAAGATTCTCTTTGCTCTTGTACGCGGTTGTGACCTTTAAACATGCTCACGTAAAAGTTAAAGCCCCAAACGAGTTGCAGATACTATTATTTCATCTTCCAAATAACACAAAATATAAACGTTAGTTGATAAGTAGTCACATGTAGGGCCAGCCAATCCGTGCCGTAGCTCGAGGCCTAAATTTTCAAAGGGCCGAAAGGTATTTATCAGCTTTAGTATATATATATATATATATATATAGATTGGTAAAATGAGAACTACCTTGAGTTGTGATAACCGTAGAAACCAATATTAACCATTGATCAAAGTGTTTTAACTAATGAGATTTTTGTTTTTAGTGAGATAAGGGCTAATTGGTCTTTTTACTATGACCATTAATGATTGATCTCATTAATGATTGTGCTTTAATTAATAAGATTGTCTTTTAATAAAAAAAATGAGGTAAATGTTTACATTGCAAATAAATCACCAGAAAAAAAAAAAACTAAAATAAATAAAGCAAAGCCGTAGTTAGTAAATGATAGTTTGCACCTCCATCGTCTGAGATCTACACGGACACCACATAAAACATGTAAAAATCCCAAATTATCATTTTACTAACAAATTAAATATCATTTACTCCAAAATATAACGTTTACATTCCACAAAAGTGACGTTTAGAGGAGCTCGATGAAGTCATTTAGGGGCATAAAAAACATTTTTCTGCCGCATGTAAAAAAAACATTTTTTACTTTCGACAACCTGCGCAAATTTTTATATATTAGGCAACGAATGTAAAAACATTTTTTTAAACGTATGTAAAAACTACAAATATACAAAGAATTTTACATAATTGTTTTTTATGCAGCCGACACGTAAATTTTTACCCCAACCCCGGCTATAAATTATTTTTACGTCCCAGTAGTAATTTTTTTTTCCGTCCCGGTAGTATGTTTTTTAAGCCCTATTAAAACATTTTAAACTTTTTTACGCCTCAGTTGTAAACTTTTTTTACGCTCTCAGTCGATTGTTTGACTAGGGGTTTTTTAAACTTTTTACAGGGGTCGTAAAAAATTTTGAGATAAAAAACTTTTTTTAATTCGACACCGTACGCAAAAAAAATATTTTACATTCGACGACTTACGTAAAAACATTATTCTAACGTACATAAAAACTATTTTACGCCTTCCGTTTTTTGCATATGTTTGAATATTAGATTTACGCGCGAGTTTAGAGGAGTTCGGGTTCGGCGATCAGGGCGTAAAAAAAATTACGCACGTTGTCAAAACATTTTTCATAATAGTGTTCTCATACGCAGTTCGTGTAAATGTTTACACACGTTGTCAAACTTTTTTTACGCACGTATTTAAAACTTTTTTTATGCACGTTGTCGAATGTTTTTTTAAAAACTTGTAGTGCAAAGTCATCAAACGTTAATGAATGAAAAAAAATTCTCAAACGTTAATGAATGAAACAAAAATTCTCAATAAACACATAAGACAAATATAGCTTGCATTTTATAAAGAACATTATGTCATAATTAGGGAAAATAGAGCAAAAAGAAATAGATATCATTTTCGATAATTTTGTATTTTCTAATAAACATATAATAAATATAGATTGCATTTTATAAGGAGCATTATGTCATAATCAGTGAAAATAAAGTAATAGAAATAAATATAGTTTTTTATATTTATTTATTTTCTAAATTACATAATACTTTTGGTGTTTTAATTTGAAACCTAAGATATTTTTTCTCAATTTTAATTATAAAGAGTATATAAATGTGATAGATATTATTAGACATATTAATGATGATGTGATGTGATGTGTTTTAGATATAAGAAAGAGGTGATATGACATTAAGAGAAAAATACTAAAATACCATTTTGAATTAAATTAATTATAGGTGATGTGTTAGAATTCTATTGGATGAGAGGAGTTCTCATGGTTCTCGCAACTGGTAGTGGTTCCTACTTGAACGGAATCCTATATATATATATATATATATATATATATATATAGTAAATTATATATTTAATATATGCATTCATTTATTATATATAAAAGTATTGGTGGTGGAGTGGGAACCATCTTAAAATAATGTCTAGGTCTCAAGTTCAATGCGCTCCACCATCAAAGTCTTATTTTTTTTAATTCATTTCCCTTTAACACAATTTTGGCGCTACTTTTTTTTTTGTTTTAGCCGAGGCCTAAATTATTTTGAGAGTTCTCAGAGACGGCTCTGGTCACATGATGACGTGGATTTGTTCTTTTTCTTTTCAGGAAGAAGCGGTAAGATGGGCAGCCCCATCGACCACCACTACTACTGATATTTTTTTTATCGTCCAACAAAAGCCCGATTATCCGGGTAAACTCAATGACAAAAGTCCATCCACGGTGGTGAATGCAGACAGTGTTGGTGACCTAGCCTGCCTCATTCCAGAGGAAACCGACCGCGTGTAAAACCTTTGGCTCAACCTATAACATTTTTGTTTTAGACAAGACTCGAACCTATAACCTCCACTTTAGAAGGTAATGGAGTTGCCAATGCACCAAAAGTTCATCGGCCACCACTGATAGTGTTTTATCTTTTATATTTTGCATCGTTATATGTTCTATATATTTTATCAAACAAATAACTACAACTTGTTAGAATTTAGAAGGGTAGGTATATTATTTATATCAGTGATATCTATCTTTCTACGTAGAGAAAAATGTATACGAAGTGCTTTTACTGATTTAATAGAAAAAGAAAAGTAAATATTTAAATATTAGGTATCCATCAATTTTTCTTTAAATCTCTTCAAATAGACAAATACCATATCAGTTTATTTTTTCCAAACTCGACAAATTATATCTATTTATTGAAAAATTAGACTGTTAATAATTTTTATTTAGATATTTAATTAATTCCAAAACATACAAAATAAATAAAACTAACATTTCATTAACTTAAAAGCAAACTTAAAAAAAATTCAATAATAAAATACAATACTAACATTTCACTTACAAAAAAAACCAAGAAATCACTTGTAACGTTTTTCTAGGTGGGTTGTTGTTGAGATTGTTGTTAGAATTGTTTTCCAGATTGATTTACGACTCATTAGAGTCGATTTTCTTCACATTGTGAGAGGTAGACATATGTGTTAAAAAATTGGTTTATATAACGTATTAAACTAAAGTTCTAAATATTTTCAACGGTTTTATAGGCCTTATATTTTTTCACCAAAATTGGGGAGCACTCGGGGGAATAGCCCCAATTCTTGAACTTGAAACCGGCGCCAGGGCTATGTTTGTAATCAGGGTTGTGCATGTAATCATGGTTGTCTATGATATTGAATGTATAATAAATAGTTATACGCAATGTATTAGAAGCGGCAATTTTACTTTCACTAA
Organism: Scalesia atractyloides; assembly: GCA_947069175.1. NCBI lineage: Eukaryota > Viridiplantae > Streptophyta > Magnoliopsida > Asterales > Asteraceae > Scalesia > Scalesia atractyloides. The sequence continues at coordinate 18,083,964 of CAMTDV010000014.1, read as the reverse complement.
TCTGACTGTTCAAATCGGTTTTAAATGTTGAATGTATAATAAATACTTTTTTTTATAACTAATTTTAGATAAAATAAATAAATTAATAAGTGAGATTTTAAGATGTAAATAAGTAAATCCTGAAAACAGATTAGTTCTCAATGATCTATATAAAATGTCCTTAACTAACGTTTGTTTATGTGCTATTATATATAAAATGAATAATTAAAGTAAATAAATGTTTGATGAATAGAATAAAAATAAAATAATAACATGTATATGTGGTTGGGGCATTCAAACTGACAAGAAATAGTAAATAAATAAAATAAAAAAATAACAAAAGGAGAGAGATATCGGTGCTGTGTGAAACAAGAGAAAACAGGAAATCAAAATATGATATATTTTACCCATGTCATTATATATAAATATAATTTGCAACACATCTATCCATTATGATTTGTACCATAATACTTAATGGGTTGTATCTGCTAAAGACAAATTTGTATTTTATTTAAATACCATAAATAATTTTGCAAGTTAACATGATGCAACGTGCGTGTGTGGTTAAACGTTGTTATGTTGTCTATATTTTCCGTTTGAAAGGTTCATCATAATGCTCGGGTCCTAAATCGACTTAGTTATTTTTTATATGTTTTATGTTTCGGTTTAATTTCTTTATATTAACACAAAGACAAATTTGTATTTCATTTAAATACTATAAATAATTTTGTGAGTTAACACGACTCATGTCATTATATATAAATATAATTTGCAACACATCTATGCATTATGGTTTGTACCATAATGCTTAATGGGTTGTATCCGCTAAAGACAAATTTGTATTTTATTTAAATACTTTAAATAATTTTGCGAGTTAACATGATGCAACGTGCGTGTGTGGTTAAACGTTGTTATGTTGTCAATATTTTCCGTTTGAAAGGTTCATCGTAATGCTCGGGTCCTAAATCGACATAGTTATTTTTTTATATGTTTGATGTTTCGGTTTAGTTTCTTCATATTAACACAAAGACAAATTCGTATTTCATTTAAATACTATAAATAATTTTGTGAGTTAACACGACGCAACGTGCGTGTGTGGTTAAACGTTTTAGCCGTCTATTTTTCTCCGTTTGACAGGTTCAACGTAATGCTCAGGTCCTAGATCGACTTACTTTATAAATATAATTTGCAACACATCTATGCATTATGATTTGTACCATAATTCTTAGTGGGTTGTATCCACTAAAGACAAGTTTGTATTTCATTTAAATACTATAAATAATTTTACGAGTTAACACGACACAACGTGTGTGTGTGTGGTTAAACGTTTTTACGTCGTCTATTTTTTCGTTTGACAGGTTCATCATAATGCTCGGGGTCCTAAATCGACTTAGTTGTTTTTTTATATGTTTTACGTTTCGATTTAATTTCTTCGCATTAACACAAAGACAAATTTGTATTTCATTTAAATACAATAAATAATTTTGTGAGTTAACATGACGCAACGTGCATGTGTGGTTAAATGTTTTTACATCGTCTGTTTTTTCTCCATTTGACAGGTTCATCATAATGCTCAGGTCGACTTACTTATTTTTTATATGTTTTGCGTTTTGGTTTAATTTCTTTGCATTAACACGTTGCAACTTCAGTGTTGGTGGTCACTGGTAGTAGCGTGGTATTGGTGTTCGCCCCCGCCGCAACGCGGGGGTGCGTAATACTAGTTATATGTATTTTATATTCCAAATTAAAGTTTAAAAAACAATAAAAGCTCACATCAACATTGTAACATAGTAATCTGATAATTACATAGTATTAGAACGTTAAATGAAACTTCGGTGACTTTAGAGAGACAAAAAATGTTTCAGCACTTAATTGGAACGATTGTAAAACTTCATTATATTTTTACAAAGTTACCCCAAAATATTAGGATATTTTCAATAATTAAATTTTTATTTCTAACTCTGTTGAGTTTATATCAATATGTTGTTTAATAAATCATTATCAAAATCCAAATAACAAATTAAAAGAAGCCAAGTATTTACCCTTTTTTAAATTAAAAACTTAATTGTTAAATAGAAAATAGATACTAAATATGTAAAAGAGAAACACATAAATAGCTTATCAGGAAAAAAATATTCTATTAGTGAAGAGCTTTCAGATTCAAATATGATAAAAGAGAGTAGTTTAGAATAATTGGTATAAAATATACTAACAATAACAATTGTCATTAAAAAATATATTGTTTCTCTTTTAACATTTGAACATAAAAAAGTAGTTTAGAAATTGTTTTTATAAACATTTGAATAGATAAATTGTCTATTTAAATCGTAATCAAAGTACACAAACTATGGAAAGATTTTTGGAGTTAAATAATATTTGTTTTCTTTTATTTGAATAGTTAATAATCAAAATGCTATGTACATGCATCCATATGATCAGGATTTAACTATAAGTTGGATAGAGTTAGTATGATAGAACAAAACTGTAATAAAATAGAAACTTTGATATGTAAATTGCAAAACATTTGAATTTTGTAAAACATAGCAATAAGACTAAATTGTATTGTCTTAGGGAGGATATCGAGATGGGGAGGATATCGTTAACCGGGTTAGTAGGTAATATGTTAGTATTACCAAGCTAGCAGTTAAAAGCGGCTATTTTACTTTCACTAATCTAACTGTTCAAATCGGTTTTAAATGTTGAATGAATGTATAAGAAATAGTTTATTTATAACTAATTTAAGATAAAATATAAAACTACTTGTTTTAGATTTACATTATTATATATATCATATGATAAAAGGGGATTGCTACAGTGGAGAATTATTTTCGTCATCTTACGTTTTCAATCAGTTTTATTAACCTGAGGTTGCCACGTTCACTTTTTTCATCCTCATCTTTGCTTCCCAGGTAATTGATAAATACTTAAATAGGGTTTGCTACAGGTAAATTCAGAGAGAACGCACAGACCGCCGGTGTATGTCGCTCCACATCAGTCGATTTTGACCGGATTTGGGCTGGGTCCTGCATCATGCCACATCAATCTTCTGATTTGAACACAAAAACCCGTTGATTCTTGCTCCAGTTCTTCCCCGACTTTTGGTTATTTTACTGATAATATTCTTCACTTACTAATCTGATATTCGAAATGCTATTATTGGATATTGATTACTTACTTTCAGTTAGTAATCTCAGATTCAAAATGATTGAGCTAAATCTAATGTATGTGATTTAATTTTATGTGAAAGTTTGTTTCAATATGCCCATGGTTTCAGCACTGATTTATTATTAAAAAAAGTTTTACAAAATCCATACCCATTGTTGTATGCTGATATGCTTGGCTTGACTTACCAACAGTCAACGCTTCTCTTGATTTTTTGTTAAATCTCCTAAGGAGATTTGCAGCCTTTGTATTAATGTGGTTAAGATAATGATCAGTGGGTTTAAAAAGATCGTCGGTTGTATATTACAGGTTACAGAAGACAATTGCTTCCTAGTCCGTGGTTGTTTACGTTGGGTAATGTTTTAATTTGGTAAGCAGTATATTTATTAAAATGTCACATACCGCTATTACTTTCATGTTTACTGTTGTCTTTATAATTGACTGATTATATATGAATATTTACTACTTACGTATTCTCTAGTGTTTTATGAGATGCCACCACAGCGGTCGCGTGGTCAACATCCATTGAGTGATAGTGTGTACGAGGTTAGTGAATCTTCATGTGCTCGCCCATCCCATATAATGTCGCAACTTATGCAATCAGTTATTGGTGACAACTCTGCCGCATCTTTGGTGATTTGGAGGTCACTTCCTGTGCATTCAAATTTGTCACACCCCAATCGATGGCGGAAACATCGGGGTTAGTGGCACTAGGCAACCAGATTGTCTCATGAGAATTCCATAACAATTATCTATCAACATCATTTAACATTTAACGTCCTATACCATTAAACACAATATTTCAAAATAATCATTACAGAAACATGTTTTTCCCACAAAACTAATCGGGTTCGATTTTCCCTAGATTTATTACACTTGGAAAATAAACAAAAGCAAACTAAACTAAGCACGCTACATCCAAAGCATTCAAGCTAAAATACTCAACCTGTTACATACGTTAAAATACAAGACAATACAATTAAGTAAAGGTGAGCATACATGTTTTAGTATTACTAGCATAATAGAGAAACCGTTCGTGAAATAGTCTAATTACATATCATGATACACCAAAACACATCACACAGATAAACATAGGCTTATTTCTCATGCTAACTACCGTGAGAAGGCTTGCGCGTCCATCCTAACTAGACCTCGTCGGGTGTTAGCCACACTATAGTACCTTACTAGCTAAGGAGGCAAGTTAATGAAAATAAGTCATAGTCACATGTTTCTAGTATCACGTATAGAGCATACATAACCAGATTATTCGCTGTGATAAACAGTTTGAGTTGTGAAGTGCTTTTGATAGAGGAACGTATGTAACACCCAAAAAGTGCGTTAAAGCGAAAACGGGTCAAGTATACTCACTGTGGGTGCGTTTAGGAGAGAGTAGACGATTGTCGAGAGGTGAAGAGGAGCGCCGGATCAGCCTGCATACGCGAACGGAAGAGCATCAGTCTCCGAAAAGCTGAAACGGTTAAGTTTGGATTGAACAGTAGGCAAGTTCGGCTGAACTTGTATGTAGACATAGAAGTTCGAGCGAACTTGTATAACCTGCTGAGCTGAGAGTCAAGTTCGGGCGAACTTGTAAAAACTTGACAAGTTCGGTCGAACTTGTGGGGTTTTGATAAGTGGGTTGACAAGTTCAGACGAACTTGTGGAGTTTCCTAAGAAACTTTGCAAGTTCGAGCGAACTTAGGGTCTTCTGTTGAATATTGGCCATTTTCACTCTATTTCGGCCCAACTTGACCCCTTGAGGGCAAGTTCGAGCGAACTTGGCTACTTTTGTTGTCAAAAAATCAGTGCAATCTCAAGCGAACTTGATGTTTTCGGGTCCAAAATCTTGCGTTTTCGCGTCGTTTGCTGAGGAAATCGAGTGCCCATCCCTCCAACCTTAAGCCACTGAGTAGAGCTTAGGCCGGAGAGGTCTTTTGGAGCGAACTTAGCCATTTTACAGAAACTCGGGCTAATCCGGGCGAACTTGAAGGTTCGTACGGGTTAGTCCAGCTTGTGTAAAGGACGATTTCGTCCTTGTGCTTCCGGATCTGAGATCTAGCTTCGACAACGCCTCGTTCCACTCAAAAGTGAACGAAACATGCGTCATTAGTCCGAAAATGGTGTAAAAATCAAAGTTTTAAAAGGTCTTGCTGAGATCTAGTATAGATCTGAGTGAAAACAGAAGTTTTGATGGAAAAGATGAAGATTTTCGTAAGCAGAAGAGATTTGATGAAAACGAAGGCAATGTCTTGTGCAAAAGCGTTGTAAAACATTGTAAATCGTTGTTGAACATCCTTGTAGTTGAAATCGGGTTGATTCTTACTTAGAAAACAGAGGGTTTTGGGTTTCGGGAGCTCTGGGCAACTTACAGCAAGTTCAAATGAGAGAATGGAGCTGAGTATTTATAGGTGAAGGCAAAAATGAGAGCTGGGAGTCAAGTTCGTCGAACTTGCATGGAATTCATGCAAGTTCGGGCGAACTTGCTAGGTTTTCAAGAGGAATTAGTGAAGTTCGGCCGAACTTGTACATGTGTGTACAAGTTCGAGCGAACTTGTGGAAAGCAATAGATTCTTGTGTCTCAGGCAAGTTCGGCGAACTTGCGGTAGTCAAGTTCGCCGAACTTGGCCTGGTGACCAAGTTTCGTTTGCTGATTTCACGTTAAGTGTTTGTTTGGCGATTCGGTTTATATTAAATAGTTTTATTAAGCGTTATAATTGATATAATAGTGCGATTTAGCGATTTGAGTGTGCGAGAGCGATGCGATAGCGAGCTTAATCATAACCACTAACATACACAACACATAAATACATAAAACCATATAATTAACTGCGAGTTGCGATGCGATGAGATTAGCGATGCGATTTAATAAGCGATTTAGATGTGATATAACATACATAATTGTAATTAATTAACATAAACTTTTCTTATAAACGAATCTCGAGATTTACAAGGATAGATACATTCGATAATAAAAGAAAAAGATAACAACGAAATTCTAAGTTGTTACAGTCTCCCCTACTTTAGGAAATTTCGTCCAAAATTTAAGTAGTGGCTGTAACAAAGAGGTGCGGGTACTTGGCCTTCATATCATTTTCCAACTCCCAAGTGAACTTGGCGCCGCATTTGCCTTCCCATCGGACCTTCACGACGGGGATGCGAGAGCGCCGTAATTTCTTGGTTTCTCGGTCCATGATCTCGACAGGCTTTTCCACAAAATGGAGAGTCTTGTTGATTTGCAGATCTTCGAGAGGTACATGGAGATTTTCTTCGGCTAGGCATTTCTTGAGGTTAGACACGTGGAAAGTCGGATGAACGTTATTAAGTTCCGCCGGTAATTCGAGACATAGGCTACTTTACCGATCCTTTTCAGAATCTTAAAGGGACCAACGTATCGAGGTGCTAGCTTTCCTTTCTTGCCGAAGCGAACCACTCCCTTCCAAGGTGCAACCTTTAGGAGAACGTGATCTCCCACTTCGAACTGCAGGGGCTTGCGGCATTTATCAGAATAACATTTTGACGACTCCGAGCTTTCAAGAGATTGTCTTGATCTGGAGGATCTTGTCCGTCGTTTCTTGAATTAGCTCGGGACCGTGATTTATGCTTCTCCGATCTCGTTCCATGCAATAGGCGATGACATTTTCTTCATACAGTGCCTCAAAAGGAACCATTTGAATGCTGCTATGATAACTATTATTGTACGAGATTCGATTAAAGGTAAATGCGTATCCCAGTTACCACCGAAATCTATGATGCACGCACGAAGCATGTCTTCGAGGGTGCGGATCGTGCGCTCAGTCTGACCGTCGGTTTGAGGGTGAAAAGCGGTACTGAGATTGAGAGTAGTACCGAGAGCGGATTGAAAAGTCTCCAGAGACGCGAGGTAAAACGACGTCTCGGTCAGAGATGATGTCACGAGGCGTCTGTGTGACATATAACTTCGTCGGTATAGATTCGGGCTAACCGTTCGACCTTAAAGTCTTCTCGTATAGCAATAAAGTGGCGGATTTAGTAAGACGATCAACGATAGCCCAAATGCTATCATGACCAGAGGAAGTGCGGGGAAGTTTCGTAATAAAGTCCATAGCTATACTCTCCCACTTCCACATCGGGATTTCGGGTTGTTCGAGTAAACCAGAGGGCCTTTGATGCTCGGCTTTAACCTTCGAGCAAGTTAAGCACTTTGAGACATAAACGCGATATCCTTTTTCATGCCCGGCCACCAGTACTTAGGACGAAGGTCCTGGTACATTTGTCGGCACCGGGGAGAATGGAATATCGAGATTTGTGGGCTTCGGTCATTAGCAATTCACGAAGATTATCACGGCTGGGAATCCAAATGCGATCGAGTGGTACCATTAGGTTTAAAGACAAGCTGAGTTTCGGCATCACATTTCATTTCTTCCTCCAAAGTATTCTCGTTAAAGCAGGCGAATTGAGCGGAGCGAATCATGATTTCGAGATCATTCAAAGCTTGAAAGTCACGAACACTATATACATAGCTTCGTCGACTTAGAGCATCGGCGACGACGTTTGCTTTGCTGGGATGGTAGCGTATCTCACAATCGTAATCGTTGAGAAGTTCAACCCATCTGCGTTGGCGCATATTTAGTTCTTTTTTATTAAAGACTTACAATAAGCTCTTATGGTCGGTGAAGACCGTACACTTAGTACCTTAAAGGTAGTGTCGCCATATCTTCAATGCAAAACAACTGCACCGAGTTCGAGATCGTGGGTTGTGTAGTTTTTTCTCGTGGATCTTGAGTTATCGAGACGCATACGCGATGAACTTGTCTCGTTGCATAAGCACACAACCAAGACCTAAGTTAGAGGCATCCCAATAAACAATGAAATCGTCGTTTCCGTCGGGAAGAGCGAGGACAGGAGCGTTGCATAGCATACGCTTGAGAGTTTGAAAAGCTTCCTCTTGCTTGGAATCCCAAACAAAAGGTTTGTCTTTATGAGTTAAGCGGTAAGCGGAACGGCGATTTTCAAGAAGTCGGCGATGAATCGACGGTAGTAACCCGCCAATCCAAGAAATGAACGGATTTCGGAAGCATTCTTCGGTGTAATCCAACTCCTAAGGCTTCAATCTTTGCAGGGTCGACGTGAATTCCTTGATTGTTAACTATGTGGCAGATAAATTGGACTTCTTCGAGCCAGAATTCACATTTAGAGAATTTAGCATAAAGGCGATTACCTTGAAGAAGTTCGAGGACTAAACGGAGGTGGTGCGCGTGTTCGTCCCTCGAATTCGAGTAGATAAGGATATCATCTATGAAAACAATGACGAAACGATCTAAGAAAGCTTTACACACACGGTTTATCAAATCCATGAAGACTGCGGGCGCATTTGTAAGACCAAAAGGCATGACCGTGAATTAGTAATGGCCATAACGGGTACGAAATGCGGTTTTCGGAATATCTTCATCCAACACGCATAACTGATGATAACCGGAACGTAAATCGATCTTAGAAAAACAAGTAGCACCTTAAGCTGCTCAAATAAGTCGTCGATACGAGGAAGAGGATAGCGGTTCTTTATCGTAAGCTTGTTAAGTTCACGATAATCGATGCACATTCAGAATGTCCCATCTTTCATTTTCACAAAAAGAACGGGTGCGCCCATGGCGAAGTGCTCGGGCGTATGAAACCTTTATCAAGAAGCTCTTGAAGTTGGCTTGATAGCTCGCGCATTTCTGAGGGTGCGAGGCGATAAGGAGCTTTAGCAATGGGAGTAGCATCGGGAACTAAATCGATACGGAATTCAACATCGCGAGTAGGGGTAAACCGGGTAAATCGTCGGGAAATACCTTAGGAAATTCACGAACAACGGGAACATCTTTATAAGTCTTCTTTTCTTTTCCGGGTTCATGATATGGGCGAGGAAAGCAACACATTGCTTTCGCAGACATTTGTGTGCTCGAGTACATAACAAAAGCATCAACTTCTTTGAGGGAGTTTCACCGTAAACATGAAGTTGATCACCGTTAGGGAGAGGGAAGCGAATCATTTTATCGAAGCATACAACTTCAGCATGATTTTCACGAAGAAAATCCATGCCTATTATGATATCGAAGCTACCTAACTGCATAGGTATGAGATTAATCGAGAAGATGTTGTTTTTGAGATCGAGATTACAACCACGTAGGACAGAATTAACGGTAACGGTTCTTCCGGTGGCGACTTCCACATTGAAAGTCTTTGGGAGTTTAGCGCGCTTACATTTTAAAACCTTTTCGAATTCTAAGGATACAAAACAATTATCGGCACCAGTATCAAATAAACATGAAGCATAAATACCATTGACAAGGAACGTACCATTGACAACATTGTTGTTATTCTGGGCCTGGCGATGGTTCAGGTTGAAAGCCCTTCCATGCGCACTTGTTGTTGCTGTTGAGGCTGCGGTGGTGGCTGCTGCTGGGGCTACTGTTGCTGTGGCTCTTACTTCAGGTACGGTTTGGGCAGACATTTGCAAAGTGGTTCGGATCACCACACACATAACACACACGTGCTTTTGAGCTGCTTGTTGCTGGTTGTTCTGGGGAGTACGCTGAGGAGCTGGCAGTGCGGGAGCTTGAGGAGCTGCTTGGTGAGGGCCGGTACGGCAACTAACAGTAAAGTGACCGTAGATATTACAGTTTGTGCAAAAACGACACTTTCCACCCACCACGTGATGGTATGTGCACTTAGGGCACAGTGGGTGAGCACCGGTGTACGCATGTTTAGACTGGGGGTGCGTCCTGAGCAGGAGCCTGGTAAGGCTGAGAGTTGAGCGGTGTAGCAGCGGCTAGTTCTTGCTAGGGTTTCCTCTTTTGCGTCCCTGACACTTTCCCTTCGGGTCACTAGGTGGTTAGATAGCAGCAGTTGGTTCGGTGACAGCTTGATTGGCAACTTTCACAGAGTTCTTGAAGTAACCATCTTGAACTCGCTGATCATTGATCTCAGCGGCAAGCATGTAGGTTTCCTCGATGGTTGTAGTAGAGCAACTTTCACAAAATTCGCGACACATTTGGGTAGACCACGGATATACTTGTTGATAGCTTTCTCAGTTGTATCAACTTGGCTAGGACAGATGATGCTCAAAATCTTAAATCGAGCGGTAAATCCAACTTTGTCGGGACCATCTTGCTTTATGCCCCAAAACTCATTCTCGATCTTCTGAATCTCGTGTGGAGGACAGAACTCCTTCATCATCACTTCCATGAGTTCCTCCAAAGATAGATTATAGGCTTCATCATTACCACGCCTATTTCTTTCGGCGGTCCACCAGTCGAGAGCACGGGACTGGAAGACTCCGGTAGCGTTCGCCGTGCGAAGGTCATCGGGATCCACTTTGCCTAAAGGTGACCTCAATGGCATCAAACCAATGGAACATAGAAGTCGGTCCATCGTTGCCCGTGAAGGCGAGAGGTGCACAAGCTTTGAAAATTTTGAAGCTGAATCGTGACTTGGGGTTTTCAGCTTTCGAGTCGACCGATGAGTTACTACTCATAGCATGAATTTCGAGACGATTTGCGGGATAACTTTAGCTATTTCCTTGGCTACCATTGTAGCGATACACTTATTCGGGTTGCTGCGTTTGGAGATTCCTCCTGGTATGTGATCCCATGAAGACATCTACATTGAAGGATTTGATAGGATGAGATTCGATTATAATAATTTTATGTTTAAAATATTTATTATTATTATTCATACAAGGCGTATAAACACATGAGCACGTATCCACGTAAACATATAAACACGTAGGCACATAAACACGTAAGCACATAGGCACGTAAGCACATAATCACGTAGGCACGTAAGCACATATTTGCACGTATTCACTTCTAATTAGCCATCATGCGTAGCACGATATGAGATGCAGTATAGCGAGATATAAGCGATATGTATATACATAAGCGGAAGGAGATAGTACCATGTATGAGACACAATGGACTCATGAGCGTATGCGGGTTGAGCGTTTAGTTTTGTTGGTGAATTAATTAGCGTTTTAGATTACGAGAGCTGTGCGAGTAGTGCATGCGTTTAGGGGGCGTAAAATAATAAAGCGAGAAATCGATAATGCGAAAATAAATAAAGCGAGAATCGAATAAAGCGAAAATTTCTCAAAATTTTAAACACATAAATAATAATAAACTCGATGATGCGTAAATCGACGATATAGGCTTAAATCAATTGGAGGTGTCCGGGGTTTTTAGACGTTGACTACCCAAAGTGGTTTGACTACCCTTTGAACTTGGACCCATGTTTTGGCCTAATAGATAGATGCTCTCACCGCAAGCGGCTAACGCATAATCCTTCCGGTTACTATGTGTTCCAACCCATCGGAATAATCGAGACTTTGGTAGATTGAAAATCAAAAGGCGGAATTTGTTACTAAGATGCGGTTTCACCCCTAACTTAGCAACGTCGTTCCTAGTTGTGGCTACGCGCGCCGATCACATCGGGCGTTCCATTATATAGAAATGGAGATTTCCGTCGAGGTTTGGATATCACTCCTAACTCAATGAAGGTATCTCGTGCGATAGAGAATGCGCGGAGTGAATGATCTCATCGAGAATTCTCGGTTTTCACACCTATTCTCGACTTGATCACTCGTTTTGTGTGATACGATCGTTTCCAAGCGTGTATATTGTGTTAGCCTTAGGAAAGGCACATTTAAGCATTTATGGCAAGTAGTTTTTTAAGTCAAAGGTAGGTTAATCGGGTACTTAAACATGTTACTACGTCGAATCATGGCAATTCTACCTATTATCCTAAGGTTATGGGCTCTGATACCAATCTGTCACACCCCAACCGATGGCGGAAACATCGGGGTTAGTGGCACTAGGCGACCAAATTGTCTCATGAGAATTCCATAACAATTATCTATCAACATCATTTAACATTTAACGTCCCATAAACCATTAAACACAATATTTCAAAATAATCATTACAGAAACTTGTTTTTTTCCCACAAAACTAACCGGGTTCGATTTTCCCTAGATTTATTACATTTGAAAACTAAACAAAAGCAAACTAAACTAAGCATGCTACATCTAAAGCATCCAAGCTAAAATCCTCAACCTGTTACATACGTTAAAATACAAGTCAATACAATTAAGTAAAGGTGAGCATACAGGTTTTAGTATTACTAGAATAAAGAGAAACCGCTCGCGAAATAGTCTAATTACATATCATGATACACAAAACACATCACACAGATAAACATAGGCTTATTTCTCATGCTAACTACCGTGAGAAGGCTTGCGCATCCATCCTAACTAGACCCCGTCGGGTGTTTGCACACTATAGTACCATACTAGCTAAGGAGGCAAGTTAACGAAAATAAGTCCTAGTCACATGTTTCTAGTATCACGTATAGAGCATACATAATCAGATTATTCGCGTGTGATAAACAGTTTGAGTTGTGAAGTGATTTTGATAGAGGAACGCATGTAACACCCAAAAAGTGCGTTAAAGCGAAAACGGGTCAAGTATACTCACTGTGGGTGCGTTTAGGAGAGATTAGACGACTGTCGAGAGGTGAAGAGGAGCGCCGGATCAGCCTGCATACGCGAACGGAAGAGCATCAGTCTCCGAAAAGCTGAAACGTTTAAGTTTGGATTGAACAGTAGGCAAGTTCGGCTGAACTTGTATGTAGACATACAAGTTCGAGCGAACTTGTATAACCTGCTGAGCTGAGAGTCAAGTTCGGGCGAACTTGTAAGTTTCTCAAGGAAACTTGACAAGTTCGATCGAACTTGTGGGGTTTTAATAAGTGGGTTGACAAGTCGGACGAACTTGTGGAGTTTCCTAGGAAACTTTGCAAGTTCGAGCGAACTTGAGGGTCTTCTGTTGAATATTGGCTATTTTCACTCAAGTTCGGCCGAACTTGACCCCTTGAGGGCAAGTTCGAGCGAAGTTGGCTACTTGTGTTGTCAAAAATCAGTGCATTCTCGAGCGAATTTGATGTTTTCGGGTCCAAATCATGCGTTTTCGCGTCGTTTGCTGAGGAAATCGAGTGCCCATCCCTCCAACCTTAAGCCACTGAGTAGAGCTTAGGCCGGAGAGGTCTTTTGGAGCGAACTTAGCCATTTTACAGAAATTCGGGCTAATCCGGGCGAACTTGAAGGTTCGTACCGGTTAGTCCAGCTTGTGTAAAGTGACGATTTTGTCCTTGTGCTTCCGGATCTGAGATCTAGCTTCGACAACGCCTCGTTCCACTCAAAAGTGAACGAAACATGCGTCATTAGTCCGAAAATGGTGTAAAAATCAAGGTTTTAAAAGGTTTTCTCATATCTAGTATAGATACGAGTGACAACAGAAGTTTTGAGGGAAAAAGATGAAGATTTTCGTAAACAGAAGAGATTTGATGAAAACAAAGGCAATGCCTTGTGCAAAAGCGTTGTAAAATGTTGTAAATCGTTGTTGAACATCCTTGTAGTTGAAATCGGGTTGATTCTTACTTAGAAAACAGAGGGTTTTGGGTTTCGGGAGCTCTGGGCGAACTTACAGCAAGTTCAAATGAGAGAATGGAGCTGAGTATTTATAGTTAAAGGCAAAAATGAGAGCTGGTGAGTCAAGTTCGGTCGAACTTGCATGGAATTCATGCAAGTTCGGCGAACTTGCTAGGTTTTCAAGAGGAATTAGTGAAGTTCGGCCGAACTTGTATATGTGTGTACAAGTTCGAGCGAACTTGTGGAAAGCAATAGATTCTTTTGTCTCAGGCAAGTTCGGGCGAACTTGCGGTAGTCAAGTTCGGCCGAACTTGGCCTGGTGACCAAGTTTCATTTGCTGATTTCGCGTTAAGTGTTTGTTTGGCGATTCAGTTTGTATTAAATAGTTTTATTAAGCGTTATAATTGATATAATAGTGCGATTTAGCGATTTGAGTGTGCGAGAGAAATGCGATAGCGAGCGTAATCATAACCACAAACATACACAACACATAAATTACATAAAACCATATAATTAACTGCAAGTTGCGATGCGATGAGATTAGCGATGCGATTTAATAAGCGATTTAGATGTGATATAACATACATAATTGTAATTAATTAACATAAACTTTTCTTATAAACGAATCTCGAGATTTACAAAGGATAGATACATTCGATAATAAAAGAAAAAGATAACAACGAAATTCTGAGTTGTTACAAAATTCTGGGGACTGCCGTTTCGTATGTGAGTACTGTAGTGCAATGTTCTGGTTTGGAGAAAGAGTTTTATATGCTTCCCGTAGTGAACAGCCACAATATAATCAATTTTGTAAATCAGGTTGTGTAAGGCTGCCATTTCCTCTTAATCCCCCAGTTGTCATAGGAAACTTTTTGAAAAATCTCATTTCATGGAAAATATTAGAGCATATAATAATATGTTCTCCATGACATCGTTTGGAGCAGACATTAATGATACTGTTAATGATGGTCGTGGTCCCTACGTCTTTAAAGTTTCAGGACAGGTTTCACATTGGATTGGATCTTTATGTCCTCTGTCAAATGAGAAACCCCGTTTTCTTCAAATGTATATTTATGATACAACAAATGAAGTTTCAAATAGGCTTCGCTTCTTTTCTAACTCAAGTGGCCGAAATCTTTCTGGTGCAATTGTAAGTGATCTAAGTGAAACGTTTCATTCTTGCAATGAATATGCTCGCCTTTTTAAGAATTTATTGAATTGTGTGGTAACACAAACGCCATTGAATTTGGTATTCGTCTTTATAACAATGTTCCCGAACGAAGATATGAACCTCCTGTACCTGGTACATAAGGTGGCATCGTAGTGCTGATGATTCAAATATTAGCAATTATGATATTGTTCTTCACACAAAGGATGGTACTCCTCAAAGAGTAAGCAAACTTCATCCGTCTTACATGCCTTTGTAATATCCTCTACTTTTTCCATTTGCTGAGCAAGTTTGGTCTCCAAGCCTTGATTGCGTATGGGTGATCATTCACGAAACAAACAAATGACTATCAACATGTACTACAGTTATCAACTTCATGACCGTCAAAATGTGTATTCTCTTTTGCTAAAAGCTGGTCGATTATTTCAACAATATATGGTGGATGCATATATATGTATAGAACAGAGTAGATTGAAATATATAAATGCCAACCAAGATTTGTTCCGTTCAGAGTATGTCGCTGGTCTCTATGATGCTCTTTCTAGAGGTGATACAAATTGCCACAATTTAGGCAAGCGAATCTTCTTGCCATCGTCGTTCACAAGGGGCCACGGTATATATATAAGCATTATCAGGATGCCCTAGCAATATGCAGGGTCTTTGGTAATCCCCAGTACTTAATTACATTCACATGCAATGTTAAATGGCCAGAAATCGTTAGACACTTTATTGCCATTGGTTGCGCGCGTTCTGAAGATCGTCCTGATATTATAGTGTAACAACTCCGAATTTCGTTGTTATCTTTTCTTTTATTTTTCATTATATGCACCTTTTGTAATTCCGAGATTCGAATTATAAGAAAGTTATGTTAATTAAGTTATGTTTATATCGCATCTAATCGCTTATTAAACGCATCGCTAACCTAATCGCAATCACAACTAATTATGCTATTATACGAGCCGATTTGTGTTATTGTTTAATAAACACTGGTGCCATCGCATCGCTTATCTCATCGTATCGCAAAACGCAGTTAATTATGTGGAATTATATTTTATGTGTGTTATATTTGTTTCTGTTATGGTTATAATCACTATCGCAATGCTCTCACACGCTCGAATCGCTATATCGCACTAATACATCAATTACAACGCTTAGTATAGCTATCTAATACGAACCAAATCGCAGAACGAACTCGTAACGCGAAATAATCGAACAAAACTTGGCCATTAGGTCAAGTTCGGCCGAACTTGTCTAATGCCATCAGATTCTCATTCACAACAAGTCCGCCCGACTTGTATAAAAACTCAGCACAACATACAAGTTCGCCCGAACTTACTGTCTGCCCTCACAATCTCACCTCACTTATAAATACTCAGCTCCATTCTCTCATTTGAACTTGCTGCAAGTTCTCCCGGAGCTCTCAAAACCCGAAACCCTTTGTTTTCTAAGTAAGATTCAACCCGTTTCAACTACAACAACGTTCAGCAACGTTTTACAACGATTTTGCACAAGGCTTTTGCCTTCGTTTTCATCAAATCTCTTATGTTTTACAAAATCTTCATCTTTTTATACAAAACATCTCTTTTCCCCTCAGATCTACTCTTAGATCTGAGTAAAACTTTTTAAAATATTGATTTTACACAATATTCGGACTAATGACGTATGTTTCGTTCACTTTTGAGTGGAACGAGGCGTTGTCAAGCAAGATCTCAAATCCGGAAGCACAAGGACGAAATCGTCACTTTACACAAGCTGGACTAACCCGTACGAACCATCAAGTTCGCCCAGATTAGCCCGAGTTTCTTAAAATGGCTAAACTCGCTCCAAAAGATCTCTCCAGCTTAAGTTTTACTCAATGGCTTAAGGTTGGAGGGATGAACACTCGATTTCCTCGGCAAACGACGCAAAAACGCACGATTTGGATGCAAAAAACGATCAAGTTCGCTCGGAATACATCAAGTTCACTCGAACTTTATCACAGGTTGGTGACTAAGTTCGCCCGAACTTGGTCTCCTACATCAAATATGCAAGAATGGCACAAGTTCATCCGAACTCTGTTCAATTCTCAAGAGAATTAGACAAGTTCGCCCGAACTTGTCCTCCTCAGTTAACACACCTTACAAGTTCGCCCGAACTTGTATGGAAACATACAAGTTCGCCCAAAGTTGTCTCATATCTCAACAGGTTTTCACAAGTTCGCCCGAACTCGTATGGAAACATACAAGTTCGCCCGAACTTGTCCTCTGCCCAATCCAGACTTAACCGTTTCAGCAATTCGGAAGACTGATGTACTTCTGTTCGCTTACAGGCTGATCCGGCACCTCCGCAACTCCTCTCAGATCCTGAATCTCTACCAAAAACGCACCGACAATGAGTATACTTGAACCCTTTTTCGCTTAAACGCACTTTTGGGTGTCACATATGTTCGTATATCAAAACACATCACACAACTCAAATGCTTATTCGACATCCCGCTTATACATGACTTTATGTGAAATCTGCTGAATTGTATGTATTGCTTGATTGCTTGTACACCACCCTTAACATGATAGTATACTAGAGGTTGACCCCCGACCTGGAGGCCTGGGGTTGTTAAGGCTCACACTTTTATTTCACATTTATTTTCATTTTTAGGATGTGAACGCTTGCTCGCATGCCTCGATCAATCGCGGTTTGTTGGTTTGCATGAATCTAAGTAGTTACATCATTCACAACTATTACGTATGTCATGCGGTGTATGCTAAACGCTTTTATATCTATATTATATGCAAAACTCGTATGCTCACCTTTACTTAATTGTATTGACGTTTTATTTTAACATATGTGGCAGGTTGAGGACTTTAGCTTGGATGCTTAATGTTAGGTTTTGCCTTAGAATATCTTGTAATAAATCTAGGGAAGATTGGATCGGATGTTATGTTTAAGAGATGATTTCGAATTATGTAATGATTGTTTGAAGATTTTATGAGTTTGATAATATGGGATATTGAATGTTGATTATTGTCTTTAAATATTGTTATGGAATCTCTTGATCAATCTGATTCGCCTAGTGTCGCGCCCCGATGTTTCCGCCATCGGTTGGGGTGTGACACATTGGTATCAGAGCCATAACTATAGGGAAAGTAGGTAGAATTGCCATGTTTTGCCTTAGACTATAGTTAGGATACCAAATCAGACTATTACGCATCGATTAAATGCCGAAAACTCATACGAACAGACAAGTCCGCCCAAACTTGGAGGACAAGTTCGCTCGAAATTGATCAAGTTCGCCCGAACTTGATCAAGTTCGCCCGGACTTGACCAAGTTCGCTCGAACTTGCCTGTCCCTCAACACTCAAACAAGTTCGGCCAAGGTTAGACAAGTTCGCTCGAACTTGACGTCAGTTTGATGCCAAGTTCACCCGAACTTGATCAGAATCCTTCGGCACGAACTTTTAAACATTGCTTTTCCTAAAGCAACCACAACACACACTGAAGAACGCTCGTATCACATAAAATGAGTGATCCAGCCGAGAATAGGTGTAAAAACCACGAACTCTCGATAAGATCATTCACTCCACGCATTCTCTCGCACGAGATACCTTCGTTGAGTTAGGAGTGATATCCAAACCTCGACAGAAATCTCCATATCTATCTAGTGGAACTCCCGACTTGATCAGTGAGCATAGCCACAACTAGGAATGATGTTGTTAAGTTGGGGGTGAAACCCGCATCTTAATAACTAGTTCCACTCCTCGATTTTCAATCTCACCAATGTCTCGATTATTTCAATGACTCGGAACACGACGTAACTGGAAGGATAAATGCCGTTAACCGTTGTACGGCGAGAGCATTTGTCTATTAGGCCAAATCGTGTGTCCGAACTCATAGAATTTTCGAATCACTTTGGGTAGTCAACGTCTCAAAACCCAGGACGCTCCCAATTGATTTAAGCCTATTATCGTCGATTTTATGCATCATAGAGTTTATTATTATTTATGTGTTTAAATTTTGAGAATTTTCGCTTTATTCGATTTCTCGCTTAATCGATTTCTCGATTTATCGCTTTTACGCTCCATCGATATATGCACTACTCGCACAGCTCTCGAAACCAAAAACGCTAATTAACTAACCAACCAAACTAATCGCTCTACTCGCTTACACCTATGAGGGCATGTGTGCCTCATGCACGGTATTACTCGCCTATCTTGCTTATATCTCGCTATTATATCGCATCCTGAACGCGCTACGCTTTACTTATAAGAAGGTGAATACGTGCAAAGTATATGTTTACATGAATTATGTGCTTACGTGCTTATGTGCAACGTGCTTATGTGCCTACGTGTTTACTTGCCTAGGTGTAAATTTGTTTTTGTTCCTTTTATGAATAATAATAATAAATACTTTAAACATAAACCTATTATAATCGAATATCATCCAATCAAATCCTTCAATGTAGATGTCTTCAATGGGATCGCACACCAAAAGGAATCTTCAGCGCGACCAAGCTGACAAGCGCATTGCATCACTGGTAGCCAAGGAAATGGCCAAAGTGATCCCCCAGATAGTCAGCGAAATCCAAGCCGCCAACAGCAAGACTTCTGTGGACTCGAAAGTCGATCCGCCCAAGTCATCATTTAATTTCAAGTAGTTTAAGGCTTGTGGACCCCTCACTTTCTCATGCATCGAAGGACCTAGTGTCATGTTTCACTGGTTCAACGCTATCGAGGTCACACTTCGCCAGATTGGGTGTCCCGAACCCCTTCGCACTACTAACGCTACGGGCGTCTTCCAGTCTAGGGCTCTCGACTGGTGGACCGCGGAGCGTAACAGGAGGGGAAACAATGAAGCCTACGGACTCTCATGGGAAGAACTCATGGAGCTTATGATCAAACAATTCTGTCCTCCCTATGAAATTCAGAAGTTGGAAAACGAATTTTGGGGAATTAAGCAAGACGGACCCGACAATGCTGGTTTAACGGCTCGATTCAAACAGTTGAGCATCATCTGTCCCGGTCAAGTTGACACGACCGAGAAAGCAATCAACAAGTACATCAACGCTCTGCCCGATTGCGTTGCTGACTTTGTTCAAGCAACACGCACTACTACTATCGAAGAGACCTACCAGCTAGCCGCAGAGATCAACGACAAACGGGTTCAATTTGGTTACTTTAAGAACATCAAGGTCGCAAATCAAGCCATTACCGAATCAGCAGCTCCTACCGATCAGTCTCGAGAGGCAAGGAACAGTCGCCGTGGTCGCAAGCGAGAAAACCCTAGCAAGAACTTTGCTCTCACTGCTCCAGCAAACCCTCAGCCGCTCCAATCTTCAGCCCCCAACGCACCGCCGGCAAAGCGTGCGTATACTGGCCCGCATCCTTTGTGCTCAAAATGCACATATCATCATGCAGTTGGAGGCAACTGTCGCTTCTGCACCAACTGCAATATCTACGGCCACTTTACTGTCAGTTGCCGTTCAGGCCCTCGTCAGTCAGCTCCTCAGGCCCCTGCAGCACCAGCTTTACCAGCTCCTCCCCAGGCCAATCAGCAGCCAGCTCCAAGAGCACGTGCCTGTTACACGTGCGGTGACCCGAATCATTTCAGTAATGTATGTCCAAACAAACCTGTGAAGCAGGAACAACAGCAGCAGCTACATCCACCACAGCCTCAGCAGCAACAACAACAGGCTGCACGCGGACACGCCTTTAATCTCAACCATCGCCAAGCCCAGAACGACAACAATGTTGTCAATGGTACGTTCCTTGTCAATGGTATTTATGCTTCATGTTTATTTGATACTGGTGTCAATAATTGTTTTGTATCGTTAGAATTCGAAAAGGTTTTAAAATGTAAACTCCCAAAGACTTTTGATGTGGAAGTCGCCACCGGAAAATCCGTTACCGTTACCTCCGTCCTACGTGGTTGTTCTCTCGATCTCAACAACCATGTCTTCTCGATCAATCTCATACCTATGCAGTTAGGTAGCTTCGATATCATAGTAGGCATGGATTTTCTTCGTGAAAATCATGCTGAAGTTGTATGCTTCGATAAAATAATTCGCTTCCCTCTCTCAAATGGTGATCAACTCCATGTTTACGGTGAAACTCCCTCAAAGAAGTTGATGCTTTTGTCATGTACTGGAGCACACAAATGTTTGCGAAAGCAATGTGTTGCCTTCCTAGCTCATATCGTGAACCCGGTTTTAAAGGCATTCCCGTTGTTCGTGAATTTCCCAAGGCTTTTCTAGACGATTTACCTGGTTTACCCCCTACTCGCGATGTTGAATTCTGTATCGATTTAGTTCCTGGTGCTACTCCTGTTGCAAAAGCCCCTTATCGTCTCGCACCATCGGAAATGCGCGAGCTATCAAGCCAACTTCAAGAGCTTCTTGATAAAGGTTTCTAACGCCCGAGCACTTCGCCTTGGGGCGCACCCGTTCTTTTTGTGAAAAACAAAGATGGGACGTTCCGAATGTGCATCGATTATCGTGAACTTAACAAACTCACGATAAAGAACCGCTATCTTCTTCCTCGAATCGACGACTTATTTGATCAGCTTCAAGATGCTACTTGTTTCTCTAAGATCGATCTTCGTTCCTGTTATCATCAGTTACGCATGTTAGAACAAGACATTCCGAAAACCGCCTTTCGTACCCGTTATGGCCATTTTGAAT
The DNA here is from genome assembly GCA_947069175.1 of Scalesia atractyloides. NCBI lineage: Eukaryota > Viridiplantae > Streptophyta > Magnoliopsida > Asterales > Asteraceae > Scalesia > Scalesia atractyloides. The sequence continues at coordinate 18,062,564 of CAMTDV010000014.1, read as the reverse complement.
TCGTGGTAATGCCTTTTGGTCTCACCAATGCACCTGCGGTCTTCATGGATTTGATGAACCGTGTGTGTCAAGCTTTCCTAGATCGTTTCGTCATTGTGTTTATCGATGACATCCTTATATATTCGAAGTCGAGAGACGAACATGCGCGCCATCTCCGTTTAGTCCTCGAACTTCTTCAAGGTAATCGCCTTTATGCTAAATTCTCTAAATGTGAATTCTGGCTCGAAGAAGTCCAATTTCTCGGCCACATCGTTAATAGTCAAGGAATTCACGTCGACCCTGTAAAGATTGAAGCTGTCAACAGTTGGATTACTCCAAAGAATGCTTCCGAAATCCGTTCATTTCTTGGATTGGCGGGTTACTACCGTCGATTCATCACCGACTTCTCGAAAATCGCCGTTCCGCTTACCGCTTTAACTCATAAAGAGAAACCTTTCGTTTGGGATTCCAAGAAAGAGGAGGCTTTTAGGCTGAACACGGCCCGTGCTGCGGTTACCTGCTTTGAACTTTTTCTTGCAGAAGCTGAGCACGGGGCGTGTTAGGCTGAACACGGCCCGTGTTGCACATGCTGGAAAGTTGAAATTTTGTCGGAAGGCACTGTTTTCATGCATGGGGTGTGGTTTTGACGTCCCTTTGGTAGTTTCCATCTTTTCTCGTGTGTTTTATTTCTGAAAAGTAAGACTAGACTAGAAAACATTAAACTAAGTTAATACTAAGGATAGTTCCGCGGAATACCTCCGGGGTGCGCCACATTTATAAGGGTCCTTGGCTAGACCCAATACCTGTCATATATCACTCAAGTGGGATGTCTTACACCCCATGTTGCATCGCTCGAGCGCGTCATTTAAGCTTGAGTTTATGACTTTCATGTAGTTGACTGGGTCATCTTCAATTCTCTTCCCTACCCCAAACATCATTTCCTTGTCTCCTACCCTCAATGTTAGTTTCCATCGCTCATGTCCACCATAGCTCGAGCGGTGGCGAGAAAAGGTCTTCCCAAAATGAGCGGAACTTCGGCATCTTCCTCCATGTCGAGTATGACAAAGTCGGTAGGAAAAACAAATTCTCCAACTTTGACCAAGTGATTCTCGGCGATTCCTTGAGGGTGTTTGATTGATCTATCGGCGAGTTGAATACTCATTTTTGTGGGGGTTGGTTCTCCGAGCCCAAGAAGCTTGAACATTGATGTGGGCATGAGATTGATACTAGCCCCTAGGTCGGCTAGTGCGTTTCGAATAGGTGATCCACCAATTGAGCAAGGAATGGTGAAGCTTCCGGGGTCGATCTTCTTTTGTGGGAGTTTGTTGAGGAGTACAGCGGAGCATTCTTCACTTAAGTTAACAAATTGCAATGTTTCAACCTTTCGTTTGTGAGTGAGAAAGTCTTTCATAAATTTTGAATATTTTGGCATTTGAGTGAGGACTCCACAAAAGGGAGGTTGATTTGCAATTGTTTTAGGAGGTTTATGAATTTTGTGAATTGCTCATCGGTCTTTTGGCGAAGTAAACGACCGGGGTAGGGCATTGATGGGTTTTTCGTTGGTTCGGGATGTTGTGTGGTAGTAGTTTCTTGATGTTTAGGAGGTGTGAGTGTGTTTTGTTCGGGTGGACTGTTGTTGGTGGATTGTGGCGGTGTTTCCTCAGGACCTACTTTTCGGTTTCTTAAGGTTATGAAGTGTACTTGTGCATTTGGATTGGTTTTGGTATTACTAGGTAGTGCGCCTTGCGGTCGTTTGGACAAATTTTGGGCGAGTTGGCTAAGTTGTTTTTCAATGTTTTGAATACTCGCCCTTTGGTTCCTAATGTCGGACCCTGTTTGTGAAAACCGGTCCGAGTGTCTTTTTCGGTTTCGGAAATAAGGCGGGTGATGAGGTCTTCAAGCCTCTCTCGGCCTCCTTGTTGTTGAGTGAAATTTTGTGCTTCGTTTCTTGGTTGTTGTTGAAAGTTAGGTCTTTGATTTTGTTGGTTACTAATATTCCCTGGTTCCCTCCAACCAAATTTAGGATGGTTTCGCCATCCTTGGTTGTAGGTACCTGTAGGAGGGCCTGATGGTCTAGGTCGATTATCTACGTAGTTTACCATTTATGTGTGGTTTTCCATGTCTTTCATACAACTCCAATTTTCATGTGACCCACAACACCATTCACAAGCGATAATCGAAGCTGTTTTTGTCATTTCTAATTTTTTTTTAGGATAAGGCTTCGATTTGGGCTTGTAATGAGGTGTTTTCGTCAATCTTATGGGCGCTCGGGGAAATAGACTTTGAACTCCGAGGGTTTGCCATTGAAAATTGTTTTGAACAATTTCCCCAGTTTGATTGTAAATTTCGTGAGGTCGTCTATTACCTAGGAGTCCCCCGGAGCTCGAGTCTAGTGTTTGTCTCGTGTGTGGCAACAGTCCATTATAGAAAGTGGATACTTGTTGCCATACTGCGAGGCCGTGGTGCGGGCATTTTCTCAAGAGCTCCTTGAACCTTTCCCAAGTTTCATACAAAGATTCCCCGTCCTCTTGTGAATAAGTATTGATTTCTGTCATTAGTTTAGCGGTCTTAGAGGGCGGAAAATATTTGTATAGAAACTTTTGAGCAAGTTCATCCCAAGTGTTTACTGAACCACTTGGGAGGGTATTTAGCCAAGCTTTGGCTTGGTCTTTTAACGAAAATGGGAAGATGCGGCGGCAAATGGCATCATTTGATGCTCCATTGATTCGGAATGTGTCGTATATTTCCAAAAAAATTGGTAATATGTAAGTGGGGATCTTCATCGGGAAGGCCGTGAAACGTGGCGGAATTTTGGAGCATTTGAATCAAATGTGGTAGTTCGAAGTTGTTAGCATCAACGTTTGGTGCATTGATTACGGCCCCTAGATTACCGACCGTGGGCCGTAGGTAATCCATTAGGGTACGTTGATCCGCCATTGTGGTTTGATCCTCCAAAGCTTTCTCCTTATTTTTGGCCTTTAACCTTTTCTTAGAAAGCGTTCGGGATCGTCTAGAGGTTCTTTTATGTCTTTATCAGAACTAGAGCTCATGCACCGTGTAGAGATTTCATCTTCTGTACTTCAGTTCAAAGTCCTGTGATTAGAATAAAAAGATACGGGTCAGATTACATCACCACGGCCCCGTGTTCAATGACCACGGCCCGTGGTTGAGATACAACAGTTTTATTTTCTGGATCCCAGTTACAGAGGAGCTGGACGCGACCCCTAGGTGCACCGCCATGGCCCGTGTTCACTCTTCTGTGACAAAAAACTTCTTACTACCAGTGATGATATTGGGCACGGCCCGTGTTCACCCAACACGGCCCGTGCTGCACATCTGTAGAAAATGCAAATTTCCTAAAAATTAAAAATTCCTAAAAATTAAAAATTCCTAAAAAGAAAAAGAAAAATATGTTAAAAGTAATTAGGCCGGTGATTTTAAACTTTCTCAAAATCCTTGTGTCCCCGACAACGGCGCCCAAAAACTTGGTGTGTGCTAAGCGTACTATATTTTTATTGTTATTTTTAGTCCATTTTACGCATAGTCAAGTTTTAAATTTATAAACACGATATTCTACTAACACTAAACACACATTTGGGCAAGTGCACCCATCGTGAGTGTAGTATAGCGTTGGTAAGATACCGAGATCGTCCAAGGACACAAGAGCTTTTAATACCGGTTTATCGTCAACGTCTAATCAATCTAAATTTTGGATAAAAGTTTTTAAAAACATAAAGATAAATAAAATAAAATGAAATACAAATAGACAAGATAGAATCACTTGGATCCAACTTATCTTTTATGTATCCTTTGATAGTTTTCTCACTTTCAGACTTTTTAAGAGATTATCTTAGTTATAGTAGTAGGCCCCTCTTTTGAAGGTGACGTTACCCTCAACCCAGTGGTTTGCATGACCAAAATAATGACATGAATGTAAGCCAAAAAAGTCAACATATCAGTAGATAACTTGTTTGCATGCTTGTTTCTATTTTAAATCTCATTTTACGCAAATGGGCGAATTAGTCATATTTAGCACATCGATGAAACTTGCGCATAACTCGGAATATGATTATGATCATGTAGTATGACCTCAGAGGGTTATACTACATTATAATAGGATCATAATGCAACATAGAATTGGCCTTGAAAGACATAAAATCAGGTCAGAACTGAAAGTCAAAGCAGAAGTCAAACTTTGCGACTTTCGGGTGTGAACCGACCTTAGACCTGGATTTGACGAGCGAACATGTTCCCGCATGTTCTTATAATTATTACAAGTTATTAGAGTGACAAATCCGATTTTATATCATGCACATCATCAGTTATGAATTTATTCCCAAATCTGACCCAGTTTAACTTTTTATGAATTAGTTTGACTCGTCAATTGGTTATGCAAACGTGGTAATCAGGAGGTGCCCATTTGAGGGATTATTACCTACCTTATTACAATCACGTAACCATGTTTGATTCGAACCATGGCTGGACCGATAAAGATTAAACCGAAAGTCAAACAGCTTTTACGACAAGCTTGACTTTTGGCTTAAAAGCTTCATAAAATGAATAAGGAGGATTAAGGACACTTACTAAGGGTCCTTGAACGAATTTAGAACAGGCTTGAAGATTGCTTGAGCTCCGGAACTGGCAGAGATTTGAGGATGAGAGTTTGAAGAATGTGCAAGTTCTTTGAGGATGAATCAAGACTTCAATTTATGGAATTGGAAGATGTTGGAGGTGGATACAAGTGTTTAGCATGCATCCCTGAGGTACACAAGTGTCCAGGTACGTGTCTTGAGCAGAGATATGTTGGAGATTCGCGAAAAGAGGTGGCATGCATGCAGGTCTGCAGCTGTCATGCATTTTCTGCGAACTGGCTTCTGTCGTGCGTCGAGAAGGGACATTAGGTCTCTGGCGCGTGGCGCCACATGTGTCAGTTCACAAAATTTCCATTTTGGCCCCTGGACTTCTCCAAACTCCCATATTTCGACATGCTTGCATATATTATTCAATATGGCAGCTAGTTGGCACTCTCGGAAGTACAACCGAACATTGTTAAGCTCCGGTTCGTTAAAAGGTCACTCAGAGGCATAGTTTAAGCATATTGACACTTGTAGTCCCTTAACTTTGTTATTGTCACTCAGAAGTTATTAAAATAACATAACGACGTTCTTGGTCCCTCTCGGTCGTCACTCGGCCCGAGGATCAGCGGGACACGTGCCGGGGTTTAATTGGACGGGAAATTACGAGGTGTTACAAGAGGTCTACCTCACTGCCACACTCTACTCTGGGTAACTGCTCCTTTCAGAATACATGATGCCTTAGAAGTTGACCCCTATGTTACTGCTGAATTTTTAAACCCTCACACAGAATCTTCTTTATATAAAACTGTTACGGAGTGTATGGCTCACGGTCCATGTGGATTGCTCAATCCAAAGGCTCCGTGTATGCGTGATGGTACATGTTCCAAAAGTTTTCCAAAAAACTTCGAACTCGTCACCCGTTTTGACAAGGAAGGATATGCTCATTATAAACGATCACCCAATGGCCATCATGTGTTGAGGAATGGCATTCAAATTGACAATGGTTATGTTACATACAACAAACGTTTGCGTAGTCGTTTCAACGCCCATATAAATGTAGAATACTGTGGATGGAACATGATGATTAAGTATTTATTCAAATACATATCAAAAGGAGCAGATCGTGTTAGATTTGCAATTCAGCAAGCCGAACAGGATTCAACATCGACATCCACAAATGGACATTCGTCAGTTGATGAGATTAAAAATTTTGTAGACGGGAGATTTATTTGCCCACACGAGGCGGCATGGAGAATTTTGAACTTCACGATTCATGAACGCAATCCTGCTGTGCAAATACTAGCAGTCCACTTGGAGGGAACGCAAAACGTCACTTTCAGAGACAATAGCAAATTGTAGTCCATTATCAACAACCCGTCTTTCGGGAAGACGAATTTAACCGAGTGGTTGTCTAACAACAACTCAGAATCAAAATCAGAAGGGCGAAATATGACCTACACTGAATACCCTTCCAAATATCGCTGGGATGCATCTGGGAAAGTATGGATTCGTCGAGTACAGTTACGAACTCCAGCAATAGGACGTCTTACGTATGTTCATCCCACTTCAGGGAGTTTTTTTATCTGCGCACGTTGCTATGTCATCAAAAAGGTTGTAAGTCGTACGCAGACATACGCACAGTTTCAAACACTACACATGCAACTTTTCGAGACACATGTGAGGCACTGGGTTTAATAGGTGATGATAGAGAATGGCAAACAACCTTTATTGATGCTTCCACTTGGGCCACTTTGTCTGAATTAAGATCCCTTTTTGTTCATATGCTTTTGTTTTGTGAGGTAAATAAACCTCTACTTTTATGGCAAACTGAATGGAAAAAGATGTCTGATGACATAGGTCTTTCAATTAATGGCTCTTCTCGAAATACCAATTCATTTCTAAATGACTTCGATTTACAACAACAAGTATTGTTAGAAATCGAAAAACTACTAAGATCTGCCACTCCAATGAAGTCACTTCAGAATTTTGGTCTTCCCATGCCATCTGAGGCTATCCTTGCAACATTGAAAACCGACTTCTAATGGAAGAAACAAGCTATGACAGACTAGCATTAGCTGTTCAACACTCTCAAATTGTAACACCTCGTAAAAACCCATCCAATAAAAGCTTGATTGGATGTTGATAATGATAATAAGGATATCCACCTGGTTGATAGGGATAGGGGTTAGGATAGTGAGCATTCATGGCCATTTCTAGATATGGGTCATTAAGAGGTATATTATGACTGTGGCTATGCTCTGGCCAAGTAGAGGGTTCGAATGGGTTATATCCAGGCAGGTTTGAATAAGAAGGAATAGGGTTATCATGGTGGTAGTGGTGGTGGCTCAGGCTCAACAGTTGGTTGTGGAAAATGTTCCACCAATGGTGAGGTATGAGAGGGCCCACCCATTTGTGGGTCCTCGGAAATAATAGGGTAAGGGTTAGGTGAGAGTGACCCTACTCTCGGTCCTAGGCGCACTGAAATGCGTGCTCCACGTCTTCTTGGAGGTGGAGGTGGTAGTGGCTGCTCCACTGGTGGTTCTTGTGGTGGAGTGTGGTATGAAGGTGTGTCGTGGTAGGATGGGGTATTATGGATAGAAGGGGTATTGTAGAATACATATTGTCCCCACCTTTCCTCGTAGCTGTCGGTGTAGAGATGAGGGGTTCCATTGTACGAATTAGAACCACTGGATATGTCAATGGGGTGACCCATTGATCCTGTTGCTAGCATTTCAGGGTCAGAATCTTCCTCCATTGGTTCCGGAGAATCTTCTGGAGGAGTTACCGAAAGGGAACGAAGGCGTATGTCGGTGTTATAGTATTCTTGAGATGAATGGGAGTGTTGGGGTTGTTGGGTATGGTGCGAATGTTGCGAATGATGGGAGTATGACGGTGTTGAGTATTCATGAGGTAAGTTCGGGTATGGCTCCCATGGTGACGAGGAATCGTCCGAACCTTCGTAGGGGTTGTACACGGGTGCTTTGGAAGGCACTTGTTTTAGGGATCCACTCCTCATTAGTCCTTTTCCTTTTGCTCCTCTCGAAAATTTAGGCGGCATGATTCCTGCTTCAACATAAGTTAAAACACAAAACAAGGAAATATAAAAAATAAGGAAATGAAAATTTCCTAGGTCATAGCTTAGACTCGAAAGTCTAAGGAATGTGTTACTGTGTCTTTGAGATCAAACACTAAAGACAAGTGTTGAATTCCCTCAAACGTTGGCTCTGATACCAACCTGTCACACCCCGATTTCCACATGCATTCCGGTGGGCCCGGTGGGGAGTATCGTGACGTACAGTTGATATCATCCCAACCAATTACAACACAGAGTAACACAGCGGAAAGCTTGGAGTAAAATATAAACTATTACAAACCAAAGTGTCCAAGAGTTCGAAACACAAATATACAATATGGCTTGTATGATCCACATGTGGATCGGAAATAAACATACACAAAATGATAACAGACGCTACAGGCTCAACTTCTAAGGTCGAAACTCCTTAATGTCAACGCCCCGCAGCTTCCGGCCTATTTCGTACTTGTACCTGTATTTTAATCTTTGAAAATACGTCAGTTTACACTAGTAAATACACTCAACCGACTCATTTTAAAATCCTTTCGAAAATCATTTAAGGTGCACTTGGCACATTTTTATAAATAACTTGGGATAGTACAAATGACCTTGTATACAAATTTACATGTCAGGCTTTTACATATGGAACCGAGTACAGAAACCGAGCCTGATCGACTGACACACCACTCTGAACTTTCACATAGAAAGTAGATAGCAATTACCCAGTGTATGCCTACACGCCATGCTATATTGTCGTGGCCACTAGCACTTTAGTGAGCCAAGGATATCCCGGACACGGTCAAGTCCACCCCCAATGTTTTAGTTTCAGACAAAACATATCAAAACCGGGTTATGCAAGATTTTAGTTAATTATCACTACTGAATAAAACATAATCCCATACCCGACCAAGCGGTAATAATTTACCGTATCACAAGCCCGTATAGGGAAAATAAGTTAAGGGTATTTACCCGAAGTTAAGTCTTCGGAAAGTCAGAACTCAGCCGCAGATCAAAGCAAGTACAGGTACAATTTATCAGAAGGCGTTTAGTCTGGAGTGATGGTAATTAATAACCAATATTAGAATGCTAAAGGGTCCTTAATTAAGTCCTAGACTTGGACCGGTTAGTCTTACGCTAAAATAAGATACGGTATGATAAGCTAGATTAAGCGGTGACCGGAATAGGATGTTAGTCAGACCCGAAAAGTTTATCAACTTGTCTAATATGGGTAAACCAACAACATTCTGGATTTTGATAGAGGAATGACAAAGTTAAACCCGTTTCGGTTTAAGTACGTAAATTAACTACGTAAGCTTAACCGAACGCATATAGGTGAAATCGGGTAACCGAGAGAGTCATATATAAGTTCCATATGAACATATGTTTAAAATATGATATAAAATTAGTAGTTTTGCAAAAGATAGGTCCGAGGTATATTTAAAACCGAATTATGCCTTACAAGGGCATTTTGGTCATTTTAAAGTTTATAAAAGATGTTTAAAATGAATTTGATGTCAAGGTTGTTAATATTCTGTAAAAATACTTATTTTATAACACTATAACAGTAGGATATCAAATATATGTGTGTTTGACGATTTTGAAATAATCTATGTCCCGTAAAGGCATTTTAGTAATTTCACACATAGCTTTGAAGCTAAAATTGGGATTCTGAGTCCGGGACTTGTACTTACTGTTAAGATGTTAAAAATAAGTTTATAAATCAGTAGGTAACAAGTCTTGGCTCATAGTTATGGTTTTAAACCATACTATGCGCCGGAAAGGCGTAAAAGTCGCTAAATGCCATTATATTCGATTGTTTAGGATAAACTGAGGTTAGGACCTGTTTTATATAACCAAAATAAGTTATTTATCATGTTTAATCAGTAGGTAAAAGATTTGGTTATAAAAAGTTTGGTTAAAGTCATGTTACGCGAAAAAGGGCAATTTAGTCATTTATCGGCAATTAACGAATCTTAAGCCCTCATTCAGGTTATAATCTGAATGAACATCCCAAATGGTTTTACTTATCCTAATTACATCAGTGAATATATAATCTTGATGATTAAACCTTGTTTATTTTTTCCAAAATGCCGAAAAGGGCATTTTGGCCATTTAAATGTCATAAACATTCCTTTGCGAAAACTTTTTATTATAATCAGATTCTTGACACTAACATAATTTATAATGTTTATAAATCAGTTTATGTCTTATATTTACATGCGTGGGTGTTTAAAATCAAGATTTGCACAAAAAGGACCTTTTTGCAAAGTTTATACAATTTTAGCGGAACTTGTATGTAAACTCAGAGATCTAAGGAATCGAGTCGAAACTTTAGATGGTCATTCTAAATATAATTATGGTCACAAAATGGTCAAAAGTCAGTAGCAAAGGTGGCTCGAAACAGGTCAGAAGCGAAAGTCAACAAAAGTCAACTGTTGTGACTTTTGGCTACAAACCGAGCCTAGACCAAAACTTGACGAGCCGAATCTGTAGACATATGTGTAATACTTATTTTTAGGTTGTTAGTGCATCAAAACATATTTTATAACATCTAGATCATTAGTTATGATTTTTATAGAAAAACTGGACAGTCTGACTTTATTTGACTTTTCGGTTGACTCGTCAATTGGTCATGAATCCGTGAAAATATGGAGATGCCCTCTGGAAGGATTAACACCTCTATTAATATGAACGTATAGGAACTTTCCTTACTCACAATGATGGAGTATTCACGGATTTAGAATAAGGTCAAGGCGTAATTACGACGAGACTTTGTTCTAGGCTAAAAGCTATAATAAATCACTAAATACGAATTTGAATACTTACATTATGTCCAAAGGAGTGGTAAGAACAAATTGGAATGCCTGAGAATGGCCAGAAGCTCGTTAAGGATGATTTTGATGAATTAAAGTTGGTGAAAATAATGGTTGCAACTAAAAATTCATCTCATAAGTAGCCAAGGGAGGATCCAGAGGTTTGCCAGGTGTTTAAGGACATCAACATGTGTCCCTAGACGTGTCAAGCATGCAAGGAAGGAAACAAATGCGACAAGAGGTGGCAGAACATGGCTCTGCCATGTTTCTGCTCGCTGGTAGGTCCTTACGAACCGTATGGGCTTGGCCTTGGGTCCGTAAAGACCTCAGGCGCCCATAGGTTTTATTTTCCTTATGGACCGTATGGCTTGAGCCTTGCGGTCCGTAAGGGGTGCCCAGAACTTGGAAATTTCCAAATCTTCATTTTAAGTCCCTCAATTTCAACAATCGCATAACGAGGTAATCATTTATTATTTCAACGACTTTGGTCCCTCCTGTTACAGCACACGGCCTTCAAGGATTACCGGGATACGTGTCGGAAAAATATTAGACGTAAAAAAAACACGAGGTATTACATCCTCACCCCCTTAAAATAAATCTCGACCCCGAGATTTTAATCAAACAAGTATGGGTATTTCTGTCGCATAACGGACTCAACCTCCCATGTGTATTCAGACCTCGACGAGCGTCCCATTTCACTTTCATGATCGGCACATGCTTCCTGCGAAGTTTCTTGACTTGTCTATCTTCAATTGCTATAGGTTTCTTAATGAAACGCAAGTTATTATCAATCTGCAGATCGTCATGTGGCATAGCCAACGACTCGTCTGCCAAGCATTTCTTCAAATTGGAAATGTGGAACACATCATGGATTCCACTGAACTTTTCTGGCAATTTCAATTTATACGCCACAGATCCAATACACTCAATAATCTCGAACGGTCCGATGTACCTTGGGCTTAACTTGCCTTTCTTTCCAAAGCGCATAACGCCTTTCCAAGGCGACACTTTTAGTAAAACCTTATCCCCTACTTGGAACTGAAGAGGTTTATGCCTCTTATCCGCATAACTTTTCTGCCTATCCCTGGCAGCCTTAAGACGATCACGAATTTGCAAGATCTTATCCGTCGTCTCCTGGACAATTTCTGGTCCTGTTAGTTGGGCTTCTCCAACATCTGCCCAGCAAAAGGGCGTCCTACACTTTCTCCCCTGTAAAGCTTCAAATGGGGCAGCTTGGATACTTGCATGGTAACTATTGTTGTAGGAAATTCTATAAGTGGTAAATGGTTATCCCAACTTCCACCTAGGTCGATAATGCATGCACGCAACATATCTTCCAGCGTTTGAATAGTACGTTCGCTTTGCCCATCAGTCTGCGAGTGATATGCCGTACTAAAATTTAGTCGGGTACCTAGGGCTTGCTGGAAACTTTTCCAAAAATGAAAAGTGTACCTTGTGTCCCTATTCGACACAATAGACACTGGTACGCCGTGCAGGGATACTATTTTATCCACATAAAGCTTTGCTAGTTTGTCTGAGCTATAAGTCTCGTTAATAGGTAGGAAATGGGCCGACTTAGTCAATCAGTCAACAATTACCCATATTGTATCATTTCCTCGCTTCGTCTTTGGTAATGTAGTAATAAAATCCATGGTTACACATTCCCATTTCAACATGGGAATTTCCAATGGTTGTAGTAACCCTGACGTTTCTGATGCTCGGCCTTAACTTGTGAACATGTCAGGCATTTAGCTACGTAAGTAGCTATCGATTTCTTCAATCCGGACCACCAATAATCGGGTCTCAAATCCTTATACACTTTATCACCACCCGGGTGAATCGAGTATCTAGAACTGTGTGCTTCTTGGAGGATCAAATCCCTAAGTCCTCCAAAGACAGGAATCCAAATTCGCCCACAGAATCTAAGAATTCCGTCACTTCCTGGAATCAGTTGCTCCACCATTTTTCCCAATTCTTCACTGGGAAGATTTGCTTCTAATAACGCTCGCTTGGCTTCCAAGATTTTATATTTCAAATTGTTTCTTACTTCAATGCTTTTGGCATTAACCCGAATAGGCTTAACCCTTTCTTTACGGCTCAAGGCATCGGCAACCACGTTTGCCTTGCCTGGGTGATAACGAATTTCACAATCATAATCGTTTAGCGTGTCCATCCACCGACGTAGTCGCATATTCAGATCCTTCTGGTTGAACAAGTGCTGAAGGTTCTTGTGATCGGTGTATACACTTGGTTCCATATAAGTAATGTCTCCATAGCTTCAGCGCAAATACCACAGCACCCAGTTCCAAGTCAGTGTGGTTAATTTCTTTTGTGTATCTTTAATTGCCTTGAAGCATAAGCGATCACTTTTCCCCGTTGCATGAGTACACATCCCATGTCAGTATGTGAAGCGTCACAGTAAACTATGAAATCTTCATACCTTCAGGTAGAGTCAACACAGGAGCATTGCTCAGTTTTTGCTTCAACGCTCAAAAGCTTCCTGTTGTTTCAGACCCCAAATAAATTTTACATCCTTGCGAGTCAGAGTAGTCAAAGGAGTAGCTATCCTTGAGAAATTCTCTATAAACCTTTGTAATTTCCTGCCAATCCCAAAAAGCAACGGATCTCGAAGGGGTTTTAGGAGCTTGCGAGTTCATAACGGCCTCGACCTTAGCGGGTCTACTTGAATTCCACGTTCACATGACAACGTGTCCTAAGAACTGAACTTCACGCAACCAAAATTCACATTTCGAAAATTTTGCGTAGAGCTTCTCTTGTCTTAATAATTCCAGAATACACCTCAAATGTTTCTCGTGGTCAGCCTGACTGCGAGAGTAGATAAGTATATCGTCTATGAAGACAATGACAAACTTATCCAAGTACGATTTGCATACCCTATTCTTCAAATCCATAAAAGCCGCAGGTGCATTAGTGAGCCCAAATGGCATCACTAAGAACTCGTAATGTCCATACCTCGTTCTAAATGCTGTCTTCAGAACATCTTCTGTATGAACCTTGACTTGATGGTATCCAATCTCAAATCAATCTTTGAAAAGTAGTTCTCCTTGAAGTTGATCAAATAAGTCATCGATCCTGGGTAATGGGTAGCGGTTCTTGATAGTTAGATTATTCAGCTCACGGTAGTCAATGCACATCCCCATCGAACCGTCTTTCTTTTTCATGAACAAGATTGGAGCTCCCCAAGGGAAGAGCTCGTTGGATAAAACCCTTTTCCGTAATTCGTCTAGCTGGGTTCGCAATTCCTTCATTTCTGTGGGTGCCAGTCGGTATGGGGCTTTTCGCAATAGGGGCGGCTCCCGATATGATATCAATTCTAAATACCAGCTTGTCTGTCTGGAGGCAGACCAGCAAATCTTCCGGGAAAACATCTGTAAACTCAGAGATAACGGGCAAGTCTTCAATTTTTGGCTTTGGCTCGTCAATGGTCACTTGTGCCATATAAATGACACAACCTTTCTTTAAACACTTCGATGCTTTAGTAGTGATCCCTTTTTTGATAATCCATAATAACGATCTCCTTGTATAGCGAGTGTATCTCCAGTTGGGGTTTTGATTTAGATGAGTTTCTTGTTACAGACTATATGGGCTTGGTTTCTAGACAACCAATCCATACCAAGACACTACATCGAATCCTGCCAATTTCATGGCAGAAGTGAAACGGGAATGGAATGATTCTTGATACGATATGGAACATCCATCTAGAATCGTAGAAGCGGTCTCAATCGTTCCATCAGCGAGTTCTACGTTATAGGTTACGTCTAGAGTTCTTATAGGTAAGTTTAATAAGGCACTAAACTTATGATCTACAAAAGATTTATTGGCTTCGGAATAAAAAAGAACTCTAGCATAAACATCATTTATAAGGAAGTACCTGTTATCAATTGTTGTTGATCACAGCCTCCTTAGATTTCATTTGAAGGCACAAGCTTTTCCTTTCTTCGCTCCATCATCCTTAGCAACGTCATCTTTCTTGTACTTGGGGCAGTTAGCTTTGATGTGACCCTTCTCGCCACAATTGTAACAAGTGGCATCCTTCAGATCCTTGCAATCTAGGGCCTTGTGCCCCGTCTTCTTACAAATTCCACAAGGTTTAGACTGAAGTTGTCCCGACACGATCCAAAGTGTCGTCGGTTGCACTTTCTACACTTAGGCCTATCATCCGACCTCTGCAGATTCCTGTTGAATCCAAACCCTCGATTCTTGTTCGACCGGTGACTTCGGTCATCCTCTCTCTTCCTTTTCCCATCATTTTCTGATTTTCCTGACATTCGTCTCACATAGTCTTGGGTGAGAGAAAGAGATAGCTCAACAGCTGATTTGTAGGTGTTAGGCTGAACAGCCTTAACCAAACTCCTTATTTCAGGAGCCAACCCATTAATGAAACGCGCAATGCGTTTAGCTCAGGAGTAACCAAATAAGATACCAATCGAGAATAAGAATCAAAATCAGTGACATACTTTCGACAGTCAAGATTTCTCATGGTGAGAGCTATGAAATCCATTTCTATTTTCTCTACCTTCGTGAGGTGGGCAGTAGGTGTCCTTAACTAGTTCCACGAATTTGGACCATCCCAAATTATATAGATGCACTTTTCCAACTGATTGCATCAAAGCTTTCCACCAGATTAGGATATTGCCCTTGAAAGACTGAGAAGCGAATTTGACAACATCTTTTTCGGCGCAACCACTGATGTCTACTACCGTTTCCATCTCATCTAACCATCTCAAGGTTTCAACAGCCCCCTTTTCACCATTAAAGTCTCGCGGCTTACACGAAACAAAATATTTATATGAGCAACTATCCTTGGAAGTGTTATCTTTATCATGAATTTCTTTCTTCTTTGTTTCGCTCCTCATCATATTGAGGAATGCACGAAACTTTCCTCTTTATCAGAGGGATGAGGCTTCGAGTTGGTCCTCGATAAGGTTCAAGAGTGTATAGAGCTCGATACTTTAAATTTCTCAATTGCTTTCTCCATTGCCTTCCCTACGGCCACGTCTATGCGAGCCTGGAAGTCATCTTCATTCATAACTATATTTGTGCTATCGTTCTTTTTCTGACTGTTAACTTCATTAGAATCCGCCATGTTGATTGATGAAGCTATATTAACGGTAATATGTATAAATTAGTCATATATGCTTAATGACTTGCAACGCATGATATGGCTTAATAAAGTTATATAAGCTTGTAAATTTTATGGGGTGATTAAGTGTGGCACGAAGACCTGTCACTAAGGACATAAAGAATAGCGCCAAAGGCTTTGTCGAGAAGACTTAAATTACAAAATGCTAAGATCACAAAAGGATCGAGAAGTTTCGAGGTTCGAACGTAGTTTTACTACCTCGAGACAGGGAGTCGTAGACTACAACTGTCGATTGTCACTAATGAACATAAATATAGCTTGGAAGCATCACACCATTAATGGGTGTTAAATAAAATAATCATCACACTGATGATCAATCATGATCAAAATAGATCATGTAGGCTTGGACGTAGTCCTTTACTTAGACGGTTCGTGTGATTCCTCAAGTCACACTTACCAGGAGATTAATATTTTGAATATATTAACTTTTTAGAATAAGCTCTTAAAATGATTTAAATAACTAGTCCAGATCAGGTAGACTAGGGAGGTTTAGAACGTAGTTCACCACCTCTAGATAGAAGGAAAATCTCAACCTTAACTATCATGGTAGAAAACCATATAACTACCATTTTGCCAATTTGTGTGACCTAATCACTTGGCAGGTGTAAATCATCAAGAGGATCTTTTGGAAATATCTCGCAGATCATAAATTTTGAAATAAAAATCGAGACGATCGCTTGAACAACTTGATGAAAGGCATACATAATTAAAATTTCCAAAATTTCATTAATAATAATAATGTGATACAATAGAGTCCATGAATAGGACTTAAATAAGGGAAAATTGTCCTCGCATGGGACTATACTTGAAATAATTAAAATGTCCACGTAGGGACTAAATAAGACTTGTCCATGCAGGGACTTAATTTAAAATAACAAATACAAAGATAGTTATGAATTTAATCCTTTTTCCCTCTTAACTTCTTTACTAGCCTTTTCAACAGCTTGTTATTCTTCTTGTTGTCTTTAGTTGTTTGTTCCTGAAGTTCCTTGAGCTTTTCTATTGCTTCAGTAAGAACTTCCATTGTTGGTGGTGGTTGCTGCAGTTGCGCTTGAGATTGGGGTTGAGATGGTGCAACCGGATGTTGATAATTATAATAAGGATATCCACCTGGTTGATAGGGATAGGGGTTAGGATAGTGAGCATTCATGGCCATTTCTAGATATGGGTCATTAAGAGATATATTATGACTGTGGCTATGCTCTGGCCAAGTAGAGGGTTCGAATGGGTTATATCCAGGTAGGTTTGAATAAGAAGGAATAGGGTTATCAAACTGATGGTGGTAGTGGTGGTGGCTCACTTATAGGAATTTGTGGTTGAGGCTCAGGCTCAACAGTTGGTTGTGGAAAATGTTCCACAAACGGTGAGGTATGAGAGGGCCCACCCATTTGTGGGTCCTCGGGAAGAATAGGGTAAGGGTTAGGTGAGAGTGACCCTACTCTCGGTCCTAGGCGCACTAACATGCGCGCTCCACGTCTTCTTGGAGGTGGAGGTGGTAGTGGCTGCTCCACTGGTGGTTCTTGTGGTGGAGTGTGGTATGAAGGTGTGTCGAATTAGAACCACTGGATATGTCAATGGGGTGACCCATTGATCCTGTTGCTAGCATTTCAGGGTCAGAATCTTCCTCCATTGGTTCTGGAGAATCTTCTGGAGGAGTTACCGAAAGGGAACGAAGGCGTATGTCGGTGTTATAGTATTATTGAGATGAATGGGAGTGTTGGGGTTGTTGGGTATGGTGTGAATGTTGCGAATGATGGGAGTGTGACGGTGGTGAGTATTCATGAGGTAAGTTCGGGTATGGCTCCCATGGTGACGAGGAATCGTCCGAACCTTCGTGGGGGTTGTACACGGGTGCTTTGGAAGGCCCTTGTTTTGGGGATCCACTCCTTATTAGTCCTTTTCCTTTTGCTCCTCTCAAAAATATAGGCGGCATGATTCCTGCTTCAAAATAAGTTAAAACACAAAACAAGGCAATATAATAAAATAAGGAAATGAAAAATTCCTAGGTCATAGCCTAGACTCGGAAGTCTAAGGAATGTGTTACTGTGTTGTTTGAGATCAAACACTAAAGACAAGTGTTGAATTCCCTCAAACGTTGGCTCTGATACCAACATGTCACACCCCGATTTCCACATGCATTTCGGTGGGCCCGGTGGGGAGGTATCGTGACGTATAGTTGATATCATCACAACCAATTACAACACAGAGTAACACAGCAGAACGCTTGGAGTATAATATAAACTATTAAAAACCAAAGTGTCCAAGAGTTCAAAACACACATATACAATATGGCTTGTAATAAGATCCACAGACGGATCGGAATTAAACATACACAAAATGATAACAGACTCTACAGGCTCAACTTCTAAGTCGCAACTCCTTAATGTCAACGCCCCGCAGCTTCCGGCCTATTTCGTACTTATACCTGTATTTTAATCTTTGAAAATACGTCAGTTTACATTGGTAAATACACTCAACCGACTCATTTTGAAAATCCTTTCGAAATTGGTTTAAGGTGCACTTGGCACATTTTTATAAATAACTTGGGATAGTACAAATGACCTTGTATACAGATTTACATATCAGGCTTTTACATATGGAACCCGGTACAGAAACCGAGCCTGATCGACTGACACACCACTCTGAACTTTCACATAGAAAGCAGATAGCAATTACCCAGTGTATGCCTACACGCCATGCTATATTTCCGTGGCCACTAGCACTTTAGTGAGCCAATGATATCCGCGACACGGTCAAGTCCGCCCCCAATATTTTAGTTTCAGACAAAACAGATCAAAACCGGGTTATGCAAGATTTTAGTTAATTATCACAACTGAAAATCTGGAGATGCCCTCTGGAGGGATTAACACCTCCATTAATATGAGCGTATAAGAACTTTCCTTACTCACAATGACGGAGTATTCACGGATTTAGAACAAGGTCAAGACGTAATTACGACGAGACTTTGTTCTAGGCTAAAAGCTATAATAAATCTACGAATTTGAATACTTACATTATGTCCAATGGAGTGGTAAGAACAGATTGGAATGCCTGAGAATGGTTAGAAGCTCCTCAAGTAAGATTTTGATGAATTAAAGTTGGTGAAAATAATGGTTGCAACTAAAAATTCATCCCATAAGTAGCCAAGGGAGGATCCAAAGTTTTGCCAGGTCAAGCATGCAAGGAAGGCAACAAATGCGAAAAGTGGTGGCAGAACATGGCTCTGCCATGTTTCTGCTCGCTGGCAGGTCCTTACGGACCGTATGAGCTTGGCCTTGCGGTCCGTAAGGACCTCAGGCGCCCATAGGTTTTATTTTTCTTACGGACCGTATGACTTGAGCCTTGCGGTCCGTAAGGGGTGCCCAGAACTTGGAAAATTCCAAATCTTCATTTTAAGTCTCTCAATTTCAACAATCGAATAACGAGATTATCATTTATTATTTCAACGACTTCGGTCCCTCCTGTTACAGCATACGGCCTTTAAGGCCTACCGGAACACGTGTCGGAAAAATATTGGACGTAAAA
Source organism: Scalesia atractyloides (assembly GCA_947069175.1). Lineage (NCBI taxonomy): Eukaryota > Viridiplantae > Streptophyta > Magnoliopsida > Asterales > Asteraceae > Scalesia > Scalesia atractyloides. The sequence continues at coordinate 18,043,433 of CAMTDV010000014.1, read as the reverse complement.
AAAACACGAGGTGTTACATCATACTTGCTCATTTGCGTGGATAAAATAAAAATAAAAATGTATATTAAATTATACATGTATATTAAATTATGTATACCTCGAGAACAAATATTCAAATTTTATTCTGAGCATTAGGATAAAATAAAAATAAAAAACATTTTAATTTTTCAAATCCTCTTAATTTTACAAGGAGATGGATGTAAACTTGGATCCTTTTACTTTCAAAACATTATTCAAAAAGTATAATGAAATTTAAAACGCCAACGATTTACAACTGATAAACAAATGATTAATGATTTAAAATGCCAACGATTTACAACAGGTGGGAAATGATCAACTGAAAAGTGGATTTTGCCTAAGTATGCTAAAAAAATTGTGATAATAACATGTGACACTTTTTATAAGTAGAAAGGAAGAACATTTCGGTCCTTATAAGTATGAGTGTGAAAATGACAATTGACGTCCTTTTTGTTTTTTAAAAGTATAACAAAAAATCTAGTACAAAAAAAAATTAGCACAAAAAATATAACACAAAAAATCTAGTACAAAAAGATATGCACAAAAAATTCAGAAAAAAAAATTATGACAAAAAAACTCAACACAAAAAATATATTACAAAAATGTAGTGCAAAAATCCTATCACAAAAAATGTTATATAACATAGAAATACAACATATTTTTATAGGTTTTTTTAGTCCTCATATTTGATATAGCAATATGGTACTCAAATTAAAGATAAAAAGACACTCGATTTTATACTGAATTTTTTATGAAAAAATAATGACGTTATAAAAAGTTATAAACGGTTAAAAATGGGGTGGAATATGCATGTGGAGAGAGAAAATCAATAAATAAGATTTTCCCAATATACCGTTACACTCTTTTTTTCCCTGCATTTTCATCTTAACCATTCATTTGAAAAATGAATGGCTAGATCTCATACTAGTTAGACAAAACAAACTTTTTATTTGATCTTGCCTCTAAAACTGATAGGGGATGGATCATGAGAAACTCGTTTAATTGAGAAAACCAAAAAACTAACTAAAAAAAACCAAAAAAACTATCAAAAAGAATTTTTTTTTTTGAACTTTTTATTAAAAATCGTTATAAATAGTATATAAAAACTTTTTTTCAAAAAAGAAAGTTATAATGTACATGTGCACTAATACGGAAAAGGCTAAACCACCTAACTCACCCCCCGCTGACACACCCAAAAAATCTAAACCCCCACCCCCAAAACCTAAATCCACTATCCCAACAAAAGCCTAAACCCCTCCCCCACCCCCACCAAAAAAAACCTAAAACTAAACCATAAACATAAACCCCAAAAAACCTAAACCTCCACCCGCACCCCTCAAAAAACCTAAACCCCCACCCGCACCCCCCCCCCCCCGGAAAACCGAAAACCCCCTCCCCCACACCAAAAACCTAATGCTAATTCTAAATTTTCAAAAAATCCTAACCCTAAAAGTTAAACTAAACTCAAAAGCTAACTTTAAGCATATAATGCACATATGCAGTACAAGTTTTATATATATATATATATATATATATATATATATATATATAAAGTAGCGATTTTTAATAAAAAATTGTATTTTGTTTAGGCTTTTTTAGTTAGTTTTTTAGTTTTCTCATTATATCTAGTTTTCTCATGATCCTTTCCCACAACTGATACACAAATGATTAATGATTATAACGTATATGTAATTAGTATTTAATTTTAAATATATCTAACAAATATATGATAAAAAAATTGAATATTTAATTTAATCTACATCTTTACTATATATAATAAAAGATAAATATGAAAGAGAGGCGTAAAAACCTAAAAGTAAATGCTCTCAGTCAATAACATGTATTATACATTGATTTACTTTGTTATAAATCATAAAATATAGATCTTCAAACAATAGCATAGATGACTAATTTGTCTTTTAATAAGTTTAACATTTAACTTTTAACTCAATTAAGGTTATATTTTTCATTTGTTTTCTTTAACCGATTTACACTACAACCTCTAGACTTTAATAAAGTCATATTTATGTTTTTTAATAATTTTTTGTTACATGATTTTTATGGTTTCAATTCTTATATCAACACTCCACGTGAGTTATTATTACCTACATTTTGACGTAAATTTTTATAAAAGTTGTCTTTAAAAAACCGATTGTTTTAAACGGTTTTTAAACAACCACGCGTTCATCTCTAAATATACAATTGCGATGTGTTTTTCTTATCTACGTTTAAACTGATCTGCTGTAATGTATGACCGTTGTGTTTATCTTTATATACGTCTAGTGTAAAAAAAATTCGTATACAACGAAATAACTTTTCTGTGACTCCCAAATATACCGTCGCGGTGTGTGTTTTTTATTGTTACGTTTGTGATTTGTTTTTTACCTACGTTTCAAACCCGTCATGGAGCGCCAATGATAACTCACTAGTTCATCATATTTACCGTCCATGGCTTTATAGCCTAGTGGCATCTTGTTGGTGGGATAAGGCTTTGGGACCAATAGGTCTTGGTTAGATTCCCACAAAGGGGTTTTCCCGTATTTATTGGGTTTCCTCCTGAATTGGTGTGGCATTATGCCTAGTGGAGATGGGTATGACCGGGGGTTCCTCTGGTGGCACGATGATACTCCAGTTGTCTGTCAGTGATCCAAATTTACCGTTCAAATAAAAAAGTTAATCATATTTACCAAGTTAATTAAACTCAATTATGTGCCAATGGGGTAGTGGTCCGTTGGTAAAAAAGCAAAGCCTTTAAAAACACTTAGGTGTAAAGGGGAAGGTCTTGGGTTCAAGTCACATAAACGACAGGGAATTAAAGAAATTAGCCGTTCAGAAAAAAAAATTAAACTCAATTCCATTTGCTGCCTTTCATTTGCTTAATTTCAACAATCGCATTTCAATTGGTCATAGTACAAATACTTTTCATGTGCAGGATTTCAACGTTCCACAATCAATTAGGTTGTGGGGTATGGTGGGGTAAGAGTTTTGGGCATGGCCCGACACGTGAAATGGGTGGGGCACCCCCGGTCAGTTGGGCTAGCAATGGGTATGGTATGGCGTGACTAGCCCGTGTGGCTAGGCCACCTGGATATTTGTTTTTTTTTTCAATTTTTTATTAAAATAAAAACATCTAATTAAAACAACCTAAAATTAATATTAAAACTTCCTAAAATTAATATTAAAACTTCCTAAATTACACAATCCTACAAGCGTAAAAAAACCCTAGAGCGTTAGGTAGATTTCGAAGAGGGCTAACTTGTCGAATGGCTTCCGCTCCTTGCCACGAAACTCTATGTCGGCCACCGCCACCCGGTCGTCGTGACTAATCTGCTGTCGTAGTACGCTTTAAATCGGTCTTCCTTCGGTCGTAGCTCGCGCCACTTGTGTTGGCACGCGTTAAGGTTGTGCTGGTCGTTCCATACGTTGTGCTGGTAGGTTGCCTAAGCTTCCGGCCAGTATTTTGTCTCGTCGGGTTGGCGAGCCTTCATCGCATCCACGACGCTTGTTACAAGTGCTAGCTCTTCCTCGTTTGTCCATGAAACCATGATTTGTTGGGCTAGGTGTAGATGGCGAATAAGGATTGCTTGGCGGTGGGGTGGTGTGGAGTAGCGATGTGGGCAGGCGGTGGGGTTTTTAAACCGCTTGGGACAGCCGTTTGGGTTGGCCAAACGGTTATTATTTAAAATTCAAACCAACCGCCTAGCCTAGCCAGCCAGCCATTTAGGAACTGCCACCTCAGCCCGCTAGCTCCGCCCAACGCCGGGTCTGAAACCCCCGCCCAACGGGCCACGCTGAAACCCAAGCTCACCCGGGGTGATGCCTTAGGCGTTTACCCCTAATCTACGCTTAAACCCGCCCATACCCCATAGTCCTAAAAAGCAATGAAAATGTTGGCATTGTAGTGCTCCAGGTGGCGACTATGTGAGGGTGTCAGCAGATAATTTCAGAGACGTTGATTGCACACTAGAAAACAAGCTTTTGGCAGTTTGGGTCAAAGGTTTCGTCTGAGAATGAGTAAATGGCCCCCTAATGTGTTAGAATTATTCAAATTATCAAACTCTAAAAATATCTCAATCGCTTTCAATGTAATTCAACGTTTTTAAAACCAGTTCAAACATACCGGTTGACCCATTTAGTAAAATCGGTTAAATCGTCCGATACACCCGATTGAACTGTCAGATACATTCGATTAAACCGTTTTTGAAACAAATCTGATATGATATAAAAATTAGATTTTAAAACATTGATATTTGTGTGTTTTTTATTAAGAGGGTTATCATGAGTAAATTTTTCCTTATTTATAAAAGAATATTCCGGTAATCGGTTTGTATACGAAAACAATGAATTATTCTATCATCTCTTTTACCATAGCAAACAAAATGTTGTGAGAGTTTACGTGGAAGCGATTAAGGTGAGTTATATATGCTATATTTTTAAGGAGTTTTAAAATACATTTAAGTAAAATTATTATTTGTAGAAGTCATGCGGTGAATGTTTAAGTATGCTAAACGTCACATGCATGGATTTGTGAATACTAATATGTATCTTAAACATGATTTATGCATAATTGTGAATACTCATATGTATGTTAAACATGATTTATAAACGGTTTTTGTGAATCGAATGTTATAAGAAGTTTTGCCACAAAAAAGGGGTCATTATTTATGGTAAACCGTTTAAGGTGTTTAATTTTATGGTTGTCGTTTGGATTGGTCGTTATCAAATAAGGGTCACACGCTGGCAAGGAATAAATATTCAGCTTGGTGGTGACAAGATGTGAGATACAAACTCCCTTTGATAATTTGTTAACCAGGGTCCTTCTTGAGACTTCAGAGGTCTGATACGACAAGTAAAAATAGGCCCCTTAAATGAAAACTTGTATACAATGAAATTAGTAAGAATATAATTGTTTGTAAAATAAACAAAACAAAATTATTATAGCACATTGACTTATTTTACATAGTTAAATAAATCGTGAGGCTTTAGTAGCATTTTGAAAGTAGAGTTGTTGATTAAATCTTCAACCTTTGATACTCTATAATAGATCATTAATTAGATTATTATTTTAAGTGTTAAAAATGACCATAGGGTTGGATTAAACGATTAGTTAAAAAATGTGTGTAACTAATATGAGGCTAACGCACTTGGTAGAGACATATTTCTCTTAAATGAGAGATCTCTGTTTCAAACCTGAACAATAGAGAATTTTAGTATAACTGGTGTAAAAAGAAGTATGAGTACCATTAGCTATTAAACAAGAAAAAAAAAACAAATGAGCTTATGTTATATAGTTATTGAATTATTGGGCCCCATCTAGAACTTAAAATTAATATTAACTTTATAAATTTACACACACATATATAGGGTTAGGTTCATTTGTGAACAATCCTTTTGATTGTGAACACTAGTAAACTAATCCTAGCCTTTGATTATCGAGACACAAGTGTAAATCCATGGCCAAGATTTGATAATGAAGACACACTAGTGTATTTTATGATTTTGATGATGTAAATCAATGGTCAGGATTTGTTCACTCACTTCACAAATACACTAGTGTTCACTCTAGAACCCCACCCTATATATATAGGATTCGGCTCAATTAAGAACCGCCAAAAGTTGTGAGAACCATGAGAACTCCCATTTCCCACGCGAGTTGTGCCACCATTTTTTGCACAAACGTAGTTGAAAATGTTATAAACACATCTGTAAAACAAAAAAAGATTGTCGAGTCGGTAGTTATGCCGATGTAAATTTCATTTACACCTGATGTAAATTGTAACACATTAATTTCGTATACAACGATGTAAATTTCTGCGTTCGACATTTTTTTTTGGGGGAACAAGTTGTTTTTTTTAAGTTTTTTGAGAAATTGCCACAACTCAAGGTAAGTTCATCATATTACCATTCCCATATATAGTATAAGGTTAGATAGAAAACCCTAAAAATTTAAGAAACCCTAGAAAACCTAACCTCCCGACATGTTTTTTTGAAAAAAATAACACATGTAATATACATGTTTTTAAGAGTTTTGAGCCAAAAAAATCAAAAAAGCGCCGAGTGGATTTAAAAAAAAAAATAAACAAGTTCAGCAACTTTCATCACTAACATGTGTTAGACAAAAGTTGCTGAATTTTGTTTATTTTTTTTAAATATCCACTCGGCGCTTTTTTGTGTTTTTTGGCTCAAAACTCTTAAAAACATGCATATTACATGTGTTATTTTTTTCAAAAAAAAATGTCGGGAGGTTGGGTTTTCTATCTAACCTCCTATATATAACTATACGTATATATATATATATATATATATATATATATAAGGAGGGTTCAAATGAGAATAATTTTTTTAACCTAAAAAAGAATAAGTTTTAAACCAATAGAATTTCTCTATTGTATCGGAATCCATTAGATTAATGCTCATGCCCGGTGTTTCCTCAACTAACTAGTTGATTCTCTAAAGATACTTTGTTAGTTGAGTACAAAGCAGGAGCTTGAATCGCGTCTTCATGTATGATCCTTAATGTAGTCTTTGATGAGAGTTTAAATTGCATATTCTTGTATGATCCCTTGCTAAAAGAAAGAACGAAAAAGTGTTAGATGATTGTGGCTGAGACACATGTTCAACACACGTCCCTTAAAACAGATTTTGCGTCTATAGTTAGACGACATGAATGTCTCTCATGGTACAACAACCGAAGTAGTTTGTACTGTCGGAGATGACTCACACGCCCAAGGTTACGCCAGTGAAATTGTTGTATTAGAAATTGTGGAACAGATAAGAATGCGAAAGACGGTGGAATCGAGTTGAAAGTACCCCTCTCTTTTTAGTTCCCCCAACATATGGGTCTTCAAGTGCCCACCCCTTCTCTAAAATTCTTCCATGTATAATTCTTATGAGATTATTTTTGTATTTCTCTTGTATCTCAAACGAGGGACAAAACCTACCATTTTTACAAGAGACATGGAAGGCGAAGTGTTTCACTTAATTAAGAATTTAATTAGAGAAATAAGTCAATGTTGGGCTAGCTCATTTAGTAGAAGTTCTTGCCTCTTAGTAGGTTCAATTCCCAAGCACCACCAATATTGTCCGGTTTGCCTCTGATGGGTTGCCCATCCAGGAAATCATGGATTTTTTTGGTTACCCTGATGGAGACTTCCCATGAGGTCACCCATCCTAGTACTACTCCCACCTGAGCACGCTTAACTATGGAGTTTTCATGTGCTCCACAGCCAACTAAACCCAAAACACGTAGGTGAGTTAAGAGGGCAAGATATTCCTTATGAACCGAGGAACGCTCCTGGCCACGACCGATGTGGGATTTGCCTAGGGTGTCATAATGATCCGTGTTAATTTTCGGTAGTCGTTATCGGTATCATTACAATCACCCCCCCCCCCCTTAGGGACTCATCATCCTCGATGAGGTTGGCCCCAACATCCCGAACGTCTCATGAGTGCCTCTGATACCATTTTAGTTTTAAACACTTTGGGTGCAACATGTATTTTATACAAAAACACGCAACACTAACTTATTTATAGTCACACTCTATCCACAACTAAACATGAAGACATTTTGATACTTGTTAATCTCATATGCTATGTATACATTTTGTGTTTATATGTTCATTGGCTTCGATCAAGCCTACCTTAACAATTATAGCGCTATTGGATTAACGCACCGCCCTTGGGTCTTGGGGTATTGTTAAGTAAAACATGTTAAACTCCGTTGAGTCTTGGGGAAAGTCAAGATTGCGTTGGAAACTTTGGATTGACATATAGTTTACACCGTTTCAGCATATTAGTAACTTGTATTATGTTATTCATGTTGGATGTGAACACGTTTAAACATTTTATTCTATTTATGCTATGTATCAAACGTGTATACTCGCCACATTATTGTTGATCACTATTTTAATACATGTTGTAGGTTGATAGATGAAGTGATCAAGAAAACAAGCTAGGATGAACTTAGAAACCCATCTTAGAAATAAGCGATGTCTTGATTATGTTTGATACAATTTTGATCATGTTTGAATCTTGTATAACATTTTAGTATTTCTTATGAAATTTGATTTAAATTATATTGTCGCAATAGTGTTATGATGCTTTGAGCGATTTGTTCTTCTCATCCCGATGTTTCCGTCATCGGTTGGGGTGTGACATTATACCTGTTATATAACGTTGTTTACTTGGGTAATAAAAACCCTTTTTTAACACTTTATTACATCTGCGTTTTCTCCCGCTTAGAACCCATGTATGCTTCTTCTAAAATGTTCTACAATTTCTTATTATTTATGCTTCAATTTGTTGATTACATGTTAGGTACGGAATTGTGGTAGTAACATGTTTGATTTGTTGATTTTGATCAATTTGTTGGTTTTCCTGATATCGGTTGTTGGTTACGGAAGTGACCTTTTGGTTAATGTGGTTGTTTTTCTTCATTATGTAGACATGTACACAAGATGTTGCATTGACTGATTGAAAATTGGGTGTTTATATGTTTAGTGTTTTCACCAGGTGTGTTATTCATAATTAGGTGTTTATGTTTGATGCGTACAGGATGTTTGATGATTAATGTTGTTTTCCAGATTGTGTAGTTGTAAATTAGGTAGTGAAGTCATCTATCACCTAATCGCAACACAAAGTGTTGTCATTAAATTAAGATGATGAAAATGTGAGTCAAAGTGTAAAGTAAGACTAAAGGCTGGAAGATGTAGATGTTACAATAAATGATTTAATAGTTGAATTTAAAGCAAAAATTGAACTCAACATTTCACTGCTTTCGACGTCTTCTGAGGTTTTTGTGTCACATCCTTATATAGACGATGGTGATTGCGTAAATGTGTTTGAGTTTTGTGGTGTTGTTTTTTGGTATAACAAACGGGTTTCTTATATGCCTCCTAGTGTAGCCTTGGGTATAATCAAAGTTGTAGAGGTGGTTTGGTTGCGTTATCGCTTCCTTGGAGGCTATACACTTCTATTATTCATTTATATCAGCAGCCTGACTTCATGGCAAACATTCGTGAGTACAACTGTATGTTCTCAATGACATCATTTGGTGCTATATTGGACGATACTGTGAAAAGGGTTCTGGACCGTATGTCTTTAAGATTTCAGAGCAAGTATGCCATTGGATTGGTTCACTATGCCCACCAGATGATAAGAGGTGTAGGTTTTTTGATACGCACAAAATGCAACATATAAATTATATTAAATAAGGTATAAAATCAACCCTTTTATGTACTAATGTTGGAAAACTGCGCTTCTTTGTATATTTTTTTATTTTCAGGATTAAAAGAGGTTAAGAATACGAAATGAACAAATTAACGGGAAATATCAACATAAATACAAAAGAAGAGAATTTGACATATCATACCAACCCTCCGAGCTTCACCCTAAGACCAAAAACAACGAATCAGAAGATAAGCATGAGGTCATGCCACCAAGGGTATGGGGTCGTGCCCCACTCCAGAGTCCATGAAAAAAGACAAACAGAAGCAGACAAGAGACACGGGGCCATGTCCCATGGACATGGGTCGTGGTCGACTCCCAAATATGCAAAATCTCCTATAGTATAGAAAGTACACGACCATGAGGTTGTGCCTCTAACACACGGGGCCGTGTGTCCATACGGACTGACACATCTCATTAAATGAAGACAAAGAAGAACACATGGGGTCGTGCCCTTCGGGCGCGGGACTGTGTGAGAAGCATTTTTGTAACATTTGTATAAATCGGGTCTCCAAAACCCGCTTCGTTTTGTAATCAAATATCAAGTTACGAAATTTCATTAAGTATTTATGAGTATTTTGAGTTTAAACGTTACCTAATTAATATATAAACTAAACTATAAAAATTATATTTGATAAAAAGTTAAAATAAAATAAATAAAAAATAGTTGGAGCTGACCGGACTCGAACCCGGGTCAACTGCCTCCAATGACTTATCTTTCCGTCTCCAAACCACTCCGCCACAAATTGTTTTCTGTTAGTATTATGAAACAATTAAATTTTATACGCAAACTCGGATTAACGGTTACTGATATCTGTATAACGGAAATCGGTGAGCCAAATCGCCAAATCAGTTTTCGTTCGTTTAATTAACGTATAACCGACGCATATCGGTTTCTAATTAAAGTTCAGATTGAATGAACTTCAAGTTTTGGGTTTTGAAACCGAAAAACATTCAAGCTTCAAATAATTCTGATTCCAATCATTTATACGATTCATAACTGTTTCAAATACAGTCCAAACCCTTTTCGTCGCGTTTTCAAGTCTTTTGAACTCAAGAAAATTGTCGCCGGAATTCTCTGCAACTCTCGCCGGAAAACCGTGTCCAACTCAAACCAGTAAGATTCTACTCTCTTGCTGTTTCAATCTATTGTTAGGACACTACTAACATTATTCCGTCACTCAAAGTCAGTCACAGAAGACTTTGCTGGATTTCTGGTTTCGCCGGAGAAATTCTGGAATTTGCCGGAACCACGCTAGTTGACGGTAAACACATTCAATCGTGTAAATAATCCATGTACTCTGGTTCAATTTCAAATCTAATTCTTTAATTCTGTTGATTAGCCCCTCTCAGCCGAAGTTTCAATAACAGAGTTGCCTGTTTTCGCCGGACTTCCTGAAGAAGACGACCTGTCCGGTATTTCTTTTACCCAAACTGTTCGGTTTGTTCATTCAAACTAGTAATCATGTTATTTAAGTAGTAGAACCCTGAATCAGTGATCTATGTAAAACCGGTAATTATAGTGAAGAAGACGAACATAACAACGGGTTAAGAATAATTAAAATTCGGATAGTTAACGGGTTAGACACACAGTCCAGCGGTGGACTGTGTGCAAAGTTTATATACGAGTCCCGAGTTCGATCCTTGCTACACACACACTACGTAATAACATTCCTTTTTTATTCATAAAACTAACCGGGTTAGATTGAGTAGTTGTTAAGTATAATATAATTCAAGAATATAACCGGGTTAGACACACAGTCCAGCGGTGGACTGTGTGCAACACAAACTGCACGTCACGCGATCGAATCTCGACACAAACACCGGTTCAATGAGAATAAAACGTTTTGTAAAATAAAGGAATTTTCGGTAAATTCGAATAAGTGTATTAATATAATTAAAACTAGATTTCTAACGGGTTAGTCACGTAGCTCAGTTGGTAGAGCTACGTGCGCGTGAACGGAAGGTCACAGGTTCGAATCCCGCTCGGCGCAAGAATTACCGCTGACCGAACCGGTCAATGGTCAACGGTCAACGGTCAAACAGTAAAAAAATATTATTTTTTTTTAAATAATTATTTGTTTTATTTAAATTAAAAATCAATTAAAAATACTTAAAAATAACATTTTTAAGGATAGAAAATAGCCATAAACTCACAAAAATATATCTAAAAATCCCATTAAAAATCTTTAATAAAATCCATCCATTTAATATATTTTTCCTATTATTATTTAGGTCAGTGATTCCTCGTTAACTCGTTTCGTCTAAATCGTGCGCATCTCACCAATTCAAATCCAACGCACCCAATGTGAGTGAACCCTTCAAATTCCCCGTTTTAATCACATTTTTGGGGTGTATCATGTGTCTTATTCATTTTCTTATTATAACTAAGTTATTGTGCATATATATCATATCATGACATGTGTGTTAGTTGTTGCTGTTCAGTAGTTAGGATTGTTTGCAAGTTATTATTTCAGTACATGCAATTGCTGAGGCCGTAGCTCCCCATCCCTCGAGGTTGAGTTTGATCCCCATTTTATTATGCGGTTGATCAGGGCGTGCCCGCACGATCGGCTCCGTTTGATTGAGCCTTGATCGGTCATTTATTTTCATTTCAATACATGCAATACGCTCGGCTCCGTTTGATTGAGCCTTGAGTGCACAGTTCAATTTACATTTCAAGTTCATGCAATACGCTCGGCTCCGTTTGATTGAGCCTTGAGCACACAGTTCAATTTACATTTTCAGTTCATGCAATACGATCGGCTCCGTTTGATTGAGCCTTGATCTCACAGTTCATTTATGTTAATTATCATATGATGTTGGTATGTTCATGTATGTAATCGATTGTTAATGTATGTTACAATTGTAACCGATGTTGCCATTGCTTGATTTCATGCATATGCTCTTTTATGATTATGCACAATATTTTATTGATAAACTAACCAGAAAATCATTATTAAATGTTTATCTATAAGGTTCACTCGCCAACTTATGTTGACCCAAAAACCTCCCATTTTACACATGATACAGGTGAACCAGCAGCAGCTAGGAACACGTAGGACCTGGATTAGAAGAAATAAAATGATTTAGTGTTTTGGATTATTATGTTTGGTTATTTTCTTTTGTAATGAATGAACATGTTTGATGGTTTGAGAAATGTAACTTTGACTTCATTTAATTATGAAACATAATAGTAAATGTCATGTGCTTTGGTGATAACCCAATTATGCCCCGACTCTTATTTCCGCTGCGGGTCGGGGTGTGACAGATTGGTATCAGAGCCATGACTATAGGGATATAGGATAGGTTATTATACCCTTAGAGCCTATACTATAGTCGATTAGAAACTTATAAGAATTTTGTGTGTTATATGCCAAATTTCATGATGTTTATATGTTTATGTTAAAATGTTACATTTGATATTGTTCAAGCATGTTCATAAGTATGTATTATCAAATAATGCTTATCATGAAATCGTATGATCATAACATATCACATCCATGCAAGCACACACCACATCATGATTGATTTTACAACGATTTTCGTGTTTTCAAATCTCATCAAAGTGAGTTCTCATGACGGGCATGTAGTAACTGGAAGGGTACTAGTACCGGTAGTCGGAACGTCCTGTCTAGGCTGGCATTCGTATAAATCCAAAATAAAGGACCAGTTTGCCTACCTGGGGACCAACGATGAGAGTACGAAATACCTATTAGGCCAAAGCATGCTATACCAAACGTCGTGAGAGCTAATCCCACTTTGAGTTGTCATTGTGTCTACACCTGGACACGTTCCGACCAAACATCTCATGAACATATTTTGTGGTTAGCATTCGGGGGATGCGAGTGTTAAATTGCCAATACTAATGTGAATCCAACCAAACCAATAGCCATGGGGGCCCACATGACTATATAGGTGAAGGTATGGGGGACATTTGAGGCCCAACATGAGCGAACCCAAGACATCCTTCGGATGTAGTTGCATTATTGATATTTATGTTATTTTCATTTTTTTTTAAGACACATGACACCTAAAAGATACCATAAACTCACAATCTTCTCATTTTATGATCCTGTAGATGTCGTATAGATCGCATCGAAGGAGTAGGAAATCGGAAAAGTCTCAGGAACGATTGGCCACCCATATCGCCAACCAAATGGCCACGATTTTACCTGACATTGTAGTACAAGTACAACAAGCTCTTGCTGCAAATCCTACTAACCCTCCTCAACAACAGGACCAGATCATCAACGACCCTCCTACCAGCAAATGCACCTACAAACATTTTAAGTCTTGCGATCCCCCAAAATTCGAAGGGACTGAGGGAGTCACTGCTCTCCAGCGTTGGTTCGAGGAGATGGAAAACGTTTTCTTAAACTGCGATTGTCCTGAGGATCGCAAAGTTCGTTATGCCACCGGGAGACTACTTGGGGTAGCTCTCACTTGGTGGAATACCGAGAAGGGAAAGAGGGGAACGGAAGATGCGATGTCCTTAACTTGGGAGGAGTTAAGGGAAATCATGACTAGGCGATTCTGTCCTAGGAGTGAGATTAAGAAATTGGAAGATGAATTTCATGCCCTGAAACAAAAAGATGGTGATCACTCTACTTACAACAAACGGTTCTTGGAGTTGAACCAGATGGTACCAAACTTATTCACTCCAACCTACCGTCTGATCGAACATTACATTCGAGGACTTCCCTCGAAAATCCAGGATTCGGTCCTCAGCGTTTCACCGGTAACACTAGAAGCTGCCATGGAATTGGCGACAGAACTGACCGAAAACCGAATTCGTAATGGGAAGTTCAAGGAGGAAAAGAAGAAAACCCCTGCTGAGGGACAAACCTCAAACCACCACACTCCTTCCTCCAAATTTGCTAACAAGAGGAAGCGTAACAACAGGAACTTTGCAGTCACCCACACCAACACCCCTGTTCCTGCTGCACCCATCACTCAAGCCACTCCTCCACCCGCGCCATACAAAAGACCATACACAGGACCACTACCAAAATGTAACCGTTGTCAGTATCACCACTCCCCTGACTATCCTTGCCAGTACTGTACCAGCTGCGGTCGCGCTGGACACCTTGTACAACAATGCCGCGCACCTCAACGAACAAATCGCCACCAACCTATAACCCAAACCCACCAACAATTTATGGGTCAAGCCCAACAACAACAACCATTTCCACCCACTCAACATTTAGCCCAAACATACTATCAACCCAACTACCCTATGGGCCAACCTATGCGGGCATGTTTCAATTGTGGAGATCCAAGTCATTTCAGGAACTCATGTCCAAGGCTGGTCAATATTATTCATGCTCAGGCCCAAGCCAACCCTGTGAACCAAGCAAACCAAGCTCCTCCACCTGCTAGAGGAAGGGCTTTCAATATTAACGCAAACCAGGCCAGAGCTGACGGCAATGTGGTCAACGGTACGTTTCTTATAAATGGTAGATATGCCTCTATGTTATTTGATACTGGTGCGGATAGAAGTTTCGTGTCATTAGAGTTTGAACCTATCTTAAGTAAAAATCGAGATAAGCTCGCGAAATCCATAACAGTGGAAGTTGCAGATGGAAAACCAGTTTCGTTAGATTCTATTTTACGCAACTGTACGCTCACCCTAAACGATCACGATTTCTCAGTCGATCTTATTCCTATGAAGCTGGGAAGTTTCGACATCATAGTCGGAATGGATTGGCTTAGTCAGCATAATGCGGAAGTTGTATGTCGTGAGAAATTTATTCGTATTCCTCTTTCAAACGGTCAGACTCTTCGAATTATTGGAGAAACCTCGGCGAAAGGACTCAACTTAATGTCTTGCCTTCAAGCTCAGAAATACCTTCGCAAGAATTATGTCGCGTTTTTAGCCCATATCATCAAGAAGGGGACCGCAGAAAAGAAACTTGAAGATATTCCTGTTGTAAAAGATTTTCCACAAGTTTTTCCTGACGACATTTCAGGACTTCCTCCAATCAGAGATGTCGAGTTTCGTATCGATCTTATACCTGGTGCCACACCAGTGGCAAAATCTCCATATAGGTTAGCCCCCTCTGAAATGCAAGAGCTAGCCAGTCAATTGCAAGAGTTGACTGACAAGGGATTTATACGCCCCAGCTCATCGCCTTGGGGTGCACCTGTACTTTTCGTAAAGAAGAAGGATGGATCTTTTCGCATGTGCATCGATTACAGAGAGCTCAACAAGTTAACTATCAAAAATCGATATCCTTTACCTCGTATAGATGATCTTCTTGACCAGCTTCAAGGTGCCAGTTTCTTTTCGAAAATCGACCTTCGATCGGGCTATCATCAGCTTAGGGTGCATGAAGAAGACGTCCCTAAAACTGCTTTTCGAACTCGTTATGGTCACTATGAATTCATGGTTATGCCGTTTGGATTAACCAACGCACCAGCTGTTTTCATGGACCTAATGAATAGAGTCTGCAAACCTTACCTTGATCGATTTGTTATTGTGTTCATCGACGATATTCTTATCTATTCAAAATCTAAAGCTGAGCATGAGCGTCATCTGCGACTTGTTCTTGCACTTCTAGAAAAGGAAAAGCTTTATGCCAAGTTCTCTAAATGTGAATTCTGGTTAAAAGAGGTGCAATTTCTTGGGCATGTAGTCAATGACAAAGGAATACATGTGGACCCATCAAAGATCAAAGCAGTCCAAGAATGGCAAGCTCCACGTACGCCAACTGAAGTAAGGTCTTTTCTTGGACTTGCTGGTTACTATCGTCGATTCATTTCAAACTTCTCTCGCATTGCGGTGCCACTCACGGCTTTAACCCATAAAGGGAAACCATTTGTATGGGGGCCCAAGCAAGAAGAAGCTTTTCAAACCCTCAAGCAAAGACTTTGTGATGCACCAATCCTCACTCTTCCTGAAAGTTGTGATGATTTTGTAGTCTATTGCGACGCGTCAGGGCAAGGATTGGGATGCGTTCTCATGCAAAGAGGAAAAGTCATAGCTTATGCCTCAAGGCAACTCAAGACTCACGAAAAGAACTACACCACTCATGACCTTGAACTTGGAGCCGTTGTATTCGCTCTTAAGATATGGAGACATTATCTTTATGGCACGAAGTGTGAAATATACACTGACCATAAGAGTCTTCAACACATCTTCAATCAGAAAGAGTTAAATATGAGGCAACGGAGATGGGTCGAACTTCTAAATGATTACGACTGTGAAATCAAATACCACCCTGGTAAAGCAAATGTGGTGGCTGATGCACTTAGTCGAAAGGGCTATGCGAACTCTATTCATCTTCTATGTTCGCAAATTATAACCAATATTAAGGATCAAATTCGAGAAGCTCAACACGTTTCAATAACAGAGGAAGATGTACAAAAGGAGATGTCCTGTGGAGCCGAGCTAAAGCTGGAAACTAAATCTGATGGTATTTTGTATTACCTAGATCGTATATGGATTCCTAACCATATCAATCTTCGTGAAACGCTCATGCATGAAGCCCATAAGTCGCGATATTCTATACACCCAGGAGCCGATAAGATGTATCAAGACCTACGGTACACCTATTGGTGGCCTGGAATGAAGAAAGATATTGCCGTTTTTGTTTCCAAGTGTCTCACTTGTTCTAAAGTAAAGGCTGAACACCAAAGACCCTCAGGACTTCTGGTCCAACCAGAAATACCTGTCTGGAAGTGGGAAAATATAACCATGGATTTCATTACCGGGTTACCTCGCACTTCTAGTGGGTATGACACTATATGGGTGATTATAGACCGACTCACAAAATCAGCTCACTTTATTCCTATTCGAGAAGATTTTAAGAACGAAAAGCTTGCTCGTATTTATATCAGCGAAATCGTCAGCCGTCATGGAGTTCCATTAAGTATTATTTCTGATCGTGATGGTCGTTTCACCTCACGGACATGGCAGGCAGTACAATCCGCAATGGGCACTCGACTAGATCTCAGTACCGCCTATCATCCCCAAACTGATGGACAGTCTGAGCGCACCATTCAAACCCTTGAGGATATGCTTAGAGCATGTGTCATAGACTTCAAGGGAAATTGGGACGCCCACCTACCGTTAGTCGAATTTTCGTACAACAACAGTTATCATTCTAGTATCGGCATGGCACCTTTTGAAGCTTTATATGGTCGAAAGTGTCGATCTCCTGTTTGTTGGCACGAAATTGGGGAAGCTCAAATTACTGGTCCGGAATTGATCCAAGAAACAACAGATAAGATTCATCAAATCAGAAACAATCTTCTAGCGGCTCAAAGTCGTCAAAAGAGTTACGCAGATAAACGACGGAAGCCCTTGGAGTTTAGCGTTGGTGATCATGTGCTTTTAAAAGTGTCACCGTGGAAGGGAGTAGTTCGTTTTGGTCAAAAGGGAAAGCTAGCACCACGTTACGTAGGACCTTTCAAAATACTCGAAAGAGTAGATCCTGTAGCTTACAAGCTTGACCTACCGGAAGAACTCGACAGAATTCATCCCACATTCCACGTGTCGAACTTGAAGAAGTGCCTCGCTGATGAGAATCTTCATATTCCACTGGAGGATATTCAGATTGATGAATCCATGCATTTTATCGAAAGGCCAGTAGAGATTATGGACTATGGAGAAAAGCGTCTACGTCGAAGTCGCATTCCTATTGTTAGGGTACGCTGGGAGTCGAAACGGGGACCTGAGTTTACTTGGGAACGTGAAGACTCAATACGTGAAAAATACCCTCATCTTTTCCCTACTACATCAACTGTTTGAATTTCGGGACGAAATTCCTAAAAGTAGGGGATACTGTAACATTTGTATAAATCGGGTCTCCAAAACCCGCTTCGTTTTGTAATCAAATATCAAGTTACGAAATTTCATTAAGTATTTATGAGTATTTTGAGTTTAAACGTTACCTAATTAATATATAAACTAAACTATAAAAATTATATTTGATAAAAAGTTAAAATAAAATAAATAAAAAATAGTTGGAGCTGACCGGACTCGAACCCGGGTCAACTGCCTCCAATGACTTATCTTTCCGTCTCCAAACCACTCCGCCACAAATTGTTTTCTGTTAGTATTATGAAACAATTAAATTTTATACGCAAACTCGGATTAACGGTTACTGATATCTGTATAACGGAAATCGGTGAGCCAAATCGCCAAATCAGTTTTCGTTCGTTTAATTAACGTATAACCGACGCATATCGGTTTCTAATTAAAGTTCAGATTGAATGAACTTCAAGTTTTGGGTTTTGAAACCGAAAAACATTCAAGCTTCAAATAATTCTGATTCCAATCATTTATACGATTCATAACTGTTTCAAATACACTCCAAACCCTTTTCGTCGCGTTTTCAAGTCTTTTGAACTCAAGAAAATTGTCGCCGGAATTCTCTGCAACTCTCGCCGGAAAACCGTGTCCAACTCAAACCAGTAAGATTCTACTCTCTTGCTGTTTCAATCTATTGTTAGGACACTACTAACATTATTCCGTCACTCAAAGTCAGTCACAGAAGACTTTGCTGGATTTCTGGTTTCGCCGGAGAAATTCTGGAATTTGCCGGAACCACGCTAGTTGACGGTAAACACATTCAATCGTGTAAATAATCCATGTACTCTGGTTCAATTTCAAATCTAATTCTTTAATTCTGTTGATTAGCCCCTCTCAGCCGAAGTTTCAATAACAGAGTTGCCTGTTTTCGCCGGACTTCCTGAAGAAGACGACCTGTCCGGTATTTCTTTTACCCAAACTGTTCGGTTTGTTCATTCAAACTAGTAATCATGTTATTTAAGTAGTAGAACCCTGAATCAGTGATCTATGTAAAACCGGTAATTATAGTGAAGAAGACGAACATAACAACGGGTTAAGAATAATTAAAATTCGGATAGTTAACGGGTTAGACACACAGTCCAGCGGTGGACTGTGTGCAAAGTTTATATACGAGTCCCGAGTTCGATCCTTGCTACACACACGCTACGTAATAACATTCCTTTTTTATTCATAAAACTAACCGGGTTAGATTGAGTAGTTGTTAAGTATAATATAATTCAAGAATATAACCGGGTTAGACACACAGTCCAGCGGTGGACTGTGTGCAACACAAACTGCACGTCACGCGATCGAATCTCGACACAAACACCGGTTCAATGAGAATAAAACGTTTTGTAAAATAAAGGAATTTTCGGTAAATTCGAATAAGTGTATTAATATAATTAAAACTAGATTTCTAACGGGTTAGTCACGTAGCTCAGTTGGTAGAGCTACGTGCGCGTGAACGGAAGGTCACAGGTTCGAATCCCGCTCGGCGCAAGAATTACCGCTGACCGAACCGGTCAATGGTCAACGGTCAACGGTCAAACAGTAAAAAAATATTATTTTTTTTTAAATAATTATTTGTTTTATTTAAATTAAAAATCAATTAAAAATACTTAAAAATAACATTTTTAAGGATAGAAAATAGCCATAAACTCACAAAAATATATCTAAAAATCCCATTAAAAATCTTTAATAAAATCCATCCATTTAATATATTTTTCCTATTATTATTTAGGTCAGTGATTCCTCGTTAACTCGTTTCGTCTAAATCGTGCGCATCTCACCAATTCAAATCCAACGCACCCAATGTGAGTGAACCCTTCAAATTCCCCGTTTTAATCACATTTTTGGGGTGTATCATGTGTCTTATTCATTTTCTTATTATAACTAAGTTATTGTGCATATATATCATATCATGACATGTGTGTTAGTTGTTGCTGTTCAGTAGTTAGGATTGTTTGCAAGTTATTATTTCAGTACATGCAATTGCTGAGGCCGTAGCTCCCCATCCCTCGAGGTTGAGTTTGATCCCCATTTTATTATGCGGTTGATCAGGGCGTGCCCGCACGATCGGCTCCGTTTGATTGAGCCTTGATCGGTCATTTATTTTCATTTCAATACATGCAATACGCTCGGCTCCGTTTGATTGAGCCTTGAGTGCACAGTTCAATTTACATTTCAAGTTCATGCAATACGCTCGGCTCCGTTTGATTGAGCCTTGAGCACACAGTTCAATTTACATTTTCAGTTCATGCAATACGATCGGCTCCGTTTGATTGAGCCTTGATCTCACAGTTCATTTATGTTAATTATCATATGATGTTGGTATGTTCATGTATGTAATCGATTGTTAATGTATGTTACAATTGTAACCGATGTTGCCATTGCTTGATTTCATGCATATGCTCTTTTATGATTATGCACAATATTTTATTGATAAACTAACCAGAAAATCATTATTAAATGTTTATCTATAAGGTTCACTCGCCAACTTATGTTGACCCAAAAACCTCCCATTTTACACATGATACAGGTGAACCAGCAGCAGCTAGGAACACGTAGGACCTGGATTAGAAGAAATAAAATGATTTAGTGTTTTGGATTATTATGTTTGGTTATTTTCTTTTGTAATGAATGAACATGTTTGATGGTTTGAGAAATGTAACTTTGACTTCATTTAATTATGAAACATAATAGTAAATGTCATGTGCTTTGGTGATAACCCAATTATGCCCCGACTCTTATTTCCGCTGCGGGTCGGGGTGTGACAATTTTTCCAATTATAAATATGGGTGTTTGGTTCATTTGCAATCCATCCCTTCGCAGCCCTCTCTCTCACCTCACCACCACTTCAACACCATCATTCAGCACAACCATTAGAGTTTAGAGTGTGTAGTAATATCGGGATCCAAGATTGATAGTAAGAACTCTTGTCAAACAATGGTCATGCTTGTCTAATCTCTTACATTACTTGGTAAAGACAATTCTTTTATGTATTACTTTTGATTTTCAAACTTTGGTTAACTTTCTAATTAGGCATGTATTAATGACTTTAATAACTAGTTATTCCAAATTTCCTTTAACATTTGATGCTACTATATAAATTAAATAATTGACAGTCGATTCAATCAACCAAAATGTAAATTTTGGTATTTTTGTTTTTATATATGCATGATGTGTTGTGTCATTTCGTTAGAGTTTAAAGATATTAAGACCATGTGTAGTGGATAACCAAAACAAAGTCCCCACCCTTGGGCGTTTTACGTCACGTGGCAGTCCAGTTAGCAAGGGGCTTTGTTTGGCTTTATTTTAAAAGGGGGGTAGTGGAATAAAGCCCCAACCAATCATTACCCAATAATTTTTTTTTAAAATTTAAATAAAACGAATAATACTTCATTAATTAAAAAAATTACATTACTAAAAAAAACCGTAAACAAGTTAAAAAAATTACATTGCTAAATAAAAAACCTAGTAATCTAAAGTCCGTATTTGTCACGGATTTGTTAGCGACACATTTCCGCTAAGATTAAGGCATCGCCTTGTAGGTGATCGATCGGTTTTGACAAAACTTCTGTCTTTTATCCATTTCTCTCGCCTCTTGTATCGTGACAATTTTTTTGTTTTCGGCGACCTTTCTTGCATAGTCTCTAAACGCCTACTGCCGAGGTCCCGAATGTCTTGTAGGCGTCGGTTCATCTCTAGGAAATCATCCTGCATTTCTAAATTAGCCGAAGACGACTCGACCTTTTTTCCCGCCTTTTTTCCGATTTCTTCAACCCCGAGGTCGTTCCAACTCGTATTCCTCTTCTTTGTCCAAATTGACGTTCAAGTCAACGTTACGAGCATCGGAAGTGGGTGTCTCCAGGTCAACCGAGGACGACGTCTTCGACCGTTTTGCTTTACGTCTACCGCTAGACGTCATGGTCGGTACGTTAGCCCATTTTGGACTTCCCTGTAGAAGCTCCCAGCATTTCAAGTATGTGAAACTGCCTCTCGTTTGGTTGTACTCCTCCAACGCTCGAGTTAAAATATTCCCGTGTTTTCTCCGCTAGGAAAGTTACCCCGCGTTCGTTGAAAAACTTCTTGAAACTGATGATATTTTTTGTTTATATCGGACCATTAGCTTGATATTGAATCGTTGTCTCGATACTCACCTTTACCCATCGCTTTAAAAAAAAGTTTCACGAATTTTGGAACAAATTTCGGGACCGGTTTGATAGTTAGCTACAAAAAAAAATATAATTGACGTTATACTCTTAAGAAAAATATTAACGGTTACGAGTTACTTAAAAAAAAAAACAAATATATTTTTATAATGCTTACCAACTTCGGGGTCCTCCGATATGTCGAGCCACGACCGTGCTAACGCGTATACCTCGTCTTTTGTCCACGCTAGGTAGGTATTTTTTCGGCGTGGTGCATTTGGTTCCTTCTTTTTATGAGACCGTCTACCAAATTGAGACGGTTGTGAGCCGCCCTCGGCAACAGGCTGGGTTGTGTTTTCGGTACCGTTTCAACGCCGGGTTAGGTTTCTTGGAGAGACGGTTGCGACCCGGCCATGGATGCAAACCCGTGTGGACGTTGAAAGAATAGTTGCGAACCGCCATAGCCTAACATTTGTCTGTACGCAAAGATACTCGGGTCCATGTCTTGAAAATTGAAGGTAGGTTGCGGTTGGGTGGTGTTCGGACGATACGTATTGGGGTTATCCGGTCTAGTGGAAACATCGAAAGGAGGTCGGGAGGGATTCATGATTTAGTTTTTTTTATAAAGTATTGAAAAAATATAGAAGAGAGTAGAGATTTGTATAAAAAAAGATAAAAGGTAGGAAGATTTATAGGGACAAAATGGTTTTTGAAATTAAAAAAAAAAAAAGAAATAGCCGTTGAACCAACGGTCGAATTTTTAGAAAGGTGAAAACTTGGGCGTTTTTTAAAGCATGCAGGGTTTTTTTTCGGAAAAACGCCCCAGGGCCGGGTCTTGGGCGTGATTGAGACTTTTTTTTAGGGAAAAAACGTAAAAAACCCCACTAGTGGTGTTCTAATAACAACACAAATAAACACACCTAACCCCAAACCGTATCCAATACCCACTTATTTTATATATCTCTCTCACACATTAACACATACAAATAAAAACACGACACACGTGGTAGTAATTGAAGTGTTTAAGGTGACACTTGGAAATCCTAAAAAACACTTGGAACATTTTAAAGCTTACAGATAACATTTATAAAGAGCTAAAATAAATGAAAATTAACATTAACTAATGTAATAGATAATATAAAAACAAAAAACCTCAACAGAATTTTTAATAAATGTTTAACTTTACCAACATTTGTGTTTTTTTAGATTAAATTGAGGTATTTAATTAGTTCATAAAACCATTATTTAAGATTAATTATATGAAAAAGTCAAAGATTATTATTATAAAGATTGTATTAATATTAAAACCTTATAAAAAGGTTATTCGATTTTATCACCCCTAACTATTGACATTTGGTCGCTACCACTCCCAACTATCACTTTGATACTCACCACATCACTGGCCACGTCAGCAATCAAACTAACATAGTTAGTGGTTGATTAACTCCGTCACACATGTGACACAACACACAAAATGTTAAGTGGAGAGTGATAGGTGTCGAAATGATAATTGAGAGAGGCAATAGCCAAATACCAATAATTGGGGATAATAAAATCCAATAACCCTAAAAAAATTGAGTAAATGAAATGGTGAAAAACATAAGTTGTTAAATCGATCAATAAGAATTTCGGGATAAACATTTATATTTTGTATGAAAATAATATAGATAAAAAGTTTTAGAAATATACTTTTTTAAAGTGATTTTCCATAGATAAAAAGTTTTAGAAATATACTTTTTTTAAAGTGATTTTCCATTTATTGTTTGAACATTAAGTTAGATATATAATTGACTTTGAATTCAGCTCACCAACCTAACATGTGAGTATAACGGTGTAAATTGTAAATTAATATTTTCTAGAACCCAATGATACGCAACTAAAAAGTATCGGAAATTAAAGGGTGTCAAGTGTAAATTAAGATAGTTCTAGAACGACGGATTAGACGCTGAGGTATACTCTAACTTCATTGATGTTTAAGATGACATGATAAATTAACATGTCTTTCAAACCATTCCCTCCCCATGTTAAGAGGTGTTAAAACCTCCATTCGTTAACATGTTAACTTAGTCAAAAAAGAATAATAAATTAATGCTATTTATTATCAATGTTTATTTTAGTTAAGAAGTTAGTGAAATGCTATAATTATTATTTATTTTGTATTTAATCTAAATATTTAACATTAAAATAATTAAAAAATGGTAGGTGAGGTAGAGTTAACAAGGTTAAACTATTTACTCATGATAAGATGGAGTAAAAATGTAAAAAATAGGTGATTGTGACGCTTATATTGAGTTAAGAAAAGTTAAGGTATACCTCCTGGCCTTATATGTATTACTTTAGAGCCGATGAGATAGTGGTGGAGTGGTTGAGGAAAAACTTGGTGTTTTTTGTGATCCAGGTTCGACTTCCACTCTCTACATTATTTTATGTGGCATCCAGGTGAATGGTGAATACGGGTGGCGCCGGCTTCGTCTTGGATGGAAGGCAAGGTTTTACCGATTATTCCACTGTCGTGCCTTCGGGTGGGTGGAGGTCGGGTTTCTACTCATCTGGGAGAGCCAAGGGGCTAACGGCGGTCGAGTAGTCGATCTTGTCCACAACGCCGGTGTCACGTTAGTTGACACTTTCATTTCTTGCCATTAAAAAAATATTCGTTATTTTAGAAATAACAGTATTTACTTTTTGTTCTAGCCTTTAATATTTTACCATGAGGGGATCCAAATAAAAAGTTTTTTTTAATTACAAGGCAAAACAATGTCTAAAATCAGGGGAAACGCTTTTGTAATCACACAAGTTTACGAAATGAATCATCATTATTTTAATTTTATTTATCTCCATCAACTTTTATATGCAACTAACTATTAAAACCTTTAAAAACGTTAAGCTTTTTATACGATAAAATCGATCATTTTGTTTTCTTTAGTTTGAGCATAACTTTATAATATATTTTAAAAAACATTGATGCATGTTAAATAATTATATATGTATGTGATGTATGGGAAGGTTTAAAATGAAAACTCATAAATTTTGTGAAAATCAAGAAAAGTCATTAAAAACCAATCAAAATCAATTATTTTTATACTACTATTATTACTAAAATATAACATCATATGAAATTTACAAGGTGTCAATTACTCAAATGGTCCTTGTGCTTTGCACATATTATCACTTTGTTCCTTAGAACTTTGAAATTACAAAGATGTTACTTGTGGTTTGCAAATCTGTAACTGTGACGCTCCCAACCACAGATAAGCATGATTTTTTTATATGAGTGTGAAATTACATATTTCTCTAAGGGGTTAAATAAAAAAATTAGAAAACCAATATATATATATTAATAGGGTGATTTAGTGTAAAAAATGGTTGTTTTGTGGTGTAGAAGTGTTTTAAGCCCTTAGATCTTATAGTTAATGGTTGAGATCAAGAAGAACTTAAAATGTAAATTATGTTTTTTTGACTAATTTGGCTAGATTAGGGGTAATAGTGTCTTTTTATATTATATTTTTAAATAAAGAAACTGTCATCAACTTTAATGCACATGCAAGTTTCACCCGTCTTTTTTGAACGTCAATAACTTTTTATACGTGACATTTTTTTTAAATAAATTACACCATAATAACGAGCTTTTTTATCTATAATATGAGTACCATATCGTTATATTTTGTATATAAAAAAATACGTATAACATGATATGAAGCCTACTGGAATGCAGGTTTAAAACACCACACGAAGAACATATACTGGAATGCAGGGGTAAAACACCATGAATGCAGATGTAAATGTAGGTTTAAAACACCAGCGAATAACATACGAAGAACACATACCGACTGCAGGTTTAAAACACCATGAATGCAGGTTTAAAACACCATACGAAGAACACATACTAGACTACTGGTTTAAAACACCATGAATGCAGGTTTAAAACACCACACAATAAGATTTTCGCACAGAACATAAAACAAACTGTATTACAATGATGATGATAACTTCTTGCGATCTTGAAAATTTATACGAGATGACAAATAAATGACAGATTCTTAAAGGATCTTTAATAAAACAAATCGGAATCCTCAAATAACTCCCAAGCGGTTATGGGTATATTTATCATTTAATTGAATTATTGAGTAAATTACTTTTTTACCCTTTTGAATTAATATAACTCAAGGACACATGTCAGCCTCACAATATTTCTAACAATTCTTACACTCAAGCCCCTCTTTACACTCTTCTTTTTCCTACATTTTCATCTTAACCATTGATTTGAAAAAATTAAAAATTAAAAATTTTCTTATCTTATTCTTACACAAAATAAACTTTTTATTTTATTTAATCTACCCGAATATAAAATTACTGTTTTTGTTTTTGAGAACTCCAGTTATAATGCATGTGAAACTCGGCATAATCTTCTTTACCACCAAAATATACTTTGAAACAAAACATGCTATTGTGTTTTATATTAAAATGTTTTATATTAAAATGTTTTATATTAAAAATCAAAGTTATATGTACCAGGTTTCCAGGGAATGACACGACAGAAACCAAAAGGAAAATAATATCCATGTTAAATGTATCCAAGGAATAGTTAGGTCAAAGTTGATGGGTTTCTTCTTCACCACAATGGTCTATAAATACTACAAAGTTTTTGCACATTTCATTACAACAAATCATCTCTTTCATCCTACAAATTTTCTTTGAAGCTAACAGATCATGGCGTCAGTTACTCTCGAGGTTGAGGTTGCTTCTCAATTTCCCGCCGAAAGAGTTTTTAAGGTTTTTAGTGATTTTGATAATATCGCACCTAAGGTCAACCCTCAAGTTTTCAAATCTATCGAGACAGTTGAAGGAAATGGAGATGTTGGAACAATAAAAATCTTCACATTTGGGGATGGTAAGAAATTGCATCATTACATGGTTAATAGTTGCTTTGTTTCATCACCAATCAAATCATCAATACTTGTAACAAACTATATTTAAAGGATATTTATTTTGTAATTAATACGGTTATACATTTTTATTCACGTTATGTTTTTTTTTCTTAATCTAGCTGTCCCATTCACAACTGGAAAATACAAGGTTGATACCATTGATGCAAGCAACCATAGTTATAGCTACTCCTTCATCGAAGGTGACAACCTATTCGGCATATTGGACTCAATCAACCATCATGTTAAGGTTGTATCTTCTCCAAATGGAGGAAGTGTGTTCAAACAAACTGTTGTTTACAATTGCAAGGGTGACGAGAAACCATCCGAAGAGATCCTAAAGAAAGAGAAAGAACTATATGAGAATACCTACAAGGCTATTGAGGCTTATGGAGTTGCTCATCCTGAAACCTATTAATAATGTGAGTTGTATTTTGTTTTTTTTTTCAGTGTGGTTTGAGAAAATAATGGACAAAGTTCCAGTTAAATAATTGGTGTACCATGTTTGAGTTTGATGTGATAAAAAGTTTGAGTGGCTATAATATAATTCTATATTGAGTTTATGTTATAGCTAATTTGTTGACCTGGCATATCTTATTTATTCAACTTTATTTTTTTTCTAATGGCCACAAGATACTATATAAGCTTGGTCATCCGACAAATTATTGGTGAAAGACCATCCACCCCTTTGCGAACACAGACAACGTTGGTGACCAGACCCACCCATCGCCCAGAAGGCCTATTTGTGGTAAAACCCCTGGCCCACCTAGAAATATTGCTTTAAGTGAGACTTCAACTCATGTCATTCACATTGAAAAGCCATAGAATGCCTCCTCCCAAACAAATTGATCTAGAACTTATTACCAATATGATCAAATCTTAGTTGTACGTTATAGATATTGACAATGGTAATGTTGAAAAGGGTGTTATGGTTGATTGAATGCCACGGAGAAAATCATATATGGTCATTTGAGCTAAATTAATTACACACTTATGTTAATTACATACTTATATTTAGTTGTATTTATAATTTCATACATTTATTTAGTTGTTATGCATTAGAAACTCTTCATGTAGTTAACCATATAATTTAATTTAAATTTTAATTACACTTCAAAAAATCTATAATGCATTTGGTGCAGGTTTTGATGGATAAAAGCCTATCATTTTGTCCCTTTTGTGATATTAATGAAATATTCAATAAACCTAGTATTAGTAACATAATGTTTAATGAACATAATATTTAATAACATAAATTCCACAAAAATAATTTTTATTTATAACATAATATTCAATATTTATAAATAGTTGAATAGAATATTTTAAACTTAAATTTCTTTTATTCATTTTTCTGTTAATAATACGTTTGGTATTTAATAATGCGTAGTGGTTGATCGGACAACATGTTACGTCAGAACAAGTTACATAAAAAGAGTTATTTTGGTTTAAGCCAAACGAGTTTCAAGTCAAAACAATTTTGGATTAGACAGCTCAAGTAATATTAAATATTTATAAATTAGTTGAATTTAATATGTTAATTTTAAACCTCTTTATTCAATTTTGTTTTAATAATACATGTAGTATTTAATAATAAGTATTGATCGTATCGAGCGGGTCGGGTAACATGTCTTTTCAGAACAGGTCACATTCTTTAAGATTACGTAATTTTCAGCAGTTGTCATTTACCTTCAAAAATGTCATAAAACATACTTTATGTTTGTAAAAGCTTACACGTCAAGTCCTTGCCCTAACGCCTGTATGTTTTCACGTTAAATCATGACATGTGCTCCTCACGTGAGGGAAAAAAGTGAAATTTAATAAATAGACAATTAGAGAAATAAACAAATTACTGTAAAATATAAAAATACAAATTACCCTACCCCTACCTATCTCTCTGTCCCCCCCCCCCCCCCATACACACGCACCCCACAAGTTCATCATCTGTAATTCTCAAACCCTAGCATCAATTTCTTAATGGGTTCCTCATACCCTACCTCATGAACGAAAGCAAAATCAAGCTCGCTTTCTCCCCCTTCTAACTTCGTCTGCATCTCTAAGAACAACACCCACCTACCCTTTTTCCGTTATGAACTTTTTACCCTTTTTAACACTTTGACACAAACAATCTGATCTACCTAGGTGGTTGCGACCCTGCAATAACTCAAATCCGACTTCACCTTGATTTTGGTTTGTCCATTTTGGGGCCAACATCCATGACCAGTGGTGTTGGATTTGGGGATGTTGATTTTGGTTCTTGAAGATTGGAACGAAATCGGCCTAAGGTATGGCTAGTGGTTCGTGAAGATCGGACAACCACTTCAGGAGTGTGTATACAAGTGGGTTCATGCAATAGCGGCGAGGGGGAGCAGCCGAAAAGAAAGAAGAAAAGGGTAGGGTGGTGGAAACGATGGTTGAGGAGCGGCAAGGTGGTGGTTCGACTTCAATTGGCGTGGGTAAATGATGATGGTAGTGTGGTGATGGTGGGTCGGAGATGGCGGTTGATGGTGGTGATGATGGTTGTGGTGGTTCATCGGTTGAGTTTTGTGTTTAAAGTTGATACATATATTATTTTTATTAACAAGTTATTAAATTTAGTTTTGATTTAACTATCATTTTCGTCCCTGTGGTTTATCCAGTTATGGTAGTTTAGGCCAAATTTTAAATTTGTACCATTTCCATCTCTGACATTCTAGAAACGTGCTACTTCTGTCCAAAAAAGTTTACGTCCGTTAATTTTATCTGTTTAATGAGGGGGTAAAAAGTCATTGCACATTTTTATTTGTGTTAACAACCATTTTCATCCCTGTTGTCACATGTCTAGGGTCCGGTTTTCTAGCTACGCATGTGCGTTTGAAAACACAACCGCCACACTCACACATATCTAGGGTTTTGGTGGTGGAAGATGATGGTTGGTAGTGAACATATAAGGTGACCGGAGATTGAGTGTATAGCAAGGGGTGGACAATGGAGGTACATGTTTTGTGGCAGAGATGCAGGTGGTTGAAGGGGTAGGTTACAGGTGGTAACAAAGGTTGTGGGGAGTGAAGGTAGTGGTCGTCGCCGGTAGGAGGTGGATGGTGGCAAAAAGCAATTGTCTAGCGGTAGGGAATTGTGATGGAGGTGGGGGGTGGTTGATGGTGTTTGGTGGTCGGGCGGGTGTGGTGGAGGTAAATTGCAAGTGGTTGGGTACGGATGATGGTAGTTGGTATCTTTGATGGTGGCCGGTGGTTAATGATGGTGTATGATGGTGGTAGTTAGTAAATCAGGGACGGTGTAACATTCGTAACAAAAGGGATACTAGCACCCAAACCGTTTGTATCTGGGTTTGAACCAAAATAAATGAAGATGCGTTATTTTTTATTAATTCATTGTAACTTTTACTTTATTTTATATTTATATGTTACTCGTTAAAAGTCATCGTAGTTTAAACGATACCTATGCTTTAAGCGACATTAAGTTTTTTCATCTAAACCATCCCCTTTTAGCGACATCCCACCTAGGTACACTTTCCAAATGATATGGCATGTAATTATTTGACACCATTTCCAAATGATAACCATATTTCAAAATGACACCTTAATCCAAACTGCATATCTTGATACAAACGAACCCCCTATAACTCACGAACGATACCATACACCCTCATTTAAACGAAATATAATTTTGTTAGGTAACCACATCCAAACACCAGCACCCATACCCAAGGATACATGTCTGCAAACCTTGCAAATTTCCAAATCGTGAATTCCTTAAACCTTACAGCTCAGAACTCATTCAATACTTGCCTAAATTACTTTATTCTTGTACCTGAAGCCCTGGTTTTAGCATAGAGACTTATTTTAATCTGTGATCATCCCTAATTACACTTTTAATTCTCCTAATTTGATTCCAATCAAATCCCCATTAAAACTTACAAATTTTTATAAACTTTATAACCAAAATTCATCCACCATGTCAACCCTAGCCTCCTTCAACGACATCTCAACTCCATCTATATGAGACCCACTCTCAAAACCTGCAAAGAACTCTCCAAGTTCGTGAATTAAAGCAAGAAGGATTCTAGTGCTTGAAACTTTATCTTTACATATCTCCTTCAATTCTTCATCAAATAAGGTAGTTTCGTATTCATTCTTATTAGTTTTTCGAGATCTACAAAACCCCTCTATCAATATCTGTAATATCGGGCATCCAAAATCTGAATTTAATTCTTGTTAATTTAGGGTTCTTGGATGATAAAATTTGGGACTTTTGATTTTAGAATATTAAATCGAAAGTTGTTTACTGTTCATAATCATGTTAGATTAGATCTTGCAATTTTTGAGAATTTTTGGTCATCTTTGAATTTATTACATAATTTAATCATGTTCTATTATATAAAAATATGAAAAGCATCAAAATAAAACCTCATAAATATTATTCTGATTTTCCAAAAATACACTAAATATGGAGTTTTTGTTATAAATATCATGTGTAACGATAACTAAAAGATTTATTTATATTTTGGAATAATTATGTCTTTTATAAACAAATGGATTTATATAAAATATTTGCAAAGGTATAGCCGGGAAAGCTCCAAACCTTCCAAGAGGTGATGATATCAGATCTCATTCGGATCTTTCAAGATCTAGGAAACCATGGTGAAACAAAACCTATTTTGCGAATAATAAAATTATCTAATTAATAATTGGTGTCGAAATAAATATAATTTGTGGATTATACAAGAGTCCCCAAATCATAGGATTTAAATTGTATAGTTATATTTATGTGTTGGTTGTTTGGTATTTTTGGTTACTATATTATCATAGGGTAACTCGTATCATTTGAATTTTCTCCATCTCATGCGGTATTATACTAAAGGATCAATAGACACAAAAAAGTGAGTAAAATTAATTTCCCCTCTTTACAATTAACCTGTAGGGCTTATCATGTGTCATTAAAGTTTCTCGCGTTTCTTTCAATTACATTTTCAACATGCAAATTAAATGTGTAGTTTGTGTGTTGTATATTGTGGCTTCATATTTGTTACATGTTACTTATTACTCATTTTGTGTCGCAGTTTCACATCGTGGATCCACTAGCTGGTCGGTTCCTCACGGCCATGGGTTGAACTCGTATCGCCACCATTGTTTCGCATTGTGTTGCAAGTTTCACTATTTGTTAAATTTATTTGTCGTTGATGGTATTATTGGTGAATTGTTTCATTATGTTTAAAAGTATGTTAACAACCTTTTAAATAATAAATCACTTTATTTAAAGTTAGATTTACTCACCAACTTATGTTGACGCAAAAACTACTTTTACACATGATGCAGGTGAACAGGTTTGATGTGATGAGGATGAGGACATATAGGACGTGCCTTAGTTGATTAAACGGGATTTATCTATATAGTTATGTCTTTGGATTTTATTGTGAAGTTGTATGGATTATTTGGATTTCTATTTGTTTATGTGACATCTTTTAATTTTGATATGAATAATATATAAACTTTTAATAGTGTCATAAGGTATGATCAATCATCATACCCCAGTCAATAACCTGCCACGGGTTGGGGTGTAACACACGGAAATGCTACAAATTTGAAATTTGGCCCTGGAAGGCATAATTGGATAAACCACAGGGATGAAAATGTTAGTTAACTCAAATGAAAATATGCAATGACCTTTTTACCCTTCATTAAACAAACAAAATTAACGGTTGTTATCTTTTTGGACTAAAGTAGCACGTTTCAAGAATGTCAGGGACAAAAATGGTACAAATTTGATCTGGACTGGCATAATAGACAAACCACATGATGAATGACAGAATTTTTTTTATTATTATTTGAGAAAATGTGGTAAAATGATAAAAAAAAATTCTAACGTCCGTTAGTATAAAGGAAGCAACGCGTAAGCTTTTGCAACATAAAGTATGTTTTCTGACATTATTAAGGTATATAACAACTACTGAAAATTGGTGTAAACATAACGAAGATATGCAATTTACTCTTTTATCTAAGTTATAGGTCACGTGTATCAAATAATTAAAGATGATAAAAAAAAGAGCAATGAAGGGATAGGTGCAATGTTTTAAAAGCCATTCGGTTAAAGCGGTTAAATCGACTGTCGGAAGCTTGGCAGGCACGAATCATACTAGTAAATTGTGGGAACGACAAAGAAATTTTACCGCCGGTAAATTGGGTTATACCGGTTTAAACTGGTATACCGACATTGGGACATAGGTTAAAATTTGCACTTTTAATCTTTTTTGCGCCCCAAAAGGTGATGATTTACCCTTTCCCAGTAAGACCTAGCATCCAAAAAGATACCAATAGTGAATGTTTGGATTATTTTTTTTTATTATAGATTAAATTTTGGAATATTTCTATTATGGAATGAAAAGGTACCAATAGTGAATATAGTTTTTGCTTATTTTTGAGTTGAAATTGTATATTTTGGATTTATAGAGTTAATTAGTCAACTCTTTTGAACTCCCCGGTACAATGAAGTTCAATTGGTTGAACCATTTATGAGCCCAACCCAGTACCTACGATTTAAAAACCGATTTTTAAAACATTGGTTGGGTGTACAACTTTAGAAGTCATGCCATAAATTATTTTATCTGATCTTATATGACCAATGTTGGTAATTTTAGTGTTATCGACATGTTTTTTAGGGTATTGGATTACTTGTTGATCGAGAAAATAATGTTAGAGATTAAACGAGTTAGGTGATACGGGAGTGTGTGCTCGATTTAGTCCTAATATTATTTAAGTTTATTACGTAAATAATTTACTTGGGCCTTGTAATTATTAATTGGTTTATTAATCAAAATGGGCTTAGAATATATTATACTGGGTTTATAATTAATTACCATAGTATTGTTTTAACTAAAAGCCCATTAAATTGATATTGATATTACAATAAAACTTAAAGTTGAATGGACTTTTGATCCATTAAATGAATGGACTTTTAAGGCCTGATGATGCTTTTATATCTGGTGGTTCTCTCGATCAAGATATACGACACAAAAACAAGACAACGACGGTTACGACTGGAAGTGCGATTTTGATTCTTTATCACACTAACATCAAATCGGAATTCATCAATAGCAATATCTGTCTAATCTGATAAATCATTGTGTGTAACATGCAGATAGATTTATCTGATAGTTCTCATACGATTAAGAGAGTAATTCAAGTTTCATCACAAAACTTTACAATTTCAATTCGGGTTCCAGGTTTGTTTAATTATTCGAATTACTTGTTCTAGACTACCCATTGGCATGGAAGGTTGATGACCTGATGACCTATCGTTGGGGTCATGCAAAAACCTAAATAATCTAAGCAAGGGTAGGTATCGAATCCACGATGAGCATGTGGTTAGTATTACAAGTTTCGTTCGATTATTTAAAAAAAATAACTAAATTAATTTAAAAATGAATTTGGATTTAATTATTTTAATAAAGTAAAACAAAACTTAGATTGGGTTTAGCAAAATATATGAAAAGGATGACCAATCTCCATGTTTCAGGTTCTAGGTTTACACGAAGCTAGTTAATTGATTGGATACCATATAGACATAGTGTTGGAAAATCAGTTAACATGGCAATCAAAGACGGTTTTGTCATCAAACCATACGGCTCAATTACCTAATTTATTAGTGTCAAGTCAACCCCCTTTAGTCACTCATTCTAGGTTTGTCATCAACCGAACAAAATTGTAAAGAAAGAACTCAAAACACAGTTAAAGTGTCTAAGTTAACAACACATCAATCTGATTCAATGTTTGTCATCACATAAATAGATCCGATATATATAACTTAGAAAAGTACAAAACCTACATAAACCTTACACCGGAAGATAATCACAAGAAAATTACTCATCTCGTTCAAAACCAGCAACTCCAAATAACCCTCATCCTTCTTGATTAGTTCCGTGCATGGTACCCCAAAAATTGTCCGTCCAAACTTCGTGTGTCCCCCTCTTCTGTTGTGTTAATCTTGTCATTCCTTTATGGACTTGTACCTCGTTTCCTTTTAAATTCCTTAATGGACTTGTACCTCGTTTCCTTTTAAATTCCTTAATGGACTTGTACCTCGTTTCCTTTTAAATTCCTTAATGGACTTGTACCTCGTTTCCTTTTAATTCCATGCAAAATATTTGAAGCCCATTGAATAAGGCCCATCTTTACTTAAATTGATGGCCCCTCGAATATCCATAATAACCAAACTGAACTCCACATCAGTTTTTATCATATTCATAACTCACA
The DNA here is from genome assembly GCA_947069175.1 of Scalesia atractyloides. Classification (NCBI taxonomy): domain Eukaryota; kingdom Viridiplantae; phylum Streptophyta; class Magnoliopsida; order Asterales; family Asteraceae; genus Scalesia; species Scalesia atractyloides. Next base: position 18,008,074 of record CAMTDV010000014.1, on the reverse strand, counting down.
TTAACTGAAACCAATTGTTTATTTGTAGTTCACGAGCACCTGTTTCATTAAATGTGAAACAAACAATTAATCAAACATTTAGGGTATCTTTGGCATAGAGCTTTTAATAGCTTTTAGAAGTTTCTAACTTTAAGTTTTTAAGAAAAAACTCTTACTCAATAAAAAAATCTTGTTTAGTTATAGGAGCTTGAACCTTTGGTTGAACGCTCATACTAGTAGCGTTTAGAAGGAGCTACAGGCTTTTAGGGAAAAATAACTATTTAACCTCTATTTTAGTATTATCTTTTTTTTATTTATGTTTATTTTGGTCATCAGCTACCTTACTCTGCCAAACACCTTAATATATCTAAAAAGTTGCAGCTACCGGCCACCGGCTACTTTTGCCAAACATACCCTTAGTTTAACTATTGAGTTCAGTTAGGCTATGTGGTGTGGTCATAACCCAAATAATCATCATCACTCTTCACGTCAGCATTATGTCACCTTACCATCATTCACCAACCTAATTCACCACTCTATATAGTGTGGACCATGACCCCCATTATTATTCACTATCCTCCACCACTAATCAAAATTCCCTAATTAATTGAAAGAGAGTCATGGTTGCCATGGATTAAACCATGCCAACCATAGTTTGGGAAGGGAGCGATATACCACGAGAACCATGTTCCACGTGGCAATCCATGATCCAACCCTTCAACCCATACCCCATAGGCTTAATCTATAAACATTTAATTTCTGGTTCACTGTTTTCTCATTTAGCTCTAACTATACCCAATTAACTCATTCTTTATTTAACCCCACATAAGATTAAAAAACTGATTAAAGTCATTTTTTTACTATAATCGATGCAATTATATGATAATTAATATAACAAATGGTGTACCTAAATGCATCAATCAATATTCCCCGCTTAATCCTTTTTCGCCCCGAAAAAGAAATGAAATGAAATCAGAATTAATATGCTAATCTTATGACACTTCATTTCAAGCAGGTTCATACCAACACATTAATTGTGATTGTCAATATATTTGTCCACTCTAAACTTGAACTCGTCTAATCACAACCAAATGTATTGTGCTTAATAATATACAAGATTACCCGTTATTGTTTAATCGTCCCCACACCTGACACCTATAGCAAACACTTACCCAACCTCAAGGCTTGTTGAAGATTTCCAAAACCACACTTGATGCAACCATACACTAATACAATGATACAAGAGTTATTATCTTTTAACCGATTATTTAGTTGGATTTGATCAGGAAGATTGGAACTTTTTTTTCTTTATGATCCTATAAACATTGCTTGTGACAATGCAATATATTTTTATTTATTTATTTATTTTGCATTTTCTCTTTTGGTTTCTTTTTTTCATTTTTTTAAACTAATATATACCTAGAAGGTCAATTTTTTCACATCTTTATTTTTTTCTAATTTCAAATGTGGAGACGCTACAGTAATGGAAGCATCGTTTGTGATAGAGTATATACATCTCAACCTATTTTTGTCAGGACTCAATCTTTAACCATAAACACCAAGATAAGAAACTAAACAGACATCCATTTTCTTAAGATATCGCACACGACATTTGTGTTCTTAAGTTTGGGCCGAGTCTTCCAACATATCACAATTATCTATGTTTTCCTTCTCTAGAGATCTAGTCTATGTATAAGCTTCGACAACTAATTTCCAATCATTTCTCATAAATGCAAACTGTTATGCAAGGAACTTTAGCATTTTCCCTCATGACCATCCCCGGATTTACTCAAGTAATACGCAAAAAAAAAATATACACATGGCAGTAGCTAAGCTAAACCTTTAACTAAACTAACATGCAAAAAGATAAATTAACCAATTTTTACAAAATTCATAATAGGAACAAGTTCACCTGGCTAGTCATCGTGACAAGTTCTTCGTGGTGCAATGATGATATTCAAATTCTATCACAACCACCTGCAATACTTGACAAGAACCGTGTAGAAGCAAGCTTCTCACGTTGCGATAAACACATGAATTTTTAAAAATTTTGCAATTTTTCAATAAAGGCTTTTAAAAACTTTGAACCACTTGAACCAAATATATCAACTCACATCCCCAACTTAAAACATTGCATTGTCTTCAATGCAACATTTAAGTCAAGAAATTGAATTCAACCAAAAAAGATTAATTTTACAAAAACCTAAGTAGGAATTATGGTTTCATTAAATATATGCAACAAGCCTTTTAAACCACTTAGTAGAGCTGAGTGGATGAGTGAAGTCCCGTGGGGGTTTATGGGCAACACACCCACAAACCACTCGGTAAAGCCAAGCTTGAGCTAAAAATAAAGCTCGTATATTTATCGAGCCCGAGCTCAAGCTTTGCAAGTGAAGCTCGTCTGGTTCGTCGAGTCTTGTCGAGCCTTAGTGCAATGTTAGTTTTTACCAGTATTTAATAACATTTAACTCTTATTTAAAGGTGTGTTGTAAATAGGCCGAGCCTAGCTTATTTAAACTTGTTTACGAGCCGAGCCCGAGCTAAAGCTAAGCTTTTTTAGTAAATGAGCCCAGACTTCATTTATCGAGCTCGCGAGCCTAAACGAGTCTATTATTATATTACTTTTACGTAATATATTAATTCATACTAAATAAGCCGAGCCCGAGCCGAAATCGAGCCGGTCAAGCTCAGACTCGGTTCGGCTCGTTTGCACCTCTAGTTGCTCATCATTGTTTTGTTATACGTACGAAGGTTCACCCCCTGTCCGTGGTCTGGATAACCTTGATGTACGTAAAAAAGATTGATCCCCGTATCCGTAGTTCGGATAGCCCTTTTGTGACAGGTAAGAGGGTTCATCGACAAGGGGAGGCTCGTTCAAATATGGCAACAGTATGTTTCGGTGAGAATGAACGCTAGACACGACCACCTCATCTTCCTTAGAATATTGAATGCCAAACTTCTCCTAATTAATAGTATTATAAGTATTTGATAAACAAAACAACAAATAAATTAATAATGTTATACCAGATCAGTTTCAGGCACCCATGACTCGTTGGATTATTGGTTAAAGAAATAGTTGGTGTCCCAATACGACATCGCTAATTGAAGTTTTGAGTGAAGAATCGTTCGAGAATGCAGGAGAAGAAGTTGAATGAGATGTGGATTGTTGGATGTTTCTTTTTACGAATGAACTTGAAACTTCTGGGGGCTTCCATTTGTAACCTGAATTTTAAATTTTATACGACACGTATAGATCTTTACACATCGTATTACTTTTAACTTTTGATTCACATGTTAGAAAACAAATTTGACCTTGATTTGATGTTATCTGGCATAGGAATCACAAAAGTAAAACAATGCTATAAATCTATACGTATCGTATATAAAGGTATTGAGATAGGTTTCAGGATGTGTAAATATATACACCCTAAAACAAAAACTGAATAAATTATACAATCGAACAATTATATTTCTCTATACCTACAATCAAAGCTTGATGACCAGTGCCATGCTGCTTCATGGCAGCTGGCCATTGGTTACCATTTTTTTATTTTTTGTCTTTTAATAAGTTTTGGTTTTATTGGCCTTTACCCTTCAACATTTAGTATTGACACTAACAACACTTTAAATTTCTAAAAGCTTTATAATCATTTTTTATATGCTTTGAAAATGGGTAGGCTTAGACATAATATATTCTTTTTTTTACGTTTTCCAGTCAATCCACGTTTTGGCACAAACTTTGTTTTACAACAAGTTGTGTCAAATATAATATGTTTTCATTAGACTTTATAAATTTGGCTTCCTTTACGTTTCGGCGTCACTGCGTGTACCATTTTTAATTGCAAAAGACTTAATTTTTTTTCTTTATTTTTTGTACTGTCAGTATAGGTTAAGGTTCGTGTTCAACGTAAATTTCTTCCGCAAATAAGTGGGGTCATATATGATACATTTACATGCTCATTTTTATGTAAATCTTCAGTTTAGTTACGTTTTGACGTAACATTAGTTTTGAATTGATTCAGATCTTTACTATACAAATCTAAGTTACTTTACCTTTATACCTGTTACAATACGCGGAGAAATTTACTAGTTTAAGACAAACATGTACCTCTCTAGGTGAGTCGAAATCATGTTGCCTCGATTGTCGTGAGAGAGCGGGAAATTTTTTTGACCGACATTATCATAACAGGATAAAACAGCACTTTTCAACCAATATTTCCATAAAACAAAAATGCGTCCAATCGGAAAATATGATTAGGGTATCATGGTTTCCTCTTTTTCTTGTTTCGCTTTATTTTCAATAATAATAACACATATATACTTTTATCTACGAATAGTTATTAAAAAGTAATGGTAATTCATCTGTATAATAATCTCTCCACTTTCATCATTCTCAAAGAGGACAAGAATATTAATTAATGAAAAAATATATAATTAGGTGCTTTGCATAACATATCTCAAAAGGTGATTTATTAACTTTTTCTTATTACCGTCATGTTTTCTACGTGGACTGATTTATATTTTTTTTGAACGACAAATTTGGATCACTGACGGACCACTGGAGTATAATCGTATCACGAGCGGAACCACTCGATCATATCATCTCCACTAGGCATTATGCCTATACACCAATTCAAGAGGAAACCCAATAAATATGGGAAAACCCCCCTTATGGGAATCGAACTCTGGACCTATTGGTCCCAAAGTTTTATCTCACCCCAAAAATGCCACTAGGCTATAAAGCCATGGACGTGGACTGATTTATATAAGAGAGGAGTTAGGGGCGGATGTAATGTATTGTATGGTTAACATCGTACTTTTTAACTTTTCCGCTGAAATGTAACTTTTTTAATTATATTTTTTTAATTATGTTTTCTACTCTTCAAAATTTAAAAAGCCCAACATCTTTATTATCTTAAAGGTTTATTAAAAGCCTAATATTTAATTTATAAGTTAAAGCCCAATTAAAATAATAGATTAAAGCCCAAATACCAGTTTGAATCAATTTTTTAAGGGGAAAAACTGAGCGTGGACATAGCAACCACAACAGGAAATATCATGCACCTCCACTGTCACTAAGGGTGCAAACGAGCCGAGCTGAGCCGAGCCCGAGCTTGACCAGGCTAGAGCTCGATTAACTTATGAGAGTTCGAGCTCGAGTTCGGCTGTTTACATCTATTAATTAATATATTAAATAAAAATAATAGAAATAATACACTCATTTAGGCTTGCGAGCTCGATAATTAAAGTTCGGGCTCATTTACTAAACAAGCTTATTTTTAGGTTAAGGTTCGGCTCGTAAACAAATTTAAATAAGACTCGGCTCGCCTCGTTTACGAGAAAACTTTAAATAAATGGTAAATGTTACTAAATAATAATAAAAACTAATATTACACTAGGGACGCCCCGTTTGCGATGTGCACGTATAATGTATATATATGTGGGCCCTGAGGGGCAAAAGTGAAATTGAAATAATTTTAACATTATTTTACAATTTTCATGAAAATCACCTTAAAAGCGGTCGACGGTTAATCATGCATCATGTGGTGGCATTGATAACCGAAAGACAAAATGGTTATATGCACTAATCGGTCTTTGTCCCAATTGTTGAGTGTTATGTGTCTTATGTCCAAGGTTTGATTCAAAACTACTATCGAGTTGGGGATCTCACTAGAAGCAGTCTCTCTATTCCTACGGGGTACAGGTAAGGATGTCTACACCATACCATCCTTAGACCCTACCTTAGCTTTGTATTGGTGAGATTTATGATGATTATGTATAATATTACACTGGGGCTCGATAAGGCTCAACGAGCTTGACGAGCTTCACATGCCAGGCTCAAGCTCGGGCTTGATAAATAAACAAGCTTTATTTTAGTCTTAAGCAGCTTGCGAGCCGTTTTTTAGTCTAGACCCGCCACTGGGTCTCAAGCGGCTCAGGCTCAAGCTCGTTTGCACTCGTTTTGGAGCCTTTTATTATCGTGTTTTTTTTTCATTTCATTGTTTGAAGTACGATAAAAAACAAAATTTGAACGCTATCTTGAAAATTTGGTTTAGATCTACCACTGAGACGGGTAGTAAAGGATGTGTGTCACTATAAATCAAGCTAGCGGTTTTATGTAACAACCCGCACTTTCGCGCTCGTTACTCTCGTTACGCCTAGCACCAGAGATTCGGATCATAATGTAAACTATATCGCTTACTATGCTACATCGCATATTTTCGCACTACATCGCTTATTTTCGCACAAACATTGCACTTCACAACGCTTACAACGCCCTCGCTAATACTATAAACTTTGCGTGATGTTTCCAAGACTATCTGCTCGCTTAAACAACAACGCGACTCTCGCAATACTTGGGAACTGAGACGCCTACTATCTCGCTTAATTATTTTATTTAATTAAATTTAAACGCTTAATGATTCGCCAAAACTTTCAGCGCACTTAACCTAACTAAGCGAAGCCAAAAAAAATCGCACGCAAATTCATATTTTCTATGAAAACGACGTATTTTGGCCCGAAAATGACATTTTTTGCACAAAAATGGCTATTTTCGCACGAAAATTTCACCAGACTACCTCTCATTTCTCTCCTCCTATAAATACCTCACTTGTGCACTCATACTCCTTGCTGCCATTCCGCACCAAAACGCTCTATAGCTCGTTTTTCTCTGTTCCAAGTAAGAAGACTACGTTTTTCACACAAATCACAACGTTTTCTACAACGATTTTGCACAAGATTATCTCCGATTTCATGTAAAGTTCTTTGTTTTACGAAAACCTTCATCTTTTTATGAAACTTTCTGATTTTCTTAAGGATTTAGCACTTAACCGAGCATGTTTGAGTTAGCCTTGGCTTCTCAGACCCGAAACCTTGTTGTTTCAAACTCACCAAGTGTTTATCCTAACAAAACTGTTTATAAATCGATTTTCACACCCAACACGGATCAGACCGACTAATGTTTCGTTCACTAAGTAGTGGAATGAGGCGCTGTCAAAATCGTCATGAAATGGACTCGAAATTACATCCGTTTCAGACAAGATCTCAGTTCCGGTTGCACAAAGACGCAAGAATAGTCACTTGTGCAAACTGGACAGGCTCATACGAATCACTTTTGGTTCATACGACCCAGTCCAAGTTTCCATAAACGACTCACTCGCTCTAAAGACCTCTCCGGCCAAGGTTCGATCAGTGGCCTAAGGCTGGAGGGATGAACAATCGATTTCCCGAAGAATGACGAAAACCACCAAATTTTTGAACGAAAATGAAATTTTCGTAAGAAAATTTCGCAAGTTGAATCACCAAAATTTTTGCACGAAATTTTCGTAAGAAAATTTCGCAAGCTGAATCACCAGAATTTTAGCACGAAATTTCTCTTAAGAAAATTTTCGCACGAAAACTAGTTTCGTACGAAAATACATGTTTCCCTCACGCCAACTCTCTGTTTGAACTGTTTCAACACTCTGGAAGACTAATGCACTTCCGTATTACGCGCAGGCTAAACCGACACTCTTTCTCTCCTCTCATCAACTCTCGGTGTTCGCTGTTACACACCCACCGTGAGTATACTTGACCCCTTTTCGCTTTAAACACACTTTTTGGGTGTAACATACGTTCATATCAAAATATACAACACGAACTAAACTGATTATCACACGCGAATACCCGTTACACATGGCTACACATGATGCTTGATTCATATATGCTAGGACACTTTTTCGTTAACTCTCACCTTAGCTAGTATGGTACTATAGTTTGGATTCTCTTGAGCAATCTGATTCGCTTAGTGTCGCACCCCGATGATTCCGCCATCGGTTGGGGTGTGACATTTTAGTGGTCCGGGTTTGATGGTATTTAGGTCAAACCATTGGTAACGATTTTTGTTATCAACAAACGGAAAAAAGCAAACCAAACCAAATCGTTACTAATGATTTGATTCTAGTTTGGTTTCACAGTTTAGGCTCATTGGGTTTTGATTTGTGTAGATTGGGAACTTAATCGTGGCAACTTAAACTTAAAAATAACCCTATAATATAAACCATTAAATACATATAATATGAAATGTTTTAAAAAATATATATTATCAAATCTTACAATCCGGTCAGGTTTTAAAACTTGTGAAATTGACCAACCAAAAGTTAAAGAAAAAATCAGCCATGAAACCAAATCAATGGCTGGTTTGAACAGTTTCACTGTTTTGAATTGAAGTATGAGTGTCCTAGATCAAATCATATCAAATAAAGTTTTTTTAATCCATATATACTGTTTCGATTTGGGTTAAATGTGAAATATTTCATAACTCTTAATATGATAATCAAATTTCATAACATTCAAAATTTAAGTGTAACTAGTGGTATTCCCCGCGCTACGTGGCAGTAATTAGTCGGCATCGGTTCGGTTATGCAAAAAAAGATACCAACATGTATTTAAATTGACCGAAAACAATAAATATGAATATTAGTACCTTATCCGATGATTACGATATCGGAACTAATGTTGTTCTGTCTGAATTGGTTCGGTTTGTCATGTTACTGTTACTCGTATAGCTTACGATACAAAGAAAAAGAAAATACTATATTTCGAGTATATATTTATACCAAAATGTCGGGGGAAGCAGGTTAAACACAATTGCATATTTATTTTCTAAAAGTTAATGATCACAAGTTATTAGAAAAAAATCAAATTAGATAAAAAAATGGGCGTCAAAAGCGTGTATACAAATTTGGATACTAGTTTCGATAATACCAATACCAAAGTTGTTCATTTAAAATTGTTTCGACTTTTTAGTGTAGCGGTACAATACTGAATGCCGACACTCGTATAACTTACGATAACAATGAAATAATCCCTGTTAAATATCTCCATTTTCAAGAAAAAATATACAAGATGATCGAGAAATAAAATATAATTGTGTATTCAATTTAAAAAAGAACTAAGGAACGCACATTATCATAGATAACCCAAACTAATGAAAATTAATAAGTTTTTCTTACAAGTTAAAAAAACAACTAAAAGTCAAATTAAGACCATAAAAATAGAAAAAGAAAAAAAATTACACATTACTTATAAGATCTTTCAACATTTATTATATATAAATATCAAAAGTAAATTGCCTGAAAGTTTTTGAAAAAAAAATAAATTGCCATTTTAATTCTTGAGTTTTGTCCAAAGTTGTCATATTAGTTCAAATAGTTTTTTTTCGCTTCTGGGTCCCTGACTTTTCTCTTTTATTGTCATTTTGATCACATTGACTAATTTCGTCCAAAAACTCCATTTTTAACCATAGGTATTTGAGAATTTTCAATTTAAATCTTTCAAATTGCCATTTTGATCCATTTTTGTTTGAAAAAATAAAAGAAAAACATCTAATTAGTGGGACTGTCTCCTACCCCCCCCTTCTTCATCAAAGCTGCTCTCTCTCTCTCTCTCTCTTCATCTCACTTTACATCTCCCACCCAACACCACCATAAACACCGGCCATCACCACCATAAACACCAGCCACCACCCCCACCATCCACCAGTGCCACCACCGTCACTACCCTCGCCAGCCTCGTTTGGGCTATCATAAGTTGTTCCTGACTCCGTTTTCAGCAGATGATCAAGAAACATGAATGCAGTTAACTTCTTGAAAAGAGATACCACACCACCATCACCTCCACACCAACTGCCTCCACAATCTGTCATCCCCCCAGCCCACATAACACACACATGTGTGTGTGATGAGAAGAGAGAGAATGGGAAAACTGAGGCAAGACAACTGTCCGGCGGCGACACCACCTCCGACATGCACATCTCACTTGCCTGCTCCTTCTTAGACAGATTTATTTATTCCAGTGACGGTGGTTGGTTTATAACCCGAATGTAAGCAGTTAGCGGTGGAGGTACTGTGTTTTCCGGCAAATAACATAAAGAACTTTTCATGAGTTAATAACATAATCAAATCTAATACATCAAAGCAGTTAGCGGCATTGGTAAGAACCGACACCCTTGAGTCTGAAGGAGCCAACGGCGGCGGCAAAGGTGGGGGTTTCTCATTTGATTTTGGCGATTTTAAATTTGGGTTTTTAGTTGCAGGTTTGATGTTGAGGAGTTGGGGGTGAACTATGGTAATTCGAGTTTTGAAAAATGATTATAAATATATATAAAAAATTAAAAAAAGGAAAATTGAATTTTGGACCAAAATAGCAAGTGAAAGGATTTAAATTGAAAATCCCTAAAATACCCTCGGTTAAAAATTGGTTTTGGACGGAGTTATGGCATGTGATCAAAATGAAAACAAAGTGAAAATTAGGGACCCAAGATGAAAAATAATTATTTGAACTAAAATGGCAAATTGAACAAAACTCAGAGACTAAAATAGCAATTTACTCAAATATCAAATTAAAAAGTGTTATTGTCTATACTACTACACAAAAGATCTGAGAGGGTAACATTGTAATTACCTCAAATTTTAATACGCTTAACACAAATTTTGATGTGTAAAGTAGAACTTACTAATACATCAAATGTGTATCATTCCTATTTATTGTATCACTTGCTCTTTAATTCACTCAATTAAAAAAAAAGCATTAAAAACCTAATGCATTTATAATGACATTTTAAAAGTTAAGAATAATTATAAGAATCATTAATATTTCTTAAAAGTTACAAAGTTGATAAATATTTAGTAAAAATGTGTTAGATTTCTTCTTTCACCATAAATAATTTAAAAAAAATAACCGCAATTGTGTTAGTTAAGCAAAGAAGTTGATCATACGTTACTTATAAAATTGTTTTAAGACAACCAATTACAGCGTAACAAAAGACGTTATCCCATCACGTCGCGCGAGTATGCTTGTAGTTTAATATAATGGATGAAACCTCTATTTATCTATATTAATATTAATTGTAACTTCTTAAGATGTCGAAGTGGTAAATCTCTGCTTATTTATATATATTAATATTAATTATAAGTTTTTAAAATGTCTAGTGATTAAAAAGTCAACAAAACTCACACTAAAAGGTTAAGGTTTACAAACTTAATGGTCGTTTGGTTCATGGGATCCGAGGGAAATAAAATTGGAATTGGAATTTGAAAACTTTCCTTTAAAAATTGTGTTTGGTTAGTTTTTGATGGAATTATAATTGGATAATGTTTCTCAAAATTTCACCAATCAAAAGAATTTAACAATTGGGATGGAATTATAAACTTTCCAAATGAATTTTTCAAGATTTCCGAAAAAAAACATCCTTCCATAGTCACCTTCTTATTATATCTAGGAGTGAGGTTATATCGGATAATTTTGTAAATGATTTGTGTTTGAATTGCATCGCTTGGCATCCTAGCCGTTACTAGATACTGACTCATTCGCCTTGTTACCCACAACGTTCGTTTCAAATTCCCTTAACAATTATACAAACCAAACACAACACTAATTTGAAATGGAATTAATTCCAGCTCCTTCATATTCCAATTTCTTTCAAACATTCCAATTCCATCGTATATATTCCGTAAACCAAACGACCTCTAAGCTTGTTGTTTCCACTATTTATCGGGGTATCAAGATGAAGCATCCCACTACGGATGCTCTCAATAGTCATAGAGGGATAAAGAGGCTCATATTGGCTTTGCTATTTAAAAGTTCACTAGTAATGTTGTTGGAGCTTGCTGTTGATAACTTCTTTTTGTTGGTTTGTTAGTATAAAATATTAATGTAGTAATAAAGATTGTAATTGGTTCCTTCATGTTTGAAGAAACTTCAACACATTTGCTCAAAACACGAGAACATGGTTATTTAAAGATTGTAATCTTTTAATAAAGATTGTAGTTGGTTCTTTCATGTTTATGAAGCAAGTTTTTTTTACCCAAACTAACTACCTGGACATTTCTTACCTTTTGATTTATCACCTCCAGTATACTTTTCTACCAGTTAAAAGACTTTAAGAATGTGTATTGGCTTTTAACATTGAAGCTGCTTGTTTTGTCAAACATGGAGTAGACATATCTCCATTAGCTTGAGCACTAGATTCCATAGGATGTCTTACATCAAAATAGTGTAATAATATATAAAACATAAGGTAAACAAATGTCGTGATTGGTATGAAACAAGCATCTTTAAGTATACTTTTTTTTTGTAGTGAGTAGCCTATATCGTTTAGTGCTTGTGCCTAGAGCCATCGGTGAGCTTTTCGCTTTATTTTCAAATTTCCTCCATAACCAAGTTGAACTTTCTAATCTGAAACTAAAGCATTCAATTGTGAGTTGCGAAACTTGTCATTAAAGTTGTTGATAAAATGCCTTAAGCGATTGATGTTATAAAAATTATGAATTTATTGACAAGAAAAAGAAACCAAAATTCATATGATTTTCATAAACAACATCCGTGAAAACAATGTGGCTCTAACAAAGGAGATCCTTGTTCATTAACTGCCTTTAAGACAACACGACTATCGAATATTAGACATATCCCTTCGGTATCTTTCAGCACATATAAGTTTCTTAACATGAGAAAGAAACCAACCCCAACTAGTGTAACATTCATTTGCTAAAATAGTAAAGCATGTGGTGATACTGCTTATTGCAATCAACTCTCGTTTCAATCATCATCTTACCTTTATACTTGCCTTACAAATGTGTGACATCAACGCTTGTAACATGGCGACAATGCTTAAATCCAATGAAAGAAGGATCAAATGCCCAAAACATACGTCTAAACTTCACATGCTTTACGCTAGTTTGTCTCAAAGCACACCACTCAACGAGGGTCCCTAGATTGCACTTTTAGTGCTAGATTAAATAATATAAGATTCATCCAAATCCCCAAAGATATGTGTTGCCTTTTATTTTCCTTATCAAATCTTGTATGAAGGAGTATATCCTAACTTATTAATTACCTTAGCTTTCAACATAGTAATGCTAATAAAAAGGTTGTTCTTTTTATGAGGTTTTTATTTATTGAGCTATCAAGATGTCTTGAGTATCTTAAAATGAAAACAAGCATGTAAACCATTACTTTGTGATGATACACAATAGTAATGCTAACAAAAAAACAACATGATAAAAATTATAATTCAAGGAATTGAACTCTAAAATCTGATATGGATCATATTATTAATCTCTAAACAAGAAACTTATCATTTCCTTGTTTTTATAACAACAAAAGACGTGTTTCAACCAAAAACCTAAAAAAAGAAAATTTGTTGAGCTGATTTGTGAACATGACGAATGGATAACAAACCCTAGGAATTGGATGATTTGAATTAGGGCTTTAAAAGTAAACAAACGAACCAAAATAAAAAAAAAACTGCACTAGAACTTGAAATGTAGGCTCATAAAAAAAAATTGGAAATCGAAATCTGACCAAAACCTGTAAACAACTTAGAAATTGAAATCAAACCCAAACCTGTAATCGTTTGATGATCCGCCGTCTGAATCACATGTTGGTTGAATGATTATTTGGTCTGTAAATGAACCGAACATTCATGAATTGTTCGTGAACTGTTCGGCGAGAGGTTCATTTATGTTCGTTTATTTAAAAAACAAACGGATATTTAGTTATATTTATATGAATGTACACATAAAAGTGGCTTTCAAACTACTTATATAAATGTGAATATTTAGTTATTGGGATTTCTAGTAATAAAAAATGGGTTTTCCAATGGAATGTATCATAATTGTTTTTATAATAACAAAACATGTGTTTCAACCAAAAACCTAAAAAACAAAGAAATTTGTTGAAATGATTTGTGAACATGACGAAGGGATAACAAACCCTAGGAATTGGATGATTTGAACTAGGGCTTTAAAAGTAAACAAACGAACCAAAATAAAAAAAACTTGTAACACTTTGAAAATTTCATCCGATAAAATTCCGACACGTGTCCCGAAAATTCTTGGTTACCATGTGTAGCCGAGAGGGACCAACGACGCCGTCACGTTATTTTAATAACCTCTGAACGAGCATCAAGAAAAGTCAGGGGACCAATGTGATTAAAATGCCAAACTTTCAATCTCTGAAGGTCCTTACGGACCGTAAGGTTAAACAGATCATTGTTTCAGTAAGGCAGTTACGGACCGCAAGCCTCAATGGTTACGGTCCATAACTATTCAAAATCTGTGGGCGCCAGAGGTCCTTACGGACCGCAAGGCATGACCCTTACGGTCCGTAAGGGACTGCCAGCGACAGAATGCATAGCAGCCTGCTACCCTGCCACCTTGCTCGCCATGCCACCCTTCTCCTTGGTTGTGCCACGACCAAAAACACTTGTCTTCATCAGGATCATCCCCCAACACCAGTCTTGATCCTATGCCTTCCCCTTTGCTATAAATAGCAACCTTGAGTGAGCTCCCAACTTGCTCATTCATCTCTTTCACCTCTCTTGCTCACTTGGAAAGCTCCTGCTTATCTTGGAGCATTCCCCTGAGTTCTAAGTCTTTCTTTGGTTCACTAGTAAGTGTTCCAACTCAGTTCTTTCCTTTTTAGTAGGCTTTAAGCCAATGTCAAAGCGTTGACGTAAAAACGCTTTGACTTTGTGCTAAGACCATTATGGTCCAGCCAATGTTCGTAACGAACATGGCTACGTGATCGTAATAAGGTAGGTGTTAATCCCTCAAGAGGGCACCTCCTGATTACCACGTTTGCTTGGTCAATTGACGGGTCAAAGTTATGTTAATAAAAAGTCAAACGGGTCAGTTTTGAAATAAAATCATAATTAGCAATGTATATGTTATAAAACCTGTTTTGACACTCTAATAACTTGGTAATAATCATAAGGACATGTAGGAACATGTTCGGCTCGTCAATTCCAGGTCCAAGGTCGGTTCGCAACCGAAAGTCGCAAAGTTTGACTTCTGCGTTGACTTTCAGTTCTGACCCGATTTAGCCACATTACCTACTCTCCCTAAGTTGCATTATGACCATGTTATAATGTACTATAACCCTCTGGAGTTATGGGACATGGTCATGTAGAAATCCTAGTCATTATGCAAGTATCCGTTAAATATGCCGAAAACGCCTTTTTAACACATAAAATGGTTTAAACATAATTTTTACATCAAAACTCAATACCTACTGATGTAATATCATTATTAGGACTATTTGGGATATTCATTCAGGTTGCAAACTGAGTTTAAGCTACAGTTTGCACATTATGTCTTTAAATGACGATTTACCCTTTCGACACTCAAAATAAGTTTTCGACATTCAAATAAACCAAAACCTTGTACCTACTGATGTAGTATATATCTTAACATATTTTGGTCATTCAAACCTGGTCACAACAACAGTTTTACTTAACATTTATGTCGTCATTTAGCGACTTAATCGCCACCTTTGCGCATAATAAGGTTTAAAACCATATTAGAGTATAAGACTTGATACCTACTGATTTCAAAACATATTTTCAACATATTAACAGTGGGTACATGTCCCAAACTCAGATTCCCAAATAAGTTAACAATTATATAATGACCAAATTACCCTTTCGGTACATAGTTTGGTCTTAAACTATAAACCACGCATATAATTGATGTCCTATTGATATACACCATAAAATAGGTATTTCTACAGAATGTTTATACTAATAACATCAGTTTACATATAAGCCCGTTTATTACATTTTAGAAATGACGAAAACGCCCTTTAAGGCATAGTTTGCTTTTAAAATCATAACGGGCCGTCATATCAATATCTTACTGTTATAATAACATATTTTAAGCTTAATGGCATATGGAACTTGCATAGGACTCACCCGGTTACCCAGTTTCGCTTATATGCGTACGGATAAGCCTACGTGACTAGTTTACGTAATTTAATCGAAACGGGTTTAACCATATCGAAATATCCTCATATTCTAGAATGTAAAATGGTAACCCATATTATACAAGTCCTAGTACTTGTCGGGTCCAAAATACCTTCTTTTCCGGTCACCCTTAATCTAGCGTTCCGTACCGTTATCTTTATTTTAAGTTATCCGGTCTAAGTCAATGACTAAATAAAGACCCGCTAACTAACTAATCGGTTAATAATACCATCCAATCCAGACTAGAGACTTCCGATAGATTGTCGCCGAGCTAGTTTATTTTGATTACGGCTGTGTTTTGCTTATTTTCTTATTACTAGAGATTATGCAAGCCAGGTAAATACTTTAACTTATTTTCCCTTATACGGGTTTGGGATACGGTATACTAATACCACATGGTTGGATATGGGATCGAAGACCAATGAGTCGGGAATTCAAATAATCAATTTTAATTCGTATTGCTTAATATTAAACATTTGGGGGTTAAAACGACCGTCTCCTGGATATCCACGGCTCATTTAATTGCAAATGGCCACGACCTAAGCACGGGGTGTAGGCATACACCCGTCAGATGCTAAAATAAAGTATTACCCAATAGGGGTGCACCTATTAAAGGTGTTAAAGTGGCGTGTCGATTAATCAGGATCCCGACATAGTTTTCGGGCTCTAAATGTATTATTAGCATGTAAAACTGATAACATGAAATTATTTATCCCAAGTTATTTATAAAACAAAGTACCATTGTGTACACTAAACGTTTTCAAAATGTTTTCAAAATGAGTCGGTTAAATGTATTTACCAGTGAAAACTGCGTATTTTCAAAAGACTAAGCGCAGGTGACAAGTATACGTAATTAGGCTGGAAGTGCTCGGCGAAGCTTAAGAGGAATTGCAACCCTTTGCTTAGAAGGCCTTAGTCTGTCAAGTTTCATTTTGTATTCACATATCGATCCGCCTGTGGATCTAGTTACAAGCGTTGTATTTATTATTTTTGAACTTTGAACATTCAAACGTTTGTAATAGTAACTATCCAGACTTCCGTTGTGTATTATTGTATTGTTTGGTAATGATGATATCAACTTACGTCACGATATTCCCCAACCGGGCCCACCGGGTTACACGTGGAAATTAGGGGTGTGACAGGTTGGTATCAGAGCCAACTTTCGAGTGAATTAAACACTAGCCTTTTGTGTTTAATCTCGGGAATACATAATAACACACATCTCTTAGACTTTCGAGTCTAGACTTTGACCTAGTTTAATCGTTTCCATCTATTATTCTAGCTTTGTATTTTATTTAACTTGTTTTTGAAGCAGGAATAATGCCGCCTAAGTTCAGACGAGGAGGAAAAGGTAAATGACCCATGAGGGGTGGACCCTCAATGACTGGACCATCTTTCACTGGACCATTATACAGACCCTCTTTAGTTGGAGCAACCAACTTACCTGAATACAACCCTTACGAAGGATCCAGAGATTCTTCATCCCCCTTTGAACCTTACCGACATTCGATCTCACATGAATACTCCCCACCTCATTCACATTCTCAGCATTCCTACCACTTCACATCATTCCCATCAATCTCACCATTCACACTCCCATTCCCAACAAGAATACTTCAACTCCTATTTCGATAACCCAGTCAACCAACCCTCACCCAAAACCCCTCCAGTTGACTCACCGACCCATACGGAGGAAGATTCCGACCCGGAGGAATTTCCACAAACCGGATCGTACGGTCACCCTATCGAGCTGTCTAGTGGCTCGAATTCCTTGGCAGGATCTCCGTTCCGAGGTCCTGATGATTATGAGCAGCGATGGGCCCATTATGTGTTTGTAAACACGTCCTCCTACCACAGCACTCCCCATCACCATCCCCCATCACCACATCCTCAAGTCGAGGATGTAGAAATGCAACAGGTGGACCAACCTCAGCCACCACCTGAATCATCATCACAACCACACCGAAAGCGCGGGGCACGTATGTCGGTGCGTGCTGGTCAAAGGTCGGGTTCGCTACCACCTTTACCACCCTCATACCCAGTTATCCCCGAGGACCGCAAATGGGTGGACCCTCGAACACATCGCCAGTGGCAGAACCCCCGCCGTAACTAGCTGTTGAGCCTTTTCCTCAACCACTCTACCACCGCTGGACTTTGCCAACCCAATACCTGCATATACAGGACCATCAGGGTTTCACACTGTTGACCCTCCTGGCTTGTATAATTACATCCATCATGGAATGGAGCAGGGTCCTTATTATGATGCAGTTATTCATAATAACCTCTACCATTCTTCTTACCCTAGTTACCCACCTCCTTATGCCACTACCGGATATCCGCCTTACGGGTATCCGTATCCAGTTGCGCCTCAGCCGCAACCATCTCCACCTCAGCCTCAACCACAAGCACCACTTGAGGCTATTAACGAAGCCTTGGATCAAGTGAGGGAAATCGACAACAGGTCAAGAAATCAGAGAAGAAAACAACGAGATTTTCAAGAAGCTTTACAAAGACGTAAAAGGAAGGAAGGATGAATACTATTGTATTTTCATATATGTAATTTAAATTCCAAAAGTCTCTGCGAGGACATTATTATTTCTGTTAGGTTCCTGCGTGAACCATTTTGTTATTTCAAGTCCTATATATATTAGGCAATTATGTAATGTTTTCTTTAATGGAATTTCTCCATGTTAAGTTTTTCGATCATCATGATTTTTAATCAAATTTTATTGATCCGCTATATTATCCCAATATCTATTAGCCAATGACTATGATCAACTGGGAATTGGTAAATGAAAATTTCGGAAGTAACCTTCTGTCTAGCAAAGGTGAACAATGTTCAACTTCCAAATTTATCATTTCTCTATAGTAACTCTCAGTGAGGAGTTACCCTTAATTTCCCGTGACAATCATTGCCCATTAGTCAAATGGGTAAATGACAATGTTCGCACCCTGTCGCCTAAGTGATCCAATGAGATCCTGGTTAAATTATTCAAACACTCAATAGCAGTGTAAAGCCAATGTGCAAGGATACAGTAGTGACGCTTGATGCACTAACTGATAAATTCTGGACTATGTCCAATCTATAAATGCCTATGATGGTCCTTCAAGACCTAGGTTATCTATAAATATACCACATTTAATATTTAAATCCTATATGGTCTTAGAACCATGTCGTGAATAAGGGTACACCATAGCGACTAACCGAATTCATCTTGATCTATCGAAGTAAGCTACAGCAATGGCTGATTCAAATGAAGTAAACAGCAAGCGCAATGACGATGATGCCAACAGAACATCCTTATTAGTAAGAACAATTTAAGAGAACTTATTGCCGCAGAAGTTGGCAAGGCCTTAAAAGACAGATCTGATCATCAACCGGAGTCGAGTGCTTCTCGCTCAAAGCCTGTTTCCAAACCTAAGTCTCAGCCTAACCCCTCTGAACCGAAAAAGAGTGAGGCACACTCTTCGAATGTGAAAAGTATAGCGAAGAGTGATGCGCATCCCAAGAAACCTGAGTGTTGATGGCGACGGTTGCTCCTACAAGTACTTCGTGTCTTGTAGACCCCGAGACTTTAATGGGGAAAAAGGAGCAGTAGAATGTTTGAGATGGCTGGATGAGATGGAAAGGTGGTGGATATCAGCGGTTGCGCTAATAAAAATATGGTGAAGTATGTATCTCAATCATTAAAGGGCGATGCCCTGATCTGGTGGAAAGCCTTAGTCCAGTCCACGGGCAAGGTTCATCTCTACAACTTGAGTTGGTCCAAGTTCGTAGATCTTGTGAAGGATACCTACTGCCCACCTCATGAGGTGGAGAAATTCGAGTCAGATTTTCTAAATCTGACCATGAAAAACATGGATTGTCGGAAGTTTGTCACCGACTACAACTCTCTTTCAAGGCTAGTGCCTTATTTGGTTACCCCGGAGCCCAAACGCATTGCGCGTTTCATCAATGGGCTAGCTCCTAAATCAGGAGTATGGTTAAAGCGATGCAGCCTATCACATACAAATCTGCTGTTGAGTTATCCCTCTCCCTCACACAGGATTATGTGAGGCAATTGTCAGCTAAGACTGACCTTGATGGAAAGAGGAAAAGGGAGGATAATAACTCCCAGAGGTTTAACAAGAAGGGTAAACATGGGTTCAACAAGGACAGACAGAAATCGGGCGACAAACCCACGTGCAAAACGTGTGGGAAGCAACATTATGGGCAGTGTCGCCTAGAACAAAAACCGAAGCAATGCAACATCTGCAAGAAAACGAGCACCGATCTCATGAGTGCCGTAATATTAAGGATGCTACTTGCTTCGGATGTGGTGAGAAGGTCCAGATCAAAACAAGTTGCCCAAAGGCAAATACCGAGGGTAAACCCAAAACCTCAGAGGCAAAGAAAGCCACTGCCAGAGCCTTTCAAATGAATGCTAGGGAAGCAGTGAAGGATAACAATGTCATAACGGGTACGTTCCTTATCAACAACGCTTTTGCTAGAGTTCTTTTCGATTCGGGCGCCAATAAATCGTTTGTAGATCATAAATTTAGTGAACTATTAAACTTGCCCGTAAGAACTCTAGACATAACCTATGAAGTAGAGCTCGCTGATGGAACCATAGAAACCTCTTCTTCTATTCTTGACGGATGCTTCATATCCATCAAGAATCATTCTATCCCTGTCTCTCTTTTGCCCATGAAACTAGCGGGATTCGATGTAGTCTTAGGCATGGATTGGTTATCGCATAACCAAGCACGCATTGCCTGCGATAAGAAACTCATCGAGATCAAATCCCCGTCTGGTAAAATCCTCACCATTCATGGAGACAAACATTTTGGATTGCATGATAAGGCAGATTTACTTAAGGCATCTAGATGTATGACGAAGGGATGTGTCATCTACATGGCACAAGTCACTGTTGATGAACCCAAACCAAGGATTGAGGATATCCCTATCATCTCTGAATATCCGGACGTATTCCCAAAAGAATTACCTGGCCTACCTCCCGATAGGCAGGTAGAGTTTCGAATCGACATCATACCTGGAGCAGCTCCCATGGTAAAGCTACGTACCGATTAGCGCCAACCGAGATGAAAGAATTAAGGACCCAACTGGATGAACTCTTAGAGAAAGGTTTTATTCAACCTAGCTCTTCGCCTTGGGGAGCTCCTATCCTTTTTGTCAAAAAGAAAGACGGATCAATGCGGATGTGCATTGATTACCGTGAGCTCAATAAGATAACAATCAAGAATCGTTATCCCTTGCCCAGGATTGACGACTTGTTTGATCAATTACAAGGTGCAAGTTATTTCTCGAAGATAGATTTAAGATCGGGATATCACCAGCTTAAGGTTAGGGACGAAGATGTTCCGAAAACTGCTTTCAGGACAAGATATGGACATTACGAGTTTCTAGTGATGCCTTTCGGACTCACTAATGCACCCGCAGCATTCATGGATCTCATGAATAGAGTCTGCAAGCCATACTTAGATAAGTTTGTCATTGTCTTCATAGACGACATACTCATCTACTCTCAAAGTCAATCGGATCACTAGAAACACTTGCGGTGCATTCTTGAAATTCTACGCCAAGAAAAATGCAAAATTTTCCAAATGCGAATTCTGGCTACGTGAGGTTCAGTTCCTTGGTCACATGGTAACTGAACACGGTATTCAAGTAGACCCAGCAAAGATAGAAGCAATAATGAATTGGGAAGCCCCAAAGACACCTTCTGAGATACGTAGTTTCTTTGGATTGGCTGGTTATTATCGAAGGTTCATCGAGAACTTCTCTCGAATAGCCGCTCCTTTGACAATCCTAACTCATAAGGATGCTAAATTTAACTGGGGCCCAAAACAACAAGAATCCTATGAAACGTTAAAGCATAAGTTGAGCAATGCCCCGGTGTTAACTCTGCCAGAAGGAATTGAAGAATTTGTAGTTTATTGTGATGCATCACACACAGGCATGGGATGTGTGCTTATGCAGAGAGGCAAGGTGATTGCCTATGCATCACGACAATTAAAAGTGCACAAAAGAAACTACACCACCCATAATTTAGAATTCGGTGCGGTAGTATTCGCACTTAAGCTTTGGAGGCACTATTTATATGGAACGAAGTGTATCATCTACACTGACCATAAAAGTCTGCAACACTTGTTCAATCAGAAGGATTTGAACATGAGGCAACGTCGTTGGATGGAAACACTCAACGACTATGATTGCGAGATTCGATATCATACAGGAAAGGCGAATGTAGTCGATGATGCGCTTAGTCGCAAGGAAAGAATCAAACCTTTAAGGATCAATGCCAAGAGCATTGAACTGAAGAACAACTTGAATGAAAAGCTTATAAATGCACAAAAACAAGCCATGTCTAAGGACAACATTGCCAAGGAAGGATTAGGTGCAACCATCGATCTGTTAGCTTCTGGAAAGGACAAATGTTTAGGATGAATGATCGGATCTGGGTTCCGATCTACGGAGGACTTAGAGGTGTAATCCTCCAGGAAGCACATAACTCTAAATACTCGGTTCACCCGGGTAGCGACAAGATGTATCAAGATCTTTAACCCAGCTATTGGTGGATGGGTATGAAGAAAGATATAGCCAATCATGTAGCAAAATGCTTGACGTGTTCTCAAATTAAGGTAGAACACCAGAAACCGTCAGGACTTCTACAACAACTTGAAATCCCAGTATGGAAATGGGAAATGGTAACTATGGACTTTATCACTAAGTTACCCAAGACCAAGTGTGGCAATGACACGATTTGGGTTATTGTGGATAGACTAACCAAATCTGCTCACTTCTTGCCAATTAAGGAAACATATGACTCTGACAAGCTGGCTAAGCTTTATGTTGATGAGATTGTGCCTTGCACGGAGTACCAATATCAATTGTATCTGATAGAGATACGAGATACACATCTTACTTCTGGAAGAGCTTCCAACAATCTCTAGGCACGAGATTAAACTTCAGTACGGCTTACCATCCGCAGACGGACGGACAAAGTGAACGTACCATTCAAACCTTGGAGGACATGCTTCGAGCTTGTGTGATCGATTTAGGTGGAAGTTGGGATGATCACTTACCCCTAATCGAATTTTATTATAATAATAGTTATCACACAAGTATTAAGGCTGCTCCTTTTGAAGTCCTATATGGAAGAAAATGTAGGACGCCTGTGTGTTGGGCCGAAGTTGGAGAAGCCCAACTATCTGGACCCGAAATCGTTCTTGAGACCATGGAAAAGATTGTACAAATCCGTGATCGACTTAAGGCAGCTCGAGATAGACAAAAGAGCTATGCCGACAAAAGGCGTAAACCTTTACAGTTCCATGTTGGGGACAAGGTTATGTTAAAAGTGTCACCGTGGAAAGGTGTAATGCGTTTTGGGAAAAGGGAAAGTTAAGCCCGAGGTACATTGGACCATTCGAAATAATCGAATATGTCGGACCCGTAGCTTATAGGCTCAAGCTACCGAAAAGCTCAGTGGAATCCATGATGTTTTCCACGTCAGCAATTTAAAGAAATGCCTCACGGATGAGTCATTGGCAACGCCACATGAAGATATACAGATCGATGAAAACTTGCGTTTCATAGAGAAACCAATTGCGATCGAGGATCAGCAAGTTAATAAGCTTCGTAGGAAGCATGTACCTATTGTAAAGGTCAAATGGGATGCCCGTCGGTGACCAGAATATACTTGGGAAGTCGAGTCAAAAGTACCCTTATCTATTTGAATAAATCTCGAGGTCGAGATTTTAATTAAGGGGGTGAAGATGTAACACCTCGAAAATTTCGTCCGATAAAATTCCGACACGTGTCCCGAAAATTCTTGGTTACCACGTGTAGCTGAGAGGGACCAATGACGCCGTCACGTTATTTTAATAACCTCTGAACGAGCATCAAGAAAAGTCGGGGACCAATGTGATTAAAATGCCAAACTTTCAATCTCTGAAGGTCCTTACGGACCGTAACCATCCCAGGTTATGGACCGTAAGGTTAAACAGATCATTGTTTCAGTAAGGCGGTTACGGACCGTAAGGTTAAACAGATCATTGTTTCAGTAAGGCGGTTACGGACCGCCTTACTGAAACAATGATCTGTAACTATTCAATATGGTCCATAACTATTCAAAATCTGTGGGCGCCAGAGGTCCTTTCGGACCGCAAGGCATGACCCTTACGGTCCGTAAGGGACTGCCAGCGACAGAATGCATAGCAGCCTGCTACCCTGCCACCTTGCTCACCATGCCACCCTTCTCCTTTGTTGTGCCATGACCAAAAACACTTGTCTTCATCTAGGATCATCCCCCAACACATGTCTTGATCCTATGCCTTCCCCTTTGCTATAAATAGTAACCTTGAGTGAGCTCCAAACTTGCTCATTCATCTCTTTCACCTCTCTTGCTCACTTGAAAAGCTCCTGCTTATCTTGGAGCATTCCCTTGAGTTCTAAGTCTTTCTTTGGTTCACTAGTAAGTGTTCCAACTCAGTTCTTTCCTTTTTAGTAGGCTTTAAGCCAATGTCAAAGCGTTGACGTAAAAACGCTTTGACTTTGTGCTAAGACCATTATGGTCCAGCCAATGTTCGTAAGGAACATGGCTACATGATCGCAATAAGGTAGGTGTTAATCCCTCAAGAGGGCACCTCCTGACCACGTTTGCTTGGTCAATTGACGGGTCAAAGTTATGTTAATAAAAAGTCAAACGGGTCAGTTTTGAAATAAAATCATAATTAGCAATGTAGATGTTATAAAACCTGTTTTGACACTCTAATAACTTGGTAATAATCATAAGGACATGTAGGAACATGTTTGGCTTATCAATTCCAGGTCCAAGGTCGGTTCGCAACCGAAAGTCGCAAAGTCTGACTTCTGTGTTGACTTTCAGTTCTGACCCAATTTAGCCACATTAGCTCCTGTCCCTAAGTTGTATTATGACCATGTTATAATGTATTATCTGACCCAATTTAGCCACATTACCTACTGTCCCTAAGTTGCATTATGACCATGTTATAATGTATTATAACCCTCTAGAGTTATGGGACATGGTCATGTAGAAATCTGAGTCATTATGCAAGTATCCGTTAAATATGCCGAAAACGCCCTTTTAACACATAAAATGGTTTAAACATAATTTTGACATCAAAACTCAATACCTACTGATATAATATTATTATTAGGACTATTTGCGATATTCATTCAGGTTGCAAACTGAGTTTAAGCTATAGTTTGCACATTATGTCCTTAAATGACGATGTTACCCTTTCGACACTCAAAATAAGTTTTCGATATTCAAATAAACCAAAACCTTGTACCTACTGATGTAGTATATATCTTAACATATTTTGGTCATTCAAACCTGGTCACAACAACAGTTTTACTTAAATACCATTTATGTCGTCATTTAGCGACTTAATCGCCACCTTGGCGCATAATATGGTTTAAAACCATATTAGAGTATAAAGACTTGATACCTACTGATTTCAAAACATATTTTCAACATATTAACAGTGGGTACATGTCCCAAACTCAGATTCCCAAATAAGTTAACAATTATACATGAAATGACCAAATTACCCTTTCGGGACATGGTTTGGTCTTAAACCATAAACCACGCATATAATTGATGTCCTATTGATATACACCATAAAATAGGTATTTCTACAGAATGTTTATACTAATAACATCAGTTTACATATAAGCCCGTTTATTACATTTTAGAAATGACGAAAACGCCCTTTAAGGCATAGTTTGTTTTTAAAACCATAACGGGCCGTCATATCAATAACTTACTGTTATAATAACATATTTTAAACTTAATGGCATATGGAATTTATATAGAACTTTCCCGGTTACCCAGTTTCGCTTATATGCGTACGGATAAGCCTACGTGACTAGTTTACGTAATTTAATCGAAACGGGTTTAACCATATCGAAATATCCTCATATTCTAGAATGTAAAATGTTAACCCATATTATACAAGTCCTAGTACTTGTCGGGTCCAAAATACCTTCTTTTCCGGTCACCGCTTAATCTAGCGTTCCGTACCGTTATCTTTATTTTAAGTTAGCCGGTCTAAGTCAATGACTAAATAAAGACCCGCTAACTAACTAATCGGTTAATAATACCATCCAATCCAGACTAGAGACTTCCGGTAGATTGTCGTCGAGCTAGTTTATTTTGATTACAGTTGTGCTTTGCTTATTTTCTTATTACAAGAGACTTTTGTAAATACTTTAACTTATTTTCCCTTATACGGGCTTGGGATAC
This sequence comes from Scalesia atractyloides, assembly GCA_947069175.1. NCBI lineage: Eukaryota > Viridiplantae > Streptophyta > Magnoliopsida > Asterales > Asteraceae > Scalesia > Scalesia atractyloides. The sequence goes on along the minus strand of CAMTDV010000014.1, from coordinate 17,982,043 downwards.
GGTATACTAATACCGCATGGTTGGATATGGGATCGAAGACCAATGAGTCGGGAATTCAAATAATCAATTTTAATTTGTATTGCTTAATATTAAACATTTAGTGTCCTGGATATCCACGACTCATTTAATTGCAAATGGCCACTGTCACACCCCGACCCGCAGCGGAATAAGAGTCGGGCATAATTGGGTTATCACCAAAGCTCATGATGTTTACTAAAATGTTTCATATTTATTAAATTCAAATTACAACTTAAATATCCAAAACAAAATTCATACAATTATAAGAAAATGAAACTACATAATTATTCCAAAACTTAAACTTGTTTATTCTTCTAGGCCTTCCTATGTGTTTCTTGTCTCAGCTGGATCACCTGTATCATGTGTAAAACGGGGGATATTTTGGGTCAACAAAAGTTGGCGAGTGAACCTTGATAAAACATTGTTACTAATTTCTTGTTTTATTTAATAAAGAAAATTTATGCAATAATCACATGTGAGCAAACATATATAAATAAACAAACACAAACCACTTTGGATGAGTATATGATATGAATGATGATGTATGTGAGATCAAGGCTCAATCAAACGGAGCCGATCTAATGAGGCACCTGATGCTCAACCCGTCTCCCACGGGGAACTGATGGGCCAAATGAAATGCGTGCACTGAATATGATAAATCCAATCTACATATAATTCACACAACAATTGATACACATTTGATCACGGATATGATGTATGCACAAGTGTTTAAATATAATAAAAGAATTATACGACACATGATACACCCCAAAACATGATTAAAACGGGGAATTGGTAGAGATTCACTCACGATGGGTGCGTTCTTTGATGATGATGAAGGCGCACGAATTTATGATTCGATTGACGAGGAAAGAACTAACCTAGATAATAACAAAATGATTCGATAAATAAATAAATTTTGGTTGAGACTAATATTTTTAATTAGTGCTCTTAAATGGGATTTTTAGATTTATTTTTGTGAGTGTAAGGAAATTTTCTAACCTTAATAATCTTATTTTTAAGTATTTTTAAATAATTTTCTAATTAAATAAATAAATAAAAAGAAAAAAAGTTGACTTTTTTTGACCGTTGACCGTTGACCGGTCAGACTGTGTTTTTATATGCGCTGAGTGAGGTTCGAACTCGGGACCTCTCGTATACGTGCACGCAGCTCTACCAACTGAGCTACGTGTCTAACCCGAAATATTCTCTGTTTTAATTATATTTATATACTAATTAATTTTAAACTTATTTGGTTTTTATTAAAAATGATTTATATGGCCGAACTGGTTGCAGGGACCCGGAGTCGAACTCGGGTCCTTCGGTTCGAGTGCGCACAGCCCAACCAGTTGGGCTGTGTGTCTAATCTGTTTAACTAATGGATTATATTACTCTTATAAACATTCTGTGACTTGTTCTGATTCAGTTCTAAAAATGTTGGTTTTAATTCTGAAAGTCGGTACGTGTGCTATTCGAACTCGGGACGTGCGTGTTATATTTGCACACAGTCCACCGCTGGACTGTGTGTCTAACCCGTTTAATTATCTGGTTTTAATTATATTAATACACAACTCAACTTCGTCTTCTTCATTTATAAGAACTCAGAAACAGTGAAGCCGACTGTTTGTTTAATTGACCAACAACACTTATAATTTGATTGAATTGGAATAGAAAAAGAAGAATAAGGATTATGATGTACCAACTCAGAGTGGTTTCTTCAATTTCCGGCAAGAGTCGGCTCTGATTTTGCGATTTCCGGCTGTATGAACTGTTTTAACAATTTTGATTATTGGTTTGAACGATTAAAGTATAAATTAAGAGATAGCAGAGAAGTTTAGACAGTTATACCGACCGATGAATGAATGCGGTTTTCTGACTAGCGATTCCGGCAGGATTCCGGCGAAAATGAAAATCTCCGGCGACGTGCTCTGGAAGAATCAAAGCTTCGAAAAAGTGTGCGGTTCTGAGCGAAAGGATTTCCAGAAGATTGAGTGGGTATTTATAGGGAAAACTGGATGAATTGTGTCCGATTTTGAGTCTTGATTCGCGGTCAAAGGTTTTCCGGCGGTTATGACCGAAATTGACGGTTAGACATCGGTTATAATTGATGTCGTAGTCGGTTATCACGTTTTAGTCAAAAGGGAAAGGCCACATTTGCGGAGTTTTCGTTTTACTCCGGCGATTCCGCGTTCTGAGCGTGCTGATGTCCGGTTTTGATTTTCTGGTTTTACCTTAAGTTTATTTGTTTCCTTGTTTATCACAAGTGAAGTGTGTGGCGGAGCGGTGTGTTGTGTGTTTGGGTTTGTGGGTGACCCGGGTTCGAAACCCGGCGTCTCCATTATTTTTTTTAATTCACTATGTTTTTGTTAATTAATAATTATGGTTTAAAATTCTAATATATATATTAATTATGTATTGTTTAAAATTTATCTGAGCAATAAATACGCAACGAAAAAATATAACTGAGTATTTGATTAATAAACGAAGCGGGTTTGGAAACCCGTTTTTCGACGAATGTTACAGCCACGACCTAAGCACGGGGCGTAGGCATACACCCGTCAGATGCTAAAATAAAGTATTACCCAATAGGGGTGCAACTATTAAAGGTGTTAGAGTGGCGTGTCGATTAATCAGGATCCCGACATAGTTTTCGGGCTCTAAATGTATTATTAGCATGTAAAACTGATAACATGAAATTATTTATCCCAAGTTATTTATAAAACAAAGTACCATTGTGTACACTAAACGTTTTCAAAATGAGTCGGTTAAATGTATTTACCAGTGAAAACTGACATATTTTCAAAAGACTAAGCGCAAGTAACAAGTATACGTAATTAGGCTGGAAGTGCTCGGCGAAGCTTAAGAGGAATTGCAACCCTGTGCTTAGAAGGCCTTAGTCTGTCAAGTTTCATTTTGTATTCACATTTCGATCCGCCTGTGGATCTAGTTACAAGCGTTGTATTTATTATTTTTGAAATTTGAACATTCAAACGTTTGTAATAGTAACTATCCAGACTTCCGCTGTGTATTATTGTATTGTTTGGTAATTATGATATCAACTTACGTCACGATATTCCCCAACCGGGCCCACCGGGTTACACATGGAAATTAGGGGTGTGACAAAACTGCACTAAAACTTGAAATCGCAGGGCTTAGAAATAAAAAATGGAAATCAAAATCTGACAAAAACCTGTAAACTTAGAAATCGAAATCAAACCCAAACCTGTAATCGTTCGATGATCTGCCGTCTGAATCACATATTGTTGCATGATTATTTGGTCTGTAAATGAACCGAACGTTCATGAACTGTTCGGCGAGAGGTTCATTCATGTTCGTTTATTTAAATAAACAAAAGAATATGAACAAATAAAATTGTCCATTTAATTAAACGAACAGACATGAATACACGTCTTGTTCATTCATTTATGTTTGTTCGTTTAACTTTTAATTAAATGCATATGTAGTTATATTTATATGAATCTTAACATAAAAGTGGCTTTCAAACTACTTTTATAAATGTGAATATTTAGTATTTGGAATTTCTAGTAATAAAAAATAGGCTTTCCAATGGAATGTATCGTAGTAGTTTATATGACAACAAAAGATGTGTTTCAACCAAAAACCTAAAAGACAAAGAAATTTGTTGAAATGATTTGTGAACATGACGAAGGGATAACAAACCCTAGGAATTGGATGATTCAAATTAGGGATTTAAAAGTAAACAAACGAACCAAAATAAAAAGAACTGCACTAGAACTTGAAATCGTAGGGCTTAGAATAAAAAAATTGGAAATCGAAATCTGACCAAAACCTTGTAAACAACTTAGAAATCGAAATCAAACCCAAACCTGTAATCGTTCGATGATCGGCCGTCTGAATCACATATTGTTGCATGATTATTTGGTCTGTAAATGAACCGAACGTTCATGAATTGTTCATGAACTGTTCGGAGAGAGGTTCATTCATGTTCGTTTATTTAAATAAACAAAAGAATATGAACAAATAAAATTGTCCATTTAATTAAACAAACAGACATGAATACACGTCTTGTTCATTCGTTTATGTTTGTTCGTTTAACTTTTAATTAAATGCATATGTAGTTATATTTATATGAATCTTAACATAAAAGTGGCTTTCAAACTACTTTTATAAATGTGAAAATTTAGTATTTGGGATTTCTAGTAATAAAAAATGGGCTTTCCAGTGGAATGTATCGTAATTGATCACCAATTTAAATTAAAAAAACCTGCGTAACTGAATTATATACATTTAAACGACTATTTTGGATGCGTTCTTAAAACAAATTATGATGTATTAGACTTGTTGTTTGTGTCCATTGATGTTAATTTATATCCGCTTATGTTTGTTCAGTTATGTTCGTTTAAATTTGTTTGTGTTCGTTATGTTCGTTAACTGTTCATTCAGGTTTTAAACGAACACGAACACAACCATTTTCTTAATAAACAAACATGAACAAAAAACTTTGTTCGATTATATGTTCGTATTCGTGTTTGTGTTTGTGTTCGATAAAGTTAAATGAATGAACATAAACATACCCATGTTTGTATTTGTTTGCTTCGTTTAAAGGACTAGTGATTATTGGAGAGTGATTGTCGTGGGAGAGCGATGATCGTGGATAGGAAACGCAGTTTGTATCCCTTTTATATATTAAAAATAATATAAGTAAATAAGTATACCCAGATTAGTAATAATTTTTAAAATACAGTTACGCTACAAAGCTAAATATTTTTTTGTGTATATATATTCATTTGTGTAGCAACTCATAGAAGCCAACTAGACTCGTTGTCTGAATTTTATAAACTACTTACTACAACAATGATAAGGTTTTCCAAATAACGAAAGAACAAAATCAACTTCATGATATCCTAAAACTTACACTTTATGATATCCAACAGGACCGACAATCGTTAAGATAAATATTCAAATACTTGTAAACGTTAAGCTTCTTATTTCCATTTACTTCTTCATAACTAATACAAAGATTTAAAGTGGTTCGGTTGACTTAATTTCGTCTATTGTGTCTCAACTAGGGTTAGAAAACAATCATTATATAGAGACTAATTTACGGTTAGAAAACTCAATCCTCAAGTTATGACCAAAAATGTAATTTACTACTAATTATAAACTTCGTGAGCCGATCCAAGACTAGAGCTAGCCGCCCTCTGTTGATCGTACCTCCACACCAAATTATCTAACAAGACTCTAGCATGTAGTATCAAATTGTGTAGATAACTAGTTTTATGCCTCACCCGCGTTGTGACGCGCTAAGCCGAATACATCTCAGTTTAATAACATATACGTTTGTGTTTAGGTTACTTGTACATACTACTCATAACACGATCTTGATAAAAAATTGTATTGAGACGTAGATAAAAATACGTCCGTCAAAGAAAAAAATATTTATCAAGTTTAGGAACAATAGAATAATTTTATTAAAGTCTAAAGCAGTAATTTAAACTGAGATAAACCAAATATTTCTTACTTTGATGACATGTATGTTTGTGTTTCGGTTACTTGTACATACTATTCATAACACGATCTCAATAAAAATTACATCGAGACGTAGATAAAAATACACACGTCAAAGAAAAAAATATTTATAAAGTTTAGGAACCATAGAGGAACTTTATAAAAATTTAGAAGTAGTTTAAACTGAGTGAAAAACATATGAAAAAACTAGGTAAAGTTTAAGCATGATAATACATAAGCCACTCTACCACATACATCTTTGATACTTAGGGTTTAAGGGGTGCATGCCCAAAGACATTAGGCAAACTTTCTCCCACCCAATCATATTGTGTCATGTATTTCCTCTCTCATTTTTATCTAATGCCCAAAAAAACATAAGGGGTGCATACTTAAATTAAGATTAGACAAACTAATTTAAAAGAAAAAAAGAATGATTGGTTGATATAAGTATGACCCCATCACTTACCCTCTTCTTCTTCTCTGCCGAAGCGGCACACTCTCCCCGATTTATCAAATACCCGCGCGGCAAAAGATGTTGGCGCCAGCGTTGCCGAGCGGCAAAAGGGCTTGCCGCACCCCTTGTCGCGACCACCCCGTATACCCTTATGTTTGCCTTCGTTTGTATATATGCTAACTTAAAAAACGCAATAGACAAAAAAAATTAATAAATAGCTAACTGCCTTTTTTGACCAATAGAAAATCGTTAGGCAAAATCACCAAATTAGCCATATTGACCAAGAAGATTATCAAAATAGCCATGAAATTTGTTAATTATCACCTTAGTCCATTTGGCGCAGGAGGAAGATAATTGGCGCAACAAAAAGTGGTGGCGCGGGAGGAGACTATCATGACTTAAAACTAAGAAAATGGCGCAGGGTAGGAATGCAATGGGTCGGGTTTGGGCCGGGTATTAGTAATCCCATGCCCATACCCGTTTGTAATTCTTTGGCCCATACCCGGCCCGTTACCCGTTGGGTATTTATCGGGTAATTACCCATCGGGTACCGGGCTTACCCGCGGGTATCGGGCTTACCCGTTTATTTGTTAAAAATACTTATTAGGACTCCCATATGCATTTTTACTATAATGTTTATATAATTTAGTATTTTAATAACTATAACAAAGAAAAATATAACCAATAATACACATATATATCATATTCAAATACATATTTGAAACACATTTTCATATAATAAACTGAATAAGGTACTTTTAATTTGGCATGAATGAACCAAATGTTTTCTCTTTTTACATGATTCCTTAATACAATATTTTCATGCCACATATACTTAATTTGTTGAGAAATAATTGTATCTGAACCATCTAATTACATAAACATCTATATAATAAAGATATTGCTAGCTTTCATATTCAATATACATATCCAAATATATATTAAAAGAAGTAAGGGGAGTAACCCCGTAATACTAGAGACGGAGAAGTAATAAGTGTCTCTACTAAGTTTATATAAATATGAAACTAAAACTAAAATAAAATACATTTGGGTATTAAATCGGGTAAGCGGGCCGGGTATCACTAAATCCCATACCCGTACCCGAATTTTTTCCAACTTTTAATCCCATACCCTGCCCATACCCGTCGGGCTTCGGGTATACCCGGCCCATATTCTTCGGGTTTCGGTTATACCCGTCGGGCTCGGGCTTTTTTGCCATCCCTGGCGCAGGGGAATATCATGTGATGCGCCATATGGCGCAGGAGACAGAACTAATATTGGCGCATGAGACTTAAACTTAATGGCGCAGGAGATTGAGGGTTTTGGCGCAGGAGGAGAAAGTCATGGCTATTTTGGTAATTCCAAGAAGTCAAGGCTATTATCTTATTTTCTTGGTTAAATTGGCTAAATTAGTTCCCAAATCGTTATGAATACCCCACGTGTCAACCATGCAATCAAAGACTCAAATTACAATTTACAACTCTTCAACCAGAAAATCTCATCTTCACCGACACCATTATCATCAATCATCGTCATCCATCACTGTATTACTAATCAATCCTTAATATAGAAAATAAAATTTGTATTCATCCCAGATTTAACACCGTTTGCTTCACCTCTTTCCAAAGCTGATCTAAGACACAAAATGGTCCAAACCCTTGCAATAGAACGGCCTCAAATAAAACCACTCGACCAAATCACCACCATGCCGAACCAAACCGGGTCATCGTTTTCCTCGAACATAATCCCCATCATTGCCGGAACCATTGTCGCCCTATCACTATTTTGGGCTTTCTGGCCCATAATCACCTTCACTTTCACATCTCCAAACACCACCACCACTTTCAACACCGGAGTCAACACTTACAACATATTCTCCGGTCCCACCATCAGCGGGCATGAATTTAACCATACCCACGACCCACCCGAACCCACATTCTACGACGACCCGGACCTAACATACACCATCAACAAGCCCATAAAAAACTGGGACAAAAAACGACGAGAATGGCTATGGCTACACCCGTCTTTCATACCCAGTATAGAGAAACGGGTCATGTTAGTAACCGGGTCACAAACCGGCCCGTGCCAGAACCCGGTTGGTGATCATTTGTTATTGAGGTTTTTCAAGAACAAAGTTGACTACTGCCGGATCCACGGGTACGATATTATCTACAACAACCTACTTTTCCACCCCAAGATGTTCACTTACTGGGCCAAGATTCCGTCGGTTCGGGCCGCGATGTTGGCCCACCCCGAAGCCGAGTGGATCATGTGGGCCGATGCGGATGCGGTTTTTACCCATATGGATTTTAAGATACCGTTACAACGTTATAAAAACCATAATTTTGTAGTGCATGGGTGGCCGGATCTTATCTACAAGAACAAAAGCTGGACCGGGTTAAACGTGGGCGTTTTTTTGATCCGAAACAGTCAATGGGCTTTTGATTTCATGGATGTGTGGTCGGGTATGGGTCCGCAGACTCCGAATTATGAAAAATGGGGCGAAATATTGCGTGAAACATGTAAGGATAAAACTAAAACCCGAATCGGATGATCAAACGGGTCTGGTTTATTTGTTATTAAAAGAAAAAGAAAAATGGGGGGATAAAATTTATATTGAAGATGGGTATTATTTGGAGGGGTATTGGAAGAAAATAGTGGGAAAATTGGAAAGAATAACGGAGAAATATACGGCGTTATGAAATCGGAGCGTAGGTTAAGGAGGCGACATGCTGAAAAGGTGAGGGGCTATTCTGCGCTGTGGGAGGCGTATTTGGAAGGGGAGGGGTGGAGATGGCCGTTTATGACGCATTTTACGGGGCGTCAGCCGTGTAGTGGTACGCATAACGGGTTGTACACTCGGCAGAGTTGTTTGGACGCTATGAAGAAGGTGTTGAACTTTGCGGATAATCATGTGTTGCGAAGTTATGGTTTTGTGCACTCGAATTTAGGGGATTCGTACTCGGTGTTGCCTCTCCCGTTTGATTATCCCGCTTGAGGGAGTTATACGTATGTTGTTTGTAAAGACAAAAGATGGTGTAGTTTGCAATTATAATAAGCTTTTGGGTTTTCTTTTTCTAACTTTTTTTTTTTTGGAAAGGGGGTTATGATGGGGGTATAATTATTAATTATGATTATGAGGGTATAATCATCACATTTGTCATATATTTACGGTTGTGTTAAATTTACCATTTTCTTTTTCATTGTTAGTAATAGTAAGTTATCAAATCATTATTCATTAAATATTTTTTTCTGAAAGGATAAAAAAAAACCATTTTTGGTTTGATGTTTTTAAAGATAGAATCAAATTCCGGGAGAGAATACGTGAAGCATAGAGCTTTTAAAAACATTTCTGTTTACTAGAGAAGCACATACGTGAAGTCAACATCGTTCATGAAAACGAAAAGCATCATTTATATTTATACGAGGGATATTAGATTTTAATAATTCTAATTTTCATCAATTGGTCGGCATTAATCGCAGCTTTAATTTGTAAGAATTTGGCTTCATCGATCATTTTCTAACTTGGTTAGTTTTTTGTTGACGTGACAGCTTACGTGGCACAAACCCAGTTATTTGAATGTTTGGCTGCTGATGCGGCACAAACTTAATTGTTAGATTTTCATAATCCCAACTTTCACCACCAACAACAACCAACACCATCAACAACTACCACCACTACCATCATCCGCCGCCACCATCAGCTGCCACCACCATCAGCCGACACCCACCACCGCCACCACCATCAGCCGCTACACACCATACCACCATCCACCACCACCACTACCATCAACCGCCACCACCACCACCATCAACCGCCACCCACTACCGCCACCACCATCAGCCGCCCACCACCAAAAACTAGGTGGGTGGCGGCTGGTGGTGGTGGTGGCTAGCGGCTGATGATGGGGGTGGCGGCTGATGGTCGTGGGTGGCGGCTGATGGTGATGGTGGTTGGTGGTGGCTGATGTGGTGGTGGCAGCGGTTGATGGTGGCGGTGGCTGATGTGGGTGGCGGCTGATGGTGGTGGTCGTGGTAGCGGTGGCGGCGGCTGATGGTGGTGGATGATAGTATTGGTGGTGGCTGGTGGTGTGGTGAGTGATGGTGGTGGTAGTTGTTGATGGTGGTGAAAGTTGGGATTATTAAAATCCAACAACTAAGTTTGTGCCACATAAGCAACCACATCAGCAGCCACATCATCAAATAACTAGGTTTGTGTCACGTAAGCTGCCACGTCAACAAAAAACTAACCTAGTTAGAAAAAAGGATCCATGGGGGCCAAATTCTTACAAGTTGAGATTGATAGAGGGAATTTTTGAAGTTGGGATTAATGCCGGCCAATTGGTGAAAGTTGAGATTATTAAAATCTAATATCCATTTATATGAACTAATTCAAAACAACATTGTTCTATAATGATTTGGGGTGTACGCTAACTTCATTGGTGTTAAAGATGACATGACAAGTTAACATGTTTTTCAAACTACTATTTCCTTATGTTAAGTGATGTTAAAACCTCTTTTGGTTAACAAATTAACTTAGGCAAAAAAGAATAAAAAATTAATGTTATTTATTATCAATGTTTATTTTAGCTTTTCAAACCACTCCCTTTCTCATCTTAAGTGGTATTAAAACCTTCCTTGGTTAACATGTTAACTTAGTCAAATAAGAATAAAAAATTAATGTTATTTATATCAGTGTTTATTTTAGCTAAAAAGTTAATTAAATGGTATTATTATTATTATTTAAGTATTTTGCATTTAATTTAGATATTTAGTATTATAATAATTCAAAAATGGTGATGAGGTAGAGTTAACAAGGTTAAACCATTTCCTTAGGATGAGATGGAGTAAAAACGAAAAAAACAAATGATGTAGTGCTTATATGGGGTTAAGAAGGGTTAAGGTATACCTTATGGGCTAATACTAACAAAGGTTGGAATAGATTAAACAATTCTGTTTTAGACAAGTCTTTATATAAACATATAATGATAATTATATTTCATGAATATAATATATATACGCATCCATAAAAAGAATAATAATTATAATAATAACAATGGTAATAATAATAGTAGTAAAAATATGTACCGGTCGGGTTTACACTTGACGGTTTCATGTTACAAACCGCAAACTAGCCAAACTTTTAACCACAAACAGACCAAACTTTTTTATGGTCAACAGTTCGCGTTATACAGTTTGAACGTATTTGCAGTTCGGTCACTTCCAACTATTTCTAAACACCCTGCAATAATTTGTAAACATGTTGTGTTGTTTATCTCATTTCATAAAAAGAAAAACCAAGTGAAAGTTCTCTCAACATAGTTTCTTTGCAACTTTTAAATAACAATGATGTAAATTGAGAGTTTTTTTTCCGTTTAAAAAAAAATAAAAAAATGTAAATTGAGGCTTTCTTTTTTTCTTTTCTCAATCACATGGTCTTTCCGAATGAAAGATAAGGGTGCCCAGAGCACATTGTCACGGAGTTAGTTATTCAACTCGCGTGCGGCCTTAGAACATGGTCTAAGTAAGCCTAGTCGACTTAGTGTCGTTGGGTTTTGGTTATGAAAGTTGCTAAAGGGAACGTTAGATCGCAAGAATGTTGCTTGTAATACTTGAACACAAGTATACAAGATAATAGCTTTGTTTATGCAAAGAGAGTTTACAAGAGTTATGATGTTTACAAGTATGTGGGGATGCCTCAAATAAGCTCCCATGGTCCCTATTCAAATGAGCTCCTATGGTCCCTATTTATACTCTTTACAAAATATCAAGCCTAAATATCTAGATATTTCATACATAATATCATGATATTTCACCAAGTTTCTAGAGTGTTCTTGGCAGATTTTTATGGTTGAAGTAACTAGCCATTTCCAGCAAATTCTAGTCCCTTCTTGGCTGATATTTCATGCTTCTTAGTGCCTCCATGTTGCTGGAACAATACGGGCTGTTCCGGAGTCTTCCGGGCATCTCTTGATGCGACTAAATCACCCCGGAAAGTTCTAGAATGCTGAATTTTTTGGCTGGATTTATGCGGGTCGTGACATCCTCCCCCACCTAAATTCGCAGCGTCCTCGTTGCGATGCCCGAATACCTCATGAGTTTTCATGAGTTGTATCGCAGATAATATTTTGCCTCGGTTCTTGGACTTCAAGGGTGCAGTGTGTACCTCATCGCCCTTGATGATGTAGAGTGTGTTCATAAATGGTGCTGGCATGGCCTTTTCTTCTCGAAAGAAATCCATCCCGAGCTCAATATTGTAGTCTTCGATTGGAACAACTGAGAAGTGTAACTTTCCTGCCCATGTCCCGATTTTGGCTTTTACGCCCCAAGCAACACCTTCGATCGGTATGGGATCTCCGTTAGCGGCTTTGATCCAGCCTTCTTGAGTTGTGATTCTTAAGCCGAGTCTTCTTGCCTCATTTGTTGTCATGAAGTTGGGGCTGGCACTGGTATTGACCAGTGCTTCTAAGGTTTCTCCTTTGATCTCTAGATTGACAAAGCGAAGACCTCTTCCCTTTGTATGCCCACGACTGTTGTCGGGTTATATTGATTTGCTATTGCCAATGGTTTTCCTTCCATTGTGGTCATAGCATTTAAAACTTGAAGTTGCATTGCCCCCAGGCGAACCTCTTCGGTTTCCTCAGGTTCATCATCGCCGGTCCTTATAAGGGCCGTTAATCTAGATTTCTTTGGGCAGTCTCGAGCTTCATGAGGCCCATCGCAAAGGAAGCAGCCTTTTTTTACAGTTTTTCCTTTGTTATATATTGTTAATGCTCGGTCATCATTTTTCCGGTATTGATTTTGGTTATTGGGTCTTGCGTATTGGTTTTGGTTGGTGGGTTTCGCTCCCCCACCTTTCGCATCGCCAGCCTCTGAAGTTGCTGGTCTTGTCGAACGATTTTCATTACGATCGTGCAAGTTTTCAGCAACAAAGATTGCCGATGATAAGTCTTGAACATTCCGTCGTTCAAGTTCAGTTTTAGCCCATGGTTGCAAGCCATCAACAAAGTATATGAGAGCATCCTTGGGCGACAAGTCCGGAATCTCAAGCACATGGGTAGTGAATTCATTGATATGTTCTTTGATGCTACCCTTTTGCCTAAGGTTTCGTAGCCGAATCTTTGCATCGTGTTCGGCATTTTCTGGATAAAACTGCTTCTTAATTTCTTTTACAAAATCAGCCCAAGTGTTGATGGTGCACATACCTTTTTCGATCTCCATGTGCTTCCGTCGCCACCATAGAGCCGCGGTTTCCTTTAAGTATAAGGTCACCGTCTTGATTTTCTTGCCATCGTCAACAATGTCTATAGCTTCAAAGTACTGCTCAATCTCCCAAATGAAGTCATCTACAGCTCGTGCCTCCCGTTTTCCAACAAACGGAGATGGCTTTGGGACTCCAGACTTTGAAGAAATCATGGTGTCACCTTGGTTTGCTAGTGCTTGTTTGCAAATGTTTAGCTCCATTTGCAACTCATTGAATTCTTCAGCAAACTTGCTCTCGAGATTGCTTTGTACTTGCCCCAGCTCCTTAATAACATCTCTTTCAGTTCAGTTTGCATGACCTGCATAGCAAGTTTGATGTCGTCTCTTAATTCGCCGAGCTCGCCACCTACTTGTTCCAGCGACTTGTTAGTGTTTGTTTGTAAAATGTCGACCTCAGCCTTGAATTCTTCAACATGCATCTTGAATTCAGCTATCGATGCCTCCACGTCTTCCACACGTTTGTCTAAGCTTGCGACCAAGTCCTTAGACATGTCTCAGTTCTTTCTTCCTCCTTTACGAGTGTCATCGCGCCCACGGGTCTCTTCTCCAGTAGTCGTGGTTGTAAGTTGAGTCTTATCTTCAGCTATCTTGGATGGATCGAAACGTTGCTCTGATACCACTTGTCACGGAGTTAGTTCTTCAACTCGCGTGCGGCCTTAGAACACGGTCTAAGTAAGCCTAGCCGATTTAGTGTCGTTGGGTTTTGGTTATGAAAGTTGCTAAAGGGAACGTTGGATCGCAAGAATGTTGCTTGTAATACTAACACAAGTATACAAGATAATAGCTTTGTATTATGCAAAGAGAGTTTACAAGAGTTATGATGTTTACAAGTATGTGGGGATGCCTCAAATGAGCTCCCATGGTCCCTATTCAAATGAGCTCCCATGCTCCCTATTTATACTCTTTACAAAATATCAAGCCTAAATATCTAGATATTTCATACATAATATCATGATATTTCACCAAGTTTCTAGAGTGTTCTTGGCAGATTTTTATGGTTGAAGTAACTAGCCATTTCCAGCAAATTCTAGTCCCTTCTTGGCTGATATTTCATGCTTCTTAGTGCCTCGATGTTGCTGGAACAATACGGGCTGTTCCGGAGTCTTCCGGGCAGCTCTTGATGCGACTAGATCACCCCGGAAATGTCACACCCCGACCCGCAGCGGAAAAGGTGATCGGGGCATGATTGGGTTAACATCAAAGCTCATGACATTTATTTTAACGTTTCATATTCATTAATACAATTTAATGGGAAATTACAATCAATATTACATCATGTCCTAACATCAATCTAGGTTTCATTGTTTTCTTCTAAGGCATTTCCTATGTTTTCCTTGCTTCATCCTGTTCACCTGTATCATCTGTAAAAAGGGTTTTTGGATCAACAAAAAGTTGGCGAGTGAATCCTATGAAAAACATTTGAACAAGTTCATTTAATTGATTATAAAATAAAGTGCACAACCACACATGAGTAAAAATAGATGTAAACTTATTCAACAATCAATTAATATTAAATAATGCATAAACTTGACAATATGGAATACATAACTACAACAATATAAACTCAATAATACACACACGAACAATAATGGATTTGTTTTGAGGCACGCGTTGCTCAACTCGTCTCACACGAGGAACTGATGGGCCTAATGAATTAATTGCATATAAATTGACAAAATGAAATACATAACTACAAGCAATTTATATACAATCTAAGTTTAGATCACAATATGGTATGGCACAAGTTTAAATAAACGAGTTAATTTTTTGGTGACACATGACACACCCCAAAACGTGTAATTAAAAAGGGAGTTGTAAGATTCACTCACAGTGGGTGCGTTCGGTTGATGATGTTGAATGCGCACGAAGTGGTTTTAACCACGAGTGAAATTAACCTAGATAATGGCATAATGGTTCGGTAAGTAAACGGATTTTATTAATCCATTTTAGTAGGATTGTTGGGTGTATTTTTGTGAGTTTAAGGCTATTTTCTAACCTTAAAAATGTTATTTTTAAGTATTTTTAATTGATTTTTAAATAAAATAAATAAATAAAAATAATAAAAAAATGTTGACTTTTTGACCGTTGACCGTTGACCATTGACCATTGACTTTGACTGTTGACCGGTTCGTATACGTGTATGTGTGCGCTGGGTGAGGCTCGAACCCGAGACCTCCCGTACGCGTGCACGCAGCTCTACCAACTGAGCTACGTGTCTAACCCGAAATATTTCTGTTTTTAATTAAATTTATATACTAATTAGATTTAACAGAAAATCATTCATTTTTAAAAAGGATTTTACTGAATCGGACCGGTGTTCTCCACAGGTCTCGAACCCGGGACCTGTGGGTTGAGTTAACACACAGTCCACCGCTGGACTGTGTGTCTAACTTGTTAAATAATCTGATTTTTATTATACTTATATACAAACTAAATAGTTCCATTTCTGCCTTATATAAAAAGTTGGATAATTGTCCGGACCGGTGCGGTAGTCCGGATTCGAACTCGTGACGTGTGTTTTAAAAGCGCACACAGTCCACCACTGGACTGTGTGTCTATCTTGGTTATTATTCCGGTTTTTATTATACTTAACAACTATATAAAATGAATCCGGTTCAGTAATAAAAAAGGAACATTTTTATTAAAGCGAAGGTGCGCGGAACAAGATTCGAACTCGAGACGTAAGCGTGTTTTATGTGCACACAGTCCACCACTGGACTGTGTGTCTAACCCGAGTTATATCGTGATTTAAATTAAACTTATAGACAACAGCAAACTTCGTCTTCTTCGTTGGATTTAACCAGAACTAACGTCCGACTGATTCATCGATTTTATCAAGTTTCTTTAGTGTGTTATGATTAATTATAGGTGAGATAAATGAAAAGAATGAAAGACTAAGCGTTAGATATACCGAAATTGGACTCCTCTGTTTCTCCGGCGGAACTCCGGTGACAGCAGAAACTTCCGGCGATGTATGTCTTGCGGCAGAGAGTCTTCAACGAGCTTGAGATAAATGTGGGTGACTTCGGTATAAGCTATGGGGGTTCAGTAAGGCTCAGAAGTGAAGGTTTCGGTTTTCCGGCGATTTGCAGGTATTTTCCGGCGAGTGAGTTTTCGTCGAGAAAGGGTGCGGTTTTGAGCAAAAAGGCTACCAGTGGATTGTGGGTGAATTTATAGGGAGGAATCGAGATGTATAGAGTCGGATTTCAGGCTTGATTCAAAGTCATTACGTTTTCCGGCGGTTATAGCTTGTGTCGCGGGTTCAGGCGTCGTTATAACCGATGATGAGATTAAAGTTTACGTTAAAACGGAAGTAACCGTCCAAACTTGGCGAGTTAGTCGGGATTTCCGACGACTGCAATTAGGCGCGTCGGTTTTGAATTCGATACTCATGTTATGAATTAATTTTCTTCAATATTGAACAAGAAACATAAGCGGCGCAGTGGTTGAAGGGTTGAAAGATAATTTGCTTGTTGACTCGCTGGCTGACCCGGGTTCGAAACCCGGCAGCAGCATTTTATTTTTATGTCACTATTTTTAAGACTTTTTCAAATATAAATTATATATTCCAATATATTTATTAATTATGTATCGTTTAAAATTATTTTGGGCATTAAATTCGCAACGAAATTTTTAACTGATTGTTCGGTTAATAAACGGAGCGGGTTTGGTAAATCCGTTTTTTGACGGATGTTACAGTATCCCCTGCTTTTTAGAAATTTCGTCCCGAAATTTAAGTAGTGATATATTTGACTAAAAGAATGATGGTGTTTAGTTTGACAGTTACATGCTTAGAAAAAGAGTAAGAGTTTAACTTTTTGTTTGAGGCGATAACGTTCCTTGTAAGGGTTAAGTACCCTGTTACAGGAATCGCTTTTTGTTGCCTACGGTAACATATTGATAAGCAGAGTTGATTCGCTAAATATGATATCACGCGTAGGAGTTTTGATATGTTTGGAAGGATATGTTTATACCCTAAAGCAAAACTTCTAATACTACAACCTACGTGGAACTTCTCATAACCGTCTAACAATACCTCTGATCCTTTGACAAGAATACTTATATATAGGAAGTACCAGCGGCGTATCCACCATATTCTTGTCAAATTTTCATTGGTTTTATCAGTAAGTTATGATTGGTTCTATGATATGATTATAGAATATAAGTAAACACAACAACTAATGTACCAAGAAATTACTAAATCCTACATAGAACTTCTCATAACCGCCTGACAATGCCTCTGATCCTTTGACAAGAATACTTATATATAGGAAGTACCAGCGGCGTATCCACCATATTCTTGTCAAATTTTCATTGACTTTATCTACAAGTTATGATTAGTTCTATGTGACTCTACAACAAACACAACAACCACAAGATACTGATAATGAAAAATGTCTGTGCGATCAAGGCTCAATCAAACGGAGCCGATCGTATTGCATGTACTGAAAATGAAAAATGTCTGTGCGATCAAGGCTCAATCAAACGGAGCCGATCGTATTGCATGTACTGAAAATAATAAACAATAATCACTCAAACAATCTATACATGGAACCTCTCATAACCGCCTGATAATGCCTCCGATCCTTTGACAAGAATACTTATATATAGGAAGTACCAGCGGCGTATCCACCATATTCTCGTCAAATTTCCATTGACTTTATCCACAAGTTATGATTAGTTCTATGTGACTCTACAACAAACACAACAACCACAAGATACTGATAATGAAAATGTCTGTGCGATCAAGACTCAATCAAACGGAGCAGATCGTATTGCATGTACTGAAAATGAAAATGTCTGTGCGATCAAGGCTCAATCAAACGGAGCCGATCGTATTGCATGTATTGAAAATAATAAACAATAATCACTCAAACAGTTTATACATGGAACCTCTCATAACCGCCAGATAATGCCTCTGATCCTTTGGCAAGAATACTTATATATAGGAAGTACCAGCGGCGTATCCACCATATTCTTGTCAAATTCTCATTGGCTTTATCCTTAAGTTATGATTGATTCTATGTAATTCTAAAACATAAAGAAAAACATAAAACTAAACGATTGGAGTTGAATCTTGATTTTCGGTGAAGAGGACTAGTTGGGTATCTTCGTTTGGGCCGTCATTATCTTCGACAGGATTGGCGTTGATGTTGAAAACTCTTCCTCTTGCTGGTGGCCTAGTGATTGGGTTTTCTTGATTTACTTGGTTAACTGGGTTTGATTGAGCTTGAGCGTTTATGATGTTAACCAGTCGAGGGCATGCGTTTCTAAAGTGGGTAGGGTCGCCACAATTGAAACAAGTTCGAACATATGGGAACATGGGGTATTGGGATTGTTGATAGGTTTGGATCATGTTTTGAGTAGGGGGAGAGATTTGGTTTTGAGGGGTGCGGCAAACCTTGCTCAAATGACCATAGCGTCCACAATTCGCACATAGTCGACAAGGTAAGGTAGATGGATGGTGATAAAAACAGGTGTTACATCGAGGGTGAGGTCCAAGATATGGTTTCTTATTTGGGTAAGTTGAGTTGGGTGCCACTTGAGTGATTGGGATAGCTTGGATGGGTATGGCGTGTGAAATTGGTTGATTTCGTTGGATAGTAGCGAAAAGTTGCCCGTCTCTTTTTCTCTTAAAAGTGGGTTGAGAAGGGGATTCGGTCTGGGTGGAGTTTGAAGTTTCAGTCGATGCTTCATCCTTCTTCTTCTCCTCCTTGAAATCTTTGTTCCGGATTCGGTTTTCGGTGAGCTCTGTAGCTAACTCCATTGCTGCTTCCAAGTTTGCAGGTGTGGCACTTATTACAGAGTCTTGAATCTTTGACGGAAGACCTCGAATGTAGTGCTCGATCAAACGGTAGAGGGGAGTGAACAAGTTGGGAACCATTTGATGTAACTCAAGGAATCTTTTGTTCTATGTGGTGTGGTCGCCTTCCTTTTGCTTCAACGAATAGAACTCATCCTCTAATTTCTTGATTTCGCTCCTTGGGCAAAACCGTCTTGTCATGATTTCCTTCAACTCTTCCCAAGTCAAAGTCATAGCATCGTTAACGCCTCGTTTGGCCTTCTCTGTATTCCACCAAGTAAGTGCTATTCTATATAAACGACCAGTAGCATATCGCACTTTGCGATCGTCGGGACAATCGCAATTCAGAAAAGTGTTCTCCATTTCTTCAAACCAATGGAGGAGAGCGGTGACACCTTCAGTCCCTTCGTATTTTGGAGGGTCGCATGATTTGAAATGCTTGTAGATGCATTTAGTGGTATTTGGGGGAGGGTTGATAACGTTTTGATTTTCTTGATTGATAGGATTAGCGGTAAGTGCTTGTTGGACTTGGATTACAATGTTGGGTATTACGGCAGCCATTTGTTGAGCGATTAGGGCAGCCATGCGCTCGCGGGCCTTTCCTGCTCTCATCTTCCTACGGGCGAGATTAGAAGACATCTACAAGGAATACGCATCACGAGTATGAGTTGGATGTTTTTGGGATCATGGGTCGCACTTAGGAATGAACATTCATAAAATAATTATAGAAAATAAATCTACTACATCCATAGGATGTCTTGGGCTTTGCTCGTCATTAGGCCCTACATGCCGCCATACTTCACCTTCGTAATCATGTGGGCCCCCATGAATACCGGGTTTTTCATATGGTTCGCATGTGTTAGCCTGGTTACGTACACTAAAACCCGGAGAAAATCGAGAAATATGTATATAACGTATGATATTCGGAATGTGTCCAGGTGTAGACACGGTGACACCTTAAAGTGGGTTAGTTCGAACGACGTTTGGTGTGGCATGCTTTGGCCTAATAGGTCCTTCGTACTCTCATCGTTAGTCCCCAGGTAGGCAAACTGGTCCGTTATATTGGATTTATACGAATGCCAACCTAGACAGGACGTTCCGACTACCGGTACTTGTACCCTTCCAGTTACTACATGCCCGTCGCAGAACTTACTTTGATGAGATTTGAAAATTGCAACAAAATCTTTGAATAACGAGAGTATTAAAATGATTTGAATATATGAACATTGAAATATGTATGATGAATGTGTATGTAAGGATATATGTTTGACTGTAAGTATAAACAAATATGAAACAAATAAATATCATAAGTTTGTATGTAACCACCTAATCAATTTAAAATTTAGGCAAACTATAATACAGGCTCTAAGGGTCTAATAACCTATCATATATCCCTATAGTCATGGCTCTGATACCAATCTGTCACACCCCGACCCGCAGCGGAAAAGGTGATCGGGGCATGATTGGGTTATCATCAAAGCTCATGACATTTATTTTAACGTTTCATATTCATTAATACAATTTAATGGGAAATTACAATCAATATTGCATCATGTCCTAACATCAATCTAGGCTTCATTGTTTTCTTCTAAGGCATTTCCTATGTTTTCCTTGCTTCATCCTGTTCACCTGTATCATCTGTAAAAAGGGTTTTTGGATCAACAAAAAGTTGGCGAGTGAATCCTATGGAAAACATTTGAACAAGTTCATTTAATTGATTATAAAATAAAGTGCACAACCACACATGAGTAAAAATAGATGTAAACTTATTCAACAATCAATTAATATTAAATAATGCATAAACTTGACAATATGGAATACATAACTACAACAATATAAACTCAATAATACACACACGAACAATAATGATTTGTTTTGAGGCACGCGTTGCTCAACTCGTCTCACACGAGGAACTGATGGGCCTAATGAATTAATTGCATATAAATTGACAAAATGAAATACATAACTACAAGCAATTTATATACAATCTAAGTTTAGATCACAATATGGTATGGCACAAGTTTAAATAAACGAGTTAATTTTTTGGTGACACATGACACACCCCAAAACGTGTAATTAAAAAGGGGAGTTGTAAGATTCACTCACAGTGGGTGCGTTCGGTTGATGATGTTGAATGCGCACGAAGTGGTTTTAACCACGAGTGAAATTAACCTAGATAATGGCATAATGGTTCGGTAAGTAAACGGATTTTATTAATCCATTTTAGTAGGATTGTTGGGTGTATTTTTGTGAGTTTAAGGCTATTTTCTAACCTTAAAAATGTTATTTTTAAGTATTTTTAATTGATTTTTAAATAAAATAAATAAATAAAAATAATAAAAAAATGTTGACTTTTTGACCGTTGACCGTTGACCATTGACCATTGACCATTGACTTTGACTGTTGACCGGTTCGTATGCGTGTATGTGTGCGCTGGGTGAGGCTCGAACCCGAGACCTCCCGTACGCGTGCACGGAGCTCTACCAACTGAGCTACGTGTCTAACCCGAAATATTTCTGTTTTTAATTAAATTTATATACTAATTAGATTTAACAGAAAATCATTCATTTTTAAAAAGGATTTTACTGAATCGGACCGGTGTTCTCCACAGGTCTCGAACCCGGGACCTGTGGGTTGAGTTAACACACAGTCCACCGCTGGACTGTGTGTCTAACTTGTTAAATAATCTGATTTTTATTATACTTATATATAAACTAAATAGTTCCATTTCTGCCTTATATAAAAAGTTGGATAATTGTCCGGACCGGTGCGGTAGTCCGGATTCGAACTCGTGACGTGTGTTTTAAAAGCGCACACAGTCCACCACTGGACTGTGTGTCTATCTTGGTTATTATTCCGGTTTTTATTATACTTAACAACTATATAAAATGAATCCGGTTCAGTAATAAAAAAGGAACATTTTTATTAAAGCGAAGGTGCGCGGAACAAGATTCGAACTCGAGACGTAAGCGTGTTTTATGTGCACACAGTCCACCACTGGACTGTGTGTCTAACCCGAGTTATATCGTGATTTAAATTAAACTTATAGACAACAGCAAACTTCGTCTTCTTCGTTGGATTTAACCAGAACTAACGTCCGACTGATTCATCGATTTTATCAAGTTTCTTTAGTGTGTTATGATTAATTATAGGTGAGATAAATGAAAAGAATGAAAGACTAAGCGTTAGATATACCGAAATTGGACTCCTCTGTTTCTCCGGCGGAACTCCGGTGACAGCAGAAACTTCCGGCGATGTATGTCTTGCGGCAGAGAGTCTTCAACGAGCTTGAGATAAATGTGGGTGACTTCGGTATAAGCTATGGGGGTTCAGTAAGGCTCAGAAGTGAAGGTTTCGGTTTTCCGGCGATTTGCAGGTATTTTCCGGCGAGTGAGTTTTCGTCGAGAAAGGGTGCGGTTTTGAGCAAAAAGGCTACCAGTGGATTGTGGGTGAATTTATAGGGAGGAATCGAGATGTATAGAGTCGGATTTCAGGCTTGATTCAAAGTCATTACGTTTTCCGGCGGTTATAGCTTGTGTCGCGGGTTCAGGCGTCGTTATAACCGATGATGAGATTAAAGTTTACGTTAAAACGGAAGTAACCGTCCAAACTTGGCGAGTTAGTCGGGATTTCCGACGACTGCAATTAGGCGCGTCGGTTTTGAATTCGATACTCATGTTATGAATTAATTTTCTTCAATATTGAACAAGAAACATAAGCGGCGCAGTGGTTGAAGGGTTGAAAGATAATTTGCTTGTTGACTCGCTGGCTGACCCGGGTTCGAAACCCGGCAGCAGCATTTTATTTTTATGTCACTATTTTTAAGACTTTTTCAAATATAAATTATATATTCCAATATATTTATTAATTATGTATCGTTTAAAATTATTTTGGGCATTAAAATCGGAACGAAATTTTTTAACTGATTGTTCGGTTAATAAACGGATGGGTTTGGTAAATCCGTTTTTTGACTGATGTTACAGGAAAGTTCTAGAATGCTGAATTTTGGGGCTGGATTTATGTGGGTCGTGACAACATGTTGAGTAACCAAGCTCATGCACATGTCACATCTTCACTTTTACAAGCCAATGGATCCAAACGTAGGGTGCATCGGTGGTGTTGCCGTACTACCCGAGCAAAGTGAACCCCGAGTAACATAATGTAGTTGTTACCAAGACGTTTATACATTTGACCTAAAATAATCTGATTCAAGCATTCTACACAATTTTCATGTATCAGTAGCACTTAACTAGCCAATGATTTCTAGATCAAGTGGTGGAAGCCTTGCATTTCTTTCGAGAGATGCAAGTTCAACTCCCACTTGGGGCAGAGTAAGGCATTGGTGGGCAATGATAGGAGACCCAGGGAAACTTGGGTTAGCCAAACGGGTTTTACCAGTTGTTTCACTGTCATGCCTACGGGCGGGGGGTTACCGGGTTTTCCTCGAAATTGATGGTGGACTCTGCTTACTCTTGGAGTACTCCGTTTGATCCAGTGAATATCCCGAGAGTACTTAGGATTAATTCTGTTGCCCGTTAAAAAAGAAGATAATAACACTTAACTAAAAAAAACACCCTTTTAACCACCTGACATTTGGCCTCTTAATTCTGCCCAGCTAGTGATTACTAAAACTTTCCAAATGAAAGGAGAATTTAAACATTTTCAACATCTCTCTTAAGAGCATTC
The DNA here is from genome assembly GCA_947069175.1 of Scalesia atractyloides. Lineage (NCBI taxonomy): Eukaryota > Viridiplantae > Streptophyta > Magnoliopsida > Asterales > Asteraceae > Scalesia > Scalesia atractyloides. Next base: position 17,958,326 of record CAMTDV010000014.1, on the reverse strand, counting down.
ACATCAAGCTCCCTAAAAATATACATACATTCCACTAAAAAAAACTCTTATATCAATATATTTGTACTAAAAACAAATATGTTTTCTCTCTCTTTTTCAATTAAATAATATTTTTATATCTTTATCATTACATTTTCTCTCTCTCTTCCCCTCACTCACACCACTTTCAATATATATTAAAAAAATATAAGGGGTGAAAAGTATCCCCTAAAATATACAGATGAACAGTAACATTTTATCTCTCCTTTACTAACAACCATTTTTTATATTTTTTTATATTTTAAAACCTCACACACAGATTTTAATTCCGAGGATGTGAATGATCTAAGTGTTAACAAATCCTCTCGCACAACCTTCGTTATTGGCTCAACCCACATTTTCTATTAGCACCTTAAAATCATTATTGATTAGACACGTGCATATATTATTCATTTTCAAATCATGTTTTAAAATAAAAGAAAAATATTAATCATAGTTCTTAACACTATAGTTAGTATGAAGGGACGTCAATCAGCATCACTTTAAAACAGAAAACTGTGACAACAATATAAACACCTCTAGATTTTGTGATTTTGTTATTTGATGGTTTATCTCATTTTTTTTCTAACACTTATTATATATCAATTGCTATGTTTTATCTATTTTAGTTCTAACACTGAGAAATGTCTTAGTTTTCCTGATAATTTATAAACAAACTGAAGATGTGAAAGATTCATCAAATTAAAGTCATAAAAAAAATACAAAAACTAAATTGCAGCAGCACTTCTATATTTATATAGAAACAAAAATAAAAAAAGCAAAAGGAGAAAGCAATAATATCATAAAAATACTAATACAATAAAAACACCTCCTTTTGCTTTTCGCCTCAGCTTCCATCTGCAATCACCACGTAAAACTATAAATATATATTCTCCAAATAAAACAAAAAATAATAACAGCTTTCTAGCCTCTTGGGAGTCTTTTTTTTTTATATACAGAGACCCTGTCAATGTCACATATTTTTTTTTTATTAACTTAATATTATGTCTACATAATCACTTGGTACTTGTATTGGTAGATTTGTCGGTATATAAGCACACGTGTTCCTTTAACTAGACAATTACACTAATTTAAAATAAAATTATACCTATAAACTAATCTTACTCAACACACAAACAAACAATAAAAAATAGCTAAACCAACTTTAACATACATCCTAAATTGAAAATTAAGTATTTAGTTAACAAAAAAAAACAAATAGTACATAAAAACCAGTAATTGTACTTACAATCAAGCTGGATAATCGAACGGCAGAGGCGAAACAGAGGCAGAATCCAGTAAATCGCGATGCACAAACCCATAATTACGCAACACCTGATTATCAGCAAAATTCAAAACCTCTGCATCGCATCCAACAACTCTGCCCGGAATAAATCTGATTGTGTTTTCCACTACACGGCTGACACCCCGTAAAATGCGTAATAAACGGCCGCCGCCAGCTAAACTTCCCGTACCCCGCATCTTTCAAATACGGCTCCCACTGCGCAGCATAGCTCTCACTCACCTTCTCCCCATGCCGCCTCCTTAAACTACGCACCTTTCTCTCAATATTGTTGTATATTTCCGTTATGTTGTCTAATGTTTCCACAATTTCCAACCAATACCCTTCGAAATAATATTCACCTTCCACGTATATTTTATCCCCCCATTTTTCTTTTTCTTTTAATAATAAATATACCAGACCCGTTTGATCATCCGACTCCGGGAATGCTTTGTCTTTGCATGTCTTTCTTAAAATCTCGCCCCATTTTTCATAATCCGGAGTCTGAGGACCCATACCCGCCCAAACATCCATAAAATCAAGCGCCCATTGACTATTTCGGATCAAAAACACACCCGCGTTTAAGCTAGTCCAGCTTTTCTTCTCGTATACCAGCTTGGGCCACCCATGTACAACAAAATTGTGGTTTTTGTACCGGTGTAACGGTATTTTAAAATCCATGTCGGTGAAAGCCGCGTCTGAGTCGACCCACCAAATCCACTCGGATTCCGGGTGGGCCAACATTGCGGCTTTCACCGCGGGGATTTTGGCCCAGAAAGTGTGCATTTGTGGGTGGAGTAAAACATTGTTGTAGAATATGTCGTACCCGTGGATCCGACAGTAGTCTACTTTGTTTTTATAAAACCGTAACAGTAAATGATCCCCGATCGGGTTCTTACACGGGTCGGATTGTGATCCGGTTACCATTACCACCCGTTGTTCAGAACCCGAAGCAAACGACGGGTGTTGTTTCAACCACTCTTGTCTCTTCTCGTCCCAGTTTTTTATCGGGTGTCGATCGTGTACCCGAGTGTCGGGTCATCGTAGAAATTCGGGTCGGGTGGGTCGAACCGGAAATTTAACCCGTTAGAGTTAACCGCACAAACATCATCAGCGACAGAAACAGAGGAAACAGAGGGTTTAGGATCAGAAACCGGTGTCTCAAAATTACGAGTTTGTGGAGTTTGAGGTTGAGGGTTTGAGAAAGTGGAGAAAGTCCAGACGAGAAGAAGTGCGGCGACGGCGCCGGAGAAGAAAATGAAAGCGTCGGAAGCGATGGACAGTGACGACCGCCGTATGCCGCCGGTGTTTCTGGCGATCTGACCGGAAAAGGGGGACTGGTAAACTTCAGGGGACTTCATTTTGGGAAAAAGGGGTGGGTTCGTCGGTAGAGTAAATGTGAGTGGTGGTTTGTTAAAGGTTTAGAGGGTGGCTTTAATGGTGTTGGGAGATGGGGCCCAGTGTGTTTAACCATGATGGGTTACTTGAATCGACACGTACATATTGGTCATGTGAGGATGGTTGGTATAGTAGTCTCTACAATTATTTACGCTTTCATCCAATTGTTAGCTTTTTGGGCTTGCTCATTTTTTTCTTGTTGTGGAAATTATTATTTTTTAGGTTCCGGTTGGTATATGATATTATTGTATGTATAACTTTGAATCTATACAAGTAAAGTTGGGTTATATTATATGGTAAAATTCAAATCGTTTTTAATACAATTTAGATATCTATAAATTAATTATCCTTTACGTTTGCATCAAATTACAATCGGTGTCTTTTAACTAAAGAAATTATAGGCTCATCATTTATGTCCTTTAGACCTAACATAGTTAATTTTTTTGGGTTAAGTTTTACGATGTGCCTCTCTCATGAGGACAACATGATCTTTTCATCTCAATTTTATATTAAAAAACAAAATAAATTAATCTCTTTTGTCCCCTTCATTTTTTAGTCGATCGCTCCTTTTTTCCAATTAATCCAAATGAAATAAATATATCTTTTTTATCCGCTCCATTTTTGAGATGAATATAAACAATCAGATGTTATGAGATGTAAGGGGAAATCGAAATTCATGTTAAATTGAGATGAAAAGACCATGTTGCCTTCATGTGAGAGGCACATTGTAAGAGTTAACTATAAAACTTAACTAGGTTAGGGCTAAGTGACATAATGTGCTAAAAACTGACAACACAAAGGATAAAGCCTATAATTTCTTTAGTTAAAGGACATCGGTTGTAATTTACTCTTAATTAAACATTTGAAAAATGATGGCAAAAGATATGATAGTAAATGCTCGTTGACTAAAAATAAACTTGCTATTTTTAAATTATTATTATTAGTAAAGGAGAAAATACAATTACGTCTCAAAACTTTTTTTAAACAATGTTTCGCTTCTTTAAGGATCAAGTCTCTTTTTTGTCTTCGTTGTAGTTTTCATTACAAGGCAATATCAATCCTTTTATATTGTTGGTTGTCTGTGTTATCTAAGTTTATATTTTTTTATGAAATTTAAACACTTAAGTGTATTGAAGCATCTTGTATACTAAAAGGTTTATGCTGGTTTTGATCTAAAAAATAGAATAATGATTTGATAAAACATCGAAACAATCATAACCTTATGGTTGTTTTTTTTCTATAAAGATTATTTGTAATATAAATGGAATTAGTCATAAAACATAAATAATAGATAGTGGGATAAAACTCTTTGTAGTTTTTTTTAGTATGAATATGGATAGCATTCCTTTAAATATTAGATAATTGGGGTTTAAAAATATGTAGTTGACCGAATATGTATATTTATAAATTACAAAAAAATATTTAAAAGATGTTATGTATTTTGAAAATGACACTTATATTAATATACTAAATTGTGTCAAAACATTTAATTCCTACAATTTTATTATATTTATTGCCATTATTAGAGTTATAATATTTGATGTAAAATCGTACCTTTTTATTTTAAAGAAACAAAGTGGTATACATGGTTTTAAGATCTTACACTTAAGTGTTTGAACACTGGGACCATCAACTCCGATGATCTTAGTTTACTATTCTAATTACTCTTTGATTTTCAATTATGAAATCAATCAAAATATAAATTCTAAGCTATTTAAATACCAATAGATAATCAATCACTAATGGTCTAGTGGTTGGAAAAACTTAGGTTTTCCTTAGAGACTCAAGTTCAATCCTCACTAATGTCATATTTGATAGATAAAGACAATGAAGGCTAGTTCTTCTGGACCTTAGGTTAAGATTTCAAGCCCGAGCCACCACGGGTTTTAGTCCACCGTGCGTTACGTCAGAGAGATTCTCTCTCGTGGCAGCGCAAGCCACTGGCAATGGGTGGTATGGTTTCTCGGGGAACGTCGTTAGCCGAACTCTGACACCAGCGTGATCCCAGTTAAAACAACATAGTCTGACCAGAGTATGATTAGGGCCCCTCTGTTTGCGAGGGTATGAGATCTCTCTCTCAACTGTTAAAGATTCTCATCGTTCAAAAAAATATATATCAATAGATAGTAACTGCTTAAAAGTATGCAATCTACTAATATCTTTTTTAACGCAAACTGTAAATGTTAACCAACAAAAACAGGTACAAAACTTTTCCAAGCACAATATTTATTTCTTATGGAGGAGATTTCGCATCATCAAAATTATTTCTTCAAAATAGAGATTTTGTTTGCGTGTGCTTTTAAACAAGACAAAACCAAAAAGAATTGAGAGGGCTCTGATTAGTTAAAGAATTTTGTGTGGAAACAACCATTGTCCATTGCCCATTGGTATATTTTGTTTGCTATGTAATAATAGAATGGCCGAAAGAACGTAATAGATAAGGGAAGAGAATGGACAAAGGAATAAAATAAATCATTACCATTCTAGAGTCTTGTTTATTTACTACGTGGGAATGTAATGAATTCTTACCCTGTGTTGTTTGGTAGGTAGGAAAAGACAAAGGAATCAAATTGGCGATGTGTGACAGTAGTGGGTGGTGGCGGTGGCGGCAACAAGATGGGTGGTGGTGGCCCGTGGCAGATGGGTAAACACTTTGCGCATGACTCTCTAGCAACGGCGCCAAAATCTGACCTGTCACACCCCAACCGATAGCGGAAACATCGAGGCGGGATGAAAAAGATTGGTTATTGCTCAAAACACTAATAGCGACAATATTTAATCAAACCAAATTTCATTTCATAAGTAAAATTGTCAAATACAATACATGGGAATTTCAAGTACAACAATAACCAAGACAAAATTTGATACAACAATTATAAACCTAAACGTCCATGTGTGTATCTAGTCATCAACGCTACTCCAATTTCATAGCATCATCTTCATCAACCTGTAACATGTTTTAAAATAGAGTTCAATGCAAAAGCAAATGCGAGTACACAAGTTTGGTGATACATAGCATAAGTATAAAACACATGTTAATCGTTATGTAAGGTAAATGCCAATCATGCAACACTAGGTCAAACCCCGAGTTCCCCAAGTATAATGAGCTTCTCTCGTCACAAAGCAACGAGACTAAAAAGTATGATTAAGCTTAATATAACCCCGACGGGTGGTGTGCTACTCCTATAGCGCTATATATGTCAAGTTGGGCTAGCTAAGTTAATGATTAAGTATGCATGAATCTAGCATGTATCTAAGCATAACAAGTATCATGTATTAAAGGATTGAGCATGTAAAGCATAAGTTGTGATTTTTGTATTTTGATAGGTAAACATGTTACAACCCAAAAAGTGGGAAAGCGGTAAATGGGTCGAGTGTACTCACGGTTTTGCTTAAAGTGTTCCACTTAGAGAGATCCGCGAGCTTGTTTGTAGATCAGGGTTTGGCACCTTGTCCTTCTACAAGAAGAACATAGGTATGAGTAATGAGTTTGACGGAAGATTCGGATTTATCGAGCATAAATAAGGTATGAGGAAAAATAAAGTATGAAAGTATAAAAATAATCACTAAGGTATAGCACTTGTTTTTGACACTATGTTAACCCATATGGGTTGATGTGTTTTCATAAGTTTGGAACCTATTAGAATCGTAACGAGGAACTACGCACTTCAGTGATATGTAGTCATTAACTTGATAGGTGATTATGTAGTCATTATCAAGGGTTCGGTTTTTAGGATTATATTATAGTCCATAATATTAAACTAACTAACAATAATATCATATAAGTCATGGAAGAGGTAGGAGGTAGAACCCTCCATTTAGGAACCTCGTACGAGTTCACCACTACACAAGTTGTCATAGACAACAAGGAGAGTCAATAACAATAGAATAACAAGAATGTAAATGGTGTCACTATACCAAGTAGCCAAATAATTCTCAACCCGGTGAGCACGCGTCGAACACACGTCGAAGGCTAGACGGGGTTGTGCTATTTCCAACTAGTAAACTAGCTTGTGATAATGATGAGAAATCATCAAGTGATGTGTAGACTTAGAGTTAGGATAGCCCAAGCTAACCAAGGTAGTCATACAAGAACAAGTTCAAGATTTGCATCACTTGTGAGCTTAAAGCTCAACTAAAACAGAAAGTTTGGAGTGTCAAAATACTCCTATTTACATGTATAACAACCTAGGTTAGTCTCCTTAATCACAAAGTTGATTAGAAGCTCAAGTACACTAGGATGAATGAAGAAAACATGAGTTTGAACAAGTTTTGAAAGTGTTTTGAACATAACAGAAAGTTTTGGAGTCCTTTAGGTGCATTTCCATGTCTGGATTCTCCATGGAGAATCCGTGGATTCAAACCTAAGGATTATCCAAGCATTTAGAAAGAAGAATCAAGTGATTTCGTCAAGATTTGAGCAAGTTATGCTCACTTTAGTATGAATGTATGAATCTGCCCGAACTTGGAGATTTGCAACTGATTTGCGGATTTTTGAGAGTTGTGAAAGTGGAAAAATGCTTGGATTAGAGGTGGTATTTATAAGGATGAGTTAGGAGGGTGTTGTGTGAGTTTTAATGAGGTTTAGAGGTGATTGGGTGAGTGTAAAAGGTGGGATTCGTGCAAACCTGCGAGGTTTCAAAACCTGCTGCCCGCCAGACCCCATGCGGACCGTATAGGGTCTCCCATGCGGTCCGTATGGACCTGGTCCGGGCAAATGTTTTGATTTTTATTGTTTTGTTGCATGGTGACGGGTTTATATGTTAAATTATGGCATTTATGAATATAACAAGTATTCTAATCTTATGGAAAATGTTATAATGTGTATGTATGTATGTACGTACGTACTTTACGTGTGTATGTATGTATGTATGTATGTATGCATGTATGTATGTATGTATGTATGTATGTATGTATGTATGTATGTAGGTATGTATGTACGTACGTACGTACGTACGTATGTATGTATGTATGTATAACTGAATGAGATCGAGTATAAACATCAAGTATAATGTATGTATGAAGTATAAATGTCACGCATTTGCAGGTGTGTCACGTTTTCGAGTATGATCATCATGTGTATGTATGTAGGATTAAGTATAACGAGTATAGTGATAAAATATATATTCCATTGTGATTCGAGTCTCGATTACAAAGATTACAACAAAAGTACGGATACGAGATACAATGGTTTCCAAAAATAGAAATACAAGACCAGCTTTCTAAACATGGAAAGTCTGAAAGAGCGAGGCGTTACAGTCTCCCCTCCTTTAGGAAATTTCGTCCCGAAATTTAGGAAGACGCAACGAAGAGTTCCTAAGTAAATTCAGCGCCGTGTTTTCCTTCCCATCAAACCTTGACGATAGGGATTCGACTGCGCCTCAATTGCTTGATTCCTCGGTCCATGATTTCAACTGGTTTTCCCACAAAATGCAGTGTCTCGTTGATTTGAAGATCTTCGAGTGGGACTTGAAGTCCTTCTTCTGCTAAACACTTTTTTAAGTTTGAAACGTGAAAGACTGGGTGAACATTGTTGAGCGCTTGAGGTAGGTCCAGTCGATATGCTACCTTGCCAATCCTTTTGAGAATCTTGAAAGGACCTATGTAGCGAGGAGCAAGTTTGCTGTTCCTACCAAAACGAACAACACCCTTCCAAGGGGATACCTTGAGAAGTACCTGATCACCAACATTAAATTCCAAAGGTTTGCATCTCTGTCTGCGTAACTCTTTTGACGACTTCGAGCCTTGAGGAGGTTATCACGGATTTGTAGGATCTTGTCTGTCGTCTCTTGTATTAATTCGGGACTAGTGATCTGAACATCTCTAATCTTGTGCCAACAAATAGGCGAACGGCACTTACGACCATACAATGCTTCAAATGGAGCCATTTGAATACTGGCGTGATAACTATTATTGTACGAGAATTCTACCAAAGGTAAGTGCGAATCCCAATTGCCGCCAAAATCGATTACGTAAGAACGAAGCATATCCTCCAAAGTTTGGATTTTACGCTCGGTTTGACCATCAGAGTGAGGATGAAAAGCGATGCTAAGGTTAAGACGAGTGCCAAGGGCGGACTGAAACGTTTGCCAAAGGCGGGAGGTGAAACGAGCGTCACGATCAGAGATAATATCGAGAGGAGTACCATGACGACTAATAATTTCCTTCGTGTAGATACGAGCCAATTTCTCGACTTTGTAATCTTCACGAGTGGCTAAGAAGTGCACGGATTTGGTCAAACGGTCAATGATGACCCAAATGCTGTCATGACTAGAAGGAGTACGAGGGAGCTTGGTGATGAAATCCATAGCAATACTCTCCGATTTCCAAACAGTAATTTCTGGTTGTTCGAGCAAGCTAGAGGGACGTTGGTGTTCAGCCTTGACTTTGGAACATGAAAGACGCTTCGAAACGTAAAGAGCGATATCTTTCTTCATCCCAGGCCACCAATAAGATGCACGAAGATCATGGTACACAGGATGAATGGAGTATCGGGATTTGTGGGCTTCATCCATCAAGGTGGTTCGAAGATTGAGAATCCAAAAAACGGTCGTGGTAGTAAAGAATACCATCAGGTTTAGCTTCGAGTGGGTTTTCGACTCCACGATTCAACTCTTATCGAGGTTACCTTCGTTAATGACGGAATATTGCGCAGTGCGAATGAGTTCTTGAAGTTTTCCCACGATTTGGTAACAACGAATACTCTTGACATGAGTCTTGTGACTAAGTGTATCGGCTACAACATTTGCTTTGCCAGGGTGGTAGCGAATGTCGCAGTCGTAGTCGTTTAACAATTCTACCCAACAACGTTGACGCATGTTGAATTCCTTTTGATCAAAGATATGTTGAATGCTTTTTTGGTCGGTGAAGATCGTACACTTAGTACCGTAAAGGTAGTGTCGCAAAATATTTAATGCAAAAACAACCGCACCAAGTTCAAGGTCGTGCGTAGTATAGTTTTTCTCATGTATTTTGAGTTGTCCTGATGCGTAAGCGATGACCTTGTCTCGTTGCATAAGAACGTAACCAAGACCTTGGTTTGAAGCAGAAATACACGACAAAATCTTTGTTTCCATCGGGAAGGGTAAGGATAGGAGCATTACAAAGCATGTCCTTGAGAGTTTGGAAAGACTCCTCTTGTTCGAGACCCCAAACAAAAGGCTTATCTTTATGGGTCAAAGACGTTAAAGTAACGGCGATTTTGGAGAAGTTCGAGATGAAGCGGCGATAATAACCAGCTAGGCCAAGGAACGAATGAATTTCAGAAGGCGATTTAGGTGCAATCCAATTCTTCAGCTTCTATCTTTGCGGGTTCAACGTGAATACCGAGTTCATTGACGGTGTGACCAAGAAATTGAACCTCTTTTAGCCAAAATTCACACTTGGAGAATTTGGCGTAAAGACGTTCCGCTCGTAGAAGCTGAAGGATAAGTTGCAAATATCGCCCGTGTTCTTCTTTCGTCTTGGAGTAGATGAGAATATCGTCGATGAATATGATTACGAAATGATTAAGGAAAGGCTTACAAACGCGGTTCATGAGATCCACGAACACTGCAGGCGCGTTAGTCAAACCAAAAGGCATGACCACGAACTCGTTAGTGTCCATAATGTGTGCGGAATACAGTTTTTGGTACATCTTCTTCGAGAACTCGAAGTTGATGGTAGCCAGAACGAAGGTCGATCTTGGAAAAACACGTCTCACCTTGAAGCTGATCAAAGAGATCGTCAATGCGAGGAAGAGAGTATCGGTTTTTATTGTAAGCTTGTTCAACTCACGGTAGTCAATGCACATTCGAAATGATCCATCTTTCTTTTTAACGAACAAAACAGGAGCACCCCAAGGAGAGATACTAGGGCGTATAAAGCCTTTATCAAGAAACTCTTGAAGTTGGCTCGATGGCTCTTGTATTTCCGAGGGTACTAAACGATAGGGAGCTTTCGCAACAGGAGTTGCGCCAGGGATGAGGTCAATACGAAAGTCAACGGATCGAGGAGGCGGAGGACCAGGAAGATCCTCTGGGAAGACATTGGGAAATTGACAAACGATAGGAATGTCACTTAGGCTTGGACCTTTATCTTTCTTCTCCACAACGTGGGCAAGAAAGGCAAAGTACTCCTTATGTAAGTACTTGTTGGCTTGAATACACGACATAAGTTTGAGACCTTTAGAAGGTTTCTCACCATAGACGTGCAATGAATCACCATGTGGAAAAGGAAGCCGAATGAGTTTTTCCGAACAAACAACTTCAGCACGCACTCGCCTAAGCCAATCCATGCCTACTATGATATCGAAGCTTCCAAATTGCATGGGAAAGAGGTCAATCGAAAACGTATGGTCATTAAGATTCAAGGAGCAATCAGAAAGGACGGACTCAACGGTGATGGATTTCCCATTAGTGACTTCGATGGAGAAGGGATTAGGCAACTTGGAACGTTCGCACTTAAGTAAAGGTTCGAATTCGACAGAAACAAAACTTTTATCGGCACCAGAATCAAATAGACATGAAGCATAAATATGGTTGACAAGGAACGTACCAGTGATAACGTCATTGGAGCTTTGAGCCTGAGCAGAGGTGAGCATGAAAGCTTGTCCTTAGCAGGCTGAGGTTGCTGTTGCTGTTGAAGGTGAGGCTGCTGGTTGAGTTGGGGACAAACGTTGGCGAGATGGTTGAGATCGCCGCACTTGTAACATGCTCGCACAGCAGCAGTTTGTTGTAAATCGTTGGACCTATTTTGGTGCAAATCGCCTCCTTTGCATCATGAGTGTCTTCAAGTGTATTGTGTAAACGTCTTAGGAAAGACGTTATGTAAGTATTAAGACCAAAAGAAAGGAAGAAGCAATGAAGGAAGAATAAAGTTTTAAGCATAATACGAGAATGGTAAAAAATGGACACTTAAACTATAGACTAGGTCGAACATGGAAATTCTACCTAATTCCCTATAGTCATAGCTCTGATACCAATCTGTCACACCCCAACCGATAGCGGAAACAACAAGGCGGGATGAAAAAGATTGCTCATTGCTCACAACACTAATAGTGACAATATTTAATCATACCAAATTTCATTTCATAAGTAAAATTGTCAAATACAATACATGGGAATTTCAAGTACAACAATAACCAAGACAAAATTTGATCCAACAATTATAAACCTAAACGTCCATGTGTGTATCTAGTCATCAACGCTACTCCAATTTCAAGCATCATCTTCATCAACCTGTAACATTTTTAAAATAGAATTCAACGTAAAAGCAAAGGCGAGTACAAGAGTTTGGTGATACATGGCATAAGTATAAAAGGTATATCTCGAATCCACATGTTAATCGTTATATAAGGTAAATGCTAATCATGCAACACTAGGTCAAACCCGGAGTTCCACAAGTATAATGAGCTTCCCTCATCACAAAGCAACGAGACTAAAAAGTGTGATTAAGCTTAACATAACCCCGACGGGTGGTGTGCTACTCCTATAGCGCTATATATGTCAAGTTGGTCTAGCTAAGTTAATGATTAAGTATGTATGAATCTAGCATGTATCAAAGTATAACAAGTATCATGTATTAACGGATTGAGAATGTAAAGCATAAGTTGTGATTTGTGTATCTTGATAGGTAAACATGTTACAACCCAAAAAGTGAGAAAGCGTAAATGGGTCGAGTGTACTCACGGTTTTGCTTAAAGTGTTCCACTTAGAGAAATCCGCGAGCTTGTTTGTAGATTAGGGTTTGGCTCCTTGTCCTTCTACAAGAAGAACATAGGTATGAGTAATGAGTTTGACGGAAGATTCGGATTTATCGAGCATAAATAAGCTATGAGGAAAATAAAGTATGAAAGTATAAAATAAATCACTAAGGTATAGCACTGTTTTTGGACACTGTGTTAACCCATATGGGTTGATGTATTTTCATACGTTTGGAACCTATTAGAATCGTAACGAGGAACTACGCAATTTAGTGATAAAACGTATTAACTTGATAGGTGATTATGTAGTCATTATCAAGGGTTTGTTTTTTAGGATTATATTATAGTCCATAGTTATATATATATATAATTTTATATACACACACATAATATTAAACTAACTAACAATAATATCATATAAGTCATGGAGGAGGTAGGAGGTAGAACCATCCATTTAGGACCCTCGTACGAGTTCACCACTACATAAGTTGTCATACACAACAAGGAGGGTCAAGAACAATAGGAATAACAAGAATGTAAATGGTGTCACTATACCAAGTAGCCAAGTAATTCTCAAACCCGGTGAGCATGCGTCGACACACGTCGAAGGCTAGACGGGATTGTGTTACTTTCTAACTAGTAAATTAGCTTGGGATAATGATGAGAATTCATCAAGTGATGTGTGGACTTAGAGTTAGGATAGCCCCAGATAACCAAGGTAGTCACACAAGAACAAGTTCAAGACTTGCATCACTTGTGAGCTTAAAGCTCTACGAAAACAGAAAGTTCGGAGTGTCGAAATACTCCTATTTACATGTATAACAACCTAGGTTGGTTTCCTTAATCACGAAGTTGATTAGAAGCTCAAGAACACAAGGATGAATGAAGAAAACATAGGTTTGAACAAGTTTTGAAAGTGTTTTGATCATAACAGAAAGTTTTGGAGTCCTATAGGTGCATTTTCAGGTCTGGTCCTCCATGGAAAATCCGTGGATTCAAACCTAAGGATTATCCAATCATTTAGAAAGAAGAATCAAGTGATTTCATCAAGGTTTGAGCAAGTTATGCTCACTTTAGTATGAAGGTATGAATCTGCCCGAACTTGGAGATTTGCAACTGATTTGGGGAGATTTGAGAGTTATGAAAGTGAAAAAATGCTTGGATTAGAGGTGGTATTTACAGGGATGAGTTAGAAGGGTGTTGGGTGAGTTTTAATGAGGTTTAGAGGTGATTGGATGAGTGTAAAAGGGTGGGATTCGTGCAAACCCGCGAGGTTTCAAAACCTGCTGCCCGCCAGACCCCATGCGGACCGTATGGGGTCTCCCATGCGGTCCGTATGGACCTGGTCCGGGAAAATGTTTTGATTTTTGTTGTTTGTTGTATGGTGACGGGTTTATATAATGTTTAAATTATGGCATTTTATGAAGTAACAGTATTCTAATTATGGATGTTATAATGTGTATGTATGTATGTATGTATGTATGTATGTATGTATGTATGTATGTATGTATTAAAGTGAATGAGATCGAGTATAAACATCAAGTATAATGTATGTATGAAGTATAAATGTCACGCATTTGCAAGTGTGTCACGTTTTCGAGTATGATCATCATGTGTATGTATGTATAATTAAGTATAACAAGTGTAGTGATAAAATGTATATTCCATTATGATTCAAGTCTCGATTACAAAGATTACAACGAAAGTACGGATAGGAGATACAAGAGTTTCCAAAAATATAAATACAAGACCAGCTTTCTAAACATGGAAAGTCTGAAAGAGCGAGGCGTTACATGACCGATGATGAAGGGTCAGTCAAAACGACGAGTAAAAACTCAAACCCAGCTACCTTATTAGATAGGGTAAGTCGGGTGTCGAACCACGAGGAGTATTGTGGAAAGTGTTGTTGTTTAATTGTTCTTTTACTAATCAACTAAATTACTGAAAAAGAAAATCGGTTTTTTGAAAGTTTATTTGAAAAGTAAATTAACTACGAGTTGTAAACAGTTGGAAGAAAAGTGATTCCTCCAATATTCAGGTTTTCAGCAGTTTCACTAATTCAATTCAGTTTGAGAAGTCACATAGACATGACCTGTGTAATTTGATTAACTAACGGTGATATGAAAGACAATTTACTCGGATTGCATTAGCAATGCAAGGCTATCATGAACATATCAGTTTTATAATATCAAACCCTACTCGTTTTCTAATATATCCTAATTGCTAGAAATCTCAGGAATTGAAAGATAAACAAATGGATATTGAATAAAACTCAACCAGTTACAATCAGTTTAACGAATCAAATAGCAAAAAGCATCGAATGCTTAGATTGCTAATCCCAAACATAAAAAGAAATTGAATTAGTTCATCTACTTACAAACCCTCGCCCCAAAGGAAACCACAATGAAATTAGCCGCTCATGCTTGTGAATCGATCTTTAATCATGATGTTAGAAGGCATGATTGATGTTTCCGGAATGATTAGATTGTGTGGAATGATGGGAAAACTCCAAGAAGAACCCCAAAATTCGTCCCCTAGGTCGTGCCTGCTTGTTGGAATGAATGAGATATCGAAACCTTTTTTTCTTCATATTTACCGTAGGCTACGCTAGAACAGGCTGAAGCCGTAGCCTACTGCTGACAGATTCTGCAGACAATGTTCTTCCTAACTTCTTCATTTTAAGTTCGTTTTCGCCCACGTCTTCGTAATTCAGCCCTCTATCATTCCATATATTAAGATCTTCATCATTTCCACTCCATTTGTTTTCCCCGAAACACGTCCAATCTTCGTGTTTAACCTGCAAAACATCAACTTCTTGTAGTTATTCAATTCCACACATTTAAAAACATAAAACTCATAAAGTTCATCACTTAAACATGTTAAACACCATTCCAAACCCATTCCATCAGTTGGGGTAGTGACGGTGGTAGTCAGGGGTAGCGCCGATGGGTGGTGGCGCCGGTGGGTAACGGTGGTCGGTGGTGGCCGTGTGGTGTGGTGGTAGGTGGTGAGTGGTGGTAGTGGTCTGTGGAAGCGACGGTGGCGGGTATGGTGGTCATGGTGTCCATGGTCGAAGGCAGCGGTGAAGTGTGGCGACAGTGGCGGTGGTGGTTAGCGGTGAAGGGTGGCAGCACTGATGGGCGGTCGCGGGTGGTGGTGGTGCCAGTGGTGATAGCAGGTGGTGGGCGGTGTTGGTGATGAAGGGTGAAAGAGGGAATGGAATGAAAAAACAATAAGGGTTTGTTTGGTATGGCGTAATGGAATGGTCGGGGGAGTGGAATGGATGAGGTAATGGAATGGACGAGGTAATGGAAGAGATCATTACCATTACATGTCTTGTTTGGTTACCATGTGAGAATGAAAAGAATCACTACTTTGTTTTGTTTGGTAGGCAAGAAAAGACGAAAGAATTGGTGGTGAGTGGCGGCGGCTATGATAGTGGCAGGTGACAACGGAGACGGAAGTGGGTGACGGCAGGGGCAAATGTGGGTGGTAGCGGTGGGTGGTGGCCGGTGACGGCGAAGGTGGGTGACAACGGTGGGTGGTGGCGGCGAACAGTGGCGGTGGGTGACGGCGAGGGCGGAAGTGGACGGTGGGCGGCTTAGGTGGGTGGTGGTGGCGGTTGACGGCAGGGTCGGAGGAGGGCAGCGGCGAGGGCAGCGGTGGCCTCCGGTGAGTGGTGGCGACGGTGGTGGGTTGTGGTTTTGTTAATAAAGGGTGAAAGATGGATGGAATGGAAAAAACAGGGGGCGGATGGAATGATTTTGAGGGAATGGATTGCGTTATGTAATGGGCGATCCATTACCTCGACCAACCGAACACCCTTTCTTCATTCTCTCGTAATGGTCCATTCCATTCCACCTTTGATTCCTGCATACCAAATGCTACCTAGGGGTGGATTGAATGAATTTGAAGGAATAGAATGCCTTATGTAATGGGTGATTCCACTACCTTGACCAACCAAACACCTTTTTTCTATTTTCTCGCAGTAGTCCATTCCATTCCGTTACTCATTCCTACATACCAAACACTACCTAAGAAGTGTAGTGTGTCGACGCCCGGCTCCATATCATCATGTAGGGGTGCTAAACACCGCCCTAAAAGGAACCATAGAGGCGTTAAAGGGGAAGCCGTAAGCATGGGAGGGTAGATATATGTGTGGACCTCATACTTTTCGCCAATGCAATCACATCATGTGGAGCGGGACTTGATTCCAGTACATACATTCTAAATTTACCTTTTAAACAATTTAGAGTAAAATGGGATTTTCGTCCCTGATGTTTGATCACTTTTGCGAGTTTCGTCTCCAAGGTGACATTTGCATCCTAAAAGTTTCAAGCCTTGCCATTTTCATCCATGAGATACATTTTTCGGGGGGACGAAAGTCGCAATAAGTTGTCAACCTCAAGGATGAAAATGACACAAAAAAATACACAAGAACGATTTTCAAGGACTACAATGCACAAAAAAGTCGTTTTGAAAGAAACATGAAAATATGCCCAAACCTCACGAACGATTTTAGTAATTTACTCTAACAATTTATGAAGATAATATATTAAATTTTTACAATACAACAGTTTATAATCTAAAGTTTTCTCTTATGCGTCTCATACAATGTCATAAAAAACTTATTTTAATATGTATATAATAGAGTAGGGATCCTAAGAGAAGAACATCATAATTGAGAAACCATCTGGACCATACATTTTCCTAAAGCCAATTGCTTTTTTTATTTGTCAATTTTGAATTATACACATGTCACACCCTCAAAAATCCACCTGCGAGATTTTACCGCGAGGCATGTGACGTACTAGGATCTAGCCACTAATTATGTTGAACTAATAGTAAATAATATAAAAAACGCCAACGCCATGTCCAACATGAAGAGTGTAACTCAAATTAAACGATTCAACAAAGTATATGTTCAGCGGAAGCAAATGTAAATATCTCAAACAATTAAAAACCAAAATGTTTTAAAAGGTAAATTATCAATGTTTGCATCAAGAAACACGCCCCATGACACCTTAGCTCCTCATACTGCAAGTTCACATGCAAGATATATCTAACGACCTCCAAGCATGCAAAAAAAAGTGTATCAGCGATTAAGCCGGCGAGTTCACAGTTTTGTTTAACGAAAACGGGTTGGTGTTTAGTTTACATGTCGTTAATAACTCGATACCGGGTGACGTATGTTTGTTTGCCCTCATCAATGCCTATCAACATTGGCCATGTGTTTAAGGTCCTTAGTTCACGCCCGTCTTCCCAGGTACGGTGTGAGGTTGTCAAGCCTAATAGCGCTATCAACTAATACCCCGTTGCCCTCCTGGCAACTAGTTCGGTAGTAAGTAGGGACTTTAATGATAGAGCGAGTGTATTAACCAACATCGAAATTAAACTATAACGTTTGTTAAAAGTATTCCTCCAAAGAATAGTTGTTTCGTAAATGTATTCCTCAAAGGAATAATAGTTTGTCCCCAGGGACGCATGCCTGTAAAAGAGTAGTGAACTCACCTTTGAATACTCGGATTAAAGAATGGAAAGAAATACGCGAGGTGAAACCGGTCAATCACGTCCTAACATGATTACCGTTTAAGAGTTAGTGTGTGTGCTCACGCGGAAACACAAATCCTAAACGTATCTAGCATGTAGCACATTTTATCATATAATACTAATTATCATGCATGCAACTATCACAACATCGCTTAGCGACAACACAAGTGTCACGAAAGCTTTAAAATACTATTCAATAAAAATTCAACAATATAGTGTATTTTCGGACAGTTTTCCAAATGTTATCCGGAATAGTTTGTGTACAGATATATTTCCAAAAAAATTAAAGGATGTGACAATCGGAGCATCGCCTATTGTGTAAAAATTTTATAGTCTAACTCTTTACCAAAAATTTATAAAAAATCTTTTACTAACTAGCAATCAAATTCGTCACTTTCTGACTGCAGCTCACGGAAAAATTCATTTAAAAATCCTCATTTATCCGATTGACGTAATTCCAGTTGGAGATTAACGCTGACATCTAAGGTTATCTACAATAAAAATTTGAGATCATAACTCAATTCCTACATTGAGTTATGACACTCGTAATGGGCTGCAAATTCTGACGAAAAAACACAGCCTGAACCTTTGACACGAAATAAATCATTTAAAATATTAAACTACGTCGAAAAAATGCAATTCCAGTTGGGTTTGAAAGGTATTTCGTGGAAGTTAGTTATGGACTCAAGAAACATCAATTTTTGTTATGTTATGACCTGGTTACAGCCAACTGAAGTTGGCTGTAAACGGCAAACAACTTTCTGTTTTTCAGCTTTTACTTCCTATCGCGAGTCCTAACAGTTCCGTTAGCATGTTTAGTGATCATGCACCTTATCAACACTTTATATACCAGTTTCTACTCGTCCTTTAACGCCCCGTCATAACACCCATCCGTATTGAATCAACCACCAACAAGAAACATAAGTTTTAACAAGTCTACTCATGTTTTACATTAGCATAACCGAACCCATAATTTTCCCGAACTACACTATTCTAATCCAATCACAAAAACGCAGCCACACTTATTTAACCTTTAATCAAAACCACAGCGAATTTTCCCCCATACGATCATACTAGAGTATCCACATACACCAAAATACAAAGATTAACATTCCTAACAATCTAATCGGTCATATAACGACCTAAATATAATAACTACGACCTTTATCATCTCGTACAACACAAATTAACAAACACTTATATTATAACCATGATGTGAAGTTTAGTTACCTGACGAAAAAAAGGAGGTATGATAATCAAAGACGACTCGATCTCGGAGCCCTTGGCTCGGTTTCTGGTTCACAACCGTAGAGAAAAGAGAGAGATGAAGTGGTCACAGGTTCCAAGTTTGGTGGTTAGGGTTTGTGAGACTATTATATATAATATATAGAACTGCATGTTACATAAATGATTTATTATATGGGCTTGTAGGGTGGGGGCGGTTTGCATGGTTGGACCGAAAACCACATGGGATTGGGGTTGGGCTTGACTTGGGTAAAAAAAACAAGAGTTAATTACTGTTTTCGTCCCTGTGGTTTGTCAAAAATAACTATTTTAGTCCATTAGTTTAAAAACTGTGATTTCAGTCCCTGTGGTTTCACTTTCGTAACCATTTCAGTCCATCAACTTAACTCCATCCATTTATTCTGTTAACTTTGGATGAAATTGTGGGTTCATTGAAAAAACGGTGATCACATGTCTCGAACCTGTGACCTTTGCTTTGAGAAGTAGTTGTTAGACCATTAGGCCATGTATCAAGATTGTGTTTGTATTCAAATTGTCTTACTGATAACATGCCTATCCATCATCTTCTCCAAATCAAAACCTCTCATATTTATCAATGGCAGAACAACCAAACAAATTGTCAGCTCAATTCATAGTTCCCGATGACTACTTGAATTTCTACAACCTGCAACCCCACTCCGACGACCCTCCGTCACCTCTAAACGAAACAAACACACACCCAAGACTCCCATCTGACCTCTCTCGGTCTCACCTTCTCTAACCTCCCTCAGTCTCACCTTCTCTAACCTCCCTCAGCCATGAAACAACCACAACCGCTGCACACCGTTTTTCCGGCGACGAACACTCACATCAGAAAACTAACTTTTTGCATCAGATTTCACCAAACTAGACCACAATAGGTCATCTCCAACCTTGTCTGACCATCGTAGCCCATCAGATCTGTGAAAAGATCATCGCATCCGTCACCGCCTATTTTCCGGCGAACCCTTCCGTCGAGATGTCGTGACTTTGGACGTAGGTAATCTCCTAATCCTATAAAAAAGTCTTAGGTTGATGATTAAACCTTAAAATCTGGAACAAAAATAAGTGTTATAAAATGGGTCTGCAAAGCTGGGGTTATGAATGAAAGAGATATAAAGATGATAGAACATGTTATAAGGAAAACAATCTGAATACAATAACAATCTCGATACATGGCTTAATGGTTTAACAACTACTCCTCAAAGGAAAGGACATAGGTTCGAGACATGTGATCACCGTTTTTTTAATGAACCCACAGGGGCAATTTGGTAATTTCACCCAAAGTTAACATAATAAATGGATGGAGTTAACTTGATGGACTGAAATGGTTACGAAAGTGAAAGCACAGGGACTGAAATCACAATTTTTAAACTAATGGGCTGAAATAGTGATTTTTGACAAACCACAGGAATGAAAACAGTATTTAACTCAAAAAACAATCATGCACTACATATTGGGATTTTGAGTTTGAGGGTAAAGGGGTGGCAACGACTTCATACCCTTATTATTAATTACTATTATTATTATATTTTTTAACAAATAATAATAATATAGTTAGACATTAACTCAATTAATATATATATATATATATATATATATATATATATATATATATATATTAATCAAGTCACGGTTCGGGTCACCTAAGTAACGGGTTACGCGAGTGGATTGAATCGACACGCGAGACACAAGTTTTGGTTCAAACGGTTCGGGTCAGTTCAACACAATATGGATTTTGTTTCGACTACACGTTTGCACATTAAAAATTAAATAAATATAAATTTAATTTGTCGAATAAGATAAGTATAATATTTTTTACCCCGAAGTTACGGGTTGTCATAACACATCTGTATATACATAGTGATGCACAGAATCATCACAGTAGAAGGTGCAAAGCCTGCTAGAGATGCTCAGAGACGATGGAACCTGAACATACGGGAAGTAGTGAAGAAGGAGGTGCTGAAATGGCTGGATGCAGGTATTATTTATCCCATATCTGACAGCACTTGGGTGAGCCCAACTCAGATGGTACCAAAGAAAGCAACAGGTTGTAAAGGTAAGGGTGGTGCACAGATAGCCACTCGACCGGTAACCGAGTGACGTATTTACATTTACTATCAGAAGTTGAATGCTACAACTTCTAAAGACCATTTTCCCTTGCCTTTCATAGATCAAATTGTAGAGAAACTTGCAGGTCAGAAATTCTATTGCTTTTTAGATGGATACTCAGGTTGTAACCAGATTGCAATACATCCAGAAGATCAACAGAAAACCATGTTTACGTGTCCCAATGGTACTTTCGCATTTAGGCGAATGCCATTTCGACTATGTAATGCCTCGGACACCTTCCAAAGGTGTATAATGAGTATTTTTTTCAGATATGGTCAGGGATTCTCTGGAAATCTTCATGGATAATTTTTGAATTTCGGTTCATTATTTGAATTATGTTTAGACCAACTAACAAGGGTTTTAAAAAAATGTGACCATACTAATTTGGTTTTAAGCTGGAAAAGAGCCATTTTATGGTTCAAGAGGGTATCGTAATGGGACACGTGATTTCAAGTAGGGGGTTGAGGTAGACCATGCAAAAACTTCAGATTATTTCAACTTTACCTTCACCCACTAATGTCAAGGGCATCCGTTCCTTTCTAAGACACACTGGGTTTTATAGACGATTCATTAAAGGATTATACAGTATCACTAAACTGTTATGCAACCTGTTGCTAAAGGATGTCCCATTTGTTTTCGATGAAAAATATTTAAAGGCTTTTAGTAATCTAAAATAACATTTAATTGAAGCACACATTTTACAAACACCTGATTAGTCGCTCCCCTTTGAAATCATGTGTGACGCGAGAGACTATGCCGTTGAGACGGTGTTGGGACAACGGGTTGACAAGAAATCCATAGCAATTTACTATGTAAGCAAGACTCTTTTGGATGCTCAGTACTATTATACTACCACTGAGAAAGAGTTACTTGTAGTGGTTTATGCTCTGGATAAGTTTAGGTCATATCTTTGGGTAGTAAAGTCATCATTTGTTCTGATCAGAGCGATGTCAGGTACCTCATGGAAAAAAAGGATGCTAAATCAAGGTTAATTAGATAGATTTTATTGTTACAGGAATTTGACCTTGAAATCCGAGACAATAAAGGTAGTGAGAATGTAGTGGCAGACCATCTATCACATGTGGTGCGTGAGATAGATGCACCAGGCGTTAAAATTAGCGAAACATTCCCTGATGAACATTTATTATCCATTTCAACTTAACCTTAGTTTGCTAATTTCGCTAATTTTTGCACAACCCCAAAACCTGATGATTGGTCATTTTCTCACAATTTGTTACAACCACATTAATCAAATTCGTTTTTACAATAACTCTCTCAATCAGCAAAAAAAAATAGTTTTAAGATTAGAAAATTTTAAACTAAACAATGAACTTTAACACTTTTCACTAATTCTTCGTAGATTCGACATCCTACTTGCTCTTTACTAGTAAAGGTGATTATGGCACTTTTTAAAAATATTTTTGACCAACCTTACGACATCGATCATTATGCTTCTTTGCTTTGTGCGCTGCCTGCTTCATATAACTAACAAGCTTGGCGCATCTACTCCCCTCATCAAACAACATTTTATGCCCCTGTGTGTTAGTAAATTTAGAAGGTCGCTTGTTCTTAGGCCAGACGGGGCGCATACCGTGATGGATTATATAACTCGTTTAACACTCTTATACACCACCGCCACCATGTTTGAACACGCGTGGAACTTATGACGCGTTGCCATGATCACAAGTTATAGCCATACCGTAGTGAGTGGAGCATGTGGGTGTGGTGAGTGATGGACATTTCCACTAAAATCCATCACTAGTGATGGAAT
The DNA here is from genome assembly GCA_947069175.1 of Scalesia atractyloides. Taxonomy (NCBI): domain Eukaryota; kingdom Viridiplantae; phylum Streptophyta; class Magnoliopsida; order Asterales; family Asteraceae; genus Scalesia; species Scalesia atractyloides. The sequence continues at coordinate 17,935,250 of CAMTDV010000014.1, read as the reverse complement.
AAAGCTCGATGAGATGGCGGAACGTGATTGGATGTTGTGAGTGATGAGTATGTGGTGAGTGATGGGTGCCCCTACCCCCTTAGAAACCTTAGTCCATCTATCAACGTTGATACTTGTCTCATTCTAATTAAGACTTTAGATTGTAGAAACTCTAGTTTTACGCACTACGATAGGTTTGAGCTCATCCTCATTGGTCGTACTGAGATATTCGTGGACCACCTAGCACACTATCCATAACGGTACGAGCCAAAGCCTTGGGTGTGTTTGCAACTATTACCGTTTTCTTTGTCCGTGGACATATTGGCAGTGCCTACATCTAGGACATATGGCTCTTTCTAATTTCAGAGTTTTTAAATAAAAAATTAAAGATATAAACTATGTATGTATGTCATTTTTCATATTATCTTATTCCTATATTTTTATATTCTTACAGAAATATAACAAAAATACAGTGTGTTTTATAAACAACTACATCATTACCAAATGATTAGGTGCACTCAAAATCAACCTGAAAACATAAATTTGTCGATATGCATGTTAAAGTGAATTTTTCTTTCTTCATAATATACTAGCAAAAATTATAAAACTAGTTTGTAATCTAATTGTTTATGCTATCCTATTTGACGATCAACTAAGTACAAAATATATAAGAGAAGTAATGAATTTGTTTATTACATTTCTTTTTGAACGGCCAAGAAATCAATCCCAAATACTCTCGGGGCACCTACTGGACAAACGAAGTACTCCGAGGGTAACCCGAGTCGTCCAATATCACTTTCGGGGAAAACCCAATAACTCACCCGTCCGTAGGCACGACGATGAAATTAACGTCAAAACCCGTTTGGCTCAAGAATCGAACCCAGATTTCACTGGGTCTCCTATCATTGCCACCAGTGTCTCACTCCTTTTTTTTGCACCAAATGAGAATTGAATTTGAATCTTCACAGAAGAACTCAAGTTCTTCTACCACTTAAGCTGGAGGTCATTGGCTATATAAATCTAAAATATTCTTTATATGTTTATTACATTTATAATCAGTAATTTAACCTATATAAATCTAAAATATTCTATATATGTTAGAACTACTATTTTTAATTTAGCGACTTTAATGAAAACATATGAAATTTAGTTGCTATTCCTTAGTGATTATTTCTTATGTTGACTTAGACTATATAATTCAGAAACTTGGTTATTATTCAGTGAATTATTTTCTTCAACATTGCCTCTTAATTCAAATTGATTTGAAAAAAAACCCCTTTACTAAATAGTAACTAAGATTTTATATGTTTCATTTTGCTCACTTATAACAATGAAACAATAATTAAATTCTAGTGCTAGAAAAAAAGTATAAGCGAATTTAATGAAATATCGAATAAGTTTAATACTAACTAATTTGGTGAAAAATTTAAAGTGTAACTACTTATGAATAAAAGAAATTTGGGTCACATGGTTGATTGTATGGTACATCAATCCTGGTCACATGGTTGATTGTATGGTACACTAATCCTAATTCCCTCTCAGATAGAACATACACCCTTCCTTAGCCTATGCGTTAAGAGTAGGCGCCTCATCATGGGACGCCAAACAACGTCGCTTAGTTATTGGGGGATGCCATTTACATTCTCACCGTTGGCTTAATCGGCGCTTAGCTCATGGGATCCATCATATTCCACATTTCCACCTATCACAACCACATATATATATTTATTATTTATTTATTTTCTTTTACTTAATTTATCAGTTAATCCACAACACCTACTTATTGGATAGTTTAATTTGTTTATATGCCTACGTGACGCTGAGTATTATCACATATGGCGTGGATAGTTATTCCACAACACTATTAAGATCATTTGTAGTGGTTCACCTCCCTTTAGGACGTTTACCGCCATATGGCGTCCACATCCACGTCAGCAGGGATGAAACTATTCACAGAATGGTATAATCCCTACCCCCCCCCCCCCCCCACACACACACAAAATTACCTACTGATTAATTTGTGATTGTTTGATTGGGTATTTATATTAGGTATTCATGAAAACCCAACTCCATCTGTGATTCGTATCATGCTCCACCAAAAAAAATTGGCCCGATCACGAAGGAGGGGGAGGGAGGGCAGTGTGTTGGCGTGAAATGGAGCGATCACACCCGATTAGAGATGGTCTAATTGAACACATTAACGTCATCAACTTTTTATTTATTTTGTTTTCTTTAGGAACCATTTCTACGTTTTCATTTTCTTAACATCTTTTATTTTATTTCCTATTATAATTTCATTTCAAAGTTTTTCTATACACTCTTTAAAATATTTGACATAGGTAATTTAAAAGTTTTTCACTACACTCTATAAAATATTTGACATAGGTAATAATTAAACTTCTTAATATTAAATCTTTAAAAACGTATAAAAAATCATTTTGAAAATCACAACTAACACGTTTTATGCTGAGTGTACACTTTTAGTCTAGATATGCACATTGGTTCTTATCTAGCTACACAACTTAAATATATAGAAACCTCTATACTAGTACATAATTTAAATGAGAAGAAAAAAAAATTCAGAAAATAAGAATTTCCATTTTGCTTCATTTAATAATTGTAATAAATTATTGTATTGATATATTGGTAAACTTACATAGATCATTATTGTAATATTTGTATTTTATGTTACTGCAACAATTTGTTTTTTTTTCTTCATGTTATCATTTTGTTACTACTAAATACCAAATATTCAAAATCAAATTGAGTTTGTATCTCTTTCAGATGATGTAACAATATGGCACATGAGATGCATATTCTTAAAACAGTTCCTAGAGGACAAATCATATTTATTATCACTAAGCCTAAACCCTTTAAGACAAGTTGTGTCCCATCGAACCACACTCTACCTTTGAGCACATCGTCGGTACCAAAACCCACAATGCCGTGAAAATGATGGAAGAATCACTGCATTTATGATCTTTCAAGTATCTCGAGCCCACACCTTATCCACACAAGACGGATTATTGAATTTTAGTTTCATGTCATAAAAACTAGTAAAAAACACAATGTAACTTTTACAAGAAATCGCCAACATTTATTTTGATTTATAGACCATTGTTAAGTTATGTCACATATCTTTTCATACATAGTTAAACATCCTCAAAGCCTCAAAGGACATGGCTTGGTGGTAATATGACTCTTCACTATCCATAAAGTTAAGTGTTAAAGTCCTGCAAGATTTATCCACATCCTATCAAAGGTTGGTTATTTTTTTTTGTTTGGAATATCTATCGATAATTATCTATATTTGTTCATTAAAATACCAAAGTAACAAATTACAAACAAGTGACAGGTAAACGGGCAACAAGCTGCGCCGCAACCCCCTTTTTGAATTGCAAAACCAATCCTACTAAAGACGAAAAGGCCCTTAAAGGTTTAAAGATTACTATTCACAACATGTTGGACCCTGTTTAGAAATTCCACAGCCTCTGGGGCTAGGGACCCAAATGTATCAAAAGCGAATGGGATAAACACGTGTTGATTCTCTAAACAAGCCTTCTCGTGTTTAGCGACCTTGCCTGATTCCGCCTTTAACGCAGCCTGGCCAGCAACAAACCCATTATTCCTGAGTCCAACAAGAGGGGACACTCCTGTAAGGTCCACACAAGCGTGTTTTCCCCTAGCCCACCCAAACACAAGAATATCAGCTGGCCGAAGAGTAGACCTCCCATCGAGCGGATCCGTCAGAAAGTTCACCGGAGCTTTCTTTTTTGCCAAAATCCCTGCCCACTTTAGAACATCATAGAGAATATCCCTTACCAAATCATGTCGGTATTTAAAACCAAACAAGTCCTTACAATGGACCGCATGTTCACCAAAAGTATCTAAACAAGCCTTGGCGACAAACTGGGCAGGGCTCATCAACCGGAAACAGAGGGATCATTAGCCGGTACTTAAGAATTGCCCGGTATTCCACTGCTGACATGTGTTGGCCTAGTCCTTCAATGGGGATAACTGTCAGAAAATCCTGAGAATGAGGTGCCCGGAGATAATCAAACACAGATTTCTGACGAGGGGATAGACTAAACTTCTTTCCCAAACACGAAGAAATTTGGTAGAGCCATAAGATGTCGATAGTACAGTACAAGTAATAATTGCATTCACGAGATGTGTTGGGGTTTTGGATGCAGAGGCGTTATTGGTTATAAATTGGGGCATTGCTACTGGCCCATTAGGCCCACTAAATCATGTGGACGCACACTTACAGGCAAACCTTTTATAGATAAATAGAAGAAAAATATTTTAAACATTGGCCCTCTCGTAGCTCAGTTGGTTAGACCACCCGTTTAGAAAATGGGAGGTCTAGAGTTCGACTCTCACGGATAGCATACATTTTTTCAATTACAGTTCTTGTTTTGCATAGACTTGTATTTATCAATGTTGACTACTTGCCCTTTTACTTCATTGTCCACATGCAAGTTTAATCCTCAGTGCTAATGGTTTTGTAAATCGTAATATTAAATTCACATTATTCTTTTTTTTTCTCCAGTTACACTTATTGTATTGCCTAGACCAACCTCTTGTACTTAACAGTTTTGACTACTTCTAGCGCTTTTACTTCATTGACCATATGCAAGCCTAATCATCGTTCTTCCTATAGCTACATTTCTTTTCTTATGCTTAAAGGCAAACGACCGGAGTTGAACAATGAGTCATTACCATTAAACAACACCATTAAACATAGAATAGTACATAAATGTTTTTTTTTTCTTCTAACAAATTCCTATTTCACTTCTCTCTAAGTTTTCTCTCTAAAGAGAACTTAGAGAGAGGATGGTGGTGATCAGCGACAACGTCTTTAAACTTAGAGAGAGGATGACGGTGGCAGATCTGTTGGCAATCGTGGTGATGCCGTGTGCGGTTGAAAATGAGAGTGGTTGGATTTCTCCGGCAATGTTGGGCTTTGTGGATGGTAGTTTATCTTTTATTATATTTTAATATCATTTGTTTATGTAAAATAAACCCAAATGGTAGTCTGCCATTTTAAATAAATAAAAGCGAACATATATAAAACGGATACACGAATGATATATCAACATCAAAACCCAAAGTGTTATTATCTTCAACACGTTCGACCGAAATAAACGCAATTATATCGTTTTATGTCATGTTTTGAGGTACTCCCTCAATAGAACACATATAACTTGTTTCGTCTTAAAACCCTAAACTTAAATAATCAACAAGTTATCCAAAATATAAAATTGTTACAATTAACTACTCGCAAGTAGTTGAGCAACTTATTATATCCATAACAACCTCGAGTTGTTTTTCACTAAATAGTCTTTCCAAGACTATTATATAGTTTAAGACAAAATACTTTCCGTGGAAGCATCGAATTACTTATAATTCACAAAGAATGTTTTATTCGTTCAAAAGATTTCTCGTTTTTGCAAGTGTTTTAAAATGAAACTATATACATTTATGTTTTGATTACAAATCAAGACAATAAACCTATAATAGTTTAAATAAAACAGTTTCAAACTCGCTTGTTTGAAAATAAATTGAATACACATCATTTTAATAATTGGTTTATCATATTCAAACCGTTTCTAACCCGCTCGTTAGAAAGTAACGTTAGAAAGTAACGATTACAAATCGTTAAAATGAGTAGTTTCTAAGAGAACCGATTCTAATGTGCTCATTAGAACTTGAACATTTAACAGACATTCAAAATATTTGGTTCTATATATATTAAACTGTTTCTAACACGCTCGTTAGAAATAAAACGAATACACAGATTCTCATAAGCCAGTTTTGGTTTATTTAAAGAGTAAATTGCACAAAACATCCTTTATGTTTCCTCAAACTTGCAGGTTCCAGCCTTAATGTTTAAAAGTTGCTAAAAACAGCCTTTAAGTTTATTTTTGTTGCGGGTTCAATCCTTTACAGTTAACAACGTTATTTTCTTCAGTTAAGTTCCCTCACATGCATAACATGTGAGGGTATATTCGTCATTTTGGTTGATCTTCCACCCACTTCAATTATAAAAAAAAGAATATTTAAGTTTAACCTAGTTTAAACAAAGTTTGGTAAAACGTACGCGACTACAGAGGAGCACGATTACCGTTTGATAGTGTTTAAGTCTAACTTGCGGCGTCCTAAGCGTCACCAGTTGCTGGATCCGACTACTGAACACGGTGTTACGAAGTTCTCTGATTTGACGGCATCAGAGTTCCATGAGAGGTATCTAGGGTTGAAGAGTCGTTTGGCGTTTCCCTCTGATGCGAATAAGGCGCCGATTCTTCCAACTGGTGATAATCCTAAAGAGTTTGATTGGCATGATCAAAATCTGTGTTAATCTTTACAGCTTAGTGGGCTAGCTTAACAAGATTCCTATCTTAATTCCGGTGTCACACCCCATCCCGCAGCGGAAAAGGTGATCGGGGCATGATTGGGTTATCATCAAAGCTCATGACATTTATTAAGCGTTTCATATTCATTAATACAAATTAAATGGAAATTTACAATGATTGCTACAACATGATCTAACTAACAATCTAAACTTCTTTGTTCTCTTCTAAGGCATATCCTATGTTTTCCTTGCTTCAACCTGTTCACCTGTATCATGCGTAAAAAGGTTTTTGGATCAACATAATGTTGGCGAGTGAATCCTAAGGAAAACATTTGAACAATTTATTTAAATTGATTATGAAATATGTGCACAACCAAACATGAGTAAAATTAGATGTAACTCGATCAACAATCATAAGATGTTAAATGAAACACTCATGAATAATAATGGAACAATTAAAGGCACGCGATGTTCAACTCGTCTCTCACGAGGAACTGAGGGGCCTGATGAATGAATTGCATAAACATGATGATATGAATGACACAACTACAAACAAAATAAACTCAATGAAACACACATGAACAATAATGAATTTGAATTGAAGCACGCGATGTTCTACTCGTCTCCCATGAGGAACTGATGGGCTTAATGTATGAGCTTCATATAATTTGACAAAAGGAATATAAGTAAATCACAACAATAAAAACATCTAAGTTTAAATCATGATGTGGTATGACACAAGTTTAAATAAATAAATTAATTAATTTCATAACACATGACACACCCCAAAACGTATAATTTAAAAGGGGAATTGTAAGATTCACTCACAGTGGGTGCGTTCGGTTGATGACGTTGAATGCACGCGAAGTGGTTTTAACCACGAGTGAGATTTAACCTAGATAAATCGCATTATGGTTTGGTAAGTAAACGGATTTTATTAAACTATCTTAGTAGGATTGTTGGGTGTATTTTTGTGAGTTTGAGGCTATTTTCTAACCTTAAAAATGTTAATTTTAAGTATTTATAATTGATTTTTAATTAAAATAATTAAATAAAAATAATAAAAAAAAAATTATTTTTTTGCTACAGTTGACTTTGACCTGTTGACTTTGACTGGCGTTGACCGGTTCGAGGCATATTGTTGTGCGCTGGGTGAGGCTCGAACCCGAGACCTCCCGTACGCGTGCACGCAGCTCTACCAACTGAGCTACGTGTCTAACCCGTTATATATCCGATTTTAATTACATATATACATTAATTACAATTACACGGAAATCCCTTTTATTTTAAAAACAGTTTAAACGACACGGTCATGCACTCCACAGGTCTCGAACCCGGGACCTGTGGTTTAATCCAACACACAGTCCACCGCTGGACTGTGTGTTCAACATGTTATATCATTCGGTTTTTATTATATTTAAATACTAATTATTTATTTCCTTTTCTGCCTTAATTAAAAAGAGGAGATAATTGTCCGAGTCGGTGCTGAGGACCGGACTCGAACTCGTGACCAGTGATATAAACAAACACACAGTCCACCGCTGGACTGTGTGTCTAACTTGGTTATTATTCCGGTTATTAATATACTTAACATATAACTGTGGCGACTCCGGTTCAGTTAAACAAAAAAATGGTTTTTATTAAGGCAGCGTGTGTGAGACGGGAATCGAACTCGAGACCTTTGCATGTATAACGTTTTATGTGCACACAGTCCACCGCTGGACTGTGTGTCTAACCCGATTAATTTCATGATTTATATTATACTTATATGATACAGAATTACGTCGTCTTCTTCATCCCGTTTGAACCAGAAATCGGAAATCGACTGGTTCAAGATTTTTATCAGTTTATTAGCGTTTTGCAGTCCATTAAGGTAAGATAAAGGTGAAAAGATAAAGAAAATAAGCGAAAGAGGTATACCGACTGGATCCTCTGTTTTCCGGCAGAACTCCGGCGACAGAATTCAACTCCGGCGACGTGTTCCGTATAGCAGCTAGTCTCCGGAAAGCTTGGAAAAGGTAAGGGTGACTTCGGTATAAACTTAGGAGGTTCAAAAAAGCTCGGCAATGGGGAAACCGGTTTTCCGGCGACGAACAGATTTATTCCGGCGAGTGGAATTACGCCGAGAAAAGGTGTGATTTTGAGCGAAAGTGTTTGTCGTGGGTTGTGGGTGAATTTATAAGGCAAATCGTCAATGCACTTGGTCTGAATTCCGACTGTGTTCGTTTATTTAAATTTTCCGGCGGTTATGAATTTGGTCGCGGACTTTAAACATCGGTTATAACCGATATCTGTTTAATGGTTTACGTTATAACTGAAAGTGGTGTTAAAACTCGCGAGATTTCCGGGATTTCCGACGACTGAACCGTTTGGGCGCCGGTTTTGAATTTGTAACGACACTTTATCAATTAAATGATTTTATTATACAACAAACAAAGTCCGCGGCGCAGTGGTTTGTGTGTGAGGTGATAAGTCGCTGAGTGACTCGGTACAGACCCGGATTCGAAACCCGGCTAGAACATTTTATTTTTATTTTGCGATTTTCAAGAGTTTTTCAAAAACTAAATATATATTCCCGTATAATAAGTGATTACGGATTGTTTAAAAATATTTTGGGCATTTAATTCGCAACGAAAATTTTGACTGACTGTTCGGTTGATAAACGGAGCGGGTTTGGTAAATCCGTTTTTGACGGATGTTACATCCGGGTTCACCGGAATCCGGCGAAGTCGCCGGAGAAGAAGACCGGAAAAGAGGGTGTTTGGTTTTTAAAAGTTTGGTTTTATTGCACATTAGTCCCTGCGGTTAGAATTTTTTTAAAATAGGTTAAACCTTAAATATTCTTTTTTCTTATAATTGACGTGGGTGGAAGATCAACCAAAATGACGAATATACCCTCACATGTTATGCATGTGAGGGAACTTAACTGAAGAAATAACGTGGTTAGCTGTAAAGGATTGAACTCGCAACAAAAATAAACTTAAAGGCTGTTTTTAGCAACTTTTAAACATTAAGGCTGGAACCTGCAAGTTTGAGGAAACATAAAGGCTGCTCTTATTTAAATGAACGCTTTCTAACACGCTCGTTAGAAATAAACATAAATCTTTTCTAAAATGCTCGTTTAGAAAAATAAAATTGGCAAATTCTTTAAATCATTTCTAACACGCTCGTTAGAAATAACTTATTACAAAGTTTGTTTCGAAGTTTATAAAAAACTATTTCTAATACGCTCATTAGAAATAAGCAAATACGAAATCGTTTTAACATTTATGTAGAATAAACTGTTACTAACATTTATGTAGAATAAACTGTTACTAACATTTATGTAGAATAACCGTTTCTAACTCCCTTGTTAGACATTAATAGTTTTAGACGAAACCGTTACAAGGTTAATTATTATCCGAAATAATTGTTCTTTTTTTTTTCCAGTTATTGTATTGCCTAGACCAACCTCTTGTACTTAACAATTTTGACTACTTCTAGCGTTTTACTTCATTGACCATATGCAAGCCTAATCCTTGTTCTTCCTATAGCTACATTTCTTTTCTTATGCTTAAAGGCAAACGACCGGAGTTGAACAATGAGTCATTACCATTAAAAAACACCATTAAACATAGAATGGTACATAAATGTTTTTTTTTCTTCTAACAAATTCCTATTTCACTTCTCTCTAAGTTTTCTCTCTAAACTCTCTCTCTAAAGAGAGAACTTAGAGAGAGGATGGTGGTGATCAGCGACAACGTCTTTAAACTTAGAGAGAGGATGACGGTGGCAGATCTGTTGGCAATCGTGGTGATACCGTGTGCGGTTGAAAATGGGAGTGGTTGGATTTCTCCGGCAATGTTGGGCTTTGTGGGTGGTAGTTGGGTGGGTGTTGGTGGGTGACGCGTGGCTAGTGGATGAGATACATATAGAGAGAGTTTAGATAGAGAAATGATAGGGTGGGTGGGGTTTAATGGGTGAGTTATAAGAGCATTCGTATCCTGTCCACCATATGAGAGATGTTTTTAAATTATAATAAGTCGTTTAAGTGGTTGTGAGTTGAGGAGAGAGAAAATATTATTGTTCATCTGTATATTTGGGGGGACACTGTTCATCCTCTATAATTTTTAAATATATTTTGAAAGTGGATGTGAGTATGAGAGAGAGAAAATGTAATGATAAAGGTAAAAATATTATTATTTAATTGAAAGGAGAGAGAAAATGTAGTTGTTTTTAGTGTAGTTATAGGGTAAAAATGATGGATAGGATGTGAAATAACCAATATATTTTCTAAGTATCATTTCTTCATTAGTATAGTCGTACACTCTTCCTACTAATAATGACTTAAACTAATGTGATACGCGACATTATATTGCTTATGGATTCACATGCGTATTATTACGCATGTATGTATGACTATTTGTGTGTGTGTGTAGGGATGATAATAAGGCGGGTTTAGGTAATACCAACCTTAAACCTGATTAGATAAGTTTGTCTGAAACCGGTCAGGTTTTTATTAGGTATCGGTAAACTTGTGGTTTCAGATAAACTCATTAATTTAAAAAATACCATTAGTTATACCCGACCCAAAACTCGTCGAGTATGTATCCTTAAATTTAGTATTATCACAATAAAAATATATCAAATAATTATATTATAATTTGGTAAAAATAAAATGACAGAAATAGTGTTTACCAATAATTGATATTTATAGTATTTAATTACATCTAATATTATCACTATAAAAATATATAAAATGGCTATAATATATAAAATAAAATACTATAATAGTGTTTACATACATACATACATACATACATACATAACGGTCTATGTATGGCAATCGGTCATTTCTTTCTATCTTGATTAGTTACCGGTCTTTTTGTCTTTAAAGAGATCATTTTTTTGTCCTTCTAGTATCGGTCCATGAGGTCTAAGCTGTGTTGTTCAAGCATTAGCAATATGTCAAGAAATACGAATTCCATCCTTTTAAAGCTTTGCCCTGTAGTTTCATTCTAGGTCAATACCCTTCCACCGCCTTCTCTAACCTCATCTCTGTAAGTCTATTTAATTCCCATTTGCTACTTCATCCTGCTCTTAAACTAGACTTTGTCTATTTGCCCTAGTTAAGGAGTTAAATCACCCGGTGCCTTCATTGAAATACTTCCTTAGCTTAGGAGAGGATGTCATATTGCCAGTCGGAGGAAACAAGAAAAAGTTCTTTAACAAGAATTGTACTATGAAAGAGGAGTTTTTTTTGTCTTGACTCACGGTTGATCTTTAGAAGATTTGGTACAAGTTTGAGACCAGAAAAGAGAAATCAATGCCATTATATATGTGTATATATATATATATATATAGGATTAGGATCATGTGAGAAGCACTAGGGTAATTGAGAAACTTGAGAAGTATTCTGGACCAAACATTTTCTTTATGCTTTTTTTAATATACACATACGTATAATTTAAAATTGACTATATACATATGTGTATAATTCAATATACATATATGTATATAGTGAATTTTAAACTATAAGTATGTGTATATTACGAAAAGCTTAAAAATGTGATCCAGAATGCTTCTCAAGTTTCTCAAATAGGTTGGACTTCTCTTAGGATCCCTACCCTATATATATATATATATATATATGGATTCGGTTCAAGGAGGAATAACTACCGGTTACGAGAACCATGAGAACTCCTCTCATCCAATATAATTTTAACACTATCATCTATATTCAATTTAATTCAAAAGAATATTTTAGTCTTTTTCTCTCAATGTCACATCACATCTCTCTTATCTCTAAAACACATCACATCATAATATTTCTCTTCTTTTATCTCTTTTATAATTTTTTATATTTAAAATTAAGAAAAATATTTTAGGTTTTATATTCAAACATTAAAAGTATTACTTAATTAAGAAAATACAAAAATATCAAAGATAATATCTATTTCTTTTTGCTCTATTTTCCTAATTATGACATAATGTTCTTTATAAAATACAAGCTATATTTGGCTTATATGCTTATTAGAAAATACAAAATTATCGAAAATGATATTAATTTCTTTTCTCTATTTCCCTTAATTCTAACATAATTTCTTTATAAAATGAAAACTATATCTATCTTATACGTTTATTGAGAATTTCTAGATCATTCATTAACGTTTAATGACTTTTCACTACAGCTTTTTAAAAAAATATTCGACAATGTACGTAAAAAAGTTGACAACGTGAGTAAAAAAAGTTAAAAAAACGTGCGTAAAAAAGTTTGACAACGTGCGTAAACATTTACACGAACTAAGTATGAGAACACCACTATGTAAAAATAAATAAATTTTGACAACATGCGTAAAAAAAGTTTTTTTACGCCCTTAATCGCCGACCGAGTCCTCTAAACGTCACACGTAAATCTAATTTTTAAATGTAGATAAAACGGAAAGCGTAAAATAGTTTTTACGTACGTTTGAATAATGTTTTTACGTAAGTTATCGAATGTAAAATATCTTTTTTTGCGCACGGTGTCGAATGAAAACAAATTTTTTTTACGCCCCTGATCGTCGGTCCGAGCTAATCTAAACGTCACGTGTAAATCTATTTTTCAAACGTATGTAAAAACGGCACGCATAAATGTTTAGTTTTTACATACTTTTGAAAAAAAAATTCTCGTACGTTGTCGAATGTAAAAAATATTCACGTACGGTGTCGAATGTAAAAAATGTCTATTTTATTACACACGATAAAAAAAATTTACGCCCTCATCACCGGACCGAGCTCTTCTAAACGTTTGTGTAATGTAAATGCTCTTTTTTTCTTTGATTTTTGTAGGTGTTGGGCTTTTAGGTTCAAATGACGAGGTTAACGAACAAAAAATGAAGATCAAGATCACAGATTAAAGACGTTTTCTTTTTATACATGTTGTGTAATTTTTTTGTATAAAAAATATTGTGTATAATTAATTTTTTTAATTGAAAACGTAATTAATGTGTACAACTCAAGGTAGTTCTCATTTTACCACATTCCTATATATATAGGGAAATGATAAAATGGAAACCCCATTGTGATGAGAAAACCCAGGAAACTCAAAGCTTCTGACATTTCTTTTTGAAAAAAATTACACATGTAATATACATGTTTTTAAGGGTTTTGAGCAAAAAAAAAAATCAAAAAAGCGCCAACCAGATTTATTTTTAAAACAAGTTTTTGTGTATATGTTACATTCATGTGTAACACATGTTACAGTCGCGTTGCTGAAAACTTGTTTATTTTTTTTTTAAATATCCACTCGGCGTGTTTTTGATTTTTTTGCTCAAAACCCTTAAAACATGTATCTTACATGTGTGATTTTTTTTTTCAGAAAAAAAATGTCGGGAGGTTAGAGTTCCCTATATATAGGGAGGGTCATTTTAAGAACATTAAATATTGTGAGAATCGTGAGAACGAATAAAAAACCGCGAGAACGAAAAAAAAACCGTGAGAACTTGATCAAAATCAAATCAATTTTATTTTTTTTACACTTAATATTACAATTCGAATACAATATTAGAAGTGAAATTTACACGTTTAAATTTACATATATTCGTAAATAAAACTAATCTCAAACCTGGTTCCATACTTGATTACGCTACCCCAAACCCGTCACAAATATGTCAAGTTTCGAGTTTACCTATCGGCTTCAGATTCAATTGCCATCCTTCTTTATATATTAGAATTACATACGTGTGGGAGTTGAAGATGGAAACATAAAGGATTGCTATTAGGAATTCAAGATAAAAACGTAACAGGTTGTCATTATTAATATTGTCTAGTCCAAGTCATTGAGAGACTCAAGAACCCTATTTGCATGCCCAATTCAAGCCACGGGTCCACTTCTTTAATGTTTTGCATATGTACTAGTGGGAGCATGTTGGTTTTCTTTTGTAGGCCGTTCTTTGTGCATGAGGCATTGTGTAAGAGAGATAAGAGCAAACCAAAGACTATATACGGGAAATTGTTTTGATATGATCATAAAGACATAACACACTCCGAAAAGCGCGGTTACTTTCATGATCATAAAGGCATAGCACACACTTCGTATAATATGAAAAAAGAAACAAATAATATATGTAACCGATGGATGCATGAAATTAGCCCATTAGGATATAACAAGATCATGCTTCTCAAGCCTAACGATATTTATGAGGGATTATCCTTACACATTGACAACCAAGCACAACACTAGTGAGTTCAATACTTCTTAATCATAATCTTTTTATTTAATGTAATACTGTGCATAATATATGAAAAACATAACTACATAGGTTTGTTTATAGAATTTATTGATATAACAATATGATAACACCTAACATTAGCGTTACAAGATTACAGATGCTCTAATAATAAAGTCTAGTGAAAGTAGGAAATGCAAGTTAGGGCTTATATCACGTGCCTTCAAGAGTATATGGATATGGAATATTCAAAATCCTTAAGATGGTATTTCTATGGAAGATCTATCAGATTATCACTGACACGGACGACATCATATCTTGTTTGAAGAAATTTCTTGTGTCCTTGAAGGTAGAAGGTATAGAATATATTATTAATCAGCTATATATAGGAATAAATAACTATAACTACAAAGAAACATAATCAAAATATACATGTAATTGTGTTAAAATCAACTATAACAACCATAACAAAAATATATTGTATCTGAGGTAAGCTTCTAGAAACAGTGAAACACTAGAGATGATCAATGTCTCATTGTCAAAGTTCAATGATTTAATCGAAACCTCATGCGGTCTTTACTAACCTGTTGACCTACATCTCCTAAATCTCTAAATTGCTATACGAGTTGTAATTCATTTTAGTAGATTTGAACCAGATGACCTACATCTCCATGTGTATTTTAAAACTGAATATGGCATATTCATTGCTTAGTAAAGATGGACAGGTTTTGTTACTTTTGCAACACGACATCATTTGACTTTTTTTGTATTCACGGGTCAAGTTAAAACACTTCTCTAGACCGCTTTGATGTGTATATAATATTATATCGTTTCGTACTGTTATGAATTATTTATGATATAAAAATAACAACACACTTTTATACTTTGATACTCAATGGACATTTTAAAGATTTTAATGTATTTTTGATTAACTGTGAAACATGTATGTATAACAGTTCAAGTCAAGCTAACCTTAGTTTGGCAACTTCTGAATGATTAAGTGGTGAACCAGTAAAAGGTCTGAATCATAGTGCTGAACCAGTAAAAGGTCTGAACCACTAAAAGCTAGTATAATGTTTAACCATTCAAGAGGCAAATGTCTCACCAATTCAGATTAGAGGTCTTAACCATTCAGACTCAGTAAAATGCTTAACCATTCAGAGGCAAATGTCTGAACCATTCAGACATCTACTCGCGAAAAAACAGTCTTAACCATTAAGTGATGAATCAGTAAGGCATTAAGAGTCTCATTAAAAGGTAAACAAACAGCCCCCAAGGCTAGCAACTGGCCATTAGTGGTGCACAAATCGTTTTTTTTTTGAATACCTGGTTCTGGGTATGGAACCGGGTTCGGGTACGACCAGGTTCTATAAAATCGGGTATTGATAATACCCGGGTTGGGTTCGGGTCCGGGTCCGGGTTTTATACAAAAAATGCATACCCTATACACCCGGGTTTGGGTAGGGTCCGGGTCGGGTTTTCTAATACCCGGGTATTATAATACCCTATTTCTGTATTCGGGTAGGGTCGGGTATGCCTCGGGTATGGATCAGGTTTGGTGCGGGCATGCCTCGGGTATTCATTTTTTTTGCATAAAACATAGAAATATAAAACGCAAAACCTTTTAATTTCATAAAACATAAAAATACATGACATTTAAATAATCATAGAACCGGGACGAATAAGATGATTAACATAAATAACTTTGAATAACTTGACCATCTTCGTTTATTGTTTGTCTCGAGGATAACAATTGCGGTTAAACCAAACATCAAAGACCCCTTTTATAGGGTATAGAGATACAATGTAAAGCATAAAATGATCAAAATACACTTTCTAACGGCTATATAGCCGTTACCAAGGTACAATACTCGAAAAAACACACAAAAAAAAAACAAAAAAAACCTGAACAGGGTATTGAAAAAACCGGTTCCAGGTTCGGTTGAAACCGGGTATTCGTAAACCCGACCCGGACCCTACCCAAACCCGGTTCCGGGTTCGGGTTTTATAACATAAATGCATACCCGACCCCTACCCTATGGGTAGGGTCGGGTTCGGGTATAAAAAATTCGGGATTTATAATACCCGGTTTCGAGTTTTTTTCGGGTCCGGGTCAAGGTTCGGGTTTTTTGTGCACCACTACTTGCCATGGTGTGATGGTACTTGATGCTAAAAAGGCCAAAGCCTAAAAGCCCAAAGCCTTATGGTGCTTTATGTGTGTGAAACTAATGGATCCACTGTCTAGCCCGTATTAAGTGATCACAAGCCCAAAATTGAATCCAATAGCCTAGTATAGATAACTGAGATAGCCCAAATTATTTGATCTCACCTTATGGGTAGAGGTGCACAAACCGGTTAATTTTAATAACCGGTTCGGTTAACTGGTTATATCGGTTAAATTGACTTTAACTGGTTACTTTTTTATCTAGTCCAGTAAATTACTTTAACCAGTTATTTTCGGTTAATACTAGTTTTTTTTGGTTTTTTTTTTTTTTGAATTTTTCGGTTAACCGGTTCTTATATTGAATATCAATAACCGGTTACTAACCTACAGTTAAAAAATAACCACCAACTAGTTATTCCTTAGTCGGTTATTAACCAGTTATTTTGTGCACCTCTACTTATGAGTATACTGGCATAGGGCCATAGGCCATCGCCCACGGCCCATCTGTTTCTCCTACCTTTTAGTTTTGTCAAAGTGAAATAATAGGAGTTGGGAACATATACGACACTTTATTATTAACTAGTGGGTTATCATCCGTGCCCTGCAGCAGGTTTGAAAAATAGATAAAAAAAAGCTAATCACGAACATAACGATAAATAAACACGTCACGACGTCGTTGTATACGAAAGCCAAGTTATTCGAACAAATTCACACCAAAACTTATATAATGATAAACATGGTTATCGCGCATTATTGCTGGACGGTTTAAACGTAAATAAAAAAACACGTCGCAATGGTGTATTTAGAGATGAGTGCTAGAAGTTTTATAAAACCATTAAAACAACTGATCGGTTTAAAAAATATGCTATGAGAATACAAGTCAAAACATAAATAAAAATAACTTGTACAGTCAAAATGATAACTTTATTAAAGTTCATATATTAGACGGGGTAAATAACGGATAGTATAAATGCTTGAACACTGATGCAATCATAACGGATAGTGTTTAGAACAAGAAGGGCAACATGAATAGTTAATTACATGTGGTCACTATCATTAGTCGTTTGCTTTACTTGATAGACTGAGAACCAGATGTGGTAAATATGAAGGTGGTTGCACAAGGCGCCGTGGTAGGCCATCGAGTAACATGAAACCAGCAGAGGAGGTGCACAAGAGCACCATTAATGTCAACCATGATTATAGTAACGTTCCGTTCCGTTCGTGGAAGTGCATAGTGATAAGCTCATTATGGAGCAAAAGCTTGAAGATGCTAGTGTAGAAGAGGTTACATGGGTGTTGCACTCAACTTGCCTACACATCTGACAGAGGCATCCAAAGTAGCGAGAAAAGAAACTAAGAGCATGATGAAAGCGAATCTGACAAGGATGTTACCACTACCGAGCCTACTTGTGGTTGTACTTATAAGGCCTTCAAAATATGTAACGATGAATGTTATGATAATGAGATGTAATATTCAAAAGAAACTCATGGTTAAGAAGTTCAATGCATAGATTGAGGTTGATCGTGTGGAGACAAAGATTCTAAAGTTCAAGGCAGACAATGTGACACATCGCCAATATACCATGACAGAGTTGGTTCCAATTTGTGTTACCACTATAGAAAGACTGGGCACTTTGCCCGAGAATGCCCAAGCTTGTCAAATGCCACAACGGTGGAGAAAGTATAACATACTGGTAAAGACTACAACAAGCAAAAATCGGAAGGTAATTTAGAGCTAACAAATCTGCTGAGAGACGAACAAGAGTCCCATATTTGTATGAGTTTACATGTAAAATTAATGGTACCCAAGTTCAACATTTTTTGTAATTACCCACTAAACGTCTTTCTATATATAATTTTAAAAAATGAATATTAAATAATCTCATACACATGTATATAAATTTCATTAATTTAAATGGATCGACCTTATTTATTCCACTTGCACATTCCTCCATGATTAATTTACTAATTCCATGTTACACTACTTGTTTTTTAAACGATGCTCTTTGATTAAACGTGTTAATAGTTTAAGATTATATATAGACAAAACTAGTGGGGGCAGAATGAGCAACCAACAACATGTCACCATCGATATGATAGCCATTAATCAAACCCTCAAAACCATACACAACTTTGGAGTTGTTATCGATATTTCTTTTTGCTAGATCCAATTGTTTAAAAATGTTTTCAATAATATTAAAAACATTTATATTATACGCAACTAAATATTCGCTTTCCTCAACTATCAACTATTGAATATTTGAATTCGCTTGTCAAATTAAGTATGGATATACATCTCCGTGCATCTGGGAGAGCCAAGGGGCTAGCTGCGGTCGAGTAGTCGACCTTGGCCACAACGCCCGGTGTCACGGTGGTTAGCACGTCGTTCCTTGCCGTTCAAAAAAAAAAATACATCTCGGAAGGATATCCATATCCAGTCAATATTGATCCAATAATTGAGACGTAAGAGCGTTAGCACCTGACGAAGTACATTACTCTTAAATAAATCATTTTATACATGTTTTGCATTTAAGAAATATCAGCTTCACGAAAAAAATATATTTATAAATGTGTTAATAGTGTGTAGTATAGGGTTGTTTAAACTATTTTAGAAATATATATATATATTTGTAAATGCAATTTATAAGAGTATGTAGCAGCATAGGAACGTCGGTTCAATCTGTTTTGGGGGCTGAAACGGATTTTATAATTGAAGATTTTTTTTTAAATATTACCTGCTATTATTATTATTATTATTCAACTTATAGGATGAAGGGGGTACACCCCTCATGAGTTAGGGGGAAATTTCACTCCCCAATCATAATATGCTATGTCATTTCTCCTCTATTCTCCTATGTTGCCTAAAAACAAAAGATTAGCTATGAAGTTATAATCTTATTTACAATTGAAAGTTTAATGCAAGTAGACAACATTTGAGGGCTTGAGGCCAAATATGAAATATCTTTTAGGAGCCCAGATACGTAAACTAAACGAATATTATGAGATTTGACTACTACTTTATTTTTAAGCACTTTTCTTTTGTTACTAAACGAATAGTATGAGATTTGACTACTACTTTATTTTTTAGAACTTTTCTTTTCAAGATAGAAGATAAGAGCTACGAAGGACGACGACCTGTAATGTCAATAAAATTGAAAACTCTTTTTTCACAAAAATGTAAAACACAATCAGAATTCTTTGTGTTCAGATTAAAAAATATATTTTACTTGTGATTCTAATATTAATGACTTAGTGTTACTATTTGACTTAATATTACCACCAACCACAAGCAATAGAATGTGAACTCCTTTGATATTGATAAATATATGCCTGGTCAAATGGAAGTAATTATGAACATATAATACTCCATAAAACAAATCCTTCAAGATCCAAAGATTTATTATTAAGTGAATCACCCTATAAGGTAAATCAAGGAATTTCTCACACCAAAAAGCGATTAGCTATGAAGTTATACTCTCATCTACAATCTAACACAATAGATGTTATTTGATGCCAAGATATCCTTTAGGAGTCCTCATGGGCTACAATCAACACAACAGATATCATTTGATGCCAAGATATCCTTTAGGAGTCTTTATGGGCGGATATAGAGTGTAACAAGGGGTAAACCCGTTGTGTATATACCAAAAAATTTATATACGAAAACTATATATATAATACTACTGACCGAAAAATTTGGGGGAGAGGGGGGCTCCCCGCCCCTACAATCCTGTGCCCCTGCCCTTGACTTCCGACAATAGTTTGACATTTTTCCGATTTCGTTACCCTTTTAGATTTCTTTTTGCAACTTTGCCCCTATAATGATTTTCTAGATCCGCCGCTGGGAGTCAACATCTGTTTCCATAAACGAATAACTTAAGATTTGACTATGATATTAACTTTTTTTTTTCAGAAAAGAAAATATGCAGAAAATATCATTTTCTTAAAAATGAAGATAAGAGCTAGAAAAGAAGACAACTTTGATGTCATATCCTATGAAATTGAAAACCCACCTTTTTTTCACAACCCAAAAAAGAAAAAGAAAAAAAAACGGTGAAACATAACAACAATTCTTAAATATTCAGATTAAAAGTAGTAGTCAGACATGTAAAAAACCTGTTCCTGTAAACCCTATCTCAGATTCAGATTCTCAGACATACTTTCTTGCAACTGCATGACTTCTACTCCTTGGAAACAACTCAGAATTTAATCTAAAATCATTCCCAAATTCACAAGCCTTGTTTTCATCAATTCTACCAATAGCCGCGCTTCGACTGCGCGGCACAACCGGCGCCACCGGACTCTGGTGGCGCCGGAGAAACTCCGGATCCAACCTGGTACCCAAACTTCTGGTGGAAGCAATCCTCATGAGCTCTATAAAATCATCGTCGGCTCTCGAAGATGCCATGCTGTAGCTTTTCGGC
The DNA here is from genome assembly GCA_947069175.1 of Scalesia atractyloides. Classification (NCBI taxonomy): domain Eukaryota; kingdom Viridiplantae; phylum Streptophyta; class Magnoliopsida; order Asterales; family Asteraceae; genus Scalesia; species Scalesia atractyloides. The sequence continues at coordinate 17,914,139 of CAMTDV010000014.1, read as the reverse complement.
AGACCGGAGGTGTAGGGACCCGTCGCGCCACCCATACCGGTTGCGCACTTGTACATGCTGGAGACATACAAGTCCCGGATCTTGCACAAAACTTTTACTGGTGCCTTTAGAACCCTAATTGCTATTGAAGGGTTTTTAGTCTTTTTTTGATCCACTTTTGGAGAAAACATGATGTTATGATAGAAATTTGAAAGAGGTGATGATGGTGTTTAGATTATTATTGATGTAAAACAAGTGGTGAAAGAAAGGTCGCTTTTTGTAGATTGGATTTGTGAAGTTGAAAGTCAACAAATGTAAAAAAAGGTTATGTTGCTTGCATTTCTGTGATCAATAGAGTATCCTAGACTATATCGTAATGTTGTCGACAATGTTACGAAAGTTCTAACAAAGACACTTGTGATTTTATCTTTCCAGGTTTATATAAATTACCTGGATTTAATAATGTCATTGTTTTTAAACTAACCATGTGATTATAAAAATGGCAATACAGATGAACACACATCTGAGTTTTGTAATATTATATTGTGATTATCTAGTAGATTAAATGATTAGGTATGTTGATAATCTAGTAACTTTTTAAAAAGATATATATTTTTGATAATCTGTGGGCCAGTTCTCGTATTTTATACATCATGTTCCAATATTATAACGAAATGAGGAATTAAATAAAGTAGACGAAAATTCTCTAAAAGTGATAATGGACTATTATCAAGGTAATCAATGAAAGGAGCAAATAAAATAAGGTAAAATTTTATTTATCATCATGATCTAATAACATAATGAAAGGAGCAAATAAAAAAGATCGAGATTGTGAATGGCATTATAGTCTATTAGCATTTCGAATGTGTGATAAGCCTTAGGGATCATTAGATCGTGGGGTATGGTGGAACGGGACTTTGGGGCATGGCCTGACACGTGGACTTGGAGGGGCACCGCTGGTCGGTTGCATTATCGGTGGGTGACGTGGCTAGCTCGCGTGGCTAGGCCATGTGTAATTTGTTTTTCAATTTTTTTATAAATAAAAACACCAAAATAAAACAAACCTAAAAATATTATTAAAATTTCCTAAAACTTACAAACCTAAAAAAAACATAATTAAGCATAAAAACCCTAAAGCGTTAGGTAGATTTCGAAGAGGGCCAACTTCTCAAACGGCTTCCGCTCCTTACCTCGGTACTCGATGTTGGCCACCGCCACCCGGTCGTCGTGACTTATGTCACCGCCGGGCACGCTGTCGTAGTACGCTTTAAACCGGTCGAGATTTGGTCGTAGTTCGCGCCACTTGTGTTGGCACGCGTTTAGATTGTGCCGGTCGTTCCCTACGTTGTGCCGGTAGCTCGCGAAAGCTTCCGGCCAGTAACGTGTATCACCGGATCGGCGGGCCTTCATAGCGTCCACGACGCTCGTTACTAGTGCTATCTCTTCCTCGTTTGTCCATAAGGCCATGATTTCGAGTGTCGGGTGAGGATGGCGAACAGGGATGACGGTGGGGTTTTTATACTACTCGGTGTGGCCGTTTGGCTTGGCCAAACGGTTATAATTTAAAATTCAAATCCTTGTCAGTGGCCTAGCCAAGCCAGCCAATAAGAACCGGCCACAGAGGACCGCTAGGCCCGCCCAACGCCCGGGCTAAATCCCCCGCCCAACGGGCCATGCCGAAACCCAAGCCCACCTGGGGTGGTGACTTGGGCATTTGTACCCAAGCCACACTGAAAACCCAAGCCCCATATCCCATAGTCTTAGATCATGGGTTTAATTCTCATAAGAACTTTAACAAAATGGATATAATCAGATGGTTATGCTCATAGCGATGATATTTCAGTAATCCAAATTTACTGTTAAAAAAGTTTGAAGATTCTGTCAAAGTGATATTATTAAGGTAAATGGATGAAATAGAGTGAATAGTGTACGTATTACTATGGGGATTAGTTGTTCATGGGAAGGTGAAATGCAAAAATCCATAATTATTGAAATTAATTTAATTTCATAAATTGTTAATGTGAATAATTTTTATATGTAATTTACTATATAATAAAAAAAAATTTCGCTTTAATCAGAGTATAATATTTTTATATTGTTTAAAGAACATGTTTACGTTAGAGTAAATTACGTTTTTAGCCCTTATGGTTATATCAGTTTTAGTATATTAGCCTAAAATAAGATTTTTTAACATATGTACTCTAATGGTCTCTATAACTAACTATATTGGCCCATAATTCTAATTAAACCCCAAACCCTAGTTAATTATTAGTCTCATGACATGCACATGATGGGTAAATTGGTAATTTCCCTCCCCTTACCTTTTACTGACTTTATAAAAAATAAAACAATAATTATCATCTGCACATCATCATCTTCTGATCCAAATCTTCAACATCTTCAAGAACACATCATCTTCAAACCCAATCTTCAAGGACATAACCCCTTCAACCATCATCATCATCCCCAAACCAAAACCCACATTTCAGTTTCAGATCTTCATGAACAAGAACAAATAAAAAACAAAACCAAAATTCAAGGACATAACATCAATTATTATAACTTCACTTCAATCAGAACTGAATCAAACATTAACAGATTCTAAATTCAGTGTTTGTGTGTTCGAATGAAACCCACCAAATCCGATTCGAATCAAACATTAACAGGTCTGGGTGATTCAGATTCGTTAAACCATCACCATACACCCCCAAATCCGACTGACCCACCAAATCCGACAACCATCGCCCCTCCGCCACCGCCCCACCGCCGGAGAAGTCCAACTTTCTCCAGACTTGCAATCGGCTGAACCTATTTCTCAAAGAAAAAGGCAAAATTCGAGATCTCAATTTCAGAATCAATGCAAATTTGACGCTACATGTACAGGCCTCTTTGATTCGGTTAGATCTCTGAAATCACCGAATCCTAATTCCACGTGTCCATCCGAGCCCTAACCTACCACCACTGTTGATTTGTTAAGCACCATAGATGAAAAAAACTCACAAGTGGAGGATAAATCAGCAGCAGTGTTGTTATTCCTCAATATGTTATCCTAGATTCCTCCTGTGAAGCAGACGATTCTACAACTAAAGGTAGTCCCGGTGAAGCGGTTACGAAACCTAAAAGTAGTACTGCCGCACAAATGACTATATTTTACGAAGGTCAGGTGTTAGTTTTGGATGACGTTCATCCTCTGGGAAGGAAGAACATAGATGAGGAGAAATTACCAGGTGTTAAGTCTTGAAACAACCAAGAGGAAGTGATAAAGTAATTAAAAGGGGAAAAGAAATTACCAATTTACCCATCATGTGACTAATAATTAACCACAGGGACTAAAAACGTAATTTACTCTTTACTTTATTTAATGATGTTTGATCAATGGTTTATACGAAGTGGGTATTATATGCAAATGGAATTTACTTTTTCATGTGAAATGGAAAAATCTTCAATTTTTTACTTTAATTTAATCATTTTTAACGTAAATAAATTCTTATATATGTTGCATTGTTTTAAAAAATGTCACAATAACGAGCGCTTTTATACTCTTTAGTCCAAGTACAAATAATATTATTTGATTTAGTTCAAGTACATATATTATTTGATATTCTTTAAAAACTTGTTTATCTCATATGATAATCAGTGGCTAAAATGAAATGAATAGTGTATTCCAATGAGAGTTACTTGTTCATGTGAAGGTGGAATGGAAAAATCTACTATTGTCGATTTTAATATAATTTCACTATTTTATAATGTAAGTTTTATATCTTTCATTATTTAAAATAATGTCAAAAAACCATTTTAATCCTCTTTAATTCAAGTATAATAGCTATATTGTTTAAAAAACACATTTACCCCATCTAAAGGTAACATTAACAAATATTCATGCAGTTTGCTTGTAATCAAAACAATGGTTATAGTGATAAGAATATTGAGCAAATATAGGTGTTTAGTATTTGGCATAACTAGTTCTAATTTAAGTATGAAAACCTATTATGCATGTCAAGAGTAATTAATGTGTTGACGAGTACTGTTTAATGTAAGCCAAACATTAGTTAGTTGTGTGGATATATCTATCAAATCAAAGGGTTTAGCAATTTGATATTTGTCCGAATTGAATGGGTTTGGAGAACAGGGGTGGCCTTTTTATATATAATGAGTCACTTTTTTCATTTACACAATAATATTCATAGACACAATAATATTCATAGACACAATAATAAACGAGACGTTACTAATTTTTTAGTTGGATCATTTCATTCTAGATGATTTTTGGAGAATAGGGATGGCCTTTTTGATACACACAACACACACATATAATATAATTATATGAGAGGGATAACATTATATATTATGAGAAGAGAAGATAAATTGAACATGAACGGATTTCATAAATTACACAGATTTCATAAATTACACATTTATATTACCTACGTAAGGCCTATAATGTGTAGGTAAAGAGTAGAAAGTTAAAAAGACAAATTAAAAAAATATTTATCTACCATCTATTTAAAATATCAAACGATTTAGGTTTGTAAATTTTGTTACGGTGATAATGTGATATACATATGTCAAAAATGATGTGCTTGCCAATACTATTCTTTACAGCTAATGTTTGGTCTTCATTTGTCGGACATCATTATTAGGATGAGTCTTCTGAACTATAAAGTATAAATTATTCCACATGGATCAGAGAGAATATTGTGGTACCAATTTTTTTTCATACACATATATGGGCATATGGCCCATTTGAGCCGTTCATGTAAAAACCAAAAAAGTAAAGAGTGCAAAGCGTACGAATGATCCCATGACACATGTTTTTAGAGCGAGTATAACGTCTATTCAATTACAAATAGTTTTAGATGCGCTGTTATAAAGAGATAAACGCAATACATCAACCCATATAAAATTAAACCCACTAATGTATTGTAAGCATTTGTGCATAACATTCTAAAAGACATAACACTTACTCGAAATTTAAAGGTAAGTCGTTTAAGTTTTATTTATACGTATCAGTTATATGAATTGGTTCTTGTAGGAATTAAGTTATTTTTTTAATAAAATATATTACAAAATATATAATAAATAATAACGAGACTCTCGTTATTCGTAGGAAATTCTACTTGTACAATACCGGTTACATAAACTGAATAAATAAATATAAAATACAATTTAATTGTACCAATCTTGATTTAAGTCGACGTCTTTGGAAAGCTTTAGCAACACCTTCATGTTCGAAACTCCGCTGCAAGACAAGTAAAATATCGTTGACGGTTTTGGTTGAGGATCGTGTTTGACACGGGGCCCTTAAAACAAATTACGCGCCTCCTCTCAGACGGTTCTGTCTCCCAGGTACAACAACCGGAACAGTATGTGTACTGCCAGAGATGGCTCTCATGCCCGAGATTACACCGGGTATAAATTGGCGTTCTTCGTTTTGTAGGAAAATATTAAGTAGTATAAAAGGACAATTTAGAGAATACTCTTCTCTAAATTTCCATGGAACTAAAGTAATATTGAGTGTGTGTATCTCTCTCACTTTAGAATGAGTTCTCATTCTTTTTATAGTTATACACATAAAGAGCTAATTAAAACCCCAATTAATATTGTCATAATTTAGACAATTAAACAAGATCATTAATCTTGTAATAAACAGATTCAAAACTCTACATAATGGACATTAGTGGTTCGGTCAAAACCATCATTTCTCTTAATGACCCGAATTAAACGAGTTGAAACAGCTAGTTTGACCAAGTCCAACCAGCTATTCTATTTCCGCTGCAAACTTGTGCGCGTGCCTGAACTGAGTTGCCAGTCTGCGCATCGCGCTACATGGACCTCTATACACTTGAACCCGGGCGGACAAATAGCCTCGCGCCATGCGGATGCCTCCACGCATATCAGGACGCCACCTGGTTATGCGCCATCCATACTCGTGCGCCACCTGCACTGTCCGCCCTAGCCAATGACGTGTACCATGCGCCTAAGGAGCTTGCGCCACATCGACAAGCGCCATGCCATGGCATCCACCTACGCCACCCAAGGATGGGCCATAAGCGGACTCGCCATGTATCTGAGCACACCCTCATGGACAAAAATACAATGGTAGTATGCGAAGTTAGAGCGCTCTGCACACTTTAGAGTCCCCACTAGTGTTTGCCTATAACATAACAATATACAATGAGTGCTCCTCCTTATAAACCACTTTAAGTTTTGTCATCTCACCTATGTGGGACAAGTTGACAAAACTTAATCCATTTTTCTCATTCTTATTTGTTCCAAACATACAACTCAAGCTTCGATATCTCATTCATCTTAGCTCTATTTTGGACATAGTTTGAACACAAACTCATAAATAATTATTTATACAACACATATATAAATATTATTAATGCCCAAAATATTTAGTGAAAAACCCATTTTTACTAAAATTTCCAACAATCCCTACATGATTGGAGATCAATTAAAACACACAAAATTCCCCAATGAAAACTCAACAGTCGAGTATTGCAGGATAGGTGGGTGTAGCCTTTGAACCTTCCTTTGTGACTCATACTTAGCTTACTAGCGATATGTAGACGCGATGTCTTTGAACATACCCCTGTTTGTGTAAACGACAATATGCTTCACACAATACTTTCCCTAGCCGGGCCATCCCCTCATTAGCGTGTCTTATTATGGTTCTGGAACACTAGCCTGGTTCTGCAAGAGCTCTAGGATTGCGCACCTCACAAAGCCATTCGAAGCGACCCTACTTCTCTCTCACATAGGTGATTCCGTGAATCATTAAAAGCATTATGGCTTACTATGATTTTCACTAATCAATTAACCTTATATTATGCTTAGCCTCACAGCAATGTCACTGAATATTATAGGAATGGACTAGGACGTATTTAAACACCCTTTTATAGTTTTAGGGGGATATATAAACATATATATTAGCTTTGCCCCCACAGTGACTACTCTTCGGTTCATGATTAAGTTTGCCTATTGAACCTAGATCTTGGGATCTCCAGTCAACTATGTTAGGTTTCCCTCATGTCCCTTTTTTCATGGGCTTTAGTCTCATTCCATAACTTGATCTCTTATCAACCCACTTGTAACGCCCGCGTTTCTATACTTTCTATATTTGGAACCTTGTACCGTACTTCTATTTTCTGTAATCGTTGTATCTTGTATTCATCTTTTGTTGTAAACGTTGTAAACCGAGACCTGGATCGTAATGAGAAACTCGTATTTTATTCATGTTGTGTTAATCATAATTTTGTTACACTTATACTTGTTCATACTTTAAACATGTAAACGTATTCTTGGTACTCTCAATCGTAAACGTGTGATAACTTGCAAACATGGTATGTATGCGTAATCGAGAGTTAAACGTGAAACTTGTAATCGTTAAACTAAATTCGTTACGAAAATATAATTACCTATTCATTTATTAAGTTAATTAATTAATTAATTTAATTAATTAATTAAATTAGTTAATAAAATTAATTAACCTCTTTTTACAAAAAAAAAAATTTAAAATATTATTTATATTTATATATTACATTTAGTTTTTTTAAAAGTAGATGTTAATATATACCTTTTTTAATAAGTCCAAGGTTTAAAGTGTAATTCTTGGATTCTCAATACAGGGGCTATTCTTGTCATTTATGAAACCTGATTTAATGATTTTTAAATGAAAAAAAAAATAAATCAACAAAACCGGATCCGCAGGACTCGAACCTGGGACCTCCGGTTCAACAAACAACAACACAGCCACTCCACCAGCGGGCCACTTGTGTTAGAACCTTGAAACACAAAGCTATTAAGCTTTGTTTCCGGGTAAGGCTGGTCGCAAAGGGGGGCGGACAGCAGCCCTTTTGGCCGGGTTTTTTTGTATTTTTGAGCCTTTAATACTCACTTAAACCCCACCTAACTAACCCTAATCCTTCCCCTATAAAACCCACCTCTAATCCAAGCTCTTTTACACTTTAATCTCCCTCAAATCTCTCTCAAAACCTTCCAAATCAGCTGCAAAATTACAAGTTCGAGCATAATTACTCATCTTCACTAAAGTGAGTGTAACTCACTCATTTCTTAACGAAATCACTCCATTCTTTTTCCTACTTGCTTGGATAAACTTTGGGTTGAATTCCTAGGGTTCTCCATGGAGAATCCAGACCTGGAAATGCCTCAAAATGTCCACAAACTTTCTGTTTTGTCTAAACTTTTATCAAACTTGTGTTTTAACTTCAACAAACTTGTGTTCTTGTGCTTACAATCAAGCTTATGATTAGTAAAGCCTAACCAAGCTTGTTAACATGAACTAAGGGCTGTTTTAACACCTTAAACTTTCTGTTTTTGAAGTGCATTAAGCTCACAAGTGATGCAAGCTATTATGCTTGTTCATGTGTGTCCACAAGGAAGCTTGGGTTATCCTAACTTGAGACCACACATCACTTGATTATTTTCGTCAAGATCCCAAACTAGTTTGCTAGACCTAAAGTGTCTCAACCCCACAAAGTCGTTGACGATTGTCCTCGTGTGCTCGTCGGCTACTTGGTATCTAGATGACACCTTATCATTCTTGTCTTTACATTCTTGTATAGTATATAGTTCTTGTACCCTCCTTGTTACCAATGGTAACTTGTGTAGTGGTGAACATAATCCGAGGTTCAAAGTGGATGGTTTAACCTCCACCTCATACTTGACATACATGACACTAGAGGTTACAAAGTGGATGGTTCATCCTCCCACCTCCTACATGATTATAATGGTATATATATAACTATATTATAATTCTAAAACCGAAACCTTGATAATGAACTTATAATCACCTATCAAGTTATTAAGTTTAACCCTAAAGTATGTAATTCCTTGTCACGATTCTAATAGGTCCCGAACCTATGAAATCACACCAACTCGTAAGAGTTACTATAGTGTCAAGAACGAGTGTTACAACTTAGTGAATACTTTCGTATCGTAATACTTTATCAAACTTATTTTTAATCATGCTTGAATACTCCTAATCTCCCGTTGAAACTCTATACTCATACGCCTCGTTTCCTCATGTAGGATAATTCGGCGTCATCCTCGAACCAACGTCTTCACGGATTTTCAAGTGTAGAAAAGACTTAGCAAAACCATGAGTACACTCGACCCACTTTGTTTGTAACACTTTTCGGGTGTAACATGTTTCCATATACAAAATCACGAACACTTAAACTTTATGACACACACAAACGATCCCATATACATGAAAGCTTTAATCTTATACTTGATGCTTGTCTTGGATATTCGTATTACTATGCTTTAGTCATTAACTATTTTTAGCCTTTGTTTGACATGCTTAGCGTTATAGGAATTCACGCATCCACCTCCATCGTGTTATTCGTGAGGTCATGTTAAAACATCGTGATTGCGTTAAGGGTTTGATTATTAGTATTGCATGCCTAGATATTGCTCTTGTATAGATTTGGTTGCCATGTGGATTGTTTAAACTTATTCGTATACGTATGCTATGCCTAAACTTGTGTACTCGCCTTTGCTTTCGCATTGACATTATTTTAAAACATGTTACAGGTTGAAGGAGATGATGCTATGAAAACAATATAGCAAGGACTAGATACACACAAATTTAGACGTTAGGTTTAATGTCGATGTATCAATTTTGTTATGACTTTGCAAATGTTATGTTGTTCTTTGTTTTGTTACATTGATGTATTTGATAATTCTTATGAAATGAAATATGGTTTAATTAATTATTGTCACTTAATAATGTTGTGAGCAATGCGCAATCTCGTTTTCGTCTCATCCCGATGTTTCCGCCATCGGTTGGGGTGTGACAGATTGGTATCAGAGCCATAACTATAGGGAATTAGGTAGAATTGCCATGTTCGAGCTAGTCTATAGTTCTAAGTACCCGTTTGACTATTCTTGATTATGCTTAAAACTTTATGCTTCCTACTTTGCTTCTCTCTTTCCTTTTGGTCTTAATACATATACATGGAGTGAAATCCAAACCTTGATGGAAAATTTCCAACTCAAACTCTAGTGGACCCTTACCAACGAATCGGAATTTGCTCTTCATTTGGTAAGTATCAACCACACTTAGGGTTTTGTTATTTTTCCCTTTTCCCTTTTTCTTTTTTTATTTGATTTCTTTTTTCTTTTTTTTTCTTTTCCTGTTTTTTATAATTTTTATTACTTTATTGTTTTTTTTCTTTTGTTTTTATTATTTTAATATTATAACAATAACATCATCTACGATAAGTATATGGTATCAGGTATTGGTACTAAATCGGTACCGATACCGAATTTACCAAACCTGGTACATTTTTATACCAATTCGATACCGTCTTTTGACATTTTCGGTACCGGTACAGTTCCGGTTTTTACCCTCAAATACTGGTATCGTACGGGTACCAAACCGGTGCCGTACTGGGTATATTCGGTACCAGTTCCTATTTTCCCCGAATTTTCGGTACCGGTGCTGGTACGGTACCGAATCAGTGTATTCGGTACCGGTACCACTTTTCAACGTTTTAAGTACCGGTTCGGTACCAAACGGGTACCGTGCTCATCCCTACCGTATCGTACCGAGTATATTCGTTGCCGGTACCTAATTTTGATGATTTTCGGGATCGGCACTTTCGGTGCCATTACCGGTACTGAGCTCATCCATATTTTAACGTGTTAGTACCGTAATAACTAAACTAAAAACAACTGAATTTTCAACGTGTAGGACGCGTGGGTCCTACTATTATATATTAGATTATTTAAAATCGTCTTTTAGGAGGGAGTGACTATCGTTACTACGTCACTTTTATCTATGTTTTGATATTCGGTATCTGCTTGCTGTTGCCGACACATGTTTTGCAGACACTGGATCCCCGCTGCAATGCGCGGGCGTATATCAACTAGTACACTTAAATAATAAAATCTATGAGCCTTTCAGTTTACATGGTGTCTTATTAAACTTCATGGTTGAAACCATATCGACTACCATGTTATGTTGACACCACTTACTTCAATCGAACGAGTACTACATGACTCATGTATTGACACGTTATTGTCACATTTTGCACTCTGTGTAAGCATATACATATAATGTGACAACTCTTGTCACGTTGGTACGTGGAACCACTTGAGCACCTCACACTCCAGACTAATGTGTCTACATCACCACAAACTACTATTATGGCATTTCTCTTTCAGAACATACTTCATTTATCATATCCTTTAATGATAATGATGTTCTTTATATATGTCAAATTTATTATTTTTATATTATATTTTTATATAATTAATAAATTACAACTCCTTAACTAATGAACTTTGAAACTGTTTGTTTTAAACACAGGTTTATATGTTTTAATTTGACAACCAAATTCTATTAGCTACATTGATTTTTTTTTGTTTTTAGTGGATAGTTATCATTTGCACCCACTCATCTTTCGGTTTGTTAATTTTTTCTATTTTTTTTTGTTTTTAGTGGATAATTTTCATTTCCACCCCTTCATCTTAAGGTTTGTTAGTTTTTTTTTCCTTTTTAATGATTTACACTACAACTACTCTTTGAACTTTAATTTTAATAAGATTATCATTTTGAGTTTTTAACGAGTTTTCTGTTAAATGAGTTGTTTTTATTTACGTTTCAACGAGAATTTTGTAACAATGTTTTTAAACCAAGCGGTTGTTTTAAACATTACTTAAACCATTTGGCTTTTTAAACTTTCGACGCTCATCTCTAAATACACCATTGCAAACGTGTTTTTTATCAACGTATAAACCAACCCGTTGTAATGCACGGTTGTCGTGTTTATCTAATACATATGTGTTTTAGTGTAAAGTTTGTTCAACTAGCTTGACTTTCGTATATAATATAACATAATTTTGCATGACTTTCGAATATACCGTCCCCCGTGATCTATGTAGCGTCACGTTCACGATTTGCTTATTTTTATGTGTGTTTCAAACCCGTCGCGGAGCGGGGGTGATAACCCACTAGTTAATCATATATTGGAGACTATAGTTGTTCTTGTCTTGTTATCAAGGTACAAGCTCTAATCATGATCGATGTCCTTACTAGTCGTATAAGTTTTCATTTTCGCCACAAAAGTTATAAAGTTTTAAATATTTTGCACATGAAGGAATAGTTTTACTCCTAGTGTAGTGGTTACCGAGCTGGCTCAAAAATAACATATATTTTATGTTTCCTCAAAGCGGTTGATATAACGAATGTTTGTATTGTAACGCACATCGAAAGGACACCAACTGAAGTAACAAGCCGGAATAGACCGAATTTCCGCAGCGGAAAAGGTTTTTATATATATATATATTATATTAATTTAATTTATATTTAACTTTACATGTCAATGACAACTCAACCAAGATAGGTTTGATTTGACCTGAACAGATGAACCACCTTTGTGTTCGACATTTGAATTGGATTGTTTTTTTTTTTTTTAATAAAATAAAACCTGCATCTTGGAGTTGGCAAACAGTCCCCCGTCAAACCAAAATAAATAAGAAAAAGAAAAAAAACCTAAAGAATAGAGTCAAAATAACTACTGTCACGGTGAAGCTGCATTCCATTATTTTAATTCAGCTGGTTAATCCAAAATGCATGCCGTGAAAATATAATAATATGTTCTAACCCAGATTAAATATAAGAAACACTTTTCCATGACACAATTTGAGAGAATATATATAATATATAAAAAAAATTAATTCAGCTGGTTAATCCGAAATGCATGCCGTGAAGATACAATAATATGTTCTAACCCAGATCAAATATAAGAAACACTTTTCCATGACATTAATGTGAGAGAATATATATAATATATAAAAAAAAATTAATTCAGCTGGTTAATCCGAAATGCATGCCGTGAAGACACAATAATATGTTCTAACCCAGATTGAATATAAGAAACACTTTTCCATGACACTAACGTGAGAGAAATATTATATATATATTATATATATATATATATATATATATATATATATATATATATAATAAGAAAACTAGAAAACTAACTAAAAAAGCTTAAAAAAGCATACAAAATTTTTACAATTTTTTTATAAAAATCGCTGCTTTTTATGTATAAAAAAATTAAAAAAAAACTTGTAGTGCACATGTGCACTATATGTGTACTGCACATGTGCATTATATGCTTGTTTTTATTTAAAAAAAGTTTTTTATATAATATATATAGCGATTTTTTATTAAAAAATCAGAAAAAAATTTGATATGTTTTTTTGGCTTTTTTAGTTAGTTTTTTGGTTTTCTCATTTAAACTAGTTTTCTCATGATCCATCCCCTATATATATATTATATATAAAAAATATTGAATCTACGTACTCCTTGAGGAAGCTGGTTGATTAAGTTTAACAACATTAGGAAAAAATATTTGCCATAAGAGGGGATAACTTGAAATATTCTAATAACTATATACTCTCAGAATTATCTAATGTATTCGATCTGCATGAAATAGTATATTAGTTTAGCTTTAGTCACATCTTTTGGTGTGAATTTAAAAAGTTGTTATTTGATTTTCAGAATTATCTAATTTCCAAAAATGAATGACGGCGCAACTTGTTGCTCGTCTACTTTCTGTTTTGATGTAATTTCGCAAGTTTGCTATATTTTAATGTAAACCATCCAAATTGATTTCCGAAAAAAAATAATAAAAATATTATGTAAGTAAAAAATGACTTGTTGGTTCTATCAATACATTATAATAAAACAAAATAAATTTATTATTTATCCACATGACAAGCTCTTATTGCCATCAGCATTGCAAATTCTCTCAAAATTTTAACACTATTCTCATTAAATCTTTTATCTATTAATAATTACAAAAAAATAAGTATAGTTAATTGATTTTATATTCTAATCAATTTGAATTTAATTATTAAAGAACGCATGATTTTTATTTGTATATATCCCATCAACACCAATAAACCATGTCAACAAATTTCAAGGTAATTCAAATTGGTTCTACCTTTAGCATTATACATTTTTCCTTACTATTAACATGTTTCCCTTTCGAATTTTTTATTGCGCTTCTCAATATTTGTTTCAATCATATCTTTAAATATTTAATTATTTTATCATATGTTACAGATTTCATTTGTATACTAATCCAACAATTTTCATATTGTAATTAAGTATTGTTGTAAATGCATCCTTATAACATGTCTGACAACTACATCATTAATGCATTTTCAGCTTTTAAAGAAGACGGAATATGGTATAACATGGACAAAAAGAGATTGACATGGACAAAAAGAGATTGGGTTGTTTTTTCTTGATCAAGAATAAGTACATTCTTTAATTTTGTGAATTAATTTTGAGACAAAAAATCATAACAATTGTCCCACATCATTTGATTAAGTTATACCATGATGTTAAAATGGTCGTTTTGTAAATTCTTTGAAACATTTCAAAACTAAAAATTTCAACTAAAATGACTACCCAAAGGACGAAAACTACATCGCAATTTGCACGGGTAAAAATATTGTAATTAACGAACAATCCAAGATGTCTCCGTTAATGATTGAGCCTCCTAAAGGATTTACATTGTAAACGTACTAATAAATATTTTTTCTAAACAGTTTCTTCTAGATTTCACGTAAGTCAATATTTATAGTTATAGATATACACATTATATTTATATCTTTTATGATATAATTTTTTTATTACTTTCACAACTTACTTCTATTGTACAGTAATCATGTGGTAGAAATGAAATTGTATGGAATAAAAAATATTTGCAATATATATACTCGATTAAATATAAAGCGAAAGTCTATTATATAGGCAACTTGTGTAAAGTTAATTCGATGGGACTCAAATATGTTATTTCTAATATAGGCATTTATGAAATGCTGAACATTTACAAATATCTACTATTGTTACTAATTAAATTTTTTTAATGCTATATGATTAGCCTTATAAACTTATATCTTAAATACTGGTTATTCTATTTGGTAGAGACATACGTTTCGTAGAGGGGAGGTCACATGTTCAAACATGGCCAAGATGAGTATTTTAGTATAATTTATGTAAAGTAGGGACACGAGTAGCATTTGACGTTCAACAACAACAACAATAATAAAGCTTAAAAGGGTTGTTCGCTATACAACATTGTATTATTATTAAAAATTAAACATCATATCATTTTATTTACTTACCCTTAATTTAGTTTTGCTGGTGTAATGATTAATCATTATTTAATATAATAACAATAAATAGATATAAAGGAAAATGTAACATTTTTTGGGTTTTCATACAATTGTGCATGTTTAAGTCCAGATAGCAACTAATAGTTTGTTTTAAAAGTAGAGTTTCTACAACAAAAATATTATACAGTGGATTTATTTAATAGTAGTATTAAGTTGAATCTATAAAAAAAATCTAATTACTTTAAAAAATAGTAATGTGCTTTATATTATTGGAGCCTGAACTAAACATTATTAATGTAAATCTTTTTGCAAAGCTAAAATTTAAAGAAATATGATAGATTTGAATAAACTGAACTAACGTTATGAAAAAGATTTGACTATAAATTAAAATTTCCAACTGAAAATAAGGTATGCCACCTAAAAGTAACTATTAATGTATAACTCTATAATTATAAATTTTTAGTGAATAATATTTCTATTTTAGTATATACCTACCAAAGTTATTTGAAACTTTTTAAATCAATCAAATAATATTTAAAAAAAAAAACGATTGTGATTACCTGCTAATCATTATACCAGGAAAAGAAACAAAATTTTCATGAATAACTATATTTATAAAGTCATTATTTAATCTTTCCATAACTAGTCACAAATTACTACTGTCTTTACAAGAAAAATATTGTCTTTAATATTAAAAAAAAGATGAAAAACTTATAACAAAAACAAAAAATGTGGTATATAAGGAAAATCTTTAATTTTGCTTATGTGTTTGTGAATTAATCGTAATTTTAACTTTTGCAGATTTATTTATTTTTTTTCATTTCAAAAACTCATTTACAGACTTATAAATTATATATTTCAAATTGTATAACCCATGTAGCATACAAAGATTTAATTATTTATATTTTTAATTTATTATATATACTATAATTTGCAATACAAATGTGCTTCATGTAGTTGTACCATGTGCATAAAGTGAGTTTTTTTGCTATGTTGTACGTTGTATTATGGTGGTTGTACAATCTGGCTTTTTTAAAACCATTGGAGTTGTAAAGTTTAAATGGTTTTTAATAATTTCCAAAACGTACGACCTCGCCGTCTCATCGGATCTGGTCTGTATCAAGCACGTTATGGTGTCTTCTAGTTTTTGGTTGCCAAGTTTTGGGTTTGGGGTTTTAAAACCTCAATGATATGACATTCTTGAACCAGAGGTGTGTAGCGAAACTTCAAAGGGCTATGATGGTTTTGGCTGAGCTTCTATTATTCGCCTAGAAACTATGCACTTAAGGTGTTTGAGGAAATGAAACATGGTGTCTTTTAGTGCTTGGTTGTCATGTTTTGTATTTGGCGTTTTAAGATCTCTATTATTTGATATTCTTGAAGCTATGATTTGTAGGCAAGCTTATATGGCTATGTGGTTTTTCCTGAGCCTGTATTGTTTGCCTATAAACTGTACACCTAAGGTATTTTATATAATGCTTTCATTGATACTTAATTTGTTGTGGTCACCGGTTAATTGATTGAGGCTTTGTGGGTTGTACGTTTGACTTGTTGGTCATTCTTTTTCTGTTCTAATCTGGGTTGTTCGGTTTTTGTTGGATGGGTACGATTGTTTCTAAAGCGATGATGATATACGTCTTCTTGGCATGGCATCTGAGATCGCTTGAAACAAATAACCAAATGCAGCCATGATTCTGAGCTTTGAAATCAAAAGTTTAGTTTATAAAGTGTGACATTTTAATCTTTTTTTTTTTTTTTTTTTGTGTTTTGTAAAGGTTGTTCGTATACAAAACAGATCATTTGAACATGTTTCCTCATCTTTCTGTTTGTTATCATATACAAAAGGTTTAGGTTTGGTTAGGTTTTCAATGATCGGTAAAAGAGGGTAATTTATGATCATTTATGAGATTTGAAAAGGTTTGGAATTCATTGATTAATTTGGTTAGGGTTTTTGGTTATGTTTAGGTTTTGATTGATTTTTAAACATATTATTAAACCCCCTTCATCAGCAAGCAACTAAAGAAGGGGCAGTTATAGCCACCAACGGAAAAGGAACAAAACAAACGACACTGCACAAAACCACAATTACATCACATCTCAAAACAAACTCCAATTTTGGGGCGAGGCATCACTTAACTTCGACACAGAGGAGTCCCCAACGATTCAAATGTAGCCTCCAATAAAAAAATAAGATAATTTGCTTATCGTAAGAAAAAAGATTATAACTCAAACACTGTAGAGGATATTCTATAATTTAGATTTGAAGGAGAATGCAACCCATAATAATGCATGTGGAACAGTTTTCATGTGCTACTAACCAACAACCAAGTGGAATAGTAAGATGGATATGAAATGGGCATGTGGAATAAATTCTCATTTGCAACAAACGAGGGTTACACAGATTTTAACTTATGGTTGTCGTTTGTAGTTGTATACAACAAATCGCAATCGAGTCGCTATCGAGTTACTTAAGTTTCTAGTCGCGTTTCTATGACGCCTCACCGCAACGCGCGTCGGGTAAATTTCTAGTTATAAATATAAAGAACTATTTTTTAATTTACTAAAACCACAACTAAAAACCAAGGGAGGCCACCTTTTTAAACCCTCGACCATCATCAAGGAGGTGGTGTGGTTGCTTATGTTTGCCAACAACTATAAAAAATGTTCATTGCTTCAAGTGGGTTCTCCATAGCCTATGGTGGTGGTGTAGAGGCTTTTTGTCATTTGTCAAAATCGGTTGTTCCAAATGTTGTCCCGTTTTAATGAAATAATCGAGTCGATTAGAAAATGTTAGGTTCGTATTAATGAAAGTCATAATTTGTATGATGATAAAGTTGTAACTGAATTAATATGATAAAAGATTATAAAAGTAAAATTTTCAAATAATAAATGAAATTAGGGCAGGATCAAACATCGCCATGGCTCAAACCTAACAAACAACCATTATTTAATCCAGCTTCGATTCTGATGTTTTATGGTAGTTTAGAAACAAAATCAAATATATCAGTTACGCAATGGTAAACGGTAGGTATGGTTCAGCATTCAAAAATTCATGTGTTTGGTTTTTGACCATAAACTTATACCACAACCTTCAAATATTCATTGTCTAGGTTATGATTTGAATTCATAGTGTGATTTTTATACCAATGGGTTACTCCAATTAACTCTTTAGGGTGTTTAATATGTTTCTTTTGTTGCCTTATCTTTCAGGGGTAAAAGCTTTTGATAGTGGACGTTGAAAGTCGAGTATTAAGTTATGTATATCTTATGTTTGAACATAGTCAATCATTTGGTTTTTTTTGTTAATTACTCTTGACAATTAGTAAGCTAGTTTCCTAACGATTTTATAGATAATTAACTCTCGCCGGAAAACTTCTGAAAGTTCCCAATTCTCGCTGTGAAACGATATAGCCTTTTAAACCTTCTGGTAATTCTTGTTCAGTGCTTCAATTCCGCATCTAGCTAATCAAAATTGTTAATCTGTCCGCTCAGACGAAATCCGTAAAAACAGAGCCGACGACTTCGCCGGAATTCTGAGATAGATCATTTCTCCGGTATGTTTACTTCCGAAATCTTCACTGCCATTTCATTTTAGTCATTTGAATGTTTGTCAATCGAATTAAACAAGAAACAGTAGAGTAATCGTAGTCTGTGATATTGTCACGAGAAGATGAAGTTAGTTGTTTATAAGTTTAATATAAATTGGATATTATCTCGGGTTAGACACACAGTCCAGCGGTGGACTGTGTGCGCACATATATCACACGCCGCGAGTTCGATCCTTGACACACACGTATGCTCCGTAATAAAGATGTTTTCTTTTTCTAACTGAACCGGATTAACTCATTGAAGATGTTAAGTATAATAAAAATCGGTATATTAACCAAGTTAGACACACAGTCCAGCGGTGGACTGTGTGCAATACTAACCCACAGGTCCCGGGTTCGAGACTGTTACACACTCGGTTTGATGATTAAAACCCTTTTTAAAAATAAAAGAATTTTGAATAAACTAAAATAGTATATAAATATAATTAAAAACAGAATTATTTCGGGTTAGACACGTAGCTCAGTTGGTAGAGCTGCGTGCACGCGTACGGGAGGTCTCGGGTTCGAGCCTTACCCGGCGCACACTTACACTTTAGCAAACCGGTCAAACGGTCAACAGTCCCGGTCAACGGTCAATGGTCAACGCAAAAGTCAACATTTTTTTATATTTTTATTTATTTATTTAATTTAAAAATCAATTAAAAATACTTAAAAATAATGTTTTTAAAGATAGAAATAGCCTTAAACTCACAAAAATATATATAAAAATCTTATTAAAATTATTAATAAAATCCATTCATTTACCATATTTCCCGTTATTATTTAGGTTAGTTAAGTCTCGTCGATCAATCCTCCAAACTCGTGCGCATTTCATCATCTTCAACCGAACGCACCCAATGTGAGTGAATCTCTACAAATTCCCCGTTTTAATCACGTTTTTGGGGTGTATCATGTGTCGTACCATTTATTATATTTAAATCATTGTGCATACATTATATCCATGAACAAATGTGTATTCAACTTGTATCAACTGTTTGTGTGGTTATTGTTTAGATTTAATTTATCATTTTCAGTACATACATTATCATAGGCCGCCGCTCCCCATTACATTATGAGCGTTGAGCTGTTCCCCATTACATTATGAGCGTGAACCGGGCGTTGTCAACATACGATCGGCTCCGTTTGATTGAGCCTTGATCGCACAGACATTCATCATAGGCCGTCCGTTCCCCATTACATTATGAGCGTGAACGTGACGTTGCCAACATATACAGTTTCATTCATGTTATATATTCATGCAAGTTGATATGTTATTGTATGTTATTGTTTGTTGTTGTTATTGTTATTGTATGATTATTTACATTTGCTCACATATGACTATTGCACAATTTTTCCATGATAAAGATAATAAGAAATCAATAATAAATGTTTATCTAACAAGGTTCACTCGCCAACTTATGTTGACCCAAAAGCCCCTATTTTTACACATGATACAGGTGATCCAGCTGCAGCAAGAAACACATAGGATTGGCTTAGAAGAATAAACTGGTTTAGAGCTTGGATTGTTTAGTTGATTATTTTCTTTGTATTTGTATGAACATGTTTGGAATATTGAGGATGTAATTTTGACTTAAATAAATATGAAACATATTAGTAAATATCATGAGCTTTGGTGATAACCCAATTATGCCCCGACTCTTATTCCGCTGCAGGTCGGGGTGTGACAGATTGGTATCAGAGCCATGACTATAGGGATATAGGATAGGTTATTAGACCCTTAGAGTCTATACTATAGTTGATTAGAAATTTTTAAGATTTTTTGTGTGGTTACATGCAAAATTCATGATGTTTATATGTTTTATGTTTAATGTTACATTCAATGTTATGCAAGCATGTTCATAAATACATATTATTATATAATGCCTATCATGAATCATATTCTCATAACATATCATATCCATGAGAGCACACATCACATCATTTTCATGATTATTTTACAATGATTTTTGTATTTTCAAATCACATCAAAGTGAGTTCTCATGACGGGCATGTAGTAACTGGAAGGGTACAAGTACCGGTAGTCGGAACGTCCTGTCTAGGCTTGGCATTCGTATAAATCCAAAATAAAGGACCAGTTTGCCTACCTGGGGACTAACGATGAGAGTAAGAAGTACCTATTAGGCCAAAGCATGCTATACCAAACGTCGTGTGAGCTAACCCTACTTTGAGTTGTCATTGTGTTACACCTGGACACATTCCGACCATACATCTCGTAAACATATTTCATGGTTTTCATTCGGGGATGCGAGTGTTAAACCGCCAATACTAGTGTGAATCCTACCAAGCCAATAGTCATGGGGGCCCACATGACTATACAGGTGAAGGTATGTGGGACATTTGAGGCCCAACATGAGCAAACCCAGACATCCTATGGATGTAATTGCATTATTGATATTTATGTTATTTTCATTTTCTTTAAGACACATGACACCTAAAAAGACTCCATAAACTCACAATCTTCTTATGTATGTTCCTGTAGATGTCGGCTAGGCAACAACGAGGGGGTAGAAAATCAGGAAGGTCACACGAACGCTTGGCCACTCAAATCGCAAAACAAATGGCGCGGTACTTCCTGACATTGTGGTTCAAGTACAACAAGCTCTCGCCACAAATCCCACCAATCCTCCCCAGCAAGAAGACCAAACATCGGCAACCCTCCTACCAACAAGTGCTCATATAAACATTTCAAGTCTTGCGATCCTCCGAAATTTGAAGGGACCGAAGGTGTCACTGCTCTCCTCCACTGGTTTGAGGAAATGGAAAACACCTTCTCAACTGCGATTGTCCGAGGATCGCAAGGTACGATACGCAACCGGGAGACTATTTGGGGTAGCTCTTACCTGGTGGAATACTGAAAAGGGTAAGAGAGGAATCGAAGATGCAATGGCCTTAACGTGGGAGGAGTTAAGGGAAATCATGACGAGACGTTTCTGTCCTAGAAGTGAGATTAAAAAGTTAGAGGACGAATTTCATTCACTGAAGCAAAAGGAGGGAGATCATACTTCCTACAACAAGAGGTTTTTAGAGTTGAACCAGATGGTCCCTAACTTGTTCACACCAGTTTACCGTTTAGTCGAGCATTATATTAGAGGTCTTCCCTCGAAAATTCAAGATTCAGTTCTCAGCACTTCGCCAGCAACACTTGAAGCTGCTATGGAACTAGCTACTGAACTGACCGAGAATCAAATTCGCAACGGTAAATTTAAAGAGGAGAAAAAGAAAGCCCCCATTGAGGGCCAAACTTCAAACCATTCCACCTCCTCCTCTAAGTTTGCTAACAAGAGGAAACGTAACACCAGAAACTTCGCTGTCACACAAACCAATTACCCTATCCCTGCTGCACCCATTACCCAAGTTGCCCCTCACCTGCACCATATAAAAGGCCATACTCTGGCCCGTTACCAAAATGCAACCGTTGCCAATACCATCACTTTCCTGATCATCCCTGCCAACATTGCACCGGCTGTGGTCGCGCAGGTCACACTGTTCAAACCTGTCGCATACCTCAGCGAACGAACCGCCACCAGCCCTCAACTCAAACCCACCATCAAATAATGGGTCAAGCCCAACAACCCTTACTACTACCACCTACCCAACATTTAGCCCAATCATACTACCAACCCAACTATCCCATGGTGCAACCTATGCGGGCTTGCTACAATTGTGGAGACCCAAACCACTTCAGAAACACTTGTCCACGTTTGGTGAACATTATACATGCTCAAGCCAAGCAAATCCAGTGAATCAAGCTAACCAAGCTCCTCCACCTGCAAGAGGAAGAGCTTTCAACATCAACGCTAATCAGGCTAGAGCTGACAGCAATGTGGTTAAAGTTACGTTCCTTATCAATGGTAGTTATGCATCCATGTTGTTTGATACTGGCGCGGATAAAAGTTTTGTGTCCTTAGAGTTTGAACCCATCCTAAACCAAATTCGTGATAAGCTCATGGAATCCATAACAGTAGACATTGCTGACGGGAAACCGATCTCATTAAACTCTATTATACGAAATTGTACTCTCACCTTAAACGATCACAACTTTCCAGTTGACCTCATTCCTATGAAGTTGGGAAGCTTTGACATTATAATTGGTATGGACTGGCTCAGCCAACATCAGGCTGAGGTTGTATGTCGTGAAAAGTTTATACGCATTCCTCTTGCAAACGGTCAGACTCTACGAATCTTTGGAGAAACCTCATCGAAAGGGCTCAGATTAATGTCCTGTCTTCAAGCTCGAAAATATCTCCGCAAGAATTATGTCGCATTTTTAACCCATGTCGTCAAAAAGGGAACCATGGAGAAGAAACTTGAAGACATCCCAGTAGTAAAAGATTTTCCGCAAGTTTTTCCTGACGACATTTCAGGACTTCCTCCCGTGAGAGAAGTCGAATTTCGCATCGATCTTATACCTGGTGCTACACCAGTTGCATAGTCTCCTTATAGGTTAGCCCCCTCTGAAATGCAAGAGCTAGCCAGTCAATTGCAAGAGTTGACTGACAAAGGATTTATACGTCCTAGCTCCTCGCCTTGGGGTGCACCTGTTCTTTTTGTGAAGAAGAAAGATGGAACGTTTCGCATGTGCATCGACTACAGAGAACTCAACAAGTTAACGATCAAGAATCGCTTTCCATTACCCCGCATTGATGATCTTCTTGACCAACTTCAAGGCGCCAGCTGTTTTTCAAAAATCAACCTTCGTTCTGGTTATCATCAACTCAGAGTACATGAAAAACACGTCCCAAAGACCACCTTCCGAACTCGTTATGGTCATTATGAATTCATGGTCATGCCATTTGGTTTAACCAACGCTCCAGCTGTCTTCATGGATCTAATGAACAGAGTCTGCAAACCCTATCTTGATCGTTTTGTTATAGTCTTCATCGACGACATCCTCATTTACTCAAAGTCTAAGTCTGATCATGAACGGCACCTTCGACTCATCCTTACACTCTTAGAGAATGAAAAGCTTTACGCCAAATTCTCCAAATGAGAATTCTGGTTAAAAGAGGTACAATTCTTTGGACATGTCGTCAATGACAAGGGAATACATGTCGACCCCTCAAAGATCAAAGCAGTACAAGAATGGCAAGCGCTACGTACACCAACCGAAGTAAGATCATTCCTTGGTTTGGCTGGTTATTATCGCCCATTCATTTCAAATTTCTCCCGCATTGCTGTACCACTCACGGCTTTAACTCATAAAGGAAAACCCTTCATATGGGGACCCAAACAAAAAGAAGCCTTCCAAACCCTTAAACAAAAACTCTGTGATGCACCAATTCTCACTCTTCCTGAAGGTTGTGATGACTTCGTGGTTTATTGCGACGCGTCAGGGCAAGGACTAGGCTGTGTTCTAATGCAAAGAGGAAAGGTGATAGCTTATGCTTCTAGACAACTCAAAACTCATGAGAAGAAACTACACCACCCACGACCTAGAACTTGGAGCCATTGTGTTCGCTCTTAAGATATGGAGACATTATCTCTACGGTACTAAGTGTGAAATATACACTGACCACAAGAGTCTTCAACATATCTTCAACCAAAAGGAGTTAAACATGAGGCAACGAAGATGGGTCGAACTCCTTAATGACTACGACTGTGAAATTCGATATCACCCTGGCAAGGAAAATGTGGTGGCCGATGCACTCAGTCGAAAGGGTTATGCGAACTCCATTCGTCTTCTATGTTCGCAAATCATAACCGACATCAAAGATCAAATTCGAGAAGCCCAACATGTTTCAATAACTGAAGACGACGTACGAAAGGAGCTGTCCTGTGGAGCTGAACTTAAAATTGAAACTAAAGCTGACGGTATTCTGTACTATCTAGATCGTATATGGATTCCTGACCACAACAACCTTCGTGAATTCCTTATGAATGAGGCACACAAAACACGATACTCTATACACCCAGGAGCCGACAAGATGTATCAAGACCTTCGATACACCTACTGGTGGCCTGGAATGAAAAAGGATATTGCCGTTTTTGTTTCCAAGTGCCTTACATGTTCCAAGGTAAAAGCTGAACATCAAAGACCCTCAGGACTTCTGGTCCAACCTGAAATACCTGTATGGAAGTGGGAAAACATAACCATGGACTTCATTACCGGGTTACCTCGCACTTCTGGTGGGTATGACACTATATGGGTAATCATTGATCGTCTTACAAAATCATCTCACTTTATTCCAATCCGCAGAGATTTCAAGAACGAGAAGCTAGCTCGTATCTACATCAGCGAAATCGTAAGCCGACATGGTGTACCATTAAGCATTATTTCAGATCGTGATGGTCGTTTCACTTCACGAACAAGGCAGGCCGTACAAGCCGCGTTGGGTACACGATTAGACCTCAAGGGAAATTGGGACGCTCATCTACCATTGGTTGAATTTTCGTACAACAACAGCTATCATTCAAGTATCGGCATGGCACCTTTTGAAGCTTTATATGGTCGTAAGTGTCGATCTCCAGTATGTTGGCACGAAATTGGGGAAGCTCAAATCACCGGTCCAGAATTGATTCAAGAAACCACATACAAGATCCATCAAATTCGAAACAATCTTCTAGCGGCTCAAAGTCGTCAAAAGAGTTATGCAGATAAACGACGAAAGCCTTTGGAGTTTAACATTGGTTATCATGTACTTTAAAAGTATCACCGTAGAAGGGAGTAGTTCGTTTTGGCAAAAAAAGGCAAGCTAGCACCACGCTACGTAGGACCTTTCAAGATACTCGAAAGAGTAGGACCTGTAGCATACAAGCTTGATCTACCAGAAGAACTCAACAGAATTCACCCCACGTTCCACGTATCAAACTTGAAGAAGTGCCTCGCTGATGAGAACCTCCATATTCCTCTGGAAGATATTCAGATTGATGAATCTATGCATTTTATTGAAAGACCAGTAGAGATCATGGACTTCGGAGAAAAACGTCTACGACGAAGTCGCATTCTAATTGTTAGGGTACGCTGGGAGTTGAAACGGGGACCTGAGTTTACTTGGGAACGTGAAGACTCAATGCGCGAAAAATACCCGCATCTTTTTCCTACTAGTGCTACTTAAATTTCGGGACGAAATTCCTAAAAGTAGGGGATACTGTAACATTTGTCAAAAATGGGTTTTCCAAACCCGCTTCGTTTGTAATCGAATATCAAGTTATAAATGTTTCGTTGCGTATTTATGTTGATTTTAATTTTGAACGATGCATAATTAATAAACAAACTAGAATATAAAGCTATAATTGATAAAAAGTAAAAATAAAATAAATAAAATGAAAAACAGGCTGCCGGGACTCGAACCCGGGTCAGCCGGAAAGGCTCAACGACTTAACACGCACACTTATAACCACTCCGCCACTTGAATGTTTTCTGTTAGTTCTAGGAATCAATTAAATCTTATGTTCAACCATGAATCAACCGGTATACGCCAACTGTAACCGTAATCGGTTTCCAAACGTCCAAAAACGTTTGAGTGTTCGCGGTTTTCTGACAATAACCGATACACCGACACCTTCAATCAATTTAGTCTTGAATGGATTTGAATTCATGTGGTGATCGGTTTTAATAACCGAAAATCTGCACTTCCTGAATTACTCCAACCATAGCCCCCTCTCGCGACTCAAACTCATCTGCAGAACTTCAATTTCACTTTCGCTCTACTTTCAGTTCGTCGGAAAAGCTTTTTGAACTCGCCGGACTTTCGCCGGAAAACCGTGTCTTCCATCAAATTAGTAAGTCTCTCAATTCTTTCATCGTCTATCAGTTGTTAAGCTTTTGCCAACTCAAACCTTCAATCAGAATCAGTTTCAGACGATGATATCGGATAATTAACTCTCGCCGGAAAACTTCTGAAAGTTCCCAATTCTCGCTGTGAAACGGTATAGCCTTTTAAACCTTCTGGTAATTCTTGTTCAGTGCTTCAATTCCGCATCTAGCTAATCAAAATTGTTAATCTATCCGCTCAGACGAAATCCGTAAAAACAGAGCCGACGACTTCGCCGGAATTCTGAGATAGATCGTTTCTCCGGTATGTTTACTTCCGAAATCTTCATTGCCATTTCATTTTAGTCATTTGAATGTTTGTCAATCGAATTAAACAAGAAGCAGTAGAGTAATCGTAGTCTGTGATATTGTAACGAAGAAGATGAAGTTAGTTGTTTATAAGTTTAATATAAATTGGATATTATCTCGGGTTAGACACACAGTCCAGCGGTGGACTGTGTGCGCACATATATCACACGCCGCGAGTTCGATCCTTGACACACACGTATGCTCCGTAATAAAGATGTTTTCTTTTTCTAACTGAACCGGATTAACTCATTGAAGATGTTAAGTATAATAAAAATCGGTATATTAACCAAGTTAGACACACAGTCCAGCGGTGGACTGTGTGCAATACTAACCCACAGGTCCCGGGTTCGAGACCTGTTACACACTCCGGTTTGATGATTAAAACCCTTTTTAAAAATAAAAGAATTTTGAATAAACTAAAATAGTATATAAATATAATTAAAAACAGAATTATTTCGGGTTAGACACGTAGCTCAGTTGGTAGAGCTGCGTGCACGCGTACGGGAGGTCTCGGGTTCGAGCCTTACCCGGCGCACACTTACACTTTAGCAAACCGGTCAAACGGTCAACAGTCCCGGTCAACGGTCAATGGTCAACGCAAAAGTCAACATTTTTTTTATATTTTTATTTATTTATTTAATTTAAAAATCAATTAAAAATACTTAAAAATAATGTTTTTAAAGATAGAAAATAGCCTTAAACTCACAAAAATATATATAAAAGTCTTATTAAAATTATTAATAAAATCCATTCATTTACCATATTTCCCGTTATTATTTAGGTTAGTTAAGTCTCGTCGATCAATCCTCCAAACTCGTGCGCATTTCATCATCTTCAACCGAACGCACCCAATGTGAGTGAATCTCTACAAATTCCCCGTTTTAATCACGTTTTTGGGGTGTATCATGTGTCGTACCATTTATTATATTTAAATCATTGTGCATACATTATATCATGAACAAATGTGTATTCAACTTGTATCAACTGTTTGTGTGGTTATTGTTTAGATTTAATTTATCATTTTCAGTACATACATTATCATAGGCCGCCGCTCCCCATTACATTATGAGCGTTGAGCTGTTCCCCATTACATTTATGAGCGTGAACCGGGCGTTGTCAACATACGATCGGCTCCGTTTGATTGAGCCTTGATCGCACAGACATTCATCATAGGCCGTCCGTTCCCATTACATTATGAGCGTGAACGTGACGTTGCCAACATATACAGTTTCATTCATGTTATATATTCATGCAAGTTGATATGTTATTGTATGTTATTGTTTGTGGTTGTTATTGTTATTGTATGATTATTTACATTTGCTCACATATGACTATTGCACAATTTTTCCATGATAAAGATAATAAGAAATCAATAATAAATGTTTATCTAACAAGGTTCACTCGCCAACTTATGTTGACCCAAAAGCCCCTATTTTTACACATGATACAGGTGATCCAGCTGCAGCAAAAACACATAGGATTGGCTTAGAAGAATAAACTGGTTTAGAGCTTGGATTGTTTAGTTGATTATTTTCTTTGTATTTGTATGAACATGTTTGGAATATTGAGGATGTAATTTTGACTTAAATAAATATGAAACATATTAGTAAATATCATGAGCTTTGGTGATAACACAATTATGCCCCGACTCTTATCCCAATTCAAAAACCAAACAATATCATCTCATTTTTCTCCTTAATAAACCCAAGAAGTTCATCCACCATCTCTTCCCACGACCGTCGCTAAAACAAGTAACACAACACCACCATCGCCGCAACTAATATTCATTATGACTACTGTAGTTATCTTTCTTTTTTGACTGATGACGAGAATGAGATCTACTTTTCCGGCCACCGACTCCGCCACTAACCACCATAACCGTATTCAACTTCTCCATCTTCATCTTCTTCATCGCTGCCTCCTACGATGCCAACACCTCCCTCACCGTAACTCCAGCCACCGTCCTCTCACTACCACCACCGCCTTTCAACACTCTCCTCCTAAACCTCTCTTTCAACACCCCTAGCTTTTTCATCTCTGGTACCATGCTATGTCAGTCGCCTTTATCTTTTCTGGATCCCTAGGACAATGCGCCCGCTGCAGATAAAGTACGCCTTTTTCATAAAGGACAATGGCATATAGCTACCGTTAAGCCGGAGCATTTGTCGTTGAACGGATTATCATATTCGTTGAGGCGATATGGTGGTTTGTTGTTGATGAATGATAAAGTGTATGTTGGTGGTGAATGACAGGGGCATTGTTGAGGGTGAATTGGGATGAGATGGAAGAAATTGAGCTCCATTTAAAAGAGGTGTAGAATTTGTGGCGCAATCACCGGTGGAGAAACACAATCATTACGTTTTTGAATTGTGAGTTTAGTAGACATTGTATACTATGTTCGATCATTGCGTTTTTTGAAACACAATTTATTATGTTTTATTCAATTGCATTTTTGGATTTTGTTTGATAAAACAAAATGATAAAACACAGTTTATTCTGTTTTTAGTCCATTACGTTTTGAAATTACGATTTAATTTGATATTCATTGTGTTATATTGGGTTGTATTATCCATTGCGTTTTACGCATATGAGTTTTCGAATTTTTGTTATAAGTATAGAAAGAGTATAGTTGCTTTAAAAATAAAAAAAATGCTTGTTTTTATGGTATAATTATTTAAAAATAATAACGTTGAATAAAAAGTTATTAACATTTAAAAAATGAAAAAAGTGGAAAAGAGAGAGAGAGAAAATAATTTTGAATAGACCATAATACCCCATCAAAACCAGTAGCCATCTATTTTACGATCTAGTGGTTAGGATGACTTTTTAGTCTTTATATGAAAAACCAACTTCCTATTATCACCCACGTAAACCCTTACATGGTATCGTGACTTAAAAATATTTCACAAATACGAAAGGATGTCGTTATATCTCCTTGCTGCACGTGTTTGGTATGAATGCGATAAATGAAATTTAAGCTATAAAAGACCATTTTGAGAAGTATGTTAACAACTTTGTGCAAGTGATACTTTTATTACAATAAGATTTAATAGGTTGAGCCACGTGAGTTAAGGATACATTGATGGATGGGTGTAGGAATGTGATTTATATGTGTCTAATGTCTAATCTTTTTACATATTTTATTGTTTTTTATGTGTGGAATTGGGTAACTATGAGAAAATGATGTTTTGCAGGTTAAACACGAAGATTGGATGTGTTTTGGGGGAATCTAATGGATTGAAAATGAAGATATTAGAAGATGGTATGATAGAGGGCTGAATTACGAAGATGTGGGCGAAAACGGTGAAAACGGAGCTAAAATGAAGAAGTTATGAAGAACACAGTTTTGGAAGGAATCAGTCAACCACAAGCTACGGTCAGTCAACCATAAGCTACGGTCCAGTAAAACAAAAGAACAATAGGTGTAGACCGTAACCTACGGCTCTGAGCCGTAAGCTACGGCGGTAATCAACAAAAAATGTGTGAAACCTTGTGTTTGAAGGTATAAAAAGGATTTTTAAAACCCTAATCAAACATACACTTTTGGGGATCAAAGGCTCAATTTTGGGCACTTTTCACCTGCAACCATCATCATTCTTACCGAATTGAAAATCAAGATCATGAATTCAACCGTGAATCAAGCTATTGAAGATCAATCGAACGATATGAGCGGCTAATCTCTTTGTGGTTTCCTCCTAATGGAGGATATGTTGTAAGTGAACTAGGTTTATGTGTTTGAACTCTTGTTAGAATCTGATAATCTAAGCATTCGAAACTTTTTACCAGCTGATTTGGTTTGACTGATTGTAAACGATTGTTTTTGCTTTAATTCTTAATTCGAACTCATTCAATTCCCAAGATTTCTAGTAATTGGGAAACATTTGATAAGGGTTAGGGTTATAATTTGCAATTGATAATTCATATGATAACCTTTTATTGTTTTACAATCAAAGTAAGTAGTCTTTGAATATCAAAACCAGTTAATTAGATTATACAATTATGTCTATGTAAGAACCAAAGTTTGCTTTGAATATGAAATCCGGAGGAACCATTGTTTCCTCCAATTTTTTACAAACTTGTTTTCTTATTAGTTTTTAGTTAATCAAACAAACCAATCACCAAGTTTAAATCTTTGCAATTAGTTAATCAGTACTTAATTCCAAATACTTTCCACCAGACTCCTCTGGATTCATACCCTGCTTACCCTAGCTATCTAGGTTAATTAGGTTTTTGCATGACCCGTTCGACAGTCATCAAAATGGCGCCGTTGCCGGGTAGTCGTTCGCAAAGTGTTTTGTGTTAAGTGTCTTTTAGAAAATAGTTTAAAAAAATCCAAAAATAGAGTTATTTTTTTTGTTCAGAATTGCGAATGGTTTCTTGTCTGTGTTGTGCAGGTGTGTCTGTACGTGCATGCATCATACTCGGAAGTCTGGGAAGTCTTCACCGCTAGTATTTGATCCAGAAATCGAGAGAACCGTTCGGCAAACCCGAGTTTTGCACCGACGAAACAAAATTTTGCAATCACAAACACCAACCCTCCAATTGATGGAGAACTCAGCGAATCCAGATAAGCAAATCCCTTCACCAACTTAATTCTCACAAACTCCGACACCCATCCATCATATATATTTCATACATAGAAGATGTGTTTTTTTTCCTCTCATGATATTAGAGAACTTACACAAAACAATTGAGATGAAATATCACATATGAAGTGCTCTATCAATTATCTAAGTGAGCTTTGGAATTGTCAATTGAAACAAGTAGCTATCATTGATATATTTATTTCATTGTAACATCCGATATTTTTTATCTCATTTATAAAACATCACGGGTTATTAATTTTGCATCATTTTTAATTTTATTCGATGAAATTATTTAAAACAATTTTTGTAAAACTTTATAAAAATAAACATACAATTATAGTCTTCGATAATATATAAAAGAAATAACGTTAAAAAAACTAAATCAAAAGTTTGAAATTTGTATTGTAAAATTTATAAACCATAGGGATCTATTGTGCATAAATCTCAAACTTTCAATTCGAAAAAAAAAAAAGAAAAAAAAAGAAAAACGAAACTGCGTTTTCGGTGTCCTTCTCCGGCTTGTCCAGCGCGAATTCCGGGCACTCCGGAATTCCTCTAATCCGTTCGTTCTACACGTTCTTTTGGCAATTAAGCCGTATCTCCACCCGTACACATCTAAAACCCGAAGCTTATCCCAAGATTCGTTGCAACATTGTTTATCCGATAATCATGAAATCCGAGAATACAAATCCTCATCGTTATCCGAAAATACATAAACCATCCCAACGGCTACATGGCCATTTCAAACGGCTAAAACCGGCTCCAGCGCTTTACAACGGTAGGAACCAGGTGGAAACTAGGCATTAATCGGGTAAGGTAGGAATCGGGTCGGGTAGTAGCCGGTTTTTGAAAAAAAAAAGGTAGAACCGGGTAGAAACAATCGGGTATAGATGGGTCGGGACCGGTTCCTCCTACTACCGGGTAGGAACCGGAACTGGTTCCGGGTCGGATATGCCAAGTCGGGTCTGAAATTGGTTATTTTGTGCACCTCTAGCTAGAATACTTTCTTTCCATCTTGAGGGTCGGTGGGGGATCTGGAAAATCATTATAGGGGCAACGTTTCATAAAAGGGGCCATGAAATCGGAAAAAAATCAATTTTTTTCAAAATTTACATTACCGTCGAAACATTAAGGGGAGCAGCGGAGGTTACCCCTTCTAACAAGGTAGATCGCCCCTGTAAAAGGTTTTAATATAATGACCATAAGTCCATAAAGCCCGTAGGCTTTTATTCCATGTCTTATTTTCCAAGTCCCTTTATTTCATTGACCATAAGTCCATAAAGTCCGTAGGCTTTTATTTCATGTCCTATTTTCCAAGTCCCTTTATTTCATTAAAATTTTAGGATGTTATAATATGACTACACATGGTTGGTAACTTTGTAGCTAAAAAATGACACTATATAATCGTATTGGGTTATTGTATCATAGTCCATAAGGTATCACCGGGCTTAAGGACCGTGGTAGTTAACATGAAAGTTGTGTTGGTTAGCCACTTAAAAAGTATGAGGTAAATTTAGTTGTTATAACAAAAGAAACAATTGCATTAATTTGTTTTTTACATGTATTTTAGCATGTTATTTTAACATATACTTGTTTGATTTTTAAAAAGTTTTGGTCACATGTCGTCTTGATTTTTTTTCTTTTGAACAGAGAAATCTTCAATAAATTAAAAAGTTTTTGCCACATGTCTTTTTTTTTTCTTTTGAACAGCCAAATCAACTTCAATAAATCAAAACAACATCTAGCAAGACACTAGATAACTGCCACTAGTTTTTTGCACAAGTTTTCAAAACTATCCAATTGTAAAATATATATGTTATTAACTGAATATACACCTGGCCAAATAGCTATATCTATATGCCTATATCTGTATCGAGTTGGGCTTGGGTTTTTTTAATTAAAGCCTTGTTGTGTATGTATAAATTTGGGAAATTTTGTGGGCCTTCTTTTACTATATATTTATTGAGTTGGGCTTAACTTTATGTGGGTCTTTTAATTGAAGTCTTGTTGTGTATAAATTGGGAACTTTATGTGGGCCTTATTTTACTGTATATTACATAGGCCTTTTACCTTATGGGATGCTAGCAGGTTTGATCTGGTTTCGGCGGTGAAACATAGGTCGTTCCTTACTGTTAGTGGTACTCTTAAAGAATCGGGGAATTGGTGGATAAAAGAGTGGTTTGGGAGGAGTTGAAAAGGCTTATTGCTGCGGATGAGAACTATTGGATCGTGGGAGGCGATTTCAATTGCTTCAGAGATAGTACAGAAAGCGAAATTCGAAAGTTCAATATGGTAGAAGCCCATGAATTTAATGAGTTTTTGGAGGAGATTGGTTTGTTTGAATTTTTATTCCGCGGAAGGAAATTCACTTTTAAGTCAGGTAACAAATTGAGCCGAATAGATAGAATCTTTGTTTGTTGGAACATTTTTAACGAATGGCCTAATGCGGAGTATCCAACACTTGCTCGTGAGAAAGATGATCATTGTCCGTTGCTCCATAAGGTGGAATCTCGTAACTTTGGCGTTAAACCGTTTCGTTTTTTTAACTCTGGATGGAAAGGGAGGGTTTCGAGGATATAGTTAAGAAAGCGTTGGATGATTTTGTGGGAAAGGGACCTCCGGATGTCGATTTACTGAATAAGCTTAAGGCAGAGGTTATTATATGGAGTAAATTGGTCAAGGCTAAGGAGGTTGAAGAATTAGAAGACCTTAAAGTAGAGGTGGATGATTTAGAAGCCATTCTTGACTCTAGGGATCTTTCAGAGGTGGAGAATTGGGTATACATGGAGGCGGAGAAAAGGATCAGTGAGCTAGAACATTTTAAGGTTAAAGACCTTAGACAGAAGGCTCGGGTTCAATGGGCGAAAGATGGAGATGAAAACTCTAGATTTTTCACGGTATGATAAACAGTAGACGTGTTAGTAATTCAATGCCGGGGGTGAATGGGTTTCTAAACCTACGGAGATTAAAAAAGAGGTGTTTCGATTTTTTAGAGACAAATTTGTTGAGAAAATGGAGACTCGGCCGGTTCTTGATTGTTATGGGATAAAGAAGCTTAACGACTTGGAGGCGAACGAGTTGGTTGGTCAGTTTTCAGAAAAAGAAATAAAAGAGGCCTTTTTTTATTGTGGTAGTGATAAAGCGCCTGGGAGATGGTTTTAATTTTTGATTTATCAAGAGGTATTGGTCTTATTTTTCAGGCGATTTTGTTAAGATTTTTCATCATTTTTTCAGTACGGGGGAGATTAGTCGGGAGGTGGGATTGTCATTTATCACGTTGATTCCCAAAGTGACGGATCCAGTAGAACTTGGGGAATATAGACCTATTAATTTGATTGGCGTGATTAGTAAAGTGATTTCAAGGTTCTAGCGAATAGAATAAAGAATGTCATGGATACCATTACGAATGAGACACAATCGGCTTTCATCTCGGGAGATATATTCTAGACGGTCCTTTGTTGATCAATGAAGTTTTGACCTGGGCTCCGAGGAGCGGGAAAGAAATTTTTTTTGTTTAAATTGACTTCGAGAAAGCATATGATAACGTCAATAGGGGCTTTCTCATGATGGTGATGCGTCAGATGAATTTCCGGAAGTGTGGTGTAAGTGGATTTATGGGGTGGTTTCCTCGGCCCGGTCTTCCGTTTTGGTTAATGGTTCTCCTACGTTTGAATTTAATTGTGGAAAAGGTATTCGTCAAGGGGACCCCATTTCTCCGTTTTTGTTTATTATCAATATGGAGGCGCTCTCTGGGCTGATTAAAAAAGCGTGTGACGTTGGGTCTTTTAATGGGGTGGTCCTTTCTAACGAAGGACCACTATTTCTCATCTTTTATATGCCATGGTGATGGGTGAGTGGTCTAATTCTAATTTTAAAGTTTTAAGGAGGCTATTGCGGATTTTCCATTTGTGCTCGGGCTTGCGAATTAATATTCACAAGTCTACCCTTTTTGGGGTTGGGAAGAGGACAGAGGATGTGAGTGCGAAAGCAGAGGAGTTGGGGTGTTAATCGGGGTCTATTCCATTTACGTACTTGGGTATCCAAGTGGGTGCTAATATGGGTCGGATCAATAATTGGGAACCTGTATTGAAAGTGTTTCAAAATCGTTTATCCAGGTGGAAGGCGAAAGTGTTATCTATTGGTGGTAGAGTCACTCTTATTAAGTCTGTGTTGGAGAGTTTACCGACATATTTCTTCTCTATTTATAAAGCTCCGGTCACGGTCATCAAAAAACTTGAATCTTTAATTAAGAAGTTTCTTTGGGGAGGTGAATAAAGTTCATTGGGTGGGGTGGGAGGTGGTCACTAAATCGAAGAAGGAAGGGGGTTTGGGAATTAATAAACTTGAAGTGAGTAACAACTCTTTAATTTGTAAATGGTTATGGCGTTATCGTACAGAAAAGGAGGCTCTTTGGCGGAAGGTGGTTGATGCTATACATGGTTCGGCTAGAAGATGGGAAACGTATCTGCGCAGTAACAACTTCCGTGGTACATGGTCTAAGATTGTGATGTGCGGTCATAAGTTGAAAGTGGGCGATACCGATATGATTGGGATGATAAAAGGTGAATTTGGTAATGGCAAAAACATAAGGTTTTGGGTTGACCCTTGGATTGATCGTTTGCCTCTTATGAAGATATGCCCGACTCTTTTCCGGCTAGAGAAAAACCGATGGTGTGTAGTTGCGGATAAACTAGGGGAAGGGAATGATGCTGAGCGGATTACTTGGAATTGAAACGATATCCGGCTACAGAACAGGAGATGATCGAGGCTGTGGAGTGTCAGAGGAAGATTATAAGTGCTCATTTAAACACTAATGAAGATCAATGGGTTTGGAATGTGGGCGACTCGAAGGAGTATTCGGTTAAAGATGTGAAATCTTGGTTGAAAAGCGGTGGTGGATCCGATGAGGTGATTAATCCGTATATTTGGTGCAAATAGATTCCGAACAAGTGTAATATTTTTATGTGGCGGGCTACTTTAGAGAGGATTCCGACAAAATGCGCCCTTCGTAGGAGGAATATACTTACTCATGACATTTTATGCGGGTTATGTGACGATTATGAGGAATCGGTGGATCATATGTTTACGGCTTGTAGAGTCGCGGATGGAGTTTGGAGTGGGATTGCTAGGTGGTGTAATATCCCTCCGATGTATTTATTCTCTATCAAAGATGTTCCGATGGCAGTTAATCAAGTGAGCGTTTCGAAGACTAAGAAGGAAATTCTATATGGTATATTCATTTTGACTTGTTGGCGGATTTGGAAGGCCCGTAATAAAAAAGTATTCTCAAAGGTTAGTACGAATGTGAGTCAAATGGTTTCCGAAGTTAGAGCGTTGAGTTTTTTGTGGTATAAAAGTAGAGGTAAAGGTACGGGATTGATTGGAAGGGTTGGTATACTTTCAATTTTGAGGTTATGTAATTTTGTATGATTCGGTTATCTCCTCCTTGGAGATAGTCCGTGTTTTGTGTTAATGAAGTGAAGCTTTCAAAAAAAAAATAATTATATTTCCAAAATTAGTAAGTTCTTTTTTTCTTTTATATTGCATTAATTTACTAATAAGGTGTTTGCAGGCCACGTTTTTTGGACCAACCCAATACCCCATTAATGAGAGAAGAGTTTTTGATTTAAATTTAGTTTGTACTTTGTAGTTCTTTTCAAAACCCATAGAAAAGGACGATATTAAGCTAACAGCCTCCCACAGTATAAACTGTAAACCCAAAATTTTCAAAATAACAAAAGACCAAAACAACACTAAATAGTGTTGGTTTATATTATATTCATGTGAATTCTTTTCCCACATATTTGATGTTAACATAAGCAATAGAGCAAGCAGAATCGAGTTGATGTTCTCAAGAGTTCGATTTTAGACACGTAGATGAAAAAATGAAAATATTAATGTTGCAGACTTGTGGTGACAAAGTTTGAAGAGCCAAAGATGGAGCGTCGAAGAAAAAGAGAAAGAAGATATGTAACATGTTTATGTTTTGACTTGAGGTTGAAGTGACTTCTTTTTATCAAAGCCTAAAATAAAATGGAAGAAGTAAAATATATAAAACTGAGACAATTTTGTTTCGATAATGGAAAAACCAATTCAGCCGCCTTAAGATAATTTAAAGTAGTACAAATCGAGAACCATCATCATACTCAGTAAATCCCACCAATAGCAAAGCTAAGGTAGGGTCTGAGGAGGGTAAGATGTAGACAGCCTTACCTCTACCCCATGGGAATAGAGAGACTGCTTCCAGTAAGACCCCCGGCTCGAAGTACAAGATCGAGAACCAAATTCACAAAATCTCTTGTCATAATTAACATGACAATTTAACAAACTTTTAAAAAAGTTTCGAGATTGGCTTTTGCTCAGCTTGGATAACTCAATAATATACATATTAGAGCTTAACATATTTTCTAAGATGTGCAATTCTTAATAGAATTTCAAGTTTGGAACTCTTATAAGTTCAAGCCTAGCTTTTTATGTATGCTTGAACTTGAATTTAACCGGATTCGATTTATCTATTTGTAACAAAGTGCTGCTAAAACAATCATCTGATGACTTATATGATTATAATCATATTTATTTATGTCTATCATACAAGTTGTCATGAGAATCTATTAATGAAGCTAACGTATTGTTGGGTTCTGTGGAGCAGGTTTTTTCAGGATGTAATAAGTTGATTACAGTGACTCAAGCTAATGTATTGTTAGGGATCATTTACATAGTGTTCTGGCTCATCTGGAAGGAGAGGAACAACAGATTATTTAGTGGGATAAACCGTGAAGCGGGTGCAGTTGTGGAAGACATAATCTCTAGCTCGTTTAGCTGGTTGTCAAATAGATCGAGCTATTGTAACGGCTGCTGGTTGAATTGGGTCAGCAGCCCTTGGCTTTGCTTTTAATCTGATAGGCTTTGTTTTTTTTTTTCGGCTTTTGTTGTGCTCGTTTTAGTTTGACGTCTGTTTGTTCTCTTTTGTAATTTCTAGCCTTCGCTGGAGCTCGTTTGGCCTTTTTTTTAATGAAATAATGTTGTTGTTCTAAAAAAAATCTATTAATGAAGCTATAATGTGTTATTAATCATTAGAAATGTCGACTCTTTTAGATGGCAATGACTAGGGTTTATATTTATTTGTATACATATTGATAAAACATAGAGGTATATTTGATAACTCTTTAGGGAGGTGAAAGTTTCAATAGAGAGTTAGATTCATTAGAAAATTATTAAAAATTTAGAATTGGAGAAATAACTACTAACCAATCAAATCTTTTTTATTTCTATTTTTTAATCCTTTAATTATAAAGTTAGTATTATAGAGACTAAAATAAAAACTAAAAAATATATGTAGATTGACGAGATACATATACAAAGCTTGTGAAATTACACAAATAATATATATTATATGTATATATATATATAATATATGAAGAAACACCATA
Source organism: Scalesia atractyloides (assembly GCA_947069175.1). Classification (NCBI taxonomy): domain Eukaryota; kingdom Viridiplantae; phylum Streptophyta; class Magnoliopsida; order Asterales; family Asteraceae; genus Scalesia; species Scalesia atractyloides. The sequence continues at coordinate 17,875,303 of CAMTDV010000014.1, read as the reverse complement.
TCTAAAGGACCGGAATCAGATCAGATCTGTTGTGTGTATTTCCGCATAAAAGGTTAATCCTCCGATCGCTCGCCGTAATGGAAAGAACTTCCGATGAACGCTACAAAACAAAACACCGTTAGACTCGCCACGGGGAGAATGGGGGTTCTCTCTGTGACCACCCTCCGACGTGAGAATAAGTACAGCTTGATCAAAATCGTTAAAGTGAGTAAGAGAGAGAGTAAGTAATAGTGAATACCTCTGCTTGTACCTAAAGTTAGTTATTTATAACCGGATTTAGGCGCCAAAACGTAAGAGAAGAAAACTTAACGGAATCTTTGCCATTCCGTTATGTATTAACCTTTGACGTTAATGCACACGGATCGACACTGCATCAACGGCTAAGGAATAGCCACGTGGCGCTACGAGATTGTTCTCTTTTTAATCTGCAAGCATGCCATCATCGTGACCCAACTGAATGCCTCAGGTGATGCCACGTGTCATTCGGTTATAACCGAATGATGCCTTTGCACGATTGGGCCTTAAATGATTCTAGAACATTTTTACAGTTGTTTCCCTCTGAATTGCTGCCACGTGTCCTTTCGGTTGTAACAAAAAGATTCCTATTGCTCTGATCAGGTTCCCTGGTGTGGAAGTCATCTGATAAGAAATGTGCTCAAGCTTAATTGTTTCCCTACATATACATATATATATATATATATATATATTATATATATATATATATATATATATATATAGGAAAAAATATATAAGAAACCCTTTTTATTGAGAAAACCTAAGAAACTCCAACCTCCCGATATCTTTTAATACCACTGTAATATACATGTTTTTAAGGTTTTTAAACAATATTTTTTTTAAATAAATAAGTTTTTGTGTAACATTATGTTAAAGTCATATGTAACATATGTTACAGTTGCATTGCACAAAACTTGTTAAAAAAAACCATTCTCTCATTGCTTTCTTTCGCCAAAACTCTTAATTACTTTTTTCAATAGTAAAAAATGTCGAGAGGTTAGAATTTCCTAGATTTTCTAACCATGAGTTTCCTAGAGTATAAAATGAAAACCCACTTGAGTTGAAAAAACTCAAGAAACCCATGTAAAACCTTATGTAACATTTTTATTTTTTTCTAAAAAAAGTAGGGAAATGTAACATACATATATTTGAACATTTTTGTAAAAAAAATCAAAAAAGCGCCTAGTAGTTTTTTTTAAATGTTAAAAATTCCATGTTACATGATATATATGTCCAAAAAATGTAACATACAAATTTTGAACATTTAAAAAAAACTAGTCGACGTTTTTTACATTTTCTTATAAAAATGTTCAAATTTATGTATGTTACATTCCCTGTTTTTAAAAAAAATTGTTACATAGGGTTTTCTTGAGTTTTTCTTCAACTCAAGTGAGTTTTCTTCATATACTTCACCTATATATATATATATATAGGGGATGGATTATAAGAAAACTACTTTAAATGAGAAAACTACTTTAATGAAAAACCAAAAAACTACCTAAAACACATCAATTTTTCCTAAAATTCGCTATTTTTAATTTATAAAAATAATAAAAACAAGTACTACACATGTGAATTAATACGAAAAAACCTAAACCCACTAGCCTACCCCCGCACCACCACTCTCGAAAAACCTAAAAATAATAAAAACAAGTACTACATTTTTGTAAAAAAATCATAAAAGCACCTAGTAGTTTTTTCTTAAATGTTCAAAACTCAATGTTAATAATACATATGTCCAAAAAAATGTAACATACAAATTTTGAACATTAAAAAAAAACTAGTCGGAGTTTTTTACATTTTTTCTTATAAAAATGTTCAAATATATGTATGTTACAATTCCTGTTTTAGAAAAAAAAATTTGCTACATAGGGTTTTTTTGAGTTTTTTCAACTCAAGTGAGTTTTCTTCCTATATATATATATATGTATATATAGGGGATGAATCATGAGAAAATTACTTTAAATGAGAAAACCAAAAAACTACCTAAAAACACATCGATTTTTCCTAAAATTCGCTATTTTTAGTTTATAAAAAATTAAAAATAATAAAAACAAGTATACACATGTGAATCAATACGAAAAAAACCTAAATCCACTAACCTACCCCCGCACCACCACTCCTGGAAAACCTAACCCCCACCCCAAAAAAAAAAAAAAAAAAAAAAATACCTAACCCCCACCCTCCAAAAACCTAAATCCCCACCTACAAACTTATGAATTTTGCAACCGATTACTATGCTTGATCTTTGTAAGCATGTACGCAAACAATTATTTACTTATTAGGTATAGATACATACTAGATTATTATATCGAAAGTACTTCGAATCATTACCCCGACGCCATTTCTATCATCTTCATACTCACATTCATTGTGCGGTCATAGTTTGTTTGATTTCCAAAATATGGAGTGTGACATGCTTGCCTCTTTTAGAACTTTCTATTTTGAGTTATACGAACACAAAAATAGACTGCTTTCTACTTCATGACTTATTCCTGTTTTTTATTAACAAAGATTTAATTTAACAAATAGAAAGATTACCTATTAACAAAGATTTAATTTAACAAATAGAAAGATTACCTATTTTAAATTTTATTCATGAGAATATGTACAATTACTCACCATCCTAAAATAGATATTCTGAGATTTTAAGAAAAATACCTTTACATGTTTTATTATAAATACAATACAAATTCGTTTAAAACAATATATTTAGTTAAATGCTAATAGACATGGCCTAAGGGTTTGATCAAGTCTACTGCACAAGCTTGCCAGTTTGCTCTCATCTTGCCCCCAAATAAGCAACCAAGGTAGTCATCATCGTCACTGTAAGCTTGGTATCTCTCCTTCTTCGCAACCCCCAAGCCTTTACTTTGTGACATCATGCTTTGCCATAGTTATCTTCTAACACGCTTCGCACATTACTTTGCCTTATCTATATCGTCATGTGACACACCCGTACTCATACAAGCCCCATCCTTTTCCTATAGGCCAACAAAAGATACTATTTACAATAGTAACATTTTTACCATTCTTGAACACAACTCATTCCTCTAGTGAAACTTTCAACAAACTTGGATTGGTGAAGACTTCAATAGTTTTTATCATATTTGTTCTAAGTATTTAAAAGACAACATATCATATGATAAGTTGAGATCTATATGTATATACATACATACACATATATGTATACGGTTAAGTTGATGTACAAATGACTCTTAAAGTACAAAGCATACAAAATATTATATAGGTTGCTTAGTTATTAACACAAGTTGCGTAATTGTTTTTCTATAAGTTGGGTGATTATTGTGCATAATTAGTTATGCATGTTGCGTAATTATTAACATAAGCTGCATAATTATTTTTTGTTGTGTAATTATTGTGTGTAATTAGTTATACATGTTACATAATATATTTATTTCATGCATAATTACTTATATATGTTGCGTAATTATGTTACTCCATGTTTAATTATGGAATGGAAGGCGTTTGTACGTTAAGTGTCATTTGTATTTAAACCTTACACTATAATGTCCTTTTTAGCGGTTCAATAAAAAATTGCACTAAAAAAGAAATAAACTCACAAATCACACGATTAAATAAAAGTTCGAACCATTAAATATTTTTTATGCTATTAGATCATGCGTAATGCGCATTATAAGGGTGTTATAGGGGTATGAATAGGCTTAACACCCAATTAGGAGAAAAAAAATGGAAAGTGGGCGTTAACCAATACACATTTTTTAAGAGTGTTCTAATACTGTTTGTGGTAGAAAATGCCCCATATAGGGCATTAACCATTACGGATGGCCTTATGTGAAACCGAATCATTAAATGGATTTTTTTAGGCTATATGTGTTGAACCACGCCTTCATATACATTTTTTTTAATTCTCTTGTGTGAAACTGCACCATTAAATGGGAATTTTTAATGCAAAAAACAAGGAGACCATGTCAAATAACCCTAAATTTTCCCTCCCTCTGTTTCAACATCTAACCTACATATCACACCGTCCACAGGAACGCTATCAACTATGATCATCGTTTGAACCGCCATTTCCACCATTGTTGTTCTCATCATTGCCATTCGCAGTTTCGCACCACACCTCACACCACGATGTTTGTTTGTTTTGTTTAGATGAGTTCTATAGTCGGATCTGCAAGAATAGAGGTCGGATTTGGCGGTTTAAACGTGTTCTGCCATGAAGGGGTTATCGATGTTCACACCTTTAATGAGTGGTTGTGGGTAACAGATTTGTAAGACCTTGATGTTAGTTACCACCTTTCTAGCTTATAGATCCACAAGTTTAACTTTTGATTTTCTTATGTTCTCAATTAAGAGTAGTTAGGAGATAAAGAAGACGTCAAGATTAGTCCCACTCTTCTTGTTAATAGATCTGCATATTTAACTTTTGATTTTCTTTTGTGGTTGATTGAGAGTAGCTAGGAGATGAGAAACAAATCTCATATAATAAGATGAAGAACACATTAGCGGCAGAGGCAGTGGCCGACCGTAGTGGCGATGGCTAATGATGAAGATGCCCCGGTGTTTCGTAGAAAGATGTAATGGTTTTTGGTGCGTTACTGCCTCCCGTGCCAAAAGATGTAATGGTTTTATGGTGCAACAATTGTTGGGGGCGGTGTCAAAACTCACCAAAAAATCATTTCCATTGCCCACCTAACTATTTTTTTGTATTCGTGCACTCACATCCGGGGGCTCGAAACTATTAAAAAAATATACATATCAGAAGAAAACATATATAAGAATAGAAAGAATTAGTTTAACTAACGCAAATACTCTATTTAATATATGTATTTAATGTTATTGTAAGGGCATATGAGAAAATTTATAAAAAAATAATTTGTTGTATTCCTCTATATTAACTAACTTAATTAAATTAATAAATCATTTTCAAATATACTTTTTTCAAGATAAATCTAATTTATGGGGAACGACAAGTTTCAATATGTTAGGATAAATGTAGGATAAGTATCAATGTGTAGGGTAAATTTCGTTATGTATATGGTAACTCCTTTTGCCTAATTAACTTATTAAAGATATTAAAATAAATGGGTGGAGTTATAAACGATTCAGTGTTTTACCATTATGCTTTTGTTCTTTCTCTTCTCAAATTAAAATAGTTCTCAAAAGATCTTTCCAGATTTTTAAAATTCTTCTCAAAACTTCTAAAAATGTGAGAAGTCCATGTAAGCATTGTGCTTTAAATTTTAGACATGATATTTTAAATGATTCCAGCTCAGCTGGTTGATGCATTGGAAATGATAGGGAAGGACTCCGGTTCGATTCTTGATCCCACCCGAGTTTTCTATTACAGTGCATTTACTCAGAGGGTCGGCTTTTGTGGAGGTGAAACTCCTATCATGTGGCAGGGGGCTGAGAATTTTCTCGGGGACAGCGTAACGCCCCTCTCGACCAGGCGTGAGCCTGGTTAAGACAACATAGTCCTGGTAATGAGTGGTGGCAGGTCTGCATCTTGCGAGTGTAAATTAGCCGTCTGTTGTGAAGTTCACCTGTCAAAAAAATAGTATTATATAGGTAAATGTCAACCTCAATAATTTAAAACATGATGAATGTATTTTAGGCATGAAAACTAAAACACATTGGTTTTTAAATTTCATGCCTAAAATACATTTCATTGTGTTTGAAACTGTTACGTTTAGTGTTTTTTTATATGATATCGTGCCAAAAGAATCTAAAACATCATGCCTAAATATTAAAACAAAATGTCTACGTAGATTTCTCACATATTTAGAAGTTTTGAACTTTGGAGCCGCACCTTAACTTATACACACACACACACGCACACATGGGAGGATTCAACAGGGAACACTAAAAAAGTGAGGAATCAGAGAAATATACATTTAACATGTTAAAAATTCAACCTAACATGTTAAAGCGAACATATTCTGAATATTCACAAACGCAGTCGAACGGACTAGACCTTTATTTGTATAGTTAATTCGTTAACTAAACGAACGAACATAAACGAACTTTCCGTCGAATAGTTCGCGAACTGTCCGTCGAATAGTTCGAGAACTGTTCATTTAAAGCCCTACCTCTGCCCATGACAGTTGGTCTAACGGTAACCAATTGTATACTTTCGTACCTTTTTTCTTTTAAGATCTTTTTTACTAATTTATTTAGGATTTCGGACTTCATATTTTTGTTTATTTACAGTCTCATATTTTAATAACAATACAAATCCACTGTAAAATATACAAAAAATCATTATATCATTTTAAGTTTAATTTAGGTATACGTTTATATTATATAGAGTAAAGTTCTATTTTGCTCCATGTAGTTTGGTCCAAATATCCATTTTGCTCCAATAGTTTCAATTTGATTTTTTTGCTCCTTGTGGTTTCTTAATTAGTTCAATCTTTTCCCTTACACTCACACCATTAAAATTAATTTTTGAGTAAAGTTCTATTTTGCTCTCTGTGATTTGGTCAAGATATCTATTTTGCTCTAATAGTTTCAATTTGATTATTTTGCACCTTAAATTTTTTTTATAAGGACAAACAAGTCTTTTGCGTAGAGTGCATGGTATAGGTTTAAATTACTTAATTATATTAGTTAATTTTTATAAACTCTAATTATATATACAATTTGTATACGTAAAAACGGTGTATACCCATTTACCTTAATCTAATTTCCTATTAAAATATGCAAATTTAAGTATGTAATTCTTTTTATACGCATGTTTAGTGCAAAGTATCATGTTAAATAGATTTTTATGATAAATGAATACCCATTTTCCTTTATCTAATTTCCTTTTAACATATGCAAGTTTAAATATGTAAATCTTTTTTATATACTTTTTATATGGCAAATCTATTTGATACAAATTTATATGACAATTTGTAGTTGGTACTAGCTGAAAAAGTGACATGTACTTAAGAAAATATTATTCACATTAAAAATCTAATAACAAATAACATTTAATATTATACAATAGCATACAATAGCTAATGTGTGTTTTGGTGTATATAGTTTTATTGATTCATATATGAAGTTTTGGATAAAACAATCATATACACCAAAAAACACATTAGTTATTGTATGTTAATGCATAATATTAACTGTTATTTGTTATTAGATTTTATAATGTAAAAAATATTTTCTTAAGTACATATCATATTTTCAGCTAGTACCAACTACACACTGTCATATAAATTTGTATCAAATAGATTTGCCATATAAAAAAATTTACATATTTAAACTTGCATATCTTAAAAGGAAGTTAGATAAAGGAACATGGGTACTCATTTACCATAAAAATCTATTTAACAGGATATTCTGCGCTAAATATGCATATAAAAATATTTACATACTCAAATTTACATATTTTAATAGGAAATTAGATTAAGGTAAATGGGTATACCCGTTTTTATGTATACAAATTGTATATGTAATTAGAGTTTATGAAATATTAACTAATATAATTAAGTAATTTAAACATACATCATACGCAAAAACTTGTTTCCTCTTATAAATTTAATTTGAAGGTGCAAAAAAATTAAATTGAAACTATTGGAGCAAAATAGATATCTGAATCAAACCACAGAGAGCAAAATAGAACTTTACTCTATTATATATTTTTTAACGGTAAATATGGTGACATCCAAATTTGCAAAACCAGCCCTGGTTATGAAGAAATTGATTTTTTGTATCTTATAAACTTTTAGAAAAATCCAGATAAATTAGTTCATAAACTTTTAGAAAATTAGAAAAATTCAGATAAATTGGTTCAGCCAGCCACCAGCTGATTAATGAAGAAAGTTTTGAGCCATCAATTAATATTTCCCCGAGCATCTTCCGGTCATTGAAAATGATTGGTCTTGCATTTATATAACTTTCTTTATATTATTACCGAATATTTGATTAAACGAATACAAGAAATTCTATTATATATTTTTTAACATTAAATATGGTGACATCAAATTTGCAAAACCAGCCCTGGTTATGAAGAAATTGATTTTTTGTATCTTATAAACTTTTAGAAAAATCCAGATAATTAGTTCATAGAGTTTTAGAAAATTAGAAAAATCCAGATAAATTGGTTCAGCCAGCCACCAGCTGATTAATGAAGAAAGTTTTGAGCCATCAAATAATATTTCCCCGAGCATCTTCCGGTCATTGAAAATGATTGGTCTTGCATTTATATAACTTTCTTTATATTATTACCGAATATTTAATTAAACGAATACAAGAAACTCTATTATATATTTTTTAACGTTAAATATGGTGACATCAAATTTGCAAAACCAGCCCTGGTTATGAAGAAATTGATTTTTTGTATCTTATAAACTTTTAGCAAAATCCAGATAAATTAGTTCATAAAGTTTTAGAAAATTAGAAAAATCCAGATAAATTGGTTCAGCCAGCCACCAGCTGATTAATGAAGAAAGTTTTGAGCCATCAAATAATATTTCCCCGAGCATCTTCCGGTCATTGAAAATGATTGGTCTTGCATTTATATAACTTCCTTTATATTATTACCGAATATTTAATTAAACGAATACAAGAAACTCTATTATATATTTTTTAACGTTAAATATGGTGACATCAAATTTGCAAAACCAGCCCTGGTTATGAAGAAATTGATTTTTTGTATCTTATAAACTTTTAGCAAAATCCAGATAAATTAGTTCATAAAGTTTTAGAAAATTAGAAAAATCCAGATAAATTGGTTCAGCCAGCCACCAGCTGATTAATGAAGAAAGTTTTGAGCCATCAAATAATATTTCCCCGAGCATCTTTCGGTCATTGAAAATGATTGGTCTTGCATTTATATAACTTTCTTTATATTATTACCGAATATTTAATTAAACGAATACAAGAAACTCTATTATATATTTTTTAACGTTAAATATGGTGACATCAAATTTGCAAAACCAGCCCTGGTTATGAAGAAATTGATTTTTTGTATCTTATAAACTTTTAGCAAAATCCAGATAAATTAGTTCATAAAGTTTTAGAAAATTAGAAAAATCCAGATAAATTGGTTCAGCCAGCCACCAGCTGATTAATGAAGAAAGTTTTGAGCCATCAAATAATATTTCCCCGAGCATCTTCCGGTCATTGAAAATGATTGGTCTTGCATTTATATAACTTTCTTTATATTATTACAAACGAATACAAGAAACTAAGAAACAAAATTATATTATATATATATATTGATTGCGAAGCACAATGAATAGTAACTTTATTTTTATACTAATTTATAGCTTCTTATTATTTTATTATATAATATATTATAATAGATTTATTATTATATTTTCTTTTAAAAACATATTTTTAATATTCTCTACTTTTTTAAAACCATATATTTTCTTTACCATTTTATTTAATAATTCTTTATATATTAATTTATCGATTAATTTGATAATTCTTTAATAATTCACATTTATAACTTTTTTTCTAAAAATTTAAGTACGTAGTTGTGCTTGATTTTTCTCTGACACTCTGTTATATGTTTAGTTAAAAATGAAGTTGTACTCAAAATAAAGTATTTATTTGGTGTCATAAAACCAATAGGATGATAAACTAAACCGTTCTAAAGGTTTGGTTTTCTAAACAACATGTTTTATTTTCAAATCACGTTTGTTTTACATTATCATTTGCTTGGTTTCGCCGCAACGCGCGACGCAAAGAAAAACTAGTTATTATTTATGTATATTAGAAGTAGAAGGCCATGAATGGTATTTTAAAAAATTTTAATATTGTTTTTTATGTTTTGATTATTGTATTATTTTTATTATTTTAATGATTTTAACCTTTTTTTAATCTTAAGATACGATGATTTATTTTATTTTCGAGTATGTCACTGCGACGCGTCTATTTTTTTTTCTACGTCTCGATATAAAAGTTTTCAAAAATTGAATTGTTAGTGGTAATGTACAAGTAATCGAAACAAAAACGTACAAGTTATCAAGCTAGCTCATATTTAGCTTAGATTATTTATTTTAGAGTGAAATTCAAATTTTGTCCTTTATCTTTATGCCCCTTTTCAAGCGGTGTTATTTGTCTTTCAAAGTGACGAGTTTTGTACTTTATGTTTTCAAATCATGCACGTTATGTCCTTTAGACCTAACCCAGTTAGTTTTTTCAGTCAAATCTGATTACTCAAGGGCAATTTAGTCTTTTTACCAATTACTTTAAAAATGTGTTAATAATAAAACAAAAACAAATTTTAAAAATAATATATATATATATATATACATATATATATATTATATTTATAATGTATGTATATATATTTATGTATAAAGAAACAACCGCCTCTCTCTCTAGCTCTCTCTCCCTACCTCTATCCAGCCACCACCAACAACCACCTCAAGCCACCACCAACAACCACCTCCGACCACCACCCTCAACCACCTCGGACCACCTCCCTCAACCACACTCAACCACTTCTCTATCTCTCTCGTTCTCTCTCTGTGCCTCTCTCCAATCACCACCCTAAACCACCCCCCTCTCTCTCTCTAGCACAACCACAACCACAACCACATACAGAACAACCATCACTACACCGCCATGAAAACCCACTGAAACTTTGACCCCACTGCACAACCAATAACTACCTCCAGCCACCATCCTTAACCACCAGCAACATTCACAAAAATCCTAAATTAGACCGTCGTGAAACCCTATTCGCCTGTAGCAACCACAACCACCTACAACACAACCATCACTACACCGCTGTGAAACCCTAACCGCCGTAAACACCATTGCTTGATACATTGAATGACGAAACGCCAGATTGTCGTGAAACCCTATTTGTTGGCCAGTTCTGCGTCTACAATTGTCTTAAACTTTGAACGGTTCACCCTGATCACTTGTAGCCGCTGTGATGATTTGGTTTGAAAACCCTTAACGTCGTCTCACAACCATCGACTAGGTGGTGGTTGGAGTGATGCGAGGGTGGGGGTTGTTTGGCAGGTGGGGAGCAGTGGGTGGTGGTTGTACTCAATATGGTGGTGGTGTAGTGTGGATAATGGTGGTGGTGTGGGGAGAAAGAGAGAGAGATGTGAGAAACCTGAAAGATAGAGAGACAGAGAATTAGAAAGATAAAGTATTTTTAATTTTTTTTTAAAAAGGTTGGTTATTTATGTTATTTACGTAATTAGTCCCTGCAAATTAGGTTGACAAAAATGCCCCCGTGTGCAAGGCACATGACTAAATTTAACTGAAAAAATGAACTGGTTAAGCCTAAAGGACATAACGTGCATGATTTGAAAACATAAAGTACAAAACTCGTCAATTTGAAAGACAAAGGACACCGCCTGAAAAAGGGTATAAAGATAAATGACAAAATTTGAAATTCACTCTTTATTTTAAAAATTGGTGTTGTTAAACTTTCGTTATTTTAATATAAAAAGTGTCATGCTTTATAAAATTCCGAATATATGCGACATGCTTATTTTTATCTTCGTTTTGCTAAATTTTATTCAAAATCAAACGGATCAAATATAATTGATTTTTTTTGTTCTTTACTGTGATCAACCGAACTCATACGGTGAGAACAACTTCGGTAGCGACATAAGTATCTTTAATATTGTAAACTATAATGAGTATCAGTAATAAAAATTGAACTTATATCATTTGTTTTTTTACCATGATGAACTGAACCGATTCCTTGTTAACAACTTCGGTAACGGTACCATACCAATATCGTGACAAACCGAACTTATACTGTTCAAACAATATTGGTACCACGTCAATTCTAACTGAACATCGGTACTAGAACCGGTATCGGTACCATCATAATCATTACTGATATTCATCTTTGAATGGTTACTGATACTCGTTTTATAGTTTCAAATTTAGATCTATGTAAAGTATGTTTCGATATCTTTTTAGCCATATCATGACTTTACTTTTTTTAAATTTTGTCTTTCGATTACTATACCGAGTGCCGGTATAAAGAGTGGCAAATTAGAAAGTCATATACAAAGAATTAAAAAAAACTGTGTTAATATAGATAAATAATAGAGAAAAATATGAAGTAGTTATTATTTTTACCCAAGTCGTATACAAAGAATAAAAAAAAACTTTATTAAGATAGATAAATAATAGAGAAAAATATGAAGTAGTTATCTTCTTACTCTTAGTGCATTTTCTCTAATGGCAAAAGTTAACTCTAATTTACTCCAATACAGAAAAATATGAATTCGTTATACTCTAATTTACTCTAATAATTTTAAACTAATTTTTCACTTGATTTTGAACCTAAGAACTTCTTAAAAAAAAACATACCTCTAAAAAATATGCTATCCGCACGTTAGCCCTTGTTACACCTATATTATCATAATCTCTCCACATGTTTTATGAAAGAGAGGCATTACATATCACTCAAGTAAAAGTATATTTCTTGTCATATTGGATATAAACACTAAAGTGCTTACTTCGAGTCCGTATAATCAATACCCCCTCATTTAGTAAAACATGCATTCCACTCGACGCATATTGTGCTACCAAAGTTGCATTATTATGTTAATAATATCGACTACTAAGTTGTTAAGGTCATAATATCATAGGAATGTCCAGGGGCGGACTCAGGTGAAGCTCAGGGTGGGCGGACGCACCCCTTGAAAATAAAAATTTAGTGTATTTTTTAGGCAAAATACCCGACCGCACACCTTGAAAATATGCTTGAACCACTCATCCACACCCCCAGCAAATAATTCCTGGGTCTGCCACTGGGAATGTCCTGAAGTTAACATAAGATAACAATGTTTTATCATCAATGACATGTTCTATATAATCTTGTTAGTACCTAGCTTGGAAATGTAGTATAAATAGCATATTGCTGAATTTTTTTTTGAACGGCTAATTTCTTTAATCTCCTGTCGTCTGTAGGACTTGAACCTAAGACCTTCCGCTTCCCACCTAAGTGTTTTTAAGGATTTGCCTTTACCAATGGACCACCACCCTATTTACTGCTGAAATAATTAAAATGATGGAATATATACTTGCAATAAGTATGGCGGCTTATGGTCGCATTGAGATGTCATGCAATGCAAATGCAAATATGCAATGCTTGGTTGTTGACAATACATATAGAGTCAATGTGGTAATATGTCGCTGATCAAAACTATCTTCATGTTGGCGAATTGTAGCTAAAAATGGGTAAGGTAGCAAATGACCGACATGATTTTTAGTTAACTTAAATTGTAATCATTATTGACTAAAAATATGATCTTTAAGTGTAATTTGTTTGATTAATGCGTCTATTGATTCAAATGCATAAGATTAACATAGATAGTTGATGATTTACATAAGGCATATAACTTATATTGTTTTAACAACGTGCTATAAAATTATTAAAGATAATTAATAACTAAGAAATTTGGACATTAAGTAGAACAAAAACAATATTAAAAAAATGAAATACATACGTAAAATTTTAAGTCTTATTCACGTTCACATTTACAAAGTTTTGTCATAAAAGAGATGCTTTGATGGATATTGTATGGGTTAAAATTGATACACCGGTTATTTTTTATATTATTTTTTTAACGGGGAAACTTCTATAAAAAATATAGAAAAAACCGGGCCAACAAGAAGCTAAAACTCGAATTACACGATTACATCCCGGATATTAAAATCTGTCCACCTATCCCATTTGAGATTACAAAATTTCGATCAAGAGCTAATTAAATAAGAGCTCCTGTTGAGTCTGCCGTTCTATTAAATTTGATTTGCGAGTTATTAAACGTCTTCTCATTCTTCGCTTTCTATATCTCCCAAACGACACTTGAAAAACCATCCAAAACTTTCTTCCAGATTCTCGAGCCATTCATTTCGAGCATCGTGTCCATAATTTGGTTAATAGACTTTACATCATTCGGAAACCGGATCTTTAACCATGCAAATATGGACTACCAAACTGATTTAGCAAAAAGGCAGTCCCATAAAATATGGGTAACGGTTTCGTCTCTTAAACCGCAACGTGCACACAACACATCCTCCAAGAACACGTCTCTTCTACTCAAACCCACTTTTGATGGAATCCGGTTTAAAGACGCACAGCAGTAATAATTAATTTTTGGAGTTACCCAATTGTTCCAATATTTCCATTCTCACAATGGTGTCGTCATGTTTATTATACACGAATAGAATTAGATATGAGTCTTGTTTCTCGTAGCTAATATAGTGTTTTTTTCCTAACATTAATACAAGGCTTTAGGCTTTTTCACTTTTTACACGAAAAATATCCCACAAGTCAAGAAAACAAGAAAATGTTTATAAACCCAGGTGATCTATACAAAAATAGAATTCATGTATCTATGAAAAAATATATATAATTACAATTCATGTATTATGAAAAAATATATATAATAATTACTCATTACCTCTTAAATTGATCCAAATGTAATAAAGTAATTTTCAACTTTTTTTGCACAAACATTTTCTATAATCTTATTTTGATTAATTTAAGGTGTAACGGTCATTATTTAAGATATTTTTGTAAGTACATGAATGCTATACAAGTGTATAGGTTTTAACATAGCAAAAATGAGTTGACTTTTTCATGCTATTTTGACATGTTTAAAGACTTTAATATGTCAAATTATGCCGAGTGATTTTTTTAGAAAAATGAGAATTTTTTTTTTGGATTTTAACACTTACTACATACAAGAGCATATAAGATCAGAAGATTAGTTTTTTCATGATTTCCTCTTATTATATATAGAGAGAGAGAGAGTTAGGGTAAAATAAAAACTTCTAGTTGATATAACTTGTCAAAACGAAGGCTTTTTCAATTTTTTTTTACCAAAATTCCTAAAAAAATTAACTTTTCAATATATATATATATATATATATATATAGAGAGAGAGAGAGAGAGAAAATGTATTGTACAATATCCCTTAACGTACGATGCATACGCGATTTTTTGAGTCCGCGTTTATCACCATGCGGTTTTGAGATATAACATGTGACCAACCAATTTTGTGAGTCCGAGTTTGTGAGTCCCATGCGAGTTATGAACATGTCTGTGTTTGTGAAGCCATGCGATTTTGAGATATAACATGCGAACAACCAATGTTGTAAATTCGAGTTTGTGAGTCCCATGCGAGTTTAAGAACTTGTCCGGGTTTGTGAAGTCAGCGTTTGATAGACAGAAGATCTAACGGCTGGGGTGGTCGCGTACAATTTGTAGGATAAGGGGTATTGTACAATAAGCGGCCCCTTATATATAATATATATATATGGGAGGGTTATCTTGAGAACGCTAAATATTGCGAGAACCGTGAGAATCGAATGAAAAAAACCAATCAAAACCAATTTTTTAAAATGCAAACCTCATTATTATTAAAATATAACATCAAAATAAGAATTTACAACATAAAATAATTCATTTCTCCCCTCAAAATCACTCTTATTAGATTTTTTACACATGTGATTACAAATTACACATTTAATACAAACTTACACATGTGTAAAAAAATTATTTACGAATTCACATGAATTTAAACGTGTAAATTAAATTTCTAACGTTGTATTCGAATAATAATGATAAGTGTAAAAAGAAATTTAAATTTGAATTGTTTTTAACAAAGTTTTCGTGGTTTTTTCATTCGTTCTTACAGTTCTCGCGATATTTAGCGTTCTCATTTAAAGCCTCCCATATATATATATATATATATATATTGTAAATTTACACCACCGTAAAAAATCTTTACAATAGATGTAAATATTGATGTCAGCAACTTTTTACATCAAAATTCTAAATAATTCTTTTTACCCAAATTGTAAAATCCCCTCTTTAAAAGACTTTTGTCTCTACCAAGCTATACTTATGAACTAGAGTATGAAATGTTTGGGTGATGATGTTTTATGTTTAATCTAGTGCCTTGTTACTCTAAAACATTGTATATATTTCAATTTTTTTGTGATGAACAAAGTATTGTATGCGGTTTTGTTACTCTAAAACATTGTATATATTTCAATCTTTTTGTGATGAACAAAGTTTGTATGCGGTTCAAAAAAAATTAAAATTTAGAATACCTGTGATTCAATACGTAGGACCCATTTCTGGCGGCTAATCTCTATAACTTGTTTGACTAAGTTTGTTTTTGTCTTTTTATCAATCAATACTAGAAAGGTACCCGATAATAGTTTACGTTTAAGATAGTTTATGATCATTAATTTTGTAAGCTCCTTTGTTTAAAATATTTAATATTATAAATAGAAGTTTAATGATAAAGAAAGGTGTTGAACTCTTCATTACTTTGATACCATAAAGAAAATCTAACTAAACAGATATATCCTATGGTTTAATGATGATGGAGTGTGATAAAGTTGTCATGTATTTCTCTGATTTAAATATTTTGGCCTATGTTCATAGTACCAAAGCAAAGCAGTAATACCTAACACAAAATTACAAATAAACTGCATAACATATTTCACACTAATAGAACGAGTTTTATAATACTCCTAACAATCTCAAGGCTATTTTTTTTTCTTTCAAAATAGTTGAAACTATGGTCTTGAACAATTTAAAACTAGAATCGTATTTTCTGAAAAGCTATTTAAAGGTATAGCTTTCAAATTAAATTCGGCTTATTTGGTTAATGATCTACTTAAACTGGGTCCAAATTAGTTTAAAAGTTGGTGGAGTACTTTGGAACAAATAAAGGGGCGTTTTGTCCTTTCGTTTAATACATTTTCTTAGGCGGTGTCTTTTGAAACAAAAATTAATTAGTTTTGTACTTAATGTATCACAATTTTTCACGTTACGTGCTTAGACTTAACCTAGTTATTTTTTTTCGTTAAATCTGGTCATGTGCCTTGCACATGAGGATAGCTTTCAAGATTTTGAAATATTAGGTACAAAACTCGTCAATTTTCATGGCAAAGAACACCGCCTGAAATAGGGTTTTAATATAACTGACAAAACGTGTAATTTACCAAAAAAAATAGTTCTTAGCGGTGACCATTATGGTATTCCATTCCATCCTATTGTACATTAGTGAGTTGTTACCCCTTGTCATTGACCGTCGTTGTCACCATCACCGGTCATTGCTAAACACCATAATAAATAGAGCGTGTTAACCTATATTTAAACGCATATTATGATAACAACAATAACAACAACACTAATAATAATAATAATAATAATAGTTAGACTAAGTTACACAGTTGGTCCCAGTTATTTGCTTTTTAAGACCAAGAGGTAAAGAGTAATTTTAGATGATTTTAATATAAAAAGTTAACCTCAATAGTTATTTGGACTAGAAATGCAATAAATAAATACCTTGGGGATACCAATGCAAAAAAAATAAATACACACACATGTAACGAAAACTATAATTTGGACTAAACCACAGGGAGCAACCGTGAAATATACTCTAAACATAAACGAGCGGAATGCCAGTTTCAAAGTAGGGTAGTCTTCACTTTAACCCGATGTGCATACTAAAAGTCAGTTATGCTACATTGAGTGAGTTCGCGTTTCATAAGCATCTTTAAAACTTTAATAAGCATCATTTCACACATAACATATCGTAACATATCATATCATATCAATCATATCATATCATATCAAATCATATAACGTCACTTCATATATAATAATATAGCATAACATCATTTCTTTCCATTAGCTGAAGCTACCGTGTTTCTTTAAGAGTGATCGTCATTACTCAGTTCCGTTAGTTGAAGCTGTTGTTTTCCATCATGAGTGATCGTCATCACTCCCTTCCGTTAGCCCGAACTTACCATGTTCCTTTATATCATTCATAACATAAGGTAATATGTATTGTCAAATGTCGGTAATGTTTTTTTATAACATAACAATTCATAACATAGTTTATAAAAATATAGAAAACATGGCTTACTAGGATTATTTATCGTGTATGCACACCACCCTAAAATAGTAGGGAAAAGGAGGTCTATAACTCTCATGTGAGAACTTGTTGAACCCTGACTGTCATAAAACACTTGGACAGTCTTAACAAATTGCTTAATGTTCACCTGTGAAATGGTCCCAACTCTTGCATACAATCAAAATGGCGTAAGTATAACTTTGGCATGGACTCTTATGCGAGAGTTGTGAACTCTCGTACACATCATTATACGAGAGTTGTGAACTCTCGTATAGATCACCAAACAAGAATTTAGAAACTCTCATATATGCAACCATGTGAGAACTGAAAGTCTCGCACACACAGTTGTGCGAGAACTTGAATTCTCGCATGGGAATTTTGCGTTAAATTTTTTACATTGTCTCCTGTGAATAGTAGCGTGCGAAAGTTACCTTCTTCTTAATGAGGCAACCCTAACAATGGTGATCCCATTTGTATAAATCTGAAATATATATGGATCTCAAGTTTAATTCTTGAAACACCTTGAAATGGAAATGGACGTATAACATGTTTCCATACATAATCTTTTGCAAATATACGAACTTTAACGTAAGAATGTTACCTTTATAGTTGTTTGAATTGAAACTGAAAGTTGTAGCTTAAAAACCCCATTTTCAACAATAAAACAATAATAATACACTCCTTTTGAGCTTAGATGATACAACAAGCTCAGCCCCCTAACTTTCCTTTAAAAAATCGAGCCAAATATAGTGATTTAAGCTTGAAAAAAATTTCTTTCTCGCTATCACTTTCTCTCTTTAATGCACC
The DNA here is from genome assembly GCA_947069175.1 of Scalesia atractyloides. Classification (NCBI taxonomy): domain Eukaryota; kingdom Viridiplantae; phylum Streptophyta; class Magnoliopsida; order Asterales; family Asteraceae; genus Scalesia; species Scalesia atractyloides. The sequence goes on along the minus strand of CAMTDV010000014.1, from coordinate 17,856,623 downwards.
AACATGGAAATAATGGAATGATGAATGCGGGCAGCTAAGGGACTCCTGTCCCCTATAGGGTAGTTAAAATCGATAGGTAAACCTAAAACATTAGCCGATTGTAAGAAATCCAAAAATACGTCTTCCTTACAGGCGAATGAAACAATAAGCATTCCATGACGTAAAACCTCTTGCAACATTAGTAGCAAACAAACCCAACAAACCAAAAGTTCAAAAGACGTAAACAGAAAATCGAAGACGACGAAACAACATACTTCAACAAAGGAAGCAACACTCAACGACGTGGCCGAAAAACACACCCACTAAAACAAATCGTTCAAACAGTAAGACCCAATAAACAAGTCGATTGAACAACATATGTAAACAAACAAACAAAGAACTTAGCTAAAGTAGCCGGGAAGTCACCAGAGAAAGTCAGTTCAAGTAGCCAGAGAGAGGGAGAGAGAGAGAGAGTGTGTGTGTGTGTGTGAGAGAGAGCGTAAATGATAAGACGTCGTGAGGGGGCAACTTTTTAAACCCCCCACCGACCTAAAATATACAACTAAAAAAACAAGACAAATCATCATTGTCATCATCATACACAGTAAATCTCACCAATAGCAAAGCTAAGGTAGGGTCTGAGAAGGGTAAGATGTAGACAACTTTACCTCTACCCCGTAGGATAGAGAGGCTGCTTCCAGTGAGACCCTCGACTCGATTGTAGTTTTGTATCAAGCCTTGTTCATAAGGCACATAACACTTAGCAATCGGGAAAAAGACCGATTGGTGCATGTACCCCCTTGTCTTTTGGCTATCAACGCCACTACATGATGCATGATTAACCGTTCGTCGCTTTTAACGTTATTTTCAAGAAATTAGTATAATAACGTTAAAATTAGTGCAATTTCACTTTTGCCCCCTAAACGTTCACACATAAAAAAACAAGACAAATAAACATCCAAAACAAGTAAAGCTAACAAAGTAGAAGGTACAACCCACAATACATAGAAATCTTGTAAATTAATATTATATTAATAAAAAAAGATTTATTAAATTTACTACATGTATGGTTAAGGATATTTCATGCATAATTTGTTTTATATTTTCCAAATAAATTTTCTTTGTACAAAGGCATAGAAAATATTAGCCAACACATACACCCAAAGTTTCGGAAGAAAAGTACTATCTAAAAACCTGGCCATTGTATCATATTTGACCATGAATTGAATTGAACTGCGTCATCAAAGTTTTGACGATATCAACAATTACTTGAACCACCCTTTGGATGATCAGTTGAAGTATAATCAAATAGTTATATGTCAATGAAAAATTGATTTATTTTTAATTATAAAACTTAATGGTTAACAAGTTATATATTAACTAGCAAACAATAAATAAAGGGGCCGAAAAAAGAAAAACAAGGTAACTAACATTTAAATCAACATCATCATCCTCTATATATACACATATATATCCAAACAACTCTTATCAAACAAAAGCAACTCAAACATCTTATCAAACATGGATCAATTCACTCGTTCCTACACCAAATCCTCGTCTTCATCCTCATACGAACAACAACATAAAAAATACACACTCAAATCGCTCAAACCATCATACCCAAATTCTCTCCATTTGGTTCATAGGCCACTGCCCCTCAGGAAACCAACCGTGAAACATTTCATCGCGCCGTTGCCCCCCACTCCACTTAAAATTTACTACGTTAAGCCATCGAATTTCAAGGAAGTCGTTCGCATGCTCACATGCACCCCCGAATTTAAATACCCGGCCTCAAGCAGACTTAAAGACAAAGCCCCACCACCTCTTGTCCTCTCTACCGTATCTAAACCGTCGTTATCACCTAAACCAACAACACAGCCACCACCATCACAGCCGTTAGATGGGTTAGGTTGGAGTCCAGATGGGTTAGGTTTATCCCCGAAACCAGTTGGTCATGATCCATCCGGTGGTGCACTCATGAGTCCAATGGGGTTAGGTTTGTCTCCGGCTTCGTTTTCTTGGTGTTCGTCGGTTCTTTTCAGTCCTGGAACCCATTCGGCCGTGAATCAAAGCTCGGTCCTCTAGCTAGGTTTATGGTTATCTAGTTTTATACTTTTATTATTATTATTATTTAATATTTATTACTCTCTTCCTCTTAAAATTAGTTATCTGTCTTATTGTTTTAATATATCTGAAAATAACTGTTTACCGGTAAAGAGAAATATGTATGGTTGTTTATTACAGAACCCGAATAAACTATTTTAAACTGTATGATTTTATCCGCTGAAAAATTATTTTAAAACAGCAGGGACATGCACGTCTAGTTTTACTTTAATGAGAATCTCTCAATCCAAATATAAATTGTATGTTGTTACTGGTCATGCTTAACATATTACCTATAACTTTTTTTTATAAGCTAATGTTACTTTAGCCTTGATCCTAAATTACATCAAATTGGTCATAATTTATTTCATGATAGAAATAAACTTTGGCGTTCTCTTGAAAGACAAAAAGCCCTACTATACCCAGCAAAAACTTGAACACTACTTCAGTGACGGAATAATACATCTAAAAGGAAATCCTATTTTTCATCGCATTAGAGACAAAATATTTCTAAGGATTAAAGACATTTTATTATTGGATGCATGCATCTAAAAGTTTATTTGTAATACTAAACATTTAAGAGTTATATTGTGTTGTAGATTAATATAACAATTACCAAATATTTACTGTGAGCGAGTTTCCCGGCTGTGACGAAAGGTGCGGGACGTCTCAATGATGGATCTTTTCCTACCGATGCATGGTTCGATTCGGAGGGCAACCCGGTTTTACCCACCTGTTACCCCACCGAGGTTCTCTGTGGGGGCAGTATGGTTTCCGGACGAAGGTCAGTCAGGGCGGCAGCCGGGGCCCGATAGAACATCGCGTCTGCCAAGGCTGGGCTGACGGGTAACCGTCTTTGACGGGAACCCGGTGACCAATGGTCATGTACATATTGAAAGTCACCCTTCAATAATAATAATAATAATAATATAATAAAAAATAATATATAATATTAATTTTTATAGTTTTATCAGCTTTATATTATGAAAAATATACTTTTTTAACCCATTTTTTTTAAATAATTTTGTTTTTCTTTAATTACTTATATTCACTAATTTAAAAAAACTAATTACACGTTTTTGATTAACTTTTTCTCAATGTTGATCTAAACTTTGTTAAAAATAAGGTTGTATTCGAAATAAAGCACTTTCAGTAGCGTAAATTATACAAAGTGTCATTATTAAAGCAGTACCATCACGTTGAACTAATACCAATCGTACAATATAGATGCGGGTGTTGGTATTATAGGGCCGTTCCAACGTTTTTGGAGCCCTAAGCAAACTAAAAAGTCGGGTCCTTGTGAGACTTGAACCTAAAAGAATATCCATCAGCAATAGCAAATCGCAAAATCAAGTCGTAAATTACGAATATCAAATCGCAAAATTGCTTTTTTACGGTTACTCAATCGCAGATCGCATCATCGCAGGCAATCGATTTCCCCGAATTTCTCCCCCAATCACTATTCACGTCAGTTGTACTTACGAGGTCTAGACACTTGTTTGGGTCATTATGTCTTTACCTATGTGTTGTTCATTTAGGCTAAATACACTTGTAATATATGAAAAGAAAAATATATTGGAGGCCCCTACTTTTTTTTTTTTTTTTGGGGGGGGGGGGGGGGAGGGTAGGCCTTTGTCTAGAATGCTAAGCTGTCGGTCTGACCCTGGGTATTGGGACCGTTGTATGCGCTTTGTAATGGTTTTCGACCGTTACGCATTCAATGTTGTAGTAATTTTTTTCTCTAATAACTTAGTTCGTTAGTTACAAAAAATAAATAAATGTGCAGTTGTGATTTTCTACATGTTCAGATATAATTTTATTAAAAATATAATTGCATTAGAAATATAACATTTTTTAGTATCGTAAACTATACTTAGTAACATTACTGTATCGGTACCGTGACGAACCGAACCAATACCGACCAGACATCATATCTACAGGTGTCCATATTATCGGGACCCGGATCGCTATTTATTTTTATTGTATTCAATCGACGTAAACACATGTGGCGATATCGTTTACGACATATGTATCAATGTTAGTATTATCAGGACTGGTATCAGTATTCATTTTTGAGGTTTTTGATGTAAAACTCCACCGCAATGCATAGGAAAATTTATCAAATATAAACAATAGTAAATGTTTCTAATTTGACATAGTCTACAGGTGTCCATATTAGCGGGACCCGAACCGAACCAATACCGACCAGACATCATATCTACAGGTGTCCATGTTATCGGGACCCGGATCGCTATTTATTTTTATTGTATTCAATCGACGTAAACACATGTGGTGATATCGTTTACGACATAGGTATCAATGTTAGTATTATCAGGACTGGTATCATATTCATTTTTGAGGTTTTTGATGTAAAACTCCACCGCAATGCACAGGAACATTTATCAAATATAAACAATAGTAAAATGTTTCTAATTTGACATAGTCTACATGTGTCCATATTAGCGGGACCCGGATCGCTATTTTTTTTATTGTATTCAATCGATGTAAAACATGTGGCGATATCGTTTACGACATAGGTTAGTATTATCAGGACTGGTATCAGTATTCATTTATGAGGTTTTTGATGTAAAACTCCACCGCAATGCACAGGAACATTTATCAAATATAAACAATAGTAAAATGTTTCTAATTTGACATAGTTTACCCAATTTAATAAAAATATCATGGATAAATGTTTGCACCATAATTTCCTAACTGGCAGAAAATTTCATAGGCTGATGTTTAGCAACATATAAGTTATTTTCTACGCTAGGAGTACAAGCAAGTTCAGTCATTCATGTGTAAAACTTCACCCCAGCCACCATTGCTACCGTTGTCACCCACCCACCACCGCCCACGCCGCCACTGCGGCCACCCACCTACCGCCACTGATGTCTGATTACTAATTCTATATATATTTTAAATTACCGATTTTTAAAAGAAAATTAATCAATAAGTAGACCACACACGAACGACAAGTGTACCGTTCGGGAATGTAGTCAAGTAAGACCAGATATTGAACTTAGGACACTGTGTGCAAACTCTCAATAACAAACCCCTATCGACTCTTAAAGAATTGTTTGGCTTTATCTAATAACTATGAATGCAATTAACAAAGAAAGTAAAAGAGAAATATGAGTGAGAAAAAAAATTGAACACGGGAACTGCTAAAGAACACAAGAATCAACCAATCAGAATGAGAAACCACCCAGGCATCGAATCGCTAAAAACATGTTATGGCCTATTTTATACAACTGACAAAAGTCACTATTTCTAACCGGACAAATCTCCCTCAACAGATGGTTAAATCCTATAGTAAGTAGGAAGCTAGGGATGTGATCAACACCCTCAAGTCCTTAAAACTCGGTCTATAAAGTGCAATCAGAACAATGTGAATGAAGTAGGGTCGGACCGACATGCTTAGCATTCTAGACAAAGGGCTAGGGCCCCCAAAAGTAGGGGCCTCCAATATATATTTTTTTTTTCATATATTACAAGTGTATTTATCCCAAATGAACAAACACATAGGTAAAGACATAATGACCCGAACAAGTGTCTAGACCTCGCAACTACAACTGAAGTGAATGGTGATTGGGGGAGAAATTCGGGGAAATCGATTGTCTGCGATGATGCGATCTGCGATTGAGTAACCGTAAAAAAAGCAATTTTGCGATTTGATATTCGCAATTTACGACTTGATTTTGCGATTTTCTATTGCCAATGGATATTCTTTTAGGTTCAAGTCTCACAAGGACCCGACTTTTTTGTTTGCTTAGGGCCTCCAAAAACATTGGAACAACTCTGGAATGAAGTGCTAAGATGGACTCAGTTCTCGCTAAAGATACCGAATCCCACAACTATTAGGTATGTGACACCAATAATATCAACAATCCTCAAATTGGGAAGCTAACCCAAAGATGATAAACCGAAAGCCTAGCAATAACTAGACGTGAATAAACAGATGAACATCCTACTAACAAGTATCCAGACGATCAAACAACGACTTGGATTATAACCTAGCAATCTCAACTTACCTCTCGGTTTGTTTCGATTGGAAGCACATTTATTGATTAGTTAACTTGTATTATCTCTAAAGTCAAGATCTAGACCGAAAACCAATCAATTAAAGTCCAAAGATTGATTTTACCGAATTTGGGTGCATCTCTATGTGCCAAGACCAACAAATCAAAAACTAAATCAATAATCACAATCAAAACTAGTACACGTGATCATATAATCAGCAACAAATTCAGTTTATTTCAAATAACAATTCGGCCAAAAAGTCAAACGAGAAAGTCAAAGCATACGTTCATAGTTCATCAAAACCTAGGTGGCTATGGAAAGTTAGCCCATAAACATGTTCAAAACATCAAAATAAAACTATATAATCAAATTCATGATGATTCAAAAAGTTTAAACGAAAATCAAGTTTCAGTTGAAATCGAAACACCAACGATAAGTAATACTCGAGTCTTCAATCAAATCTTCAAGCTCTAATCCTTCCAGCAAGATCTCGTGCTTCAATTCTTCACAGTTGTCTCAAAAATTCAGGTTCCAGAGTTGCTGTCGTGATTACTGTTGGATCTGATAGTGTGTGTTTTTCTGATAAAACAGTTGAATTAAATTGTAAATTTAATCAAACAATAATAAACAAATCCATCGATCTAACACAACTAGATTTGGGAATGACTTCAAAATGATTTCATATTGAATTCATAGAAAATACAATCACAAGGTACAACGTACTCCCCCTCACTCGGTGAACACTCTCATTTAGTTCTTATCCTCTTAGGCTCTAAGTGCTAACGATTACAATGAATGGAAAAACTATATATAGGAGGAGAGAACAGTTGGTGATGTCACCGTGAAAGCGACCCCTAACAACTCATTAAATGAGTGTAATTGCCAGCAGTTGACAGACCTGCTGGATTGTTACACACTGTTACCTTCAACTGTTGGTTTCATTGTATAAGTGAGAAAATAGTTGGATTCTATAAAACAACTGGTTTGATCCATCTTTTTCTATAAATCCGACACTTCTGGTCTTTGACTTGTTGTCTTGAGCTTCAATCTTCAGTTTTGACTTTGACTTGACTTGACTGATGACTTGTTGACTAGCTCTTTTGCATTCCAGCTCTTTTGTTCTCTTTTTTTAAAGTAGTAGTTTTGTGTAACAGTAGTTTGGGCAGTATTCATGGGGGAAACTGCTGACCAAATGATTGTATTTTAACTTATTTCATCACACAAGAATGATGGTTCCCTTGGGTATTGACTTTCATCGTAAGCAGACCTTACATAACCCAACAATTCCTATTTAAATAGATATTAATTTTCGTGATTTGGTCTAGTCTAGACCGTTTAGAATCTATGTTTTTCTACCACGATCCAATTGGATTTATTTTATTCCTAAAGTGTTATTCTGGAATATTTTGTTTCACACCTCTAATACGAACCATTTTAGGTTTTCAGCTCCTCCAAAACAGTCCTCCCAAAAAATATGGATTGGCTTTTTCAACCTTTTTTATCATTTTTGCGATCCGGAACTCCGATTTCACTTGTTTTTCTCATAAATCTCCATATTATCACAACAAATATAAATATCACAACTAAGTACCAAAAATCTATCAAGTCACATTAAACCGATAAAAACACAAGGATAATCGATTATAAAGCATGTATAAATTAAACCATATCAAATATTCCTGCATGTATCTTTTTTCGTCCTAAAAAGTCTGCAATGTCATCACGACTGGAAGATTGGCTTTCAAATTATTAGATACCTTAATTATTAGACATAATAACACATTAACTGCGATTGTCAATATATTTGTCCACTTAAATCTAACTACCGATAAATCATACGCCTCATTCATGCTTAGCTTTTAAATTCAAGTGTTCAATCCATCTATGGATCTCACACTTAAAAAGCTACAACTCAACTAATCTCACGTCAAGCTTTCAAGGCACAAGCTAAACCATATAGATTTTCTTACCACTATAAACAAAAATTTACATGTATTAAAAATTGAAATCGTAGAGGATGGATTAATGGATGATGTTTTTGAGCATATAATAGTTTTACTTTAACCTAACCTAGTGGTGTTTTAACCAAGCTGTAACTCGGTATGTGACACGTAGGCAAAACTCAATATCTTAAATTAGCTCATTTGGATGGAATTATAAAAATGTGAAGCGCCACCAACTTTCGGATTTACTTTCATAAAAAGAAAGTGGTGTGCCAATTTTGGAAAAATAAATTTTATTCCATCCAAGTTTTTAAATCTACAGTGGTACCTATACTATTGTGATAGTTTTGGCCTTACTGTTTCTCAAAAGATGAGAATCCACAAGATTTCCTGATTTAATTACACTCCTATGGAAACCTTTCAAAGTCGGTTGGGCTACCAATACACCACAAGTTACATGTGTTTTATTTTTTACACACACAAATATATATATATATATATATATATATTTTTAGTGTTGTGTGTGTGTGTGTGTGAAGTATAGGAAGAAAACTCACTTGAGATGAAAAAAATCAAGAAACCCTATGTAACTTTTTCATTTTTTTCTTAGAGAATGAAATATAACATGCATATATTTGAACATTTTTATAAAAAATGTAAAAAGCGTCGACTAGTTTTTTTAAATGTTCAAAATCTGTATGTCACATTTTTTTGGACGTAGTAACACGGAATTTTTAACATTTAAAAAAAACTACTAGACACTTTTTTTGTTTTTCTTTTACAAACATGTTCAAATATATGTATGTTACATCCCATATTTTTTTAGAAAAAATAAAAATTTACTTAGGGTTTTTAAAGGGTTTCTTGAGTTTTTTCAACTCAAGTGAGTTTTCTTTTTATTCTTCCCCTATCATTTTCCATTTAGTTGTATATGTATATATATATATATTGTGTGTGTGTGTGTGTGTATATATATATTATGTTTTTTGATTTATTCCCTCATCCTCACACTAGAAACTTACTTTATTAGATAGAGAGGAGAGAGAACGTGTTACAGTACTCTGTACATTTTTGGACTTCACTTTATTTTGTTGTGGTTTTGATTTTAGATTTTTAGAATTTATTAAGTATTTATATTTTTTGAATTTAGAATTTTCATAGTGTTTAATTGCAGTACTTGTAAAAAAATGTTACATTTTTTAGTGAGGAGATGCATTTTGTAACAATGAGAGAACCTAATACACTTTGTGTCAGAGAAGAGAGAACATGTTACGTTTTCAAAAATACCTTTTTTGTACTTGTTAACGATATGTTTATTTAAAATACAAAGTGGTTTAATCTCAATCATAGATTAGATTAGATGGTTTATGGATGAGATATTTGCTTGCTTTTATCAACTAGAGGGGGTTTTGTTCTATCTCTCCCTATATACCCTTATCTATATCATATATAATGCTTTGAAAAAGGCGTTTGGAAGTACCTAAAAGTTAAAAACTTTTTTTGTTTAATGCATATGATATAATCTAAAATGAGGGTAAATTAGTTTTTAAACACTAATTACACTTTATTCTACTCATCTTAATTACACTTTAATTTCCCCATCTTTAACCATATTAGTGATCATTTGTTAATAGTTATACTTTATCTCTTATAAAAAAACTACTTACCCCCACGATTTTTAAATGATCACAACTTTTTCGTGTGTTTATGTTTACAAAAAAATACACTGTTAAATACAAGCATTTCATTCTCTTTATTTTAAATAATATAACTATAGTTTTTTTTATTTACAATTTTGATATGTTACATGATTAATAGTGTTTAGGGGTGAACAATAACTGAATCATTAATAAAAACAAAATCAAAGCGAAAATGGGAACCGAAATCAACCAAAAACTAAATTAACTGAAAACCAATTAACTAAAAACATAATTAACCAAAAACCAGTTATTAGATTTTTTATAGCATCGTTTAACCAAAATTCACTTAATATAACCATTTATATTTTCATATATTTATAGCTTTTATGCCTCCACTTCATGTATTTCATATTTTATACATCCATTTCCTGTATTTATACTTTCATTTAAGGTATTTATTCATTTATTTCATGTATTTATAACTCAATTTTAAGTATTTTTAAGTAAAAGTTTAGCTCAAGTTTGGTTTTGCTATTGACCGAGTTTAAACAAATTGAACCAAAAACCGTCAATTTAACTCAATAAACCAAACTGATTAACAGAAAACGGATTGGTTAATAAAATAGACTAACCGATGACTTTGGTTTCAGCTTCGCTTGAGGATATAATTGAACCGACTGAACCATGCACACCACAATGATATGAATTAACCCATGCTTTCACTTCTGACGTATATCCACCATAATAACGCTACAAGAAATATTATACGAATAAAAAAACAACAAAAACAAATACCACAATGCAAAGTGTCCAACCCGTCGCATCATGCGAACTCCATGCTACTATGTGTGTGTATATATATCAAGTAAAGTCACGAAAAAAATAGGATATGGTAAGTGATCAGATATCCATATGTAATACATCTCTCATTAAACATGGATTAATATCATTTTTATATTATGCCAACTATTATGTTAAACAAGATTCAAATGATTTATATCAAACTTAGTTTGACATTATCATACAATTATAGCATCATCTCAAATCAACTAGGGGCCCAAAGATATTAACCTTGTAAAGGAGTAGATCTCATTTTAGGTACATGATACGCCTTTCTAACGAAAACTTGTTGGTTTGATTGTTACAATAGATGGTTACCTAAATGACACAAATTCCACACTAACAAGAAAAACTTTTTTCGGAGAATTGTTGTGAGAAACAGTCTACAATCGGTGATAATGTGTGAACAAATTTAAGGGCAAGTTCGTGGCTATCCAACAATAAACAAAAGGATTATACCCTAGTACAACTCAAAGGCCATCTAAATTATTTAAACTAGAAATGGCTCGATGCGGATTACGACGGGGAACACACCGATTTTGAACAAAATTTAAATAGAAATGCAGACGAAACAATAAAAATAACACTACTAAAAAAACCAAAAACTAAAATATCGTAAAAAAATATTTTATCCCAACCCGATTTATAGCACAAAACCAATTTGGCCAAAACTGGTTCTAATGCTTCTAAGGAAAACCAGAACCGGTTTGAGAAAATAACATCTGAACATATGGGATTACTATTCTAACCTAAAGACCGTAATCTATACATTTACTATTTAACAAACTCAAAGTCAGTAAGATGTTTTCCTGATAAAACCTTTTGATAAAAACATAACATTGAACTTGATTTTGAGAAATTCATCTTTTATAAATAAAAAGTTAAATGACATCATATATAATTATTACTTTTAATTTTTATTAATAGAACGTAATGGATTGGGTAAAATGAGAACCAATTTGAGTTGTGAGAACCATAGGAACTAATATTAATCATTGATCAAATGTGTTTTGATAGATGATATTAAAAGACAATAAAGCAGAATTATGATTATGCTTCAATTAATGAGATTTTTATTTTTAGTGAGATAAGAGCTAATTGGTCTTTTTACTATGATCATTAATGATTGGTCTCATTAATGATTTTGCTTTAATTAATAAAATAGTTCTTTAAAAAAATTGAGGTAAATGTTTACATTGCAAATAAATCACTAGAAAAATGAAAAAAAAATAAAATAAAGCGAAGTCGTCGTTAGTAAATGATAATTTGCACCCCCATCCTCTAAAAAACTCACACCAACCGTAAATTGTTTTACACAACAAAATAAAAAATAAAAAAAACTATTTTACGCGACGTTTTTTAATGCACGTTGTCAAATGTTTTTTAGTCGCGTTGTCATTATCGAACGTAATGTTTTTGTTTATTTTTTACACAGTGGTGTGTTGCGTAAAGACATTTTTTACGTTTGATGTTTTACGTCGGCGCGAAAGGTGCCTCCCTTAAAAAAACTCACATCAACCGTAATTTTTTATACACAACAAAATAAAAAAAAAACTATTTTACGCGTTACGGTTTTTAATGCACGTTGAATATTTTTTACGCACGTTGTCTTTATTGAACATAAATGTTTTTGTTTATTTTTTACACAGTGGTGTATTGCGTATATACGTTTTTATACGTTTGATGTTTTACGTCGGCGGTAAAGGCGCCTCCCTTCTAAAAAACTCATATCAACAATAATTTTTTTCACACAACAAAATAGAAAATAAATAAACTATTTTACGCGTTACGTTTTTTTACGCGCGTTGTTGAATATTTTTACACATGCAAACATTTAAAAAAAAAAACTTTTTTAACGATCTTAACTGTTGTTGTAGATATTATTATTATTATTTAGGTTAATTGATTATGGATGTGACTTTTGAAAAGAAGAAAGAGAGAGGAATGATGTGATTTCGAAAGTAAAAGACTAAATTACCCTATTAATTTAATTTAAATATAAGTGATGTGTTAAAATTTTATTGGATGATAAGAGTTCCCGCGGTTCTCACAACTCGTGTTAGTTTTCATTTGAACCGGATCATAAAGAGTAAATTGCACAAAACATCCTTTATGTTTCCTCAAACTTGCAGGTTCCAGCCTTAATGTTTAAAAGTTGCTAAAAACAACCTTTAAGTTTATTTTTGTTGCGGGTTCAATCCTTTACAGCTAACCACGTTATTTTCTTCAGTTAAGTTCCCTCACATGCATAACATGTGAGGGTATATTCGTCATTTTGGTTGATCATGTGAGGGAACTTAACTGAAGAAAATAACGTGGTTAGCTGTAAAGGATTGAACCCGCAACAAAAATAAAATTAAAGGTTGTTTTTAGCAACTTTTAAACATTAAGGCTGGAACCTGCAAGTTTGAGGAAACATAAAGGATGTTTTGTGCAATTTACTCGATCATAAATGGAGTTTATTAAATGACATCATAATTAGGAAAACTTTATTAAATAAAGTTTATTAGATTGATGTTAAATTCCAATTTTATTACGCTAATATGTATTATACAGTAGTAGTATAGATAATTTACTCACATTATTCTCGAAAGCTAAATATCCCAATAGAATGATTTCCATAAAATTAGAGACTTTATTGCTATCCCGCATTTGTTTTACAACACAATCATTCTAGTAAAATTCGTATGACATCTTAGTTTAGAGAGGGGGATCTTGAATTCAAGTCCCACAAACAATAGAGATTAAAAGAATTTTGTCGTTAAAAAAACAGGATGTAATTTGTTCATATTTATACCATGAAAAATTTCAGTTGGTTTTAATTTTTCTTTTTATTATAATAATAACTGCTATATCTTAAGTGAACTCGAAAAGATAATTTATCTAACAAAATTTGACTAAGCTATTATTTTCAAGCCATGCATATTTTCAAGTCATACCTGAAATCTTTTATCATAAGCTCGTCAACAATGTACATTTTTATTTAGGTTATATCAAGTAGCTTTTAAGATACATTTATGTTTACAAAAAGTAATGCTAACAAAATATAACACTTAGGGGCAACTTTATATTTTATTGGATTTGAAATTTAACCTCTTCATTTATAAGTATAACTAGTATCGGCCTAACCGTTTTCATTTTAATAATTGATTTTAAATTATTGGCCCAAGAATAAAATAAAATGTGAAGCCCACATGTACCATACAATGGCCTTACCTCCTTCGTTTAATTTAATTATTTTAATAGTTGAAGTCCTGGGTTTAATTCCAGATAAGGGGATTATATATTAATTTGGTAATACTAACATACTAACTTGGTTAATGGCATCTTAACCGTAAGTTGTAAAAAAATAGTACAACTTTGCAATTTATTTTTGGGTAAATACCATAAAAATTCAATATACTTTTTCATTTTTATCATAAAAAAATCTCTTAACAATTTTTTGCACATGAAAAACCAACGTACTTTATGTTTTGTCTCAAAAAAGTCACTTATCAATTTTTTTAAACATTAAACTCTCTTCACATGTTAAATTTGAACAATATTATGACAAAAAATAAATAAATAAAACAACTTGGAATCGTTACAGGCTTCCATCGGTTCTTTTCGGTTTATTCAATTATTTGGTTCCTTTTATTCGGTTTGAAATTACTGGGTTAAACTAAGAATTGAACCAAACCAACGGAATTTGAGTATTTCAAAACTTAATCACAATCTGCTTTCAAATTCGGTTTGGTTTTTGGTTTCAACCGAATGCAATGAATTCACATTATTGGATTTAATTGACTAAATATAAAATATGGTTTACTTTGGTTATTCGGTCCATTAGGCTACATATAAATCGAATTCATTTTACTAGATTTGGGTTTACTCGTTTTTGTTCAATTTTTTGTTTTTAATCGTTTTCGGTTTTGTAGCAAGTTGTTTTTACACATTTTTGTCTTGATTTTGTTCAAGTTTAATATATGATTGGACTTTAATGTTTAAAAAATTATTAAAGGGCCTTTGTGAGACAAAACACAAAATATATAGACTTTTTATATATAAAAAATTGTTGAGAGAGTTTCGTGAGAAAATTGAGAAAGAATGCTCACTTTATTTTATGATAAATTTTTAATCTACGGAAGGATGATTCTATCTATATTATCTTTTGAAATTATAGTTTAAGAAATGGTGTTACGGTTTTAATTTGAAATCACTTTTTTATACTTTGGCAACTGTTAAAATGAAAAAAAAAAAAACTAAAAACAAACATGCATGATCTTAGGCTTATAGCTCAATGGTTGGGTAATGATGGTAACAAACCCATCGAGGGGGGGTTTGATCCTGAGCCGCACCCCGGTTTTCATCCGGCTGTTACTTCAGCGAAACAACTCGTGTGGAGGCAGTACGGTTTCCGGGGGAACGTCGTAACCAAGTTTGACCAACCCAGCGCGAGCCCGGTTAAGACAACGTAGTCTGAGTAGATCTTGGCTAGGGCCGCCTTTTAGGAGTTGTGACATTGGGTCACTCTAAAAGAAAGTCACCGTTAAAAAATGTGGATTATCAACATCGTAAATATTGTTACATTTAAACGAATTTTCAAGCTTAGGGTGTGTAACAACTCAGAAATTTGTTGTTAATCTTTTCCTTTGTTAACGAATGTATCTATCCTTTCCGAGATTCGCTTATTAATGAAGTTTATGTTAACTATTTATGATTATGTATGATATATCGCGTTTAATCGCTTATTAAATCGCATTGCTAACCTCATCGCATCGTAAATTGCAGTTAATTATATGGTTTTATGTTATTTATGTGTTGTATATGTTTGTGGTTATGATTTCGCTCGCTATCGCATCGCTCTCGCACACTCAAATCGCTAAATTGCGCTATTATATCATTACAACGCTTAATATAATTAATTAATACGAACCGAATAGCCAAACGAACACTTAACGCGAAATAAACTAAGAAAACCCAACAATTGGGTCAAGTTCGCTCGAACTTGGTGACCCCAAGTTCGGCTGAACTTGACTGGCCAACCTAAACTCTCCTCTGCCTCAAGTCTGCTAGAACATAACCTCAAGAAAGTCAAGTTCGGTCGAACTTGACTCTTTTCTCCTCAGATTTCACAAGTTCGTGCGAACTTGTATGAAATTCATACAAGTTCGGCCGAACTTGACTCCACCAGCTCACCTTTTTGCCTTCACCTATAAATACCCAGTCCCATTCTCTCATTTGAACTTGCTGTAAGTTCGCCCAGAGCTCTCAAACCCGAAACCCTTTGTTTTCTAAGTTAGAATCAACCCGATTTCAACTACAATGATGTTCAACAATGTTTTACAACGATTTTGCACAAGGCATTGCCTTCGTTTTCATCAAATCTCTTCTGTTTACGAAAATCTTCATCTTTTTCCATAAAACTTCTGTTTTTCACTCAGATCTATACTTAGATCTGAGCAAAACCTTTAAAGTATTGATTTTTACACCATTTTCGGACTAATGACGCATGTTTCGTTCACTTTTGAGTGGAACGAGGCGTTGTCGAAGCTAGATCTCAGATCCGGAAGCACAAGGACGAAATCGTCACTTTACACAAGCTGGACTAACCCGTATGAACTTTCAAAGTTCGCCCGGATTAGCTCGAGTTTCTGTAAAATGGCTAAGTTCGCTCCAAAAGACCTCTCCAGCCTAAGTTTTACTCAGTGGCTTAAGGTTGGAGGGATGGGCACTCGATTTCCTCAGCAAAAGACGCGAAAACACAAGATTTTGGACCCGAAAACATCAAGTTCGCTCAAGAATCACCAGCACACCAGGTCAAGTTCGACCGAACTTGTACCCATCTGGGTCAAGTTCGACCGAACTTGAGTCTTTTTCACCAAATCCCTTGCAAGTTCGCCTGAACATGCCTAGTTTCTTAGGAAACTATACAAGTTCGTCCGAACTTGTCTTTCCAGTAAGGTTTTCTCACAAGTTCGCCCGAACTTGTCAAGTCTCCTAAAGAAACTTGCCAAGTTCGACCGAACTTGACTCTAAACCACCAAAACCTTGCAAGTTCGCTCGAACTTGTATGTTTACATACAAGTTCGGCCGAACTTGCCAACTGCCCAAACCAAACTTAATCGTTTCAGCTTTTCGGAGACTGATGCACTTTCGTTCGTGTATGCAGGCTGATCCGGCGCTCTTCACGACTTTTCTCATATCCCTAATCTTACCTAAACGCACCCACAGTGAGTATACTTGACCCATTTTCGCTTTAATACACTTTTTGGGTGTTACATACGTTCCTATATCGAAATCACCTCACAACTCAAATTGTTTATCACACGCGAATAATCTGATTATGTATGCTCAATACGTGATACTAGAAACATGTGACTAGGACTTATTTTCGTTAAGTTGCCTCCTTAGCTAGTATGGTACTATAGTGTGGCTAACACCCGACGTGGTCTAGTTAGGATGGACGCGCAAGCCTTCTCATGGTAGTTAGCATGAGAAATAAGCCTATGTTTATATGTGTGATGTGTTTTGGTGTATCATGATATGTAATTAGACTATTTCACGTACGGTTTCTCTATTATGTTAGTATTACTAAAACCTGTATGCTCACATTTACTTAATTGTATTGACTTGTATTTTAACGTATGTAACAGGTTAAGGATCTTTAGCTTGGATACCTTGGATGTTGCGTGCTTAGATTAGTTTGTTTTGTTTAGTTTGTTTAGAACGGTTTGTAATAAAATCTAGGGGATATCAGATCAGATTATATGTTTAAGGGATTATTTGGAATTGTAATGGTTGTTTGAAGATTTTATGAGTTTAATAGTATGGGATATTAAATGTTGATTATTGTCTTTAAAATGATCGTTATGGAATCTCTTGATCAATTTGATTCGCCTAGTACCACTACCCCGATGATTCCGCCATCGGTTGGGGTGTGATAGAGTGAATGGGCTGCATGCGGAAAAGTGGCAGTGAACCCCTTCATCACGCGGGGAAAACCGCAGTCGTCACTCTTTGCCGCACGGGTGTTACAAGTGCGGGGAGTAGTCACCGCTTATAGGGGAGAGGAGGGAAGAGGAGAGAGAGGGGTTCCAACCAATCAAGCATTTTTCCTTCATTTTTTTTAAATAGTTTAGGTGAAACCACCCCTTGTGATTAAGTGCTTGAAGGGAATTAGAGAGGGGAGTTGACATGGACGAATTTCATTGGCTCCGATGAGGGGAGTTGAGAGGAGCCCCCTCTCACGCTTAGACTATATGGAGTTATGAGCTATGCACTTAATATCATGATATATAATCGATATATTAGTGATGTATCGGGTATTGGTCCCCTAGTGAGATATCAGTACAAAATATCGGTCAGAATATCGGTAACGATATTATCGGCGATATTGGCCGATATATCACTGGTTTTCCCAATATCAGTACATTTCTTCTTAGTTTTAGCATTCGTCTTTCAATTATTAGTATTTTAAGTCTTAATTGTTAATTATTAGTGTTAAATGATAGTGTGATAAGTCTTAAGCAGTTCCTACTTGCTACAATTGTTAGTGTTTTATAAATTGCAAAAGGTTAATTTATCAGTGGTTGGAGAATATACGGAATTGTTAGTGTTAAATTGCTATATATATAAATACAACATAATATTAAAATTGCCCATATTCCACCGCGATTACTGATATCTCAAATATCGGTCAAATTCGATTTTTTATCGCATTCACTGCTTAGATCATGAGGACAAAGGGCCGCTATCCTGCCACGTAGACGCCACATAGACCATGTGACATTTGCCCTCCATATCTAAAAAGGAAAAGAATGGTAAAGGGAAAAGGCCCAAAAATTAAGTTGGTCATGCTGAACAAGAGGGGCAACGCCCATGGATATATTGCAATCAAGAGGGGCAACGCCCTAGTGACGTGGAGGGCTTTTGCCCTCTACTATTCACGCCTCACACCGTCTAGTCTTATTACAAGTTCTTTTATACTTTTGTTATCTGCTATTGTTCTCGATGTTATTTAAAATTTTCTATTTTATTTAAATCTATTTTACATATGATCATTAATTACCTGACCAACAACTTGCGTTTCATCACGTGACATAAGGGTTTTATATAATGGAAATGTTGTCGTTGTTGTTGTTCTTATTATTATTGTTGTTGTTGTTATAAACCAGATATACAAAATACATCTCCTTGTAACTTACCCTAATAACTATTTTGATAGTTATACTTTATCTATACATATACTCTTGTATTGTAAACAAAGAGACAACTTCTTCCAATAATTTACAGATTTCATACAATTTCTATCAATTCTCTAACATGTTATCAGCATGATCGACTCTCCACGGAACTTTTACAGGGAAATCCTCAATAACACGAGTTCATCAACACTGCTTTTGGATTTAGTACATCTCCATTCATCATATCTCTGAAGAAATATGTATACTAGCTCCAGCAGAGCTATTATTGGCGATGAATGTATGTCTGATAGATAGTGGCAGTACTAACACCATTCTCTAACATATAAAATTTTTCTCTGAGTTGTCTCTGGCATAGACACCGATTGGTACTATATCTGGTTTCAGTAACCTTATCGATGTAACATCCGTCAAAAACGGATTTACCAAACCCGCTCCGTTTATCAACCGAACAGTCAGTCAAATTTTTTCGTTGCGAATTAAATGCCCAAAATAATTTTAAACGATCCGTAATCAATTATTATGCGGGGATATATATTTAGTTTTTGAAAAACTGATAAAAATAACAAAATAAAAATGTTTTACCCATGCCGGGTTTCGAACTCGGGTCTGTATCCGGTTCAACCAAAGACTTATCTCTCAGCCGACAAACCACTCCGCCATCTCGATTTTCTGGTAATAACAGAAAACAATTAATTCAAATATTCAATTTCAGAAATTAAATTATTGCGCCCAAAATAACAGTCGTCGGAAATCCCGACGACTTCGCCGTTTAATTACATTTTCGCTCAATATAACCGATGAATTAAATATTACGACGGTTATAACCGACGTCTGAACCCGCGACATCAGCTGTAACCGCCGGAGAACGAATGACTCCGAATTAAGACCGAATTCAGACCCCATTCATCTCAATACTATCCTATAAATTCAACCACAACTCGCCAGAAGTCTTTCACACTCAAATCGCACCTTTTCTCGGCGAAAACTCACTCGCCGGAAATTTCTATTACTTCGCCGGAAAACCGTATCAGTAATCTCTGAGCTTACTGAACCCCCTAAACTTTTAACGAAGTCACCCACAACCTTTTCAAGCCTTCGGAAGACTCTCTGCTGCAAGATACTTGTCGCCGGAAAAAGACTTCTGTCGCCGGAGTTCTGCCGGAAAACAGAGTAAAATCAGTCGGTACTTTTCACGCCTAATTCCTTTCCTTTTTACTTTTATCTCGTTTGTAAATGATCATTAAACGCTAAAGAAACATGAATCAATATTTTGAACCAGTCAGTCACCACTTCCGGTTAAAACCGGTGAAGATGACGAAGTTTCAGTAATGGTTAAGTGTAATTAAAATCAAGATAATTACCGGGTTAGACACACAGTCCAGCGGTGGACTGTGTGCACTTTTAAAGCTAAGGACACGAGTTCGAGTATTGTCCCTCACACGCCGCCTTGATAAAAATCCTTTTTTCGCAAAACTGAACCGGAGTGTTTTGGGTATATGTTAAGTATATTGATAACTGAGTTTATAATCAAGTGCGACACACAGTCCAGCGGTGGAGTGTGTGTCCGCTAACCCACAGGTCCCGGGTTCGAGACCTGTGGAGCACACCGGTTCTGAGATTTAATTCGTTTTTAATAATAAAGGATTTCTGTTAATCTAATTAATATATATATGTAATTAAAATCGGATATATAACGGGTTAGACACGTAGCTCAGTTGGTAGAGCTGCGTGCACGCGTACGGGAGGTCTCGGGTTCGAGCCTCACCCGGCGCACAACAATATGCCTATGAACCGGTCAACGATAG
Organism: Scalesia atractyloides; assembly: GCA_947069175.1. NCBI lineage: Eukaryota > Viridiplantae > Streptophyta > Magnoliopsida > Asterales > Asteraceae > Scalesia > Scalesia atractyloides. The sequence continues at coordinate 17,836,104 of CAMTDV010000014.1, read as the reverse complement.
TCAAAGTCAACGGTCAAAGTTACTGTAGCAAAAATAAAATATTTTTTTATTATTTTTATTCAATTATTTTAATTAAAAATCAATTATAAATACTTAAAAATAACATTTTTAAGGTTAGAAAATAGCCTCAAACTCACAAAAATACACCCAACAAACCTACTAAAATAGATTAATAAAACCCGTTTACTTACCAAACCGTAATGCGATTTATCTAGGTTTAATCTCACTTGTGGTTAAAACCACTTCGCGTGCAATCAACGTCATCAACCGAACGCACCCAATGTGAGTGAATTCTTACAAACTCCCCTTTTTATTCATGTTTTGGGGTGTATCATGTGTCGCTTAAATTAATTCTCTTATGCAAATTCGTGCCATACCATTATATGAACTAAATTAGAATGTAACTATTGTTTGGTTGTGATGTGTTACATATTGTCAAAGTAGTATGCAAATTATTTAGGCCCATCAGTTCCTCGTGGGAGACGAGAACAACGCGTGCCTCAAAACTCATTCATTAAGGCCCATCAGTTCGTAAGAACAACGCGTGCCTCAAAACTCATTCATTAGGCCCATCAGTTCGTGGAACAACGCGTGCCTCAAAACTCATTCATTAGGCCCATCAGTTCCTCGTGGGAGACGAGTCGAACATCGCGTGCCTCAAAACAATCATTTGGTGTATGTGAGTTTAATATTCAATATTATGTGTTGTGTGAATAAATTTACATCTACATTTACTCATATGTGGTATGCACAGTATTTATAATCAATTGGATAAACTTGTTCAAATGTTTTTCCATAGGATTCACTCGCCAACATTATGTTGATCCAAAACCTTTTTACACATGATACAGGTGAACAGGTTGAAGCAAGGAAAACATAGGATATGCCTTAGAAGAGAACCAAGAAGCTTAGACATATAGTTAGAATATGGGGTATCATTTATTTCCATTAAATTGTATTAATGAATATGAAACATATAATAAATGTCATGAGCTTTGATGATAACCCAATTATGCCCCGATCACCTTTTCCGCTGCGGGTCGGGGTGTGACAGATTGGTATCAGAGCCATGACTATAGGGATATAGGATAGGTTATTAGACCCTTAGAGCCTATACTATAGTCTGCCTAAATTTTTAATTGATTAGGTGGTTACATACAAACTTGTGATATTTATTTGTTTCATATTACAGTCAAACATACATGCTTATATACATATTCGTTATACATATATCAATGTTCATATATTCAATTCATTTTCATACTCTCATTATTCAAGGATTTTGTTGCAATTTTCAAATCCCATCAAAGTAAGTTCTGCGACGGGCATGTAGTAACCGGAAGGGTACAAGTACCGGTAGTCGGGACGTCCTGTCTAGGTTGGCATTCGTATAAATCCAAAATAACGGACCAGTTTGCCTACCTGGGGACTAACGATGAGAGTACGACGGACCTATTAGGCCAAAGCATGCCACACCAAACGTCGTTCGAACTAACCTCACTTTGAGATGTCACCGTGTCTACACCTGGACACATCCCGAACATCCACAAGTTGTATACATATTTCTCGATTTTCTCCGGGTTTTGTGTACGCAATCAGGCAGAAACCGTGCGAACCATATGAAAAACCGGTATTCATGGGGGCCCACATGATTACACAGGTAAAGTATGGCGGCATGACGGGCCTAACAGCGAGCAAAGCCCAAGACATCCTATGGATGTAGTAGATTTATTTTTCTATATTTATTTTATGAACGTTCAATCCCAAACACGACCCACGATCCCAAAGGCATCCAACTCATACTCTTGGCATGTATTCCTTGTAGATGTCTTCTAACCTCGCCCGTAGAAAGTTGAGAGCAGAAAAAGCCCGTGAACGCATGGCTACCCAAATCGCTCAGCAAATGGCGACCGTAATACCCAACATCGTAGTTCAAGTTCAACAAGCCCTTACCGCTAATTCCGTTAACCCAACCCAACAAGAGGATCAAAACACTATCAACCTTTCAGTCACTAAATGCACCTACAAACATTTCAAATCCTGCGATCCTCCAAAATACGAAGGAACTGAAGGTGTCACCGCTCTCCTCCATTGGTTCGAAGAAATGGAGAACACTTTTCTAAATTGCGATTGCCCCGATGATCGCAAAGTGCGTTATGCTACCGGTCGTTTACTTGGAACAGCACTCACATGGTGGAATACAGAAAAGACCAAACGAGGTGTTGAAGAAACTATGACCTTGACTTGGGAAGAATTGAAGGGAATCATGACAAGACGGTTTTGCCCAAGAAGTGAAATCAAGAAATTGGAGGATGAGTTCCATGCTTTGAAACAAAAGGAAGGCGACCACACCACATACAACAAGAGATTCCTTGAGCTAAATCAAATGGTTCCCAACTTGTTCACTCCCCTCTACCGTTTGATCGAGCACTACATTCGTGGTCTTCCATCAAAGATTCAAGACCCTGTAATAAGCACCTCGCCTGCAACTTTGGAAGCAGCAATGGAGCTAGCAACCGCGCTCACCGAGAACCGAATTCGGAACAAAGATTTCAAAGAGGAGAAGAAGAAGAATAAAGCATCAACGGAAACCTCAAACCCCACCCGAACCGAATCCTCTACACCACCTACATCTAAGAGAAAGCGTGATGGGCAAGTCTTCGCCGTCACCCAACGCAAACAACCAGCTTCACAAGTTGTACCTCCTCAAACTATCCCAAACGCTCAAGTAGCACCCAACTCAACTTACCCAAATAAGAAACCTTACATTGGACCTCACCCTCAATGCAACACCTGTTTCTATCACCATCCAACTACTTCACCCTGTCGACTATGTGCGAATTGTGGACGCTACGGTCATTTGAGCAAAGTTTGCCGCACCGCTCAAAACCAAACCTCAACCCCTACTCAACCCATGACCCAAACATATCAACAACCTCAATACCCCATGAACCCATATGTTCGAGCTTGTTTCAATTGTGGCGACCCTACCCATTTTAGAAACACGTGTCCTCGTTTGGTTAATATCATAAACACCCAAGCTCAAGCAAACCCAGTTAACCAAGCAAACCAAGCAAACCCAGCTCCACCACCAGCAAGAGGAAGAGTTTATAACATCAACGCCAATCCTGTTGAAGATGTTAACGGTCCAAACCAACCACTTAACTAGCCTCCTCTCACCAAGAATCAAGATTCAACTCTAATCACTTAGTTTTTATGTTTTTCTTTATGTTATCTCAATTTTCACGTATCTCAATTGGAATTTTATCCAAGAATTTTAATGCAAATTACTAGTTCAGTTGGTTTTATACTCATTGATTTAATATTCATATCATCATACTTCACGACATATCTCAGTTTTATCATTTAAAGAAGTTGAGTTGTGTCTCACATGCAATACATTTCATTTCATTTTACATTTCAATACATGCAATACGCTCGGCTCCGTTTGATTGAGCCTTGAGCACACAGATCAATTTACATTTCCAGTTCATGCAATACGTTCGGCTCCGTTTGATTGAGCCTTGAACGCACATACATTTTCATTATCAGTATCTTGTGGTTGTGGTGTTTGTTGTAGAGTCGCATAGAACTAATCATAACTGGCGGATGAAGTCAATGAGAATTTGACAAGAATACGGTGGATACGCCGCTGGTACTTCCTATATATAAGTATTTTGGTCAAATGATCGGAGGCATTATCAGGCGGTTATGAGAGGTTCCATGCATAGGCTATTTGTGTGGTTAAGTTATTCATATTCAGTACATGCAATACGCTCGGCTCCGTTTGATTGAGCCTTGAGCACACAATTTCAATTTCAGTACATTCAATACGTTCGGCTCCGTTTGATTGAGCCTTGAGCGCACAAACATTTCAATTTCAATACATACAATACGATCGGCTCCGTTCGATTGAGCCTTGATCGCACAGATATATATCATTTCAGTATTTTTATGTTTGTTGTATTGGTTGTAGAGTTATAGGACTAATCATAATTCACTGATAAAACCAATGAAAATTTGACAAGAATATGGTGGATACGCCGCTGGTACTTCCTATATATAAGTATTCTTGCCAAAGGATCAGAGGCGTTATCAGGTGGTTATGAGAAGTTCCATGTAGGATTTAGTATTGCCTTGGTTGAAATTGTGTTACATTTATATCATCTCACTATTTAAAGAAATTGGATTGTGATCCATTTCTATATAGACTAACCTCTCCATCATAACAAACGAGAGAGGAACCATCACCATTCAAACATATATGCTATCAGAATGTGGATACAATTGTTAGTTGTTGTGTTTATTTGTGTAGATTGTAGAATTTCTGCCTTAGGATATAACCCTAAGCATATTCAAACTTTTATGCGTGATATCATTTTAGCGAATCATTCCTGCTTAACAATACTTATACAGTAGGCAACAAAAAGCGATTCCTGTATTAGGATACTTAACCTTTACAAGGAACGTTACCGCCTCAAGCAAAAAAACCCAAACCCTTATTTCTTCTAAGTATGTAACTGTCAAAACTAAACACCATCATCCTTTTAGTCAAATATATCACTATTTAAATTTCGGGACGAAATTTCTAAAAAGCAGGGGATACTGTAACATCCGTCAAAAACGGATTTACCAAACCCGCTCCGTTTATCAACCGAACAGTCAGTCAAATTTTTTCGTTGCGAATTAAATGCCCAAAATAATTTTAAACGATCCGTAATCAATTATTATGCGGGGATATATATTTAGTTTTTGAAAAACTGATAAAAATAACAAAATAAAAATGTTTTACCCATGCCGGGTTTCGAACTCGGGTCTGTATCCGGTTCAACCAAAGACTTATCTCTCAGCCGACAAACCACTCCGCCATCTCGATTTTCTGGTAATAACAGAAAACAATTAATTCAAATATTCAATTTCAGAAATTAAATTATTGCGCCCAAAATAACAGTCGTCGGAAATCCCGACGACTTCGCCGTTTAATTACATTTTCGCTCAATATAACCGATGAATTAACTATTACGACGGTTATAACCGACGTCTGAACCCGCGACATCAGCTGTAACCGCCGGAGAACGAATGACTCCGAATTAAGACCGAATTCAGACCCCATTCATCTCAATACTATCCTATAAATTCAACCACAACTCGCCAGAAGTCTTTCACACTCAAATCGCACCTTTTCTCGGCGAAAACTCACTCGCCGGAAATTTCTATTACTTCGCCGGAAAACCGTATCAGTAATCTCTGAGCTTACTGAACCCCCTAAACTTTTACCGAAGTCACCCACAACCTTTTCAAGCCTTCGGAAGACTCTCTGCTGCAAGATACTTGTCGCCGGAAAAAGACTTCTGTCGCCGGAGTTCTGCCGGAAAACAGAGTAAAATCAGTCGGTACTTTTCACGCCTAATTCCTTTCCTTTTTACTTTTATCTCGTTTGTAAATGATCATTAAACGCTAAAGAAACATGAATCAATATTTTGAACCAGTCAGTCACCACTTCCGGTTAAAACCGGTGAAGATGACGAAGTTTCAGTAATGGTTAAGTGTAATTAAAATCAAGATAATTACCGGGTTAGACACACAGTCCAGCGGTGGACTGTGTGCACTTTTAAAGCTAAGGACACGAGTTCGAGTATTGTCCCTCACACGCCGCCTTGATAAAAATCCTTTTTTAGCAAAACTGAACCGGAGTGTTTTGGGTATATGTTAAGTATATTGATAACTGAGTTTATAATCAAGTGCGACACACAGTCCAGCGGTGGAGTGTGTGTCCGCTAACCCACAGGTCCCGGGTTCGAGACCTGTGGAGCACACCGGTTCTGAGATTTAATTCGTTTTTAATAATAAAGGATTTCTGTTAATTCTAATTAATATATATATGTAATTAAAATCGGATATATAACGGGTTAGACACGTAGCTCAGTTGGTAGAGCTGCGTGCACGCGTACGGGAGGTCTCGGGTTCGAGCCTCACCCGGCGCACAACAATATGCCTATGAACCGGTCAACGATAGTCAAAGTCAACGGTCAAAGTTACTGTAGCAAAAAAAAATATTTTTTTATTATTTTTATTCAATTATTTTAATTAAAAATCAATTATAAATACTTAAAAATAACATTTTTAAGGTTAGAAAATAGCCTCAAACTCACAAAAATACACCCAACAAACCTACTAAAATAGATTAATAAAACCCGTTTACTTACCAAACCGTAATGCGATTTATCTAGGTTTAATCTCACTTGTGGTTAAAACCACTTCGCGTGCAATCAACGTCATCAACCGAACGCACCCAATGTGAGTGAATTCTTACAAACTCCCCTTTTTATTCATGTTTTGGGGTGTATCATGTGTCGCTTAAATTAATTCTCTTATGCAAATTCGTGCCATACCATTATATGAACTAAATTAGAATGTAACTATTGTTTGGTTGTGATGTGTTACATATTGTCAAAGTAGTATGCAAATTATTTAGGCCCATCAGTTCCTCGTGGGAGACGAGAACAACGCGTGCCTCAAAACTCATTCATTAAGGCCCATCAGTTCGTAAGAACAACGCGTGCCTCAAAACTCATTCATTAGGCCCATCAGTTCGTGGAACAACGCGTGCCTCAAAACTCATTCATTAGGCCCATCAGTTCCTCGTGGGAGACGAGTCGAACATCGCGTGCCTCAAAACAATCATTTGGTGTATGTGAGTTTAATATTCAATATTATGTGTTGTGTGAATAAATTTACATCTACATTTACTCATATGTGGTATGCACAGTATTTATAATCAATTGGATAAACTTGTTCAAATGTTTTTCCATAGGATTCACTCGCCAACATTATGTTGATCCAAAACCTTTTTACACATGATACAGGTGAACAGGTTGAAGCAAGGAAAACATAGGATATGCCTTAGAAGAGAACCAAGAAGCTTAGACAGATAGTTAGAATATGGGGTATCATTTATTTCCATTAAATTGTATTAATGAATATGAAACATATAATAAATGTCATGAGCTTTGATGATAACCCAATTATGCCCCGATCACCTTTTCCGCTGCGGGTCGGGGTGTGACAATCGAAGGCTCCGGCAGAGCACACATAACATTAGCTTCGGGTACCCAACTGATTATTGATAATGCATTATATTCTAGTAAATCCAGAAGAAATTTTCTTAGCTTTAAAGTTATTCGAAAAAATGGTTACCACCTAAAAATAATATCAGAAAATAATATTGAATATCCTCAAATTACTTCAAACAAAAATGGCCATGAAATCATTGTCGAACAACTACGAGCTTTATCCTCTGGATTATATTGTACCAACATCAATACTATAGAATCATACATGGTGAATAACCAGAAGTTATTAGATAAAGATACATTCAATATATGGCATGGTCGGCTAGGTCATCCCAGTAGCATAATGATGAGATGTATAATCAAAAGTGCAACCGGGCACCCTCTCAAAAACTTAAAAGTTTTGCTACCACAAGATTTATCATATGCAGCATGCTCTCTAGCAAACTTATAACTCGGCCCTCACAGTCACACCCCGATAAATTGATTACATCAGAGCCAGGCGTGATCTGACTAGTATCTTCATTGCACAGCGGAAGTGTTTAATGTTAAGACTTCTATAAAATGAACACCCGCTAACTACTCGAATCCCCATGGGTTCTCCTATTCCAACCGTGCCATAGTTTGTATATGTAACCTGAGAAAGAAACATGCGAAAAATCAACATAATGTTGAGCGAATTCATAGTTTGTTTTGAAAAAGATTTTAAACAAAATCTTTCTGATGACCGGTTTAAAAGTTGTTGAGAAAACATAATCAAAATCATTTTCCTCGGCATGTCAATTGAAAATCCTGTTTTTGTAATATTTGAATAACCGTCAATGTCCGCGTACGACAAAGACAACATGCCCGCATGAGCCTATAACCCATCCCAAGCTAGTAAGTGCCTCGCCAAACCGTTTACTCAAGACGGTAGACTAGCAGACGGTAATAGTTCTAGTATGTAGTGAGGACTTCATTGTACAGTTTTAAGCGACCCTACGGCCCTTAGTGTTGAGTAGTGGACAACCCAGTCCATGCGTCTATAAGCAGGACCAACTAGTCCTCTTATTTGTATGTAGGACAAACCAGTCCTTGTGTCTTCGTGTCTCGCACGAGCATGTGTGGGCCTAGCCCACTAGTTTCTTTGTGCCTCGCACAAATGAGAATGGCCTAGCCCATTTGAGTCTGTAAGCAGGACCAACCAGTCCCCTTAGTTGTATGTAGGACAAGCCAGTCCCTGTGTGTGTATGTAGCTAGGACATTCTCGTCTCTAGCCATGAAGCTCATGCACGTTCTGAAAATACGCGTGTGTTTTGTAAAACCGGTATATTGAGTATAAACCTTACGTAAACCCTTTGAGTTCATTGAAATCCTTTCGTAACTTGGTTTAGAAATATGAATCCTTTTGTTTCTCGAAATTTTGTGTACTTTGTCAAAACTTGCATGTCTTTCCACCCCGAAAACATTTAAGAAAATGCAAAAACCATGAAAAGTGGGGGTTATGAATTCACCTGATACGCAAACAAATGTGGCAACGCAAATAGTAAATGGCAAAGTCCGTGTCTACGTGAGCCGTCCTATGTGTGCCCTAAGTTATATCAAGACACAATAAGGTTCGTTCGATGGTTATAATATGCACATCCATGAATCATCATATGTTTATCATGTCCGGGTTTATGAAACAAATAAAAATATTTATTTTAACCCATATCTTAACTTGTCTTGTCTCGTACGAAAAGTATTTTAAAGGCATCTTTTATTTACCAAAAAAAATGTATAAGATTTCAACATTTTTATCCCTATAGGGTGCCATACTTATATAAAATGTAAACTTCACTTCTCGAGATACGCACACATTTAAGGCATATACGTAGTGTAGTTATTTTTATCAGTCACGTGAAATATATACTTTTTGTAAACATAGCCAAAAACAACTAGTAGTATATACTAATGTTATAAATAAATGTATTCTTTCAAAGTCTACATAAAACTTATCTTGTCTTAAAAATACTATATATTTTATATAAACACTAGTTTTTTCACTACAGATATTTCTAAAGTTCTGGATCCATAATATATACAAACTAACCCAAAATTCGCCTCACATTTTTTTTTACCAAAACATATATATGCATTATACTACTTTTTACATGAAAATAATGCTCTACAGTACCATTTGTAAATTTTCACCAAGTCAAAATAAGCATAACGTGCTTTCATGAACTCAACTAGTTATGATCAAGTAATCTTTTTTTTTTTTGTAAAGCTTGAATAAGTTACGTAAGATATTTAATTTTTTTTTAAATTAGAAAAAAATGATATAGTAAATAATGTACCCAGAACCACATGTGTGAACAAATGTTTCTAATTTATGTTCCTATAGGAACAAGTATATACATGCACGTTAGATGTGGGTTCAAAAAAATGAGGTTAAAAAAATAACCAAATAGGAAGTTAATCATACCAAAAGGATGACGAGATAAGATACTAGGATGTGACCGGGTACTCCAACTTGAGATTCCTTTAACTTGTGAGGCTTACAATCTTCAAAAAGGTGTGGTATTTGTGTGTGAAGGGATTTGGTTAGAGAGAGAGAGAGAGAGCTTAGAGGCACCTGTTGAATGATTAGTAGTTCTTGATATATGAGGAGCATGTATAGTTGAGTGTTTAAATTAACATGATAAGTATGTTGTTTGGTCTTGGGTAATGCTACGGCTGAACGCCAAATGGAAGTGAAGTTGGTATAAAGTCTGTGTTGACCAATCAATGGTTGGTTTGAAAAAAGTTACAAAATGAACATGGGGGAATGGTGTGGAGCCGTACAAGTGATGAATGGAAGAGATGAGGCATGATTTTATTAATAAAATAATTGGATAGGTGAAGATATACTAGGATTTTGGGGATACGTTGGCTTTGCTATAAATATTGTTATAATGGATAATATGTATAGTTTTGTAATTAAAGAGTGTTATTATGGATTATATGTATAGTGTCACCAACTTGGCAAAATTATAATTGAACTAGAAAATTTAGGAATATTTCACGTACGAATATTTGTTTAGGGCCTATTCGGTTTCTATAGATTGGGCGTTTTCCGAAATTTAGAATTGACGCGGAATATAAATCCTTTTTTTGTTCTATAAAGCAAAAAAAAGTAGAACTATGATTTTGATATATATACACATGCCGGGTGTATATATTTTATACGTATAATTACTCATACATGCATGTTCGCGAACCGTTAATCTTTTATAGATGCGCGCGTAAAAATATAAAGTTTAAAACCAAATTATATTTAAATGCATATTTTAATATTTTATGCATGAAAATAAGTATGTGAAATGTTTTCTAGTCATTCGATTAATCATCACCAACACTCACGCGTATAAAGTATACGTATAAGATTCGTAATTTTCGATGATGTCAGTATACCGTCCGGTGTAAGTTCGTTACCATATAAACGCGCGCAAAATTCTTGAAATCACCAATCGCTTATCGTGAAATTCAAATAGATGTCCAGGCATACCAAAGGCCTGATTTTGTTAATTTGTGTCTTAAAACAATACTTATAATTGTCTTAATGTTTGTTATGCGCGTAATTAAGACCCGTAAATTGTCCGGTTGTCACATTATCCCCCTGTTAAAGAAATTTCGTCCTCGAAATTTTGACTACGATGTCACTTTAGTGTTACGTCATGTGTGGTAAATACGAATAATACCAAGGTAAATGACCACGTAATTGCTTTAAGACTTGCTCGAGTTTTGTGAATATAATGACTCACTACAACAATAAGAACCCAACGAATCAACTGAATTTGTTTATAGAATCGATGCCAAGTGAACGAGGTGTAATGATACAATCACCAATGTGACTAAGTTTACATGGGTCAAAGGAGGATTTTGACCAACAAATGTCCAAATGAACGTTCACAATCTGCAATTGAATTTTGTATAAATAATAGAACTTAATACAACGGAAAGTTGCGTTGGTTTTGAAGAAGTGAAACTTAGAATCAACAAGCTCAAATGAAATAGAAGCAGGAAAGTGATTTGCCAACTTGTTGATGTCACACCCCAACCCGCAGTGGAAAAAGGTGATCGGGGCATGATTGGGTTTTCATCAAAGCTCATGACATTTATTATAATGTTTCATATTTATTATCACAATTTAAAGGAGATCATACAATCAAATCATACAAGTACAACATGTTCTATACATCCTTCTAGACTTCATTATTTTTCTTCTAAGGCAATTTCCTATGTGTTCCTTGCTTCATCCTGTCCACCTGTATCATGTGTAAAAATGGTTTTTGGGTCAACAAAAAGTTGGCGAGTGAATCCTTTGAAAACATTTCAACGTGTTTATTGTAATGATTATAAAATAAAGTGCATAACCACATATGAGTAAATATAGATGTAAATTTATTCACAAAACACATAATATTAAATATTGCACACACATAATATTAAATATTGCACACACATATACCAAATGATTGTTTTGAGGCACGAGTTGTTCAACTCGTCTCTCACAAGGAACTGATGGACCTAATGAATGAGTTTTGAGACACGCATTGTTCAACGAACTGATGGGCCTAATGAATGTTTTTGAGGCACGCGTTGTTCAACTCGTCTCCCACGAGGAACTGATGGGCCTAATAAATAATTTGCATACAACTTGACAATATGTAATACATCACAACAAACAATATTTACATTCTAAGTTTAGATCATATAATGGTATAGCACGAGTTTGAATAAGCGAATATATTTAAGCGACACATGATACACCCCAAAACATGAATAAAAAGGGGAATTTGTAAGAATTCACTCACAGTGGTTGCATTTTCTTGGATTGATGATGAATGCGCACGAATTTGGATTTAACCACGAGAGAAACCAACCTAAATAATAACATAATGGTTTGGTAAATAAATGGATTTTACTTGAGATTAATAATTTTAATTCATAACCTTAATAGGATTTCTAGATTTATTTTTGTGAGTTTAAGGACATTTTCTAACTTTTAAAAATATTATTTTTAAGTATTTTTAATTGATTTTTAAATTAAATAAATAAATAAATAGTATAAAAAATGTTGACTTTTTGACTTTGACCGTTGACCGGGCGTTGACCGTTGACCGGTCGGACCGTGTTTATTATATGAGCTGAGTGAGGTTCGAACCCGTGACCTCCCGTACGCGTGCACGCAGCTCTACCAACTGAGCTACGTGTCTAACCCGAAATATTTCTGTTTTTAATTATACTTATATACTATTTAGATTATTCAGAAATCATTTATTTTAAAAAGGATTTTAATCATGTCAAACCGGTTGCAGAAGCAGGATTCGAACTCGTGACCTGTGGTTTAACTTTGCACACAGTCCACCGCTGGACTGTGTGTCTAACCTGGTTAAAATACTTGTTTTTATTAACCTTATATACTAACTGGAAAGTGTTCTGGGGCCTTTCAAAAAATTGGGATTTATCACAGGAAACCGGTTAAGTGCACAAATCGAACTCGGGACGTGTGGTTTAAAATTGCACACAGTCCACCACTGGACTGTGTGTCTAACCCGTTTAAAAATCTGTTTTAAATTAAACTTATATATTAACAGTGCTTCATCTTCTTCAGTTTATGAAACCAGAGAATCAACTCGACTGTTTAATCAATAATTCTTGTTGAATTAGTTGATTTAGTATTACTGATTAACGAAATTAATTTAAACAGAAAGGTTTTAAGGATGTTGTACCGAACAGGTGTGATTTCCGACGAATTTCCGGTGACTGAAACTTTTCCGGGGACGTGTAACTTGCGACAGAGGATTTTCAGGAAGTTTGAGGTGAGTGTGGGTGACTTCTGTCGAAGCTCTAGAAGTCCTATTTATAGAGTAAGGCAAAAGAGATGAAGTGGGTTCGGTTTTCCGGCGACGTGCAGAGAATTCCGGCGAGTTGTAGAAAATTTCCGGCGAGGTGTTCTTGCTGAATAGGGACTTGTAGAGAGGTTAACGAGAGTGTTGAGAGTTGATTCGAGTGAACAAGCGAGTTGGTTTCCTGACTGAAAGTATTTATAAGTAGAGGTGATTTCAAGTTTTCGGTTATGAAATTCACGGTTCATGAATGAAATTGATTTTAGTTTTCGGTTATAACTGATGTTTATCATCAGTTATACCCATTTGCGATCAAACAGAAGCCGTTTCTTCCATAATTCCCGCGATTTGGTCTTGACGAGTGAATTCGAAAGTTGAAACTGAAGTTGCAGGTCTTACATTTTCTTACATAAGATTTAAATGTTTTCAATTTTAGCACTAATGTGCGTGTGGCGGAGTGGTGAAAGTTGTGTAGGTATAAACTTGTGGGTGACCCGGGTTCGAAACCCGGCGTCTCCACATTTTTTTTATTTGTTATTTTTTTGTTATTTAATAATTATGTTTTAAAATTCTAATTTGTTTATTAATTATGTATCGTATAAAATTAATTTGAGCATTAAATACGCGACAAAATTTATAACTGATTATTCGGTTTAATAAACGAAGCGGGTTTGGATAACCCGGTTTTTTGACGGATGTTACAGTTGAACCATGAATAAAAATTAGTTTGTTGACATTATTGTGTTTCAAGGATACACCGAAATACAATAAATTTTAGTGTATCATCGTCCTAATAAATAGTTGCATTAAGACTATTTGAATGATGAGTCAAACGAAAGGTATGCATAGTTTTGCATGAAATGATTGGTCATGATTAGCCCAAGCTACAAGTTTATACCGACGCCACAAGGTGTCATAGTGATCGAAATAACTCTATAATAGCGGTTACCGAACAAATTCACCGTGTTTGCAATCAAATGAAAGGTTCAACGAAGTAAATTTGAATATTTGTTCCAAAAAAATCTCAAAGGATTTCAATTGAAGACGAAGAACAAATAATTATAACTTTTGGTCGATAGTGAAAGGATAAAAAAATATCGAAAAACAAATTTCGACCAATGATGAAAGAACCTTTAAGAGGTACACTGGAATATAACATGAATTTATGTACCATTATCTTAACACACAATTGTATTAAGACTGCTTTAATATAATAAACCAACAAAGTGGATTTAATGTGTATGAATCAACAAATATATAATTAAATCCATACATGATGTGTGCAAACGAAATTAGCGCAAGCTTCAAATTAGTGAAAACGCCACCACAAGGTGTCGTAACCAATGAAACAATTCCATGAAGGTGAAGACCAAACAAGTCTACTATGGTTCGAAATAAATGAAACGCTTGTTGATATCACTTTGAATATGATGGCCTCAATCTATCATATGATGCCTTGAATTGAATATGTACAGTGAGCAAGTTTAGCCAACTAAACTTGATTTAGGTATCGACCAACAACGGTATATGTTTTACCAAGGAAATTTCGACATGGCCATACGAAAACCATGTATGTAACTTGTCAAGAAAAATACTTCAAAGAACTTCATTGACTCGATATCAATGAGTTAAATTTTACAATATTGTAGGTCATCTGGATTATAAGGCAATAGTTGGGTTTAGCGAAAACAATAATTGAAATATAGATAGGACAACCCTTCGATGCGGATTCCATGTTGGTCTCCACGAATCAAGCTAACCACATGCATAACAAACAATGCGTGCGTAACGTATGAATTGGTCAAGAAATTGTAATTGGGTGTTCACTAATTATGAAAGAAATTCTCACGATAAGATGACCATTAGGAGGAGTTGAGGTGCGAAAATCTACTCACTATATGCAAAAGTCGGAATATCCAATAAAGAAATTTAAGACTTTACTTGGAATTTCTTGCAATGACTTGGTGTCGTGTGACATTACCACGAAATGTCAATCTTGGTGTAATCGCCATTAGGGGAGTGGGGAGATGTGAAGATTCGTGACTTCTTTCCAAGCACCAATAATTGTGATTATCATTAGGCTAGGTACCGATTGTTGTGAAATATCGTTTGAGCGTACCTCAGCGAGATTCGTGTCGTTTGAAGGATCACGTGGGAAATTGCTGCATTGCGATCGTTAGTTCTCCCGCTGATGGGACTAGCATTGTTATTGTCGTGCCCAATCATGTTTTCCAAAGGCCTTACCTTGTAAGCCGTATGTGATGTGCTTCGACATCCGTTGATGTATAGTTTACGTTTCACGTATATTCGCGCACTTGTGTTTTGTTCCGCGTAGGTTACCTACTCGGGTAAACAAAATAACATAGACGATATAGATAATGCCATTTGCCCGAGTTGCTAATCGTGGCTCCTACTTGATGACCTTTAATGAATTTCACATATGTTTTCGTCAAGAGTTTTCCAAAGGTCCTATATGCATGTTACCAAAACTCACCAAGTTTTGCTTAATGTATGTAATTGTTTCGTGTACCGTATATCAAACACAACACTAACATTTGTTTAAAACCAAAATGTTTACTCATTGTTTCGGCAACTGTTGGAACCCATATTCGAGTCCTAGGCGTTCGATATGTATTCAAGTCTTAATAAGCTAAGTCCCCAAAGGAAAGTCAGGTTAAAGCCTAGGTATCTCTATAGAAACCTAATTCGCTTAAACCTATAGCTCTTATACCAATCTGTCACACCCCGATAAATTGATTACATCAGAGTCAGGCGTGATCTGACTGGTATCTTCATTGCACAGCGGGAGTGTTTAATGTTAAGACTTCTATAAAATGAACGCCCGCTAAGTACTCGAATCCCCATGGGTTCTCCTATTCCAACCGTGCCATAGTTTGTATATGTAACCTGAGAAAGAAACATGCGAAAAATCAACATAGTGTTGAGCGAGTTCATAGTTTGTTTTGAAAAAGATTTTAAACAAAATCTTTCTGATGACCGGTTTAAAAGTTGTTGAGAAAACATAATCAAAATCATTTTCCTCGGCATGCCAATTGAAAATCCTGTTTTTGTAATATTTGAATAACCGTCAATGTCCGCGTACGACAAAGACAACATGCCCGCATGAGCCTATAACCCACCCCAAGCTAGTAAGTGCCTCGCCAAACCGTTTACTCAAGACGGTAGACTAGCAGGCGGTAATAGTTCTAGTATGTAGCGATGACTTCATTGTACAGTTTTAAGCGACCCTACGGCCCTTAGTGTTGAGTAGTGGACAACCCAGTCCATGCGTCTATAAGCAGGACCAACCAATCCTCTTATTTGTATGTAGGACAAACCAGTCCTTGTGTCTTCGTGCCTCGCACGAGCATGTGTGGGCCTAGCCCACTAGTTTCTTTGTGCCTCGCACAAATGAGAATGGGCATAGCCCATTTGAGTCTGTAAGCAGGACCAACCAGTCCCCTTAGTTGTATGTAGGACAATCCAGTCCCTGTGTAACATTCCCGTCTCTAGCCATGAAACTCATGCACGTTCTGAAAATACGCGTGTGTTTTGTAAAATCGATATATTGAGTATAAACCTTTCGTAAACCATTTGAGTTCATTGAAATCCTTTCGTAACTTGGTTTAGAAATATGAATCCTTTTGTTTCTCGAAATTTTGTGTACTTTGTCAAAACTTAAACATTTAAGAAAATGTAAAAACCATGAAAAGTGGGGGTTATGAATTCACCTGATACGCAAACAAATGTGGCAACGCAAATAGTAAATGGAAAAGTCCGTGTCTACGTGAGCCATCCTATGTGTGCCCTAAGTTATATCAAGACACAATAAGGTTCGTTCGATGGTTATAATATGCACATCCATGAATCATCATATGCATATCATGTCCGGGTTTATGAAACAAATAAAAATATTTATTTTAACCCATATCTTAACTTGTCTTGTCTCGTACGAAAAATGTTTTAAAGGCATCTTTTATTTACCAAACAAAATGTATAAGATTTCAACATTTTTATCCCTATAGGGTGCCATACTTATATAAAATGTGAACTTCACTTCTCGAGCAAGTATGTATATATATATATACGCACACATTTAAGGCATATACGTAGTGTAGTTATTTTTACAAAATCTCATAAAACGATGGTTTCGTTTCTTGAAGGAGTATGTATATTTAGAATAAGTACTTGTATCAACCCTATAAAGTGTATCTATATAAATATAGGATTTTTCATCAGTCACGTGAAATATATACTTTTTGTAAATCATACATAGCCAAAAACAACTAGTAGTATATACTAATGTTATAAATAAATGTATTCTTTCAAAGTCTATATAAAACTTATCTTGTCTTAAAAATACTATATATTTTATATCACTAGTTTTTTCACTACAGATATTTCTAAAGTTCTGGATCCATAATTTATACAAACTAACCCAAGTTCGCCTCACATTTTTTATACCAAAACATATATATGCATTATACTACTTTTTACATGAAATAATGCTTTACAGTACCATTCGTAAATTTTCACCAAGTCAAAATAAGCATAACGTGCTTTCATGAACTCAACTAGTTATGATCAAGTAATCTTTTTTTTTGTAAAGCTTGAATAAGTTACGTAAGATATTTATTTTTTTTAAGAGTAAATTGCACAAAACATCATTTATGTTTCCTTAAACTTGCAGGTTCCAGCCTTAATGTTTAAAAGTTGCTAAAAACTACCTTTAAGTTTATTTTTGTTGCGGGTTCAATCCTTTACAGCTAACCACGTTATTTTCTTCAGTTAAGTTCCCTCACATGATCAACCAAAATGACGAATATACCCTCACATGTTATGCATGTGAGGGAACTTAACTTAAGAAAATAACGTGGTTAGCTGTAAAGGATTGAACCCGCAACAAAAATAAACTTAAAGGCTGTTTTTAGCAACTTTTAAACATTAAGGCTGGAACATGCAAGTTTGAGGAAACATAAAGAATGTTTTGAGTAATTTAATTTTTTTTAAATTAGAAAAAAAATGATATAGTAAATAATGTACCCAGAACCACATGTGTGAACAAGTGTTTCTAATTTATGTTCCTATAGGAACAAGTATATACATGCACGTTGGATGCGGGATCAAAACAATGAGGTAAAAAAAATAACCAAATAGGAAGTTAATCATACCAAAAGGATGACAAGATAAGATACTAGGATGTGGCCGGGTACTCCAACTTGAGATTCCTTTAACTTGTGAGGCTTACAATCTTCAAAAAGGTGTGGTATTTGTGTGTGAAGGGATTTGGTTAGAGAGAGAGAGAGAGCTTAGAGGCACCTGCTGAATATGTGAGGAGCACGTATAGTTGAGTGTTTAAATTAACATGATAAGCATGTTGTTTGATCTTGGGTAATGCTACGGCTGAATGCCAAATGGAAGTGAAGTTGGTATAAAGTCTGTGTTGACCAATCAATGGTTGGTTTGAAAAAAGTTACAAAATGAACATGGGGGAATGGTGTGGAGCCGTACAAGTGATGAATGGAAGAGATGAGGTATGATTTTATTAATAAAATAATTGGATAGGTGAAGATATACTAGGATTTTGGGGATACGTTGGTTTTGCTATAAATATTGTTATAATGGATAATATTTATGTTTTGTAATTAAAGAGTGTTATCATGGATTATATGTATAGTGTGACCAACTTGGCAAAATTATAATTGAACTAGAAAATTTAGGAATATTTCAAGTACGAATATTTGTTTAGGGTCTATTCGGTTTCTATAGAAACGGGCGTTTTCCGAAATTTATAATTGATGCGGAATATAAATCCCTTTTTTTTCTATAAAGCAAAAAAAAATAGAACTATGATTTTGATATATATATATATTTTATACGTATAATTACTCATACATACATGTTCGCGAACCGTTAATCTTTTATAGATGCGTGCGTAAAAATATAAAGTTTAAAATCAAATTATATTTAAATGCATATTTTAATATTTTATGCATGAAAATAAGTATGTGAAATGTTTTCTAGTCATTCGATGAATCATCACCAACACTCACGCGTATAAAGTATATGTATAACGATTCGTAATTTTCGACGATGTCAGTATATCATCCGGTGTAAGTTCGTTACCATATAAACGCGCGCAAAATTCCCGAAATCACCAATCGCTTATCGTGAAATTCAAATAGACGTTCCTAGGCATACCAAGGCCTGATTATGTTAATTTATGTCTTAAAACAATACTTATAATTGTCTTAATGTTTGTTATGCGCGTAATTAAGACCCGTAAATTGTCCGGTTGTCACACTCACAAACTAAGTTGATACATGAAACCCCCTCATTTTTAGAAAGAATCCAAGGGGATATTTGTGGGCCTATTCATCCTCCATGTGGACCATTCTGCTATTTCTTGGTCTTAATTGACGCATCCTCAAGGTGGTCACATGTGAGTCTTTTAGCTACTCGGAATGTAGCATTTGCCCGACTTTTGGCTCAAATCATACAATTGAGAGCTAATTTCCTGGACTATCAAATTAAAAATATCCGGATGATGTAGGAGACACATCCCAAGCTTTTAATGACTATTATATGTCGATTGGGATTAATGTTGAACATTCAGTACCTCATCTTCACACACAAAACGGTTTAGCTGAATCCTTGATTAAACGATTACAAATAATCGCTAGACCGCTCCTAATGAGATGTAAACTACCATTTTCTGCAAGGGGCCATGCTATTTTGCATGCTGCTGCACTGATTAGATGAGACCAACTGCGGATCACGAATACTTCCCATTGTAATTGGTCTCCGGAAGAGAACCAAGTATGTCCCACCTTAGAATTTTTGGTTGTGCAGTATATGTACCAATACCGCCACCACAGCGTATATAATGGGACCCCAAAGAAGACTGGGAATCAATATTGGTTTTAAGTCCCCGTCCATTATTAAATACTTAGAACCAACGACGGGAGACATGTTTACAGCACGGTATGCTGATTGTCATTTTAATGAAACAATGTTCCCAGTCTTAGGGGGATATAAGAATAAAGAAAGACTGGTAACACAAGAAATAACGTGGAATGCATCATCACTGTCAAATCTCGACCCCCGAAGTGGTCAATGTGAATACGAAGTCCAAAAGATTATACATTTGCAAAGAATAGCAAATGAATTACCAGATGCATTCACGGACACGAATAGAGTGACAAAGTCACATATACCAGCATCAAATGCACCTGATCGAATTGAATTAATCCCGGAAGCGATTACTATACAACGAAAACGTGGGAGTCCAATCGGTTCTAAGACAAGAACCCACGGAAACGAAACGAGCAAAATAACGCAGTTGGTGAAAACTCACAAAAGATTGGAAATGAAACCCCAATAGAGGTGAATGTCCCAGAAGAGACAACTATGATTCCAGAGGAAAATCAAGTATTAGAAGAAACACCAGTACCGAATGAAAATGAGATCTCTATTAGTTATGTACAAGATAGTACAATGTGGAACTGAAACAAAACACATGTTGAAGATATATTCGCATATGTTATAGTAACGGATGTAATCAATGAAAATGTTTACGTACCTAAAACTTTAGAAGAATGCATGCACATAAATGATTGGCCAAGATGGAAAGAAGCCATAAATGCCGAATTAAATTCGCTCGAAAAGCGACATGTTTCGAAACTGTAGTCTGAACACCTATAGACGTCAAACCTGTAGGTTATAAATGGGTGTTTGCAATAACGAGAAATGAAAAGAATGAGATTGTATGATATAAGGCTCGACTTGTAGCACAAGGGTTTTCTCAAATCCAGGAGTTGATTATGAGGAAACGTATTCCCCTGTAGTGGATGTGATAACCCTTAGGTTCCTAATCGGCCTCACAATCTCTGAAGGACTTCATATGAGACTAATGGATGTCGGCACCGCATACTTATACGGGACACTTGAAAATGACATCTACATGAAAATCCCTAAAGGATAAAAAATTGCATGAAGCATTAAAATCAACACCTCGAGATATGTGTTCTAAAAGCTCCAGAGATCTTTATATGGTCTCAAACAATCTGGTCGTATGTGGTACAATGACTCAGTGAATATCTCGAAAAAGAAGGATACAAATCTGATATAATCAGTTCATGTGTCTTCATAAAAAGATCACTCTCAAATTTCACTAAATGCAGTCTATGTTGATGATATCAACATCATCGAATCTCCTGGAGAGATAAAGAAAGCTGTTCAGTTGTTAAAGAAGGAATTTGAAATGAAAGATCTTGGTATGACAAAATTATGCATCGGTCTACAATTTGAGTATCTGTGCAACGACACATTTGTCCATCAGCCAAACTACATCTAGAAGATGTTAGTACTTTCAATATGGATAAAGCACATCCGTTTAGCGTACCTATGGTTGTCCGACCGCTAGATCCACACAAGGATCCTTATCGCCCTCAAGAAGAAGGCGAAGAAGTACTTGATCCAGAAGTACGTACTTAAGCGTGATCGGTGCCCTTATGTATCTCGCAAATAACACAAGACCTGACATTGCATTTGCAGTTCATGTACTAGCGAGATACAGCTCGAATCCAACATGTAGACACTGGACTGGTGTAAAACATATATTCCGGTATATTTGCGGGACACAAGACTTAGGTCTTTTCTATCAGAAAGATCAAAAGTCCCAGCTTGTTGGGTACCTGATGCTGGATATCTATCAGATCCTCATAAAGCAAAATCTCAGATAGGTTATGTATTCACATATAGTGGCACAACAATTTCTTGGAAGCCGACTAAGCAAACACTTACAGTAACATCATTAAATCATGCGAACTGATAGCATTGTATGATGCTGGTCGAAATGCATGTGGTTGAGATCAATGATCAATCATATACAAGAAGCATGCGGATTAGAATAAATCAAGAAGGACCCGACGATTATCTATGAAGACAATGCTGCTTGCATAGCTCAAATCAAAGAAGGTTACATCAAAGGTGACAGAACGAAGACATATCTCACCAAAGTTCTTCTCAACGTATGATTGCAAAAGGAAGGGGAAATCGATGTTCGTCAGATCAAGTCAAGTGAAAATTTAGCTGACCTTTTCACAAAATCTTTACCTAGAAGCAGTTTTCGAGCAGTTATCACATAAGATCGGGCTCCGTAGATTAAAAGACGTTAGTTAAATTGAGGGGGAGCATTATACATGTTGTACTCTTTTCCTTAACTAAGTTTTGTCCTATCGGGTTTTCTTAGTAATGTTTTTAACGAGGCAGCATAACTGATCCATAGTATCAATTTATCTCATAGGCCCTGAAGTATCGATTTAACATTATCTTGAAGCATGTTGTTAATAGTGTATAATGAACATGGATGTATGTCTGAGGGGGAGTGTTATAAACCAGATATACAAAATACATCTCCTTGTAACTTACCCCTAATAACTGTTTTGATAGTTATACTTTATCTATATATATACTCTTGTATTGTAAATAAAGAGACAACTTCTTCCAATAATTTACAGATTTCATATAATTTCTATCAATTCTCTAACAATTATTATTATTATTACTTGTTTGATAAATTTATTTCATATAAAGCCAAAAAAAACATCCGCAAACATTATGATGTAAGGTTTACATGAACGGTATACATTTCAGTTAATACCACATATCACAACATTACAACAAATAAATAAATTCTCCATGTTTTATCTACGTATCCATCCTCTTACATCATTTTTAGCACACTACAACTGATATATCCATATCCACCCACTTACAATCGGTTTTTTTAACACCCTACAACTTGTATATCTTAGATATCCATGTTGGGAGAAGTATAACAGTTTATTATTCACTCATCAAATACTATATAGATAGTTACATGTTTGGAATATCCTTCAAGAAGTTAAGCTTCACTCAGTGTACTTCAGATGCATCTCTTTTTGTTTACATTCCTAGTTTGCGATAAGGATTTGAGCCAGTTGTCATATTTTTGGATGTTCAGGCTACTTTCTCAAAGGATGCATTACCTTTATCATAACAACACTACTTACTTGATTTGTTACATCATACTGGTCTTGCTAACAATCGATCGTTATCAACACATGTCTCTTCTGGTAAGTAGCTTTCTCGACATACTGGTGTCCTTTACCTGATCCTACTACTTACGTAATGGAGTACAGTTGGTGCATTACTTATCTTGTGCTAACACGACCAGAGATTGCTTATGCGGTTAGTAAGGTATCACAGTTTCTTCAGACACCTACCGATCAACATTTTTGCGGTACCTTAAGGGTACTGTCTCTTATGGGTTATGCATACTTCGGTCTACTTGTCTTGATTTACATGTTTATAGTGACGCTAACAGGGCTGGTTGTCCCGATGATGACGTTCCACCACAGGTTATTGCATTTTTCTTGGGCCCAACCTCATCAGTTGAAGTTCTAAGAAACAGCATACGGTTGCCAAATCGAGTACTAAGGCTGAGTACCATGCTCTTGCTCATGCTGTTGTGAATTACGATGGATTACAACTATATTGCATTAATTACATATTACGATGACTTGTCCACCATCTCTTTGGTGTGACAATATTGGCTACATATCTTGCAGCAAACCCGATATTTCATCAGCGCACCAAACATTTGGAGATTGACTTGCATTTTATTCTTGACATGGTATGTTCGGTATGTTTCCTCTACGCTTCGGATTGCAGATATTTTGGCCAAAGGATTGTATGATGTTCGTTTTGACACTCTGCGGTCCAAGCTTCACGTGAATGCTCTCTGTTAAGCTTGACGAGGCGTATTAGAGTGTGTATTTCTTATGAGTAGAGTTAGTCATCAAAGCTGAATTGTGAGATAAGTTTTTGTATTGGCATTATATAAAAGTTTTTGTGTAAAAAAAAAAAGAATGTTCTTCTTGTATTGGCATTTATTAAACCAACATTCTTTTTTTTCTTTTTTGTTTGTAAGTTTTTGCCTTGTGTAAGATTTGACCAAATGAGCGAAAAATTACTATAGGGTGGCAGCATGTAGCATTAATACATATATTGGGAAGGGAAACAAGGTCAATGGTATTGGTCCTCTATTTTGACTACTCAACATAAATTTTCCATAGAAATGCCCACTCCATCTGAATATCGAATGACTCTGTTGCTCATAAATAATAAATTTACGGTTTTTCCTCAATGTTCAACATGCAAATTTCATGTTGTTAACTTGTTATGGAATATGTGCTACGTCTATGGCGATTTGTTCACGCCTGGAGGTGTAAACGTTATGATGTTATCTCACGCATGCACTATAATCATTTACATCATTTGTGCTTGTTTTTTTTTCTTTATTTTTGAACGGCCGATGAATAAAAGCCAGCTCCCCGAGGTAACTCAATGACAAAAGGCGGTCTCATACGCCCACGACTATAATCATTTACATCATTTGTGCTTGTTAAGTGTAGACTTTATAAAGCAATATTTATCATCATATACATCTGTCTACTCAATAGCAAAGTGTTCTGAATCCATGATTATGTGCACTTTAGAGTGTATTTTGTCTTAACTCGTTAAATAAATGCTTACAAATAACTCTTTTTTTTTTGTCATGTTGTGATTATAGGGTTTATCAAGTGGTAGTTTTAACTGCTTAATTGACGTATATGAGTAGTTTTAGTTGCTTAATTCGTGTAGCTTAATAGAATAAATTATATTTTGTATAACTTTTTAGTTTAATTAATAATATTTTGATTGAGTCAATCATAATCGCCATGGTTAATGTGTTTTGATAAGTCAAACCATAAGCATGCATTAAGATGCTGCACGACTGGAAATATGGGAGTCAAAACAACCAGACAAAGTCCTACGCGTCATTTCCTTCTTTATACAACAATATGTTGGATTTTTTTTCTGAAATGTTACTTTTTTTTTTCTGTATAAACGATATCTTTTC
Source organism: Scalesia atractyloides (assembly GCA_947069175.1). Classification (NCBI taxonomy): domain Eukaryota; kingdom Viridiplantae; phylum Streptophyta; class Magnoliopsida; order Asterales; family Asteraceae; genus Scalesia; species Scalesia atractyloides. Next base: position 17,811,235 of record CAMTDV010000014.1, on the reverse strand, counting down.
CCTTTTGCCTTTGATACTTTTGGCTCTCTAGCGCCAGAAGCTATCCACTTCTTGACGAGGGTTCAACGGGTCGTCCGCAAGCAATTGTTCAACCCCAAGGGGGCAGGGGTTTGTGTTTGAAGGTTAGGGTTTGCAATTCAGAAAGGGTTGGCGGCGCAGCTTGTTGCCCGTCTACCTTCTGTTTTGATGTAACTTGGCATGTTAGTTGATTGTGTTTATGTTTTTATGTTACATTAAAAAAATTCTGTCAAGAAATTTAAACAATTGAAATCCATCGGGAGAAACATTTGGACTCATTTCTGATGAACATTGTTTTGTAAAACACACAAAAATATATCAGAACAACTTTTTTTAATCACTGGTCTAATTTTTTTTGAGCTTTGTACCTTTTTACACACAAATGTATAAGTTATATAGATAAAAAACTATCAAAAAAAAATCGACAGTTTTCAATTGTATAGTATTTAATTTATCTGTACATTTGCAAGTTATATTACTGTGTAGTAAATATAAACCAAAATAATTTGTTCAAAACAATAGTCATTATATATATACCATTTACTTTTTAGCAACATTTGAGTTGCTAAAAAAAATTAGTAGGAATAAGTTGTGATTATGTGATGACACCTTATTTCGAAATAGTTAATTGGTAATTAATAATACAGGTTGTAAATTTGTAATTAGTTTATTAGTTGTCAACGTTAATATATAAACATGAATTACATCATAGCGTAATCTCAACATAGGTTATATGTCAGGTCGGTGTGCATTTAGATTCCCAACATTTTATATATGAAGTGAGAACTTAAAATATCCCCTAGATTAACTTAAACCAATGGTCCGTGTATTTAGTGTGAATTCATGTTCATCCCAACTTAGTTTTAACAAATTACATTTATGGTCCTTCTATTGTTTGCTTAAGCATTATAGTTTTAGTTATTAACTGGACGTATGTTTGGAAAATCTATTATCGAACCATTCTAACATTCATACTAAAAAATAAAAACTTAACTACAAAGAAAACCCTTCCCTTCTTTTAACGACAAATTTCTTTTAATCTTTGTCGTCTATAAGACTTGAACTCAAGACTCCTCTTCCAAACCAAGATGTTTAAAGACTTTGCATTTACCAATTGACCACCACCCCGCTGGTTCCCTTTTCTTTCTGGTCCCTACACTTTCGTTAATCAGATTCATCGAAAAGCCATCGTACACCCCACTACGCTATATCTCTTGGGTTTAGTCTTTTTTTTTCAAATAACCGAATGAGTCAAAGGAATTTTAGTTGGGTTTATTCATTTATTCGTTCATATTTTTAGAGACTTTTGTCAAAATTGAGTTTTTTATTTAATTTCCTCTTAAGTTGTTAGGTTTCCTATTTTTCAAAATGTTTGGTTAGTATAAATATATAGTTAGAGTTATTGTAATTTGTTTGCTTTGGTATATAATAAAAGAAATCAAGCGAGTGTGTTCATTCTTTTGTTTTGGTGTTTCTATTCTAACCGATCTGAACTTTTAATTGGTATAAGAGCTTTGTGCCCGCGGTTTTGAGAGTCGTTTTTCTGGAAGAATGAGCAACCCCTTTTAATAGCGAGGTTGCAAAGGTCGTAAAAGTTTCTAGGTGATCGAGTAGCAATAAAAAAGGTTAATTAAAATCGGGTTTTGATGGCTTTTTAGCCAAGAGGGTTCATTTAGCAACAAAGGAGATATAATAATGGTGGCTTGTTGTGTTGGTGGTCGATAGCAGCAGGTACAAATCGATTAAGGAACCTTTTGGGGTATAATCTAATCGATGTTAGTTTTTCTGTTGTTCATAAGTGGGAAAGATGTCGACATTCAAACAAACAAGTAGCATTTGTAAGCCCCCCAAACCCATGGAGCCCTACAGTTGGATCATAGCATTAATATATAGTTCTTAAACCAATCATAGTCACCACATTGTAACGGAAAGTACATCAATTGTCAAATACAACAATTTGTCAAGTTTTAACCAAAGATTTAAATAACATAAATGGTTATCTAGGGTCATTAGGATGCCAGTCCAATAAGTAGGGGAGCCTTCAATCTATGTCGTGGACTTCTTGTTGAGCATTGACATGTTTAACCTGACATGCATGCTAAAATGTTAGCTATGTTGATTGAGTTCTAGTTTTAATAAACAAGGAGATAACAGTTTTTTAAAACGTTTAGTCATTTCAACATAACACATTTTAACATCAAACATGCACATCAACTTCAATCGTAAGCAACATCAACTTGTGAAGCGATCTTCACCATCAACTGTCCATACTACATCATAACGGCTTACACCAGTATACAAATCCATGATTGTTATGCCTTCGTGCTCACTTAACTATAAAATAAGGCTAGCGCTATGTCAATCGTTCAACATCCATCGTCAATCATTTAACTCCAATCATCAATCATTTAAACTTACACTATTAATCAATCAAGGTTAAAAATGTTGAATCAATCAATCAATAATCACGTAATAGCAATCAAGTACTTCAATAGCTGATACGATTTATGGTAGCATGCATATTAGCACATATTGTTAAAAGGTGGGCATCTAGAACTCACCCTAGAGTTAATTTCTTTTATCGTTTAAACATAGGATATGACTCTCGGACTCTCGTGAACTCGTCAATCATACACATATAATTCATCAACATTGTACCCTCAATGCCTAGCACAAAGTAGGGCTTTGGGCAGGTGGGTAATGTCACACGCAACGTGGTTCGGTGGCTAGGTAGAATTACACCCTAATGTGGAACACAATGCGCTAGCTAAATTACACTACACTAGCCTTCACGCACGGCCAACATTGTGTTCCAAACTATGTGCGCAAGATATACTCTACACACCATCATGCCAGCACAAAGTGGCACACTACACGTTCATGAATAAGAAGCGTGAAGTGGCGCGCAACATACTTGGTAAAAACGCTAGTCGCACAAAGTCACAACTATTTTAAGAAATGTTCTCGTTTCACGTCAAGATACTTACTTTTTCACTCGAAACTCATTATAATCTGTTCGTAACATGATTCCGTGCATCAAACATAAAAATCATACAACTTTTTACCTAAATCTTACTTTAAACCCGTGAGTATGAAAACCCGAATTCGAATCCCTCAAAACCCGATGGAACAAGCTGCATCAACTTCCCAAAAAGGTAAAACCGACTTTGAAACGTGAATCCTAAATGCGAACCAAACCGAATCATTCATATTTTCATATATCTCTAGCTTTTATACCTCAAGTTCATATATTTCATATTGTATATTTACATTTCATATCTTTATACTTTCATTTCATGTATTTATACCTCAATTTCATATATTTCCAAGTAAATTAAAAGTTTTGTCCTTTATGTTTACATCAAATTGCAGACGCTATCCTTTTTTCCAAAAGTTTACAGGCGGTGTCCTTAACCTTCCAAAATCTTGCATATTATGTCCTTTAGGTCAAACCCAGTTAGGTTTTTTGGTTAAATCTGGTCATGTGCATTGCACAAGAGGGCATATTTGTCTATTCACATTCCCAGGGGCTATTTTGTAAAGAACTTGTATTCAGGGACTATTTTCTACAAAGCTTAAAAATAAATAATATATAAACTCTCTCTATATATCTGGAATTCAAGAACTCCACCCGCCACCATCACCGCTCGCCTGAGATGTTGGAACCTTGCCGGAAAGTTAGAACGACCAATACACAGTCTGAGCCAATACTTGTTTGACAACCACTCCAATTCCACCTAAACACAACAACAATCATCAAATTCAACCATCAGAACATAAAATTCATTAAATGATACCATACAATTCAAACAAAGGCTTGAAAACAATTCAATTCAATTCAAATCATCCATCACCACATGTAATAACAGCAAATCCGGTGATTAAAATTAATGGAAATTAGGAAGTAGGAGAGAAGGATTAATAATAAGTTTGACGGATCGAATGATGCGAGGGGAAAAAGAAGAACACGAAAAGAGTTGTTAATGGCGATTGTTCAGATCATTTCGATTCAACTCTAACAAATAAACCCAATTAATCACCATCCACAACCCACCACCACTCCGGCCACCACCACCTGCAACCGCCCCCAAAACCACCTCCACCACCGAAAAAACCACCTTCACCGTCCACAACCCACCTTCAGCATCCATAGACCACAACCCACCATCACATCCACCTTCACCATCCAAAACCCACCACCACATCCACCATCACCATCCAGAACCACCACCGTATACCCCCCACCACGGCCACCCATCATCACCATCGCACCCACCATCGTACACCTCCACCACTGCTAAACCACCATCACCATCACACCCACCACAATCCACCACCCACCGCCAAACAGAGACTTTTAGAGAGAGAGAATAAGTGAGTGCAGTGATTTTTTAGAAAGCGAGAGAGTGAGTGTGGTGGTTTTTTTAGACAGTGTGTGTGGAGAGCTTGTGTTAGAAAGAGAGGAAAGAGGGAGAGAAAGTTAAGAGAGAGAGAGTGTGTGCAGAGGTTTGTAATTTAATCACTTTTCTTTTTTTTTACATAATAGTCCCAATCTATATATTACTTACACAATAGCCCCTTGAATGGTGAAATTACAATAGTACTCTCATGTGCAATGCACATGACCAGATTTAACCAAAAAATCTAACTGGGTTTGACCTAAAGGACATAACATGCAAGATTTTGGAAGGTTAAGGACACCGCCTGTAAACTTTTGAAAAAAGGACAGCGCCTACAATTTGTTGTAAACATAAAGGACAAAACTTGTAATTTACTCTATATTTCCAATGGAGACTCAAGTTCAAATCCACTTGTGTCATATTGGGGTAGATATTGGGCAATGATGGTGACAAACCCACCGAGGGGGGTTCGATCCGGAGCCGCACCCCGGTTTTCATCCGGCTGTTACTTCAGCATGGAAACTTGTGTGGAGGCAGTACGGTTTCCGAGGAAACGGCATAACCAAATCTGACCAACCCGGCGCGGGCCTGGTTAAGACAACGTAGTCTGGGCAAATCTTGGCTAGGGCCGCCGTTTAGGCGGTGTGACATTGGGTTACTAAAAAAGAAAGTCACCGTTCAAAAAAAAACTGAACCTAAATGAAGCAAACCAAAAACCATCAATCTAACGGAATAAACCGAAGTGATTAACCGAAAACCTTTTGATTAATAAAATAGACTAACCAATGACTTTGGTTTCGGCTTTGGTTGAGGATAATAACCGAATTGACCGAACAATGCACAACATAATGAAATGGATTACCCGATTACTTCGCTTTTGATGTATATCTATCACAATGATGCTACAATAAATATTATATGAATAAAAAAAATTATCAAAAACGAGTATCACAATGCCATGTGTCGCTCTCGCCGCATCGCCCGAGCATTCTGCTAATTTATAAAACGAACATCCTATCGAACGGTTCACGAACGATTCGATAAAAGTTTAATTTGTTTACAGCACTAGTTACTTTTAATAAAGATTTGCAAAAAGTTTAATACTTTATTCACATGTTTAAAAAAATACTTATGAGTAAAAGTTATAATATTTTGTGTTTTAAGACAAACAAGTAATAACACCCGCGCGTGTTGCGGCGCGGATACATCGCAAACACCAAACGGATAGTCCAAACGTTATGTGATCCTTTAACCATTTTAAAACACGTGTTTCGGCATATCCGATTGAACTCAATGTAACCTATATAAGCATTGCGATTAGATCAAAACTTAAAGTAAACAGAGTTCATACATAAAATAAGCAAGAAAACATATTACATCGAAACATAGACCAACTCAAATTTATACTGAAACGTACATAAAAATATGCATGTAAAAAATGTTTTTTAAACGAAAACGTATTATACTCGATTTAACTCATTTCCATAAAAAGTTTACGTCGAAACGTAGAGCAAATCTAAGCACACTCCGCGTTACGGCGGGGCGTAAAACAGTGTCAGATAGTACCAATGTCACACAACCGTCATCGACCACCAACACTGAGTCGAAATAGGATCTGCGTGTTGCGACGAACCTGTCAAACATGAAAAATAAATGTAAAAACGTTGAACCACACATGCACGTTGCGTCATGTTAACTTGTAAAATTTGATATAAAACATAAAAAAGTTGAACCACACTCGTACGTTGTGTCGTATTAACTCGAAAAATTTAGAACTATACGTAAAACGAAGATTTGCGAAAGATGAAAAGTACATGGGACAAAAGTTGTGAAGTCAAATTGCAAATAATGAAAAGTTTTGGGTTAAAGTTAAAAAAACAAATTATGTAGGATTAAAACTGAAAAAGGTAAAAACCTATGGGTTAGAAATAAAAAATCAAGTTTTTTTTTTTGGAAAAAGCCCCAAAACACAAGGTAGAACCTATGCCTAATTTTTTTGCATTAAGAGTATTTAAAATGGTCACAAAGAGGTAATATATTCTATTAAATTCCTATATCTTTTTTAATGATACTTTTTGATGTATGATTAAGTGACACTTTTAGGGAGGGAGGGGACAGCTATCACTCACTACTCACTCATCATTTACAACATCCAATTAAGTTTCACTATGTTATCAAACATTATTCTATCACTCACAACCTTTTTAAGTGGAAATGTCCATCACTCACCACCACACCCAACAATTTCCCTCAACCACCCATACCCAATCACGCTCAAAAAATCAACGCGTTCTAAAATTGACGCGTCAAACTCACTAGAGGCGGTGTTGATGTTTTTTTGTATCACGCGTTATAAGGGACCATCACGTGCACAAGCGCCCCGCCTCCCCTGTGATTGAAATATTAGTAAAATGTCAACTGAGCAAAGAGTAAAATGTAATTACATTTCTAATCATCTTCTTAGCATTTGTTTTTGCCAGATAGCGAACTATGTGGGTTACACGAATGTGATTATTAATCAATACATGGGGTCCATATGTGGCGGCTATGGCCTTTGTTATTGACATTCTGACATTTTTTAACTATATAATTCAATAATGTTGTCTCTAAAAATCACGTATCTCTGCAACAACGTATCAATAATTCAATATTTTAAGCAACATTTAATTTCCAATATTCTTAATTATTCAAAAAATTAGTTAAAATTACAGAAAAATATTCACAAACACTGTATTCGATGTGTTTACGCTTTAACCAACATAAAAAAAATTATTAATAGAGATATTTAGTGTCCTTGGTTTCTCGTAGCTTGAATATACCATAAAAATTTAATTATTTTTCATCATTTGGTTGCTAATTAATTTTGTTGAGTGTTGTTATCTCAATCTATACGTTGCTTAGAATTTAATACTCCCTAGACCGAATTACCATCTTTTAAAAAACGTCACATAGGCGTATAAAGAATAATATCCTAAGATACAGTAAGATTTGGATGTTGAAAGACAAACTTGGTCAAAATTTCACAGTTGACCATAATTTACACTTACTGCCAGCATGTGTGGTTAGCCGACAATAGACATAGACAAGTTACATACGAATTTCTGCTGGTAACCTGATTTCGAGTATCGTTTGATATTAAATTATAAAGTCTCATGCTTGCTATGTTTATAAGGAAACAGTCACTTTGACGATCATACCGATATAAAAATAGTAAAGTTGGATTATTTTATACACCAATTTTTTTTTCTTTTTCTGAAACGGCAAGTCACATACCTTCCAATTCTAATTCAAAATTACAATTCGATCATTAGGATCCTTCATGCTTTTTCATGTAAATTTGTGATGAAAAAAATACAATTTTTTTGTTGTTTGATTTGAATTTAATGTATAAAGATAAAAAACTGGAAACAAAATACTTTTTAAATAACTAAGCGGGAATATTAGTGACCATAAATCCATTGCAACTTTTTTTATAGAATTTGTCGCTAAATTATTCCGTCGGTGTAGTGACCATTAATGGTGATATTCTAGTAAAATTCGTCAATGAAGACGCTACCCATAAACGAATTTCACATGGAATTTTACTGACGGTGGGTGTCTTCACTGACATCTTAACGAATTTTTTTTTTGTCATTGAAAGTCGTCTAATTTGTATTATAAACAAAATCTAATTAGAAACCCCTATGAGATTTGAATGTGTTCAAAGTCATCCAAAACAATAGCAAAAATTAATCCCCTCATCTGAAAATAACATTGCAACTCGTATGACTACTAGTTTCTTCTCTATCATCTTTCAACAAACACGGTAAAATTAGAACCCAAGCCTTTTTTTTATTCTCTAATGTTAAAGAGTGGTTTGATTATGCATTTCAATTGTGAGAGAAGTTGATAAAGTTTGATTTGGTTTAAAGGTGTGGTGAATGCCAAAGGTTATGTAGGTGGATGAATGTTGATTGATGATATAAAGAGATAACCGACGAGAAGGAAAGAGGGATGTGGAGGGTTTTCGGAGTGAGGATAGTCGACGATATGGAGGTTATACATGAAGGTTGGGATAACGATAAGTGTGATGGTCGGAGGTACATGATGATTTATGTTAATTTTAAATTTGGGCAAGTTTGATATCATTTGGCATAATCATCATGATTATGAGCCCAATAGGAGAATGTAGCTTCCAAGCACATTCAAGTGTTAATATATGATGATTAAGCTTGTGAGATTGCTCTAAAAATGATCGTGAATATGTTCATTTTTTCATGAACGAACACGAATAAAAAAACTCGTTTGGTAAGTGTTCATGAACTATTCGTGAACACATGATATCCTTAATGAACGAACACGAAAAGAAAAGGCTTTGTTCGTGTTTGTTCGGTTCAGTTTACGGCCCTAGTTATAGAAGTTTGACGTAATAAGAAACAAAATAGTCATTTTCTAAAAGAGAGTGCCAATATTGTAGAACGTTGATAGCACAAGGACCATACTTGTAGCCTACTCCAAGATTGTAGGTAAAACGTTGAACGACATATGTTGCCACGTGGCCACAATAATTCTTTGACTTGAACATTCTCTATATATACACAATACACCAAAAAACAGAAAACACAAACCCTAAACACAAAAATGGATCAAATTACTTATTCCTACACTTCGTCTTCATACTCTTCTTCTTCAGACCATCGACCACCAAAAACAATAAGTCGAGCCGACCACCATATATCGATTCTCTCCATTCGGTCCGTAAACCAGTCCAAAAACCCATCACCAAGCATTTCATAGCACCATTGCCACCAGCCCCATCTAAAGTTTACATGGTTGAATCTTCTAAATTCAAAGAAGTCGTTCGTATGCTAACTAGCACCCCCGAATTTCAACCTCAGTTGTCAGTACGCCGACTGAAAGACATCGCTCCTCCACCTCTCACCCTTTCTGCAATACCAAAACCATCCATATTTCCAAAACCACCAGTTATACCGCCACCACTACCACAACCATCATCAGAAGGTGAAGGAACCGTGAGCCCATTATCGTCCTTGACGTTGTCCCCGGGTTTTTGTAAATTCTTGAATGAAACACTGGAGACAAGTAGGTTTGTTTCAAAGGCACCTGTGATGGACTGTTTTGGGAGCTTGAGTCCATTGCGATCACCTGCACCACAGGCGTATGATCCGCTAGGGGTTGCACTCATGAGCCCGTTAGGGTTTAGTTTGTCACCATCGTCTTTATCATGGTGTTCTTCGGCACTTCTCAGCCCCGTCAGCCTTTCTGTTTTCAACTAAAGTCAATATCTTTCATGTTTTTTTGCTTCTTTGTGTTTTGGGTTTATTCTGCTTTCCTATTTTTATGGTGATATTTTTTTTGGGTTTGTTCATGTAAACCTATTTTATATAAAGACTGTTTTTGGCCTTTTGATGAGTAATGATGACAAGATTGCACCAGTGACCAGTTCTTCAAGATTTTTTATTTCTTCTTCTTTTTTTGTATAAATTTTAGTGAACTATAAATACGGGCCAAGTTCATCATCCTTTAGCATTTACAAATGATCCAAACAATCCCGAATCTGAAACCGGCTGGTTGTTTGCGGAAACTTACATAACATGGCTCGCTAATGTCGTTTAGAGGATACAAGAAGATGAAATGAATCAGTTGTTGAACATATATTGCCGCCTATCTTGATGGTTGATGATGACCCGGATATTCCAAGCTGGCAGATTGACCGAGTTTCCTGCAATCTACAAAGTGGTGCAACAGAAATTAGAGACGTTGGAATTTGTTAAGAAAAATAAGGAGCCTGACCTGGTTAGTGAGTCTGACTCAATTAGTGGGTCCAACTAGTTTGTTTTGTTTTGATTATAAATAGCAGTAGATGTTTTGCAGTTCTTGTACTCGTCGAAAAAAACATTTTTCCTTTCTTTTGTAAGATGTGCCAGCTATTACAGTATTCAATAATACAAGAATCGTTTGCTGCTTCAATTTATTGTTCCTTATTTATTCTTATTTCATCGAAGTCTGATCTGATATCCAACATTGTATTTGACTTTTATATGTCAAAGATTGCTACTATCTAATGTTAAAGTCAAACAAGCATTCCATATCATTGTTGCTGTTCATAGATTTTAAGTTACAGAATTTTCTGTTATATTTAATAGCGAAATGGCGTCTGTGAATAATGGCATGCATTCTAATTCAAACTTACTTAATACTTTGGTTTCGGGATTTCTATGCATTCCAATTCAAACTTACTTAATACTTTGATTTCTGGATTTCTTGTAAATAGAAATGCAAAAAAGTTTATTAATTATTTATTTTCAAAGATAAAAATTTTATACTAAAAAAATTATATTATTATAAACTTTTAAAAACAAATTAAGAGATAATCCTGCATCATACTCATTGTCTTCAAAAAAAGGTCTTCCTCGAGTTTGGCCTCCGGACAAAGCCATCTGGGTCGAAGGGAACATCGGATCGTTTCTTGTTCACTATTGTTTAACCCCCTCATATTGTTCTGATATATGGTTCGTCTCACTCGGCTAAGAGTCAATATAACTTGGGTCATCTTCTCCCAGATCTAATGGGTCACATGCAGACTCTTCACCTCGTTTTCTCCGGTCTATTGGTTACCAGCCTCTCCAATGTCACATCCCGACCCGCAGTGGAATAAGAGTCGGGGCATAATTGGGTTATCACCAAAGCTCATGATATTTTCTAATATGTTTCATATTCATTTAAGTCAAAATTACATTCTCAATAATCCAAACATGTTCATACAAATACAAAGAAAAATAATCAACTAAAAAATCCAAGCTCTAAACCAGATTATTCTTCTAAGCCAATCCTATGTGTTTCTTGCTGCAGCTGGGTCACCTGTATCATGTGTAAAAATGGGGGTTTTTTGGTCAACATAAGTTGGCGAGTGAACCTTGTTAGATAAACATTTATTATTGATTTCTTGTTATCTTTATCAAGGAAAAATTGTGCAATAGTCATATGTGAGCAAATGTAAATAATCAAACAATAGCAATAACAACCACAAAACAATAACATACAATAATATACAATAACATATGAACTTGCATGAATATATAACATGAATGAAACTGTATATGTTGGCAACGTCACGTTCACGCTCATAATGTAATGGGGAACTGTCGGCCTATGATGAATGTCTGTGCGATCAAGGCTCAATCAAACGGAGCCGATCGTATGTTGGCAACGCACGGTTCACGCTCATAATGTAATAGGGAACTGCTCAACGCTCATAATGTAATGGGGAGCGGCGGCCTATGATATTGCATGTACTGAAAATAATAAATTAAATCTAAATAATAACCGTAACATCCGTCAAAAAACGGATTTACCAAACCCGCTACGTTTATCAACCGAACAGTCAGTTAAAAATTTCTTTGCGAATTAAATGCTCAAAATAATTTTAAACGATACATAATCGATTATAATACGGGAATATATATTTAGTTTTTGAAAAACTGTTGAAAATCGCAAAATAAAAATAAAAGGTCTCTGCCGGGTTTCGAACCCGGGTCAGTACCGGTTCAACATCAAACTTAACACACCACACACAAACCACTGCGCCACTTGTATTGTTTGTTAAATATTGGAATCATTTAATTCATAAAGTGACCTTCTGAATTCAAAACCGGCGCCCAATAGTTCAGTCGTCGGAAATCCCGGTAATCTCGTGAGTTTTTAACAACATCTTCCGTTATAACGTAAACCATTACTAAGACATCGGTTATAACCGACGTCTGAGTCCGCGACCAAACCATAACCGCCGGAGTTTTTATAACTTACGAATCCAGTCGTAAATCAGACCAAGTTCTTCGAAGATTTGCCCTATAAATACCCCTTCGAACTTCTGCAAACCTTTTCGCTCAAAACCACACCTTTTCTCGGCGAAAATCCAATCGCCGGAATCCTTCTGTTTGTCGCCGGAAAACCGGTTTCACCATTTCCGAGCCTTATTGAACCTCCTAAGCTTATACCGAAGTCACCCACACCCTTTGTAAGTTTTCTGAAGATTTTCTGCTGCAAGACACTCGTCGCCGGAAGGGATTTCTGTCGCCGGAGTTCTGCCGGAAAACAGAGGAAAACGAGTCGGTATACCTCTTCCCCTAATTTCTTTTTCTTTTCACTCATATCTCACCGTAATGAACTGTAAGACGCTAAGAAACCGATTAAAACTTCGAACCAGTCTGTTATCGATTCTGGTTATATCTCAACGAAGAAGACGATTTAACTATATCACATAAGTATAATTAAAAGCAAGAAATTACTCGGGTTAGACACACAGTCCAGCGGTGGACTGTGTGCACATTAAACATACAAACGTCTCGAGTTCGAATCCTGTTTCACACACGCCGCTTTAATAAAATGCCTTTTTGTTTTGTTAACCGAACCGGAGTCGCCACAGGTATATGTTAAATATATTAATAATCGGAATAATAACAAAGTTAGACACACAGTCCAGCGGTGGACTGTGTGTATGTTTAATCAAAGTGCACGAGTTCGAGTCCGGTCTTCTGCATCGACCCGGTCAATTGTTTACCTTTATAAAATAAGTCAGAAATGAAAATAAATAGTTTGTATTTAAGTATAATAAAAGTTGGATTATATAACATGTTAAACACACAGTCCAGCTGTGGACTGTGTGTTAGTTTAAGCCACAGGTCCCGAGTTCGAGACCTGTGGAGCGCACCGTCCGAATCGAATTAAATCATTTTTAAATAAAAGGATTTTCGGTTTAACGTAATTAATATATATATATATATAATTAAAAACGGATATATAACGGGTTAGACACGTAGCTCAGTTGGTAGAGCTGCGTGCACGCGTACGAGAGGTCTCGGGTTCGAGCCTCACTCAGCGCACTTGCATACACGACTCGAACCGGTCAACGGTCAGTCAACGGTCAACGGTCAGGTCAACGGTCAGAAAAAATCAAATTTTTTTTATTATTTTATTTAATTATTTTAATTAAAATCAATTAAAAATACTTAAAAATAACATTTTTAAGGTTAGAAAATAGCCTCAAACTCACAAAAATACACCCAACAATCCTACTAAAATAGATTAATAAAATCCGTTTACTTACCAAACCATAATGCGATTTATCTAGGTTAATCTCACTCGTGGTTAAAACCACTTCGCGTGCATTCAACATCATCAACCGAACGCACCCACTGTGAGTGAATCTTACAACTCCCCTTTTTAAATTACACGTTTTGGGGTGTGTCATGTGTTATGAAAATAATTAACTTATTTATTTAAACTTGTGCCATACCACATCATGACCTAAACTTAGATTGTTTATATTGTTGTGATTACTTATTACCTTTTGTCAAATTATATGAAACTCATTCATTGAGCCCATCAGTTCCTCGTGGGAGACGAGTTGAACAACGCGTGCCTCAAATCAAATTCATTATTGTTCATGTGTGTATCATTGAGTTTATATTGTTTGTAGTTGTGTCATTCATATTATCATGTTTATGCAATTCATTCATTAGGCCCCTCAGTTCCTCGTGAGAGACGAGTTGAGCATCGCGTGCCTCTAAATGTTCCATTATTGTTCATGTGTGTTCCATTTAATATCTTATGATTGTTGATTAAGTTTACATCTATTTTTACTCATGTTTGGTTGTGCACATATTTCATAATCAATTTAAATAAATTTGTTCAAATGTTTTCCATAGGATTCACTCGCCAACATTATGTTGATCCAAAAACCCTTTTACACATGATACAGGTGAACAGGTTGAAGCAAGGAAAACATAGGATATGCCTTAGAAGAGAACAAAGAAGTTTAGATTGTTACTTAGAACATGTTGTAACATTTATTGTAAATTTCCATTTAATTGGTATTAATGAATATGAAACGCATAATAAATGTCATGAGCTTTGATGATAACCCAATCATGCCTCGATCACCTTTTCCGCTGCGGGTCGGGGTGTGACAATAACCACCCAAACAGTTGATACAAGCTGAATACACATTTGTTCATGGATATGATGTATGCACAATGATTTGAATATAATAATTGGTAAGACACATGATACACCCCAAAAACGTGATTAAAACGGGGAATTTGTAGAGATTCACTCACATTGGGTGCGTTCGGTTGGAGATGATGAGATGCGCACGAGTTTGAGGGATTGATCAACGAGGATTAACTAACCTAAATAATAACGGAAAGTATAGTAAATGAGTGGATTTTATTAATAATTTTAATAGGATTTTTAGATATATTTTTGTGAGTTTAAGTCTATTTCCTATCTTTAAAAACATTATTTTTAAGTATTTTAATTGATTTTTAGATTAAATTAAATAAATGAAAATATAAAAAAAATGTTGACTTTTGCGTCGACCATTGACCGTTGACTGTTTGACTGTGACTGTTGACTGTTTGACCGGTTCTATTGTGTGCATGTATGCGCTGGGCAGGACTCGAACCCGAGACCTCCCGTACGCGTGCACGCAGCTCTAGCAACTGAGCTACGTGTCTAACCCGAAATATTTCTGTTTTTAATTATATTTATATACTGTTTTAATTTATTCAAAATTCATTTATTTTTAAAAAGATTTTAATTATCGAACCGGTTCCGTCAACAGGTCTCGAACCCGGGACCTGTGATTTAATGTTGCACACAGTCCACCGCTGGACTGTGTGTCTAACTTGGTTAATATATTGATTTTTATTATACTTAACATCTAATTGCGAATGGATCCGGTTCAGTTTAAAAATGAACATTTTAATTACAGAGAATGTGTGTGTGTCAAGGATCGAACTCGGGACGTAAGCGTATTGTTTGCACACAGTCCACCGCTGGACTGTGTGTCTAACCCGTTTATAATACCGATTTTAATTAATCTTATAATCGTAATAGACTTCATCTTCTTCGTTAAATTCACAGACAATGATTAATCAACTGTTCCTTGCTTAATTCGATTAACAGACGTACTAATGATTTATATGTAACGGATAGGAAAAGTTTTGGGAATGAACATACCGGAATGGTGATCTTTCTCAGAACTCCGGCGAAGTCGTCGGCTCTGTTTTTATGAACTTCGACTGAGCGAACAAATTAACAGTTTTGATTAGCTAATTGTGGAATTGAAGTACCAAACAAGAGTTATCAGAAGGTTTGAATGACTATACCGTTCACAGCGGAAAATAGGAATTTTCAGAAGTTTTCCGGCGAGAGTTGATTATCCGATAACGTCGCCTGGAATTGATTCTGGGTGATGGATTGATGTTAGTAATGTTCTAACAATTGATTGAAACAGCAAAGTCGAGGTATTTTACCGTTTTGAGGTGAGTCTCGGTTTTCCGGCGACTTGCAGAGAATTCCGGCGATGATCAGAAAGTAATTCCGACGACCAGAAAATAGAGTAAACGTGAAATTAGAAGCTCTGGGAATGTATTTGAGTTGCGAAATGAAGCTTTTGTTGAAGTAATTCCAGAAGTGAATGTTTTCGGTTATAAAAACCAAACATCACCTGAATTCAAGTTCATTAACGACTGAATTGATTTAAGATGTCGGTTTATCGGTTATGATCAAGATTCCGCGAACACTCAACCGTCTTGGACGGTTTGAAAGCCGATATCGGTTTCAGTTGGCGCCACAGGTTGATTCTCGGTTATAGATATGATTTAATTGTTTCGTAGAATTCACAGAAAACATCAAGTGGCGGAGTGGTTATATGTGCGCGTGTTAAGTCTTTAGACTTACCCGGCTGACCCGGGTTCGAATCCCGGTAGCCGGTTTTCTTTTTTTATTTAATTTCTTTTCACTTTTTATTAATTATAGTTTTTAAATTCTAATTTGTTAATTAATTATGTATCGTTTAAAATTAAAATAAACATAAATACGCAACGAAACATTTATAACTTGATGTTCGATTTCAAACGAAACGGGTTTGGAAAACCCGTTTTTGACAAATGTTACAGTATCCCCTACTTTTAGGAATTTCGTCCCGAAATTTAAGTAGTAGTAGTAGGAAAAAGAGGCGTGTATTTCTCGCGCATTGAGTCTTCACGTTCCCAAGTAAACTCAGGTCCCCGTTTCGACTTCCAGCGTACCCTAACAATTGGAATGCAACTTCGTCGTAGACGTTTTTCTCCGAAGTCCATGATCTCTACTTGTCTTTCAATAAAATGCATAGATTCATCAATCTGAATATCTTCCAGAGGAATATGAAGGTTCTCATCAGCGAGGCACTTCTTCAAGTTTGATACGTGGAATGTGGGGTGAATTCTGTTGAGTTCTTCTGGTAGATCAAGCTTGTATGCTACAGGTCCTACTCTTTCGAGTATCTTGAAAGGTCCTACGTAGCGTGGTGCTAGCTTGCCTTTTTGACCAAAACGAACTACTCCCTTCCACGGTGATACTTTTAAAAGTACATGATCACCAATGTTAAACTCCAAAGGCTTTCGTCGTTTATCTGCATGACTCTTTTGACGACTTTGAGCCGCTAGAAGATTGTTTCGAATTTGATGGATCTTGTCTGTGGTTTCTTGAATCAATTCTGGACCGGTGATTTGAGCTTCCCCAATTTCGTGCCAACATACTGGAGATCGGCACTTACGACCATATAAGGCTTCAAAAGGTGCCATGCCGATACTTGAATGATAGATGTTGTTGTACGAAAATTCAACTAATGGTAAATGAGCGTCCCAATTTCCCTTGAAGTCTATGACACATGCTCGAAGCATATCTTCAAGAGTTTGAATGGTGCGTTCAGATTGTCCATCAGTTTGAGGATGATAAGCGGTACTGAGGTCTAATCGTGTACCCAACGCGGCTTGTACGGCCTGCCATGTTCGTGAAGTGAAACGACCATCACGATCTGAAATAATGCTTAACGGTACACCATGTCGGCTTACGATTTCGCTGATGTAGATACGAGCTAGCTTCTCGTTCTTGAAATCTTCGCGGATTGGAATAAAGTGAGCTGATTTTGTAAGACGATCAATGATTACCCATATAGTGTCATACCCACCAGAAGTGCGAGGTAACCCGGTAATGAAGTCCATGGTTATGTTTTCCCACTTCCATACAGGTATTTCAGGTTGGACCAGAAGTCCTGAGGGTCTTTAATGTTCAGCTTTTACCTTGGAACATGTAAGGCATTTGGAAACAAAAACAGCAATATCCTTTTTCATTCCAGGCCACCAATAGGTGTATCGAAGGTCTTGATACATCTTATCGGCTCCTGGGTGTATAGAGTATCGTGTTTTGTGAGCCTCATTCATAAGAAATTCACGAAGGTTGTTGTGGTCAGGAATCCATATGCGATCTAGATAGTACAGAATACCGTCAGATTTAGTTTCAATTTTAAGTTCAGCTCCACAGGACAGCTCCTTTCGTACGTCGTCTTCCGTTACTGAAACATGTTGGGCTTCTCGAATTTGATCTTTAATGTCAGTTATGATTTGCGAACATAGAAGACGAATGGAGTTCGCATAACCCTTTCGACTGAGTGCATCAGCCACCACATTTGCCTTGCCAGGGTGGTACCAAATTTCACAGTCGTAGTCATTTAGAAGTTCGACCCACCTTCGTTGCCTCATGTTTAACTCCTTTTGGTTGAAGATATGTTGAAGACTCTTGTGGTCAGTGTATATTTCACACTTAGTACCGTAGAGATAATGTCTTCATATCTTAAGAGCGAACACAACGGCTCCAAGTTCTAGGTCATGGGTGGTGTAGTTCTTCTCATGAGTCTTGAGTTGTCTCGAAGCATAAGCTATAACCTTTCCTCTTTGCATTAGAACACAGCCTAGTCCTTGCCCTGACACGTCGCAATAAACCATGAAGTCATCACAACCTTCAGGAAGAGTGAGGATTGGTGCATCACAGAGTTTTTGTTTAAGGGTTTGGAAGGCTTCTTCTTGTTTGGGTCCCCATATGAGGGGTTTTCCTTTATGAGTTAAAGCCATGAGTGGTACAGCAATGCGGGAGAAATTTGAAATGAAACGGCGATAATAACCAGCCAAACCAAGGAATGATCTTACTTCGGTTGGTGTACATGGCGCTTGCCATTCTTGTACTGCTTTGATCTTTGAGGGGTCGACATGTATTCCCTTGTCATTGACGACATGTCCAAGGAATTGTACCTCTTTTAACCAGAATTCGCATTTGGAGAATTTGGCGTAAAGATTTTCATTCTCTAAAAGTGTAAGGATGAGTCGAAGGTGCCGTTCATGGTCAGACTTCGACTTTGAGTAAATGAGGATGTCGTCGATGAAGACTATAACAAAACGATCGAGTTGCAAACTCTGTTCATTAGATCCATGAGGACAGCTGGAGCGTTGGTTAAACCAAATGGCATGACCATGAATTCATAATGACCATAACGAGTTCGGAAAGCGGTCTTTGGGACGTCTTCTTCATGTACTCTGAGTTGATGATAACCAGAACGAAGATCGATTTTTGAAAAACAGCTGGCGCCTTGAAGTTGGTCAAGAAGATCATCAATGCGAGGTAATGGATAGCGATTCTTGATCGTTAACTTGTTGAGTTCTCTGTAGTCGATGCACATGCGAAACGTTCCATCTTTCTTCTTCACAAAAAGGACAGGTGCACCCCAAGGCGAGGAGCTAGGGCGTATGAATCCTTTGTCAGTCAACTCTTGCAATTGACTGGCTAGCTCTTGCATTTCAGAGGGGGCTAACCTATAAGGAGACTTTGCAACTGGTGTAGCACCAGGTATAAGATCAATGCGGAATTCGACTTCTCTCAAGGGAGGAAGTCCTGAAATGTCGTCAGGAAAAACTTGCGGAAAATCTTTTACTACTGGGATGTCTTCGAGTTTCTTCTCCATGGTTCCCTTTTTGACGACATGAGTTAAAAATGCAACATAATTCTTGCGAAGATATTTTTGGGCTTGAAGACAGGACATTAATCTGAGCCCTTTCGATGGGGTTTCTCCAAAGATTCGAAGAGTCTGACCGTTTGAAAGAGGAATGCGTATAAACTTTTCGCGGCATACAACTTCAGCCTGATGTTGGCTGAGCCAGTCCATACCAATTATAATGTCAAAGCTTCCCAACTTCATAGGAATGAGATCAACTGGAAAATCGTAGTCGTTTAAGGTGAGAGTACAATTTCGTATAATAGAGTTTAATGAGATCGGTTTCCCGTCAGCAACTTCTACTGTTATGGATTCCATGAGCTTATCACGAATTTGGTTTAGGATGGGTTCAAACTCTAAGGACACAAAACTTTTATCCGCGCCAGTATCAAACAACATGGATGCATAACTACCGTTGATAAGAAACGTACCGTTAACCACATTGCTGTCAGCTCTAGCCTGATTAGCGTTGATGTTGAAAGCTCTTCCTCTTGCCGGTGGAGGAGCTTGGTTAGCTTGATTCACCGGATTGGCTTGGGCTTGAGCATGTATAATGTTCACCAAACGTGGACAAGTGTTTCTAAAGTGGCTTGGATCTCCACAATTGTAGCAAGCCCGCATAGGTTGCACCATGGGATAGTTGGGTTGGTAGTATGATTGGGCTAAATGCTGGGTAGGTGGTAGTAGTAGGGGTTGTTGGGCTTGACCCATTATTTGTTGGTGGGTTTGGGTTGAAGGCTGGTGGCGGTTCGTTCGCTGAGGTATGCAACAGGTTTGAACAGTATGACCTGCGCGACCACAGCCGGTGCAATGCTGGCAGGGATGATCAGGAAAGTGATGGTATTGGCAACGGTTGCATTTTGGTAATGGGCCAGAGTATGGCCTTTTATATGGTGCAGGTGAGGGGGCAACTTGGGTAATGGGTGCAGCAGGGATAGGGAAATTGGTTTGTGTGACAGCGAAGTTTCTGGTGTTACGTTTCCTCTTGTTAGCAAACTTAGAGGAGGAGGTGAAATGGTTTGAAGTTTGGCCCTCAATGGGGGCTTTCTTTTTCTCCTCTTTAAATTTACCGTTGCGAATTCGATTCTCGGTCAGTTCAGTAGCTAGTTCCATAGCAGCTTCAAGTGTTGCTGGCGAAGTGCTGAGAACTGAATCTTGAATTTTCGAGGGAAGACCTCGAATATAATGCTCGACTAAATGGTAAACTGGGGTGAACAAGTTAGGGACCATCTGGTTCAACTTTTAAAACCTCTTGTTGTAAGAAGTATGATCTCCCTCCTTTTGCTTCAATGAATGAAATTCGTCCTCTAACTTTTTAATCTCACTTCTAGGACAGAATCGTCTCGTCATGATTTCCCTTAACTCCTCCCACGTTAAGGCCATTGCATCTTCGATTCCCCTCTTCCCCTTTTCAGTATTCCACCAAGTAAGAGCTACCCAAATAGTCTCCCGGTTGCGTATCGTACCTTGCGATCATCGGGACAATCGCAGTTGAGGAAGGTGTTTTCCATTTCCTCAAACAAGTGGAGGAGAGTAGTGACACCTTCGGTCCCTTCAAATTTAGGAGGATCGCAAGACTTGAAATTTTTATATGAGCACTTTTTGGTAGGAGGGTTGCCGATGTTCTAGTCTTCTTGCTGGGGAGGATTGGTGGGATTTGTGGCGAGAGCTTGTTGTACTTGAACCACAATGTCAGGAAGCACCGCGGCCATTTGTTTTGCGATTTGAGTGGCCAAGCGTTCGTGAGACCTTCCTGATCTTCTACCCCCTCGTTGTTGTCTAGCCGACATCTACAGGAACATACATAAGAAGATCGTGAGTTTATGGAGTCTTTATAGGTGTCATGTGTCTTGAAGAAAATGAAAATAACATAAATATCAATAATGCAACTACATCCATAGGATGTCTTGGGTTTGCTCATGTTGGGCCTCAAATGTCCCCCATACCTTCACCTGTATAGTCATGTGGGCCCCCATGACTATTGGCTTGGTAGGATTCACATTAGTGTAACATTTGTAAAAATCGGGTCTCCAAAACCCGCTCCGTTTTGTAATCTTGTACCATGTTATAAAGGATTCGTTAATTAATTATGATTATTTTGAGTTTAAACGTTACATAATTAATAAATAAACTAAACTATAAAAATTATATTTGATAAAAAGTTAAAATAAAATAAATAAAAAAACATTTGTAGCTGCCGGGACTCGAACCCGGGTCAGCCAAACCTTCAAAACAACTTAACTATCTATCACTAAACCACTCCGCCACAATGTATTTTCTGTTATCACTAGGAAAGCAAAAGGATCTTATAGACAAACTTGATTTAACCGTTAATGCCATCTGAATAACGGAAATCGGCAAACCGATCGCCAAACCATTTCGAATTCGTCTGGCCAGCTTATAACCGATGTATTTCGGTTTCTAATTAAGTCCGAATTGAATGAACATAAAGCTTCATCATTTCCGGTATTTGAAACCGAAAAATTTATCAAACTCTAATTTAATTCAAGTTCTGATCATTTGCACGATTCATAACTATCACCAAAACACTCAATTTCATTTTCGTCAAGTTTCTGAACCGTAAAATTCTCTGAATCAGATCGCCGGAATTTTTCTGCAAATCACCGGAAAACCGGGACTCACATTCTCACGGTAATTCTTTCGGCTCTTTTTGTTTAAAACATGTGATTAGTCAATCTCTAACACAACTCCATCATCAGAATCAATCTTAGCCAACGTTTAACGGAAATCTTACCCTCGCCGGAAAGTTCCTGAGATTGCCGGAATCCCACTGTGAACTGGTAAGATATCCTGCACTTCTTTTAAACCATGTTTAGGTGATTAAATTTTATGAATAAACGATCCACACTGTTAATTGATTCAACAGTCGGAGTTCATTTCCAGTACCGACGAACCTTCGCCAGATTTCTGTGATTATCTTCAATCGGTAATTTCTGTTCTTTAAACTCTCTCCATTCCTTACTCTTGAATTACTGGTAGTGTCTAAGAACTTTGTAAATCACAAAAATCAAACTTAACCAGTTGAATTATGATAACCGTGTAATCCGACGAAGAAGATGAAGTTATACCAGAGTATAAGAGGAATTAAAATCCGGTTTATAAACGGGTTAGACACACAGTCCAGCGGTGGACTGTGTGCAAAATTCATATTCACGTCCCGAGTTCGAACCTTACTACGCGCACGCTTTGTATAATAACATTCCTTTTTTTTATCATGAACTAACCCGGGTTAAAACAGGTAGTTGTTAAGTATATTATAAATCAAGAATATAACCGGGTTAGACACACAGTCCAGCGGTGGACTGTGTACAAAATAAACTTCACGTCACGCGTTCGAATCCTGTCCCAAGCACCGGTCAATTGAATTAAAACGTTTTTGTAAATAAAGGTATTTTCGGTTAATTCAAATAAGTATATAAATATAATTAAAACTGAGTTTCTAACGGGTTAGTCACGTAGCTCAGTTGGTAGAGCTACGTGCACGTGAACGGAAGGTCGCCGGTTCGAATCCCGCTTGGCGCAGCATTTACCGCTGACCGAACCGGTCAACGGTCAACAGTAAAAAAAATAATATTTTTTTATATATTTATTTGTTTATTTTAATTTAAAAATCCATTTAAAATACTTAAAAATAACATTTTTAAAGATAGAAAATAGCCATAAACTCACAAAAATATATCTAAAAATCCCATTAAAATCCTTAATAAAAATCCATCCATTTAATATATTTTCCATTATTATTTAGGTTAGTATTCCTCGTCGACTCGCTCGTCTAAATCGTGCGCATCTCACCATCTCCAATCCAACGCACCCAATGTGAGTGAACCTTTCAAATTCCCCGTTTTAATCACGTTTTTGGGGTGTATCATGTGTCTTTGTTTATTTACATATTATAATGAAACTATTGTGCATACATCATATCATGACATGTGTATTTGTTTGTTGCTGTTAAGTAGTTATTATTGGATGCAAATTATCATTTCAGTACATGCAATTGCCGAGGCCGCAGCTCCCCATCCATCGAGGTTGAGCTTGATCCCCATTTTATTATGCGGTTGATTTTGGCGTGCCCGCACGATCGGCTCCGTTTAATTGAGCCTTGATCGGTCATTTCATTTTACATTTCAATACATGCAATACGCTCGGCTCCGTTTGATTGAGCCTTGAGTGCACAGTTCAATTTACATTTCCAGTTCATGCAATACGTTCGGCTCCGTTTGATTGAGCCTTGAGCGCACAGTTCAATTTACATTTCCAGTTCATGCAATACGATCGGCTCCGTTTGATTGAGCCTTGATCGCACAGTTCATTTATGTTAGTTATCATATGATATTGGTATATTCATGTATGCTATCCGGTGTTAATGTATGTTATAATTGTAAATGCTATTTGCCAATGTTTGATTATTTACATGTGCTCTTTTATGATTATGCACAATATTTTATTGATAAACTAACCATAATATCATTGTCAAATGTTTATCTAATAAGGTTCACTCGCCAACTTATGTTGACCCAAAACCTCCCATTTTACACATGATACAGGTGAACCAGCAGCAGCTAGGAACACATAGGACCTGGATTAGAAGAAATAAAACGATTTAGTATTTGGATTGTTATGTTTGGTTATTTTCCCTTGTATTGAATGAACATGTTTGGATGTTTGAGAATGTAACTTTGACTTCATTAATTATGAAACATAATAGTAAATGTCATGTTCTTTGGTGATAACCCAATTATGCCCCGACTCTTATTTCCATTGCGGGTCGTTGTGTGACAATGAGTATTGGCGGTTTAACACTCGCATCACCCGAATGAAAACCACGAAATATGTTTACGAGATGTATGGTCGGAATGTGTCCAGGTGTAGACACAATGACAACTCAAAGTGGGGTTAGCTCACACGACGTTTGGTATAGCATGCTTTGGCCTAATAGGTACTTCGTACTCTTATCGTTAGTCCCTAGGTAGGCAAACTGGTCCTTTATTTTGGATTATACGAATGCCAGCCTAGACAGGACATTCCGACTATCGGTATTTGTACCCTTCCAGTTACTACATGCCCGTCATGAGAACTCACTTTGATGGGATTTGAAAATATAAAAATCATTGCAAAAACAATCATGGAAATGATGTGGTGTGTGCTCGCATGGATATGATATGTTATGAGAATATGATTCATGATAGGCATTATGTAATAATATGTACTTATGAACATGCTTGCATAACAGTGAATGTAACATTAAACATAAAACATATAATCATCATGAAATTTGGCATGTAACACACAAAAATTTTAAAAATTCTAATCAACTATAGTATAGGCTCTAAGGGTCTAATAACCTATCCTATATCCCTATAGTCATGGCTCTGATACCAATCTGTCACACCCCGACCCGCAGTGGAATAAGAGTCGGGGCATAATTGGGTTATCATCAAAGCTCATGATATTTTCTAATATGTTTCATATTCATTTAAGTCAAAATTACATTCTCAATAATCCAAACATGTTCATACAAATACAAAGAAAAATAATCAACTAAACAATCCAAGCTCTAAACCAGTTTATTCTTCTAAGCCAATCCTATGTGTTTCTTGCTGCAGCTGGGTCACCTGTATCATGTGTAAAAATGGGGGTTTTGGGGTCAACATAAGTTGGCGAGTGAACCTTGTTAGATAAACATTTATTATTGATTTCTTGTTATCTTTATCAAGGAAAAATTGTGCAATAGTCATATGTGAGCAAATGTAAATAATCAAACAATAGCAATAACAACCACAAACAATAACATACAATAACATACAATAACATACAATAACATATGAACTTGCATGAATATATAACATGAATGAAACTGTATATGTTGGCAACGTCACGTTCACGCTCATAATGTAATGGGGAACTGACGGCCTATGATGAATGTCTGTGCGATCAAGGCTCAATAAAACGGAGCCGATCGTATGTTGGCAACGCCCGGTTCACGCTCATAATGTAATGGGGAACTGCTCAATGCTCATAATGTAATGGGGAGCGGCGGCCTATGATATTGCATGTACTGAAAATAATAAACTAAATCTAAACAATAACCACCCAAACAATTGATACAAGCTGAATACACATTTGTTCATGGATATGATGTATGCACAATGATTTAAATATAATAATTGGTAAGACACATGATACACCCCAAAAACGTGATTAAAACGGGGAATTTGTAGAGATTCACTCACATTGGGTGCGTTCGGTTGGAGATGATGAGATGCGCACGAGTTTGAGGGATTGATCAACGAGGATTAACTAACCTAAATAATAACGGAAAGTATAGTAAATGAGTGGATTTTGTTAATAATTTTAATAGGATTTTTAGATATATTTTTGTGAGTTTAAGTCTATTTCCTATCTTTAAAAACATTATTTTTAAGTATTTTTAATTGATTTTTAGATTAAATTAAATAAATAAAAATATAAAAAAATGTTGACTTTTGCGTCGACCATTGACCGTTGACTGTTTGACTGTGACTGTTGACTGTTTGACCGGTTCTATTGTGTGCATGTATGCGCTGGGCAGGACTCGAACCCGAGACCTCCCGTACGCGTGCACGCAGCTCTACCAACTGAGCTACGTGTCTAACCCGAAATATTTCTGTTTTTAATTTATATTTATATACTGTTTTAATTTATTCAAAATTCATTTATTTTTAAAAAGATTTTAATTATCGAACCAGTGCCGTCAACAGGTCTCGAACCCGGGACCTGTGATTTAATGTTGCACACAGTACACCGCTGGACTGTGTGTCTAACTTGGTTAATATACTGATTTTTATTATACTTAACATCTAATTGCGAATGGATTCGGTTCAGTTTAAAAAGGAACATTTTAATTACAGAGAATATGTGTGTATCAAGGATCGAACTCGGGACGTAAGCGTATTGTTTGCACACAAACCACCGCTGGACTGTGTGTCTAACCCGTTTATAATACCGATTTTAATTAATCTTATAATCGTAATAGACTTCATCTTCTTCGTTAAATTCACAGACAATGATTAATCAACTGGTCCTTGCTTAATTCGATTAACAGACTACTAATGATTTATATGTAACAGATAGGAAAAGTTTTGGGAATGAACATACCGGAATGGTGATCTTTCTCAGAACTCCGGCGAAGTCGTCGGCTCTGTTTTTATGAACTTCGACTGAGCGAACAAATTAACAGTTTTGATTAGCTAATTGTGGAATTGAAGTACTAAACAAGAGTTATCAGAAGGTTTGAATGACTATACCGTTTCACAGCGGAAAATAGGAATTTTCAGAAGTTTTCCAGCGAGAGTTGATTATCCGATAACGTCGCCTGGAATTGATTCTGGGTGAAACGATTGATGTTAGTAATGTTCTAACAATTGATTAAACAGCAAAGTCGATGTATTTTACCGTTTTGAGGTGAGTCTCGGTTTTCCGGCGACTTGCAGAGAATTCCGGCGATGATCAGAAAGTAATTCCGACGACCAGAAAATAGAGTAAACGTGAAATTAGAAGCTCTGGGAATGTATTTGAGTCGCGAAATGAAGCTTTTGTTGAAGTAATTCCAGAAGTGAATGTTTTCGGTTATAAAAACCAAACATCACCTGAATTCAAGTTCATTAACGACTAAATTGATTTAAGATGTCGGTTTATCGGTTATGATCAAGATTCCGCGAACACTCAACCGTCTTGGACGGTTTGAAAGCCGATATCGGTTTCAGTTGGCGCAACAGGTTGATTCTCGGTTATAGATATGATTTAATTGTTTCCTAGAATTCACAGAAAACATCAAGTGGCGGAGTGGTTATATGTGCGCGTGTTAAGTCTTTAGACTTACCCGGCTGACCCAGGTTCGAATCCCGGCAGCGGTTTTTCTTTTTTTTATTTAATTTATTTTCACTTTTTATTAATTATAGTTTTTAAATTCTAATTTGTTAATTAATTATGTATCGTTTAAAATTAAAATAAACACAAAACGCAACGAAACATTTATAACTTGATATTCGATTTCAAACGAAACGGGTTTGGAAAACCCGTTTTTGACAAATGTTACATCCAACTCCGTATCCCTCATTTTCTCGGGTCTATTGGTTACTAGCTCTAAGGATCATTTTTCTCCACGACTTGAGCCAACATTACCTCTTCCTAAGGGGGTAGAGGTGGTCATCACCGATCACTCATCACTCACTCACAACTTTCAATCTAGTTTTGTCATGTCATCAACCATTATTCCATCACTCAGAATC
Organism: Scalesia atractyloides; assembly: GCA_947069175.1. Classification (NCBI taxonomy): domain Eukaryota; kingdom Viridiplantae; phylum Streptophyta; class Magnoliopsida; order Asterales; family Asteraceae; genus Scalesia; species Scalesia atractyloides. The sequence continues at coordinate 17,783,660 of CAMTDV010000014.1, read as the reverse complement.
TTTTTTAGTGGAAATGCCCATCACTCACAACACCCAACAATAAACCCTCACCCCCACTCACAACTTTCCATTTATCACGCTTTGAAATATCACGCGTTAACAAATTGTATACATTATCAAATGAAGTGGCGGTGGGATGTTATCAAACTTCACGCGTGATATTTTTCGAAAAAAACTTTTCCTTTCTTTTGTAAGCTATGCCAGCTATTTCAGTATTCAATAATACAAGAATCATTTGCTGCTTCAATTTATTGTTCTTATTTTCATCGAAGTCTGATCTGATATCCAACATTTTGGTATCAGAGCTGTTGTTCTGATCCAATTTATACCCAAAATACTTTCCTTAGAAACCATGTCATTCCTAACCACTTCCAATCCTTCAAAAGAAAACCCCATCACTTTTTAGTGTCCTATACTTACCGCTACAAACTACAACATATGGTCAATTAAAATGGAAGCCATTATGGATGCCCACGGGTTGTGGGATGCCATCGAACCACCAACCGGTGTGGTTGTGGACGAGAAAAAGAGCAAGCAAGCTCGGGCTTTCATATTTCAATCAATTCCCGAAGAGATACTCTCGCAGGCGGCTAAGAAGAAGACGGCAAAAGAAGTTTGGGATTCCTTAAAATCACGGTATGTAGGGGCTGAACAAGTGCAGAAAGCAAGGCTCCGGATCTTGAAAAGTGAATTCAAAGCCTTGCAGATGAAGGACTGAGAAACCATGATGAGTATGCGAAAGCTTTCGGGTATGATATCGAAGTACAAAAGTGTTGGAGCGACTTTGGAAGATGAAGAACTAGTCCGAAAATTGTTCGATAGCGTGCCAGAAAAGTTCATAAATCTGGTAGCCTCTATCGAACAAAGTTCGGATGTGGATACAATGCCTTTCGAAGAGGCCATTGTGTAACGCCTCGCGTTTCTGTAAAATTTATTTTAGAAAATACGTGTTGTACCACTGAATTATTTATTCGTCTAATTTATTATCATTATTATTATTAATTTATTTAGTTATTATTTTATAGATAATAATAACAATAATAATAATAACAACGACAACAACAACAAAATAATAATAATAAACAAAATAAATTCAGCGTTTTATGAAACTTGTACTTGAAATCAGATCTCGTCGGCACGTTCGGGCCACTCAAAAGTGTTAGAACGGGTTAGCGGGCCTTGGCCCAACACACCACCTAAACCCTAATACTATTATAACCACACTTCTCACACACTCACAGCCGCATACACTCACACCGTGCCCTCGCTCCCTCGTTTTTTTCGGATCGCTGGATTCCGGCAACGAGTCTCGCCGGTTTTGGCCGTTCCTTCTCCGACAGACCACACCTCCACCTCCCTTCCTTCTTCCTCGCAGCCCTCACACGCACCCCCTTACCCTCGCTCTCCTCCCTCTGCAACCGAACCGCCGGCCACCATCCTGGTGGCGGCGCAACAACGGAAGGAGCCGATGCGATTAAAGACGTTTACGAGAATTACAAGCTTCCGAAAATAGAATTACAGACACGGTTTCTAAATAAAGAAAGTACAGGAAAACAGGGCGTTACAATTTTGTCTGCCATTTCGTAATTCAGCACTTTGTTTTACAGCGGCGACGGCCCGTTAGCGGCGGCGGCTGCAGAATGGCCGTATTTCGCGGCGACTGCGGCGGCGTTGAATTCTGGGTTCAAGGTCGTTGTTTGAGTTGTTCTGATCTGGTTGAGTTGTTTCCGAGTTAGGTATCAAGCCCCGTTTCAGGTCTCCGACGACTGTGGTGTGGCCGTAATGGTGGTGTTATGGTGCAAGTCCGGGTCGTCACAGGTCATGGCTCGTGTTTTGGTCCAAATTAGAGCAGCTAGGTTGTTTAGGGTTCGGTCAACGGCGGTCAACCGACAGTCAAATCTGGTCTACGCTTTTAGCTACGGTCGACTCGAGCTCGGTAAAATAGTTACGCTTATTCATTCATATTGTTTTATATATATATACATATTGTTTAAATGTGGAACCGAGCCTTAAAACCAAACCGTCTAATAATCGAGTTGATATTATAAATGCATAAAAAATGGGTTTACAAGATTAAAAGTGGAGTTTTAATTGGAAATCGTAAGTTATACTTATTGTCATCAAAATTGTGGGTTTTGAAAATATAACGGCACAAATATTAATATGACGTTTTCCCATTAATATAGCGTTTAAAACGCGGAACCGAACCTTATAAATTATAAATAATTATACTTAGAATTTTATATTCACATACAGATTCGTGTATTGTTGAATTTTGAGATTTATATCGACAACTTTTATTGTCGGGTTATCCGAAAAACAGAGGAAACTCTGCCGTTTTTCGTAAAAATCCACAAGTCCGAAAAGTGTTAATTTATAAAACGAAACACTTCAAATTTATTTATTATTATTATTACTGTGATTGTTAAATAGGTATAAGTGTATATTCATTTTAAATAATACTTTGACAACCCCTAATATTATACTTACGTTTACCATGTACGAGGACCTCGGCGTCAGCCATCCAACTCTTCCACTCCTCGCGGGATTTCCAAGGGAAGCGTTTCAAGAATGTGAGCATACTCGACCCCTTTTACACTTTATAACACGTTTTAGGGTGCAACATGTATTCATTTAACAAAATTTATATTCTACGAAAACAAATGCATACAACTACACAAACCATAAAACTTATTACCTGATGCATTTATGTTAGTTACGTGTGCTAGTTTAACCTTGCATATACATGCTACTTGTTGCGCTTATATTAGCTACACGTGCTAGTTTTAATCCATGTCTCCGTGCTATTTCATTATGCTTAGATTGTTTAAGTATGCTAGTTTAAACTTGATTATATATTGCCATGATGGAATTGCGACAAACTTTATGCTTATACTTATTTTCAAACTTGTATGCTTGCTCAACATATTTTGTTGATCATATTTTAATACATGTTGCAGGTTGATAGTCAAGACATGAGGAAATCAAGTTAGGACAAGCTTTAGAAACGTATCTTAGTAATCAATTATTATGTTTGCTTTTCTTTTGAAACCTTGTATTTGAATCTTTAGTTATTTATGAAATGAAATTTAAACACATTGAAACCAATAGTGTTATGATGCTTTTGAACGATTTGTTCATCTCATCCCGATGTTTTCGCCATCGGTTGGGGTGTGACAGATTGGTATCAGAGCCATAACTATAGGGAATTATGTAGAATTGTCATGTTCGACCTAGTCTATAGTTTAAGTACCATACTCTTGACCATTTGTGATACTTGTCTAAAAAGTTATTCTTTCTATCATGCTTCTCCCCCTTTTGATTTTTAAACTTACAATATGTATTTCCTAAGACATGAAACACAACACACGCTTTTGAGTATATTCTTGTTCCACAATCGAAATAACTCATCAATACAGGGGTGATTCCCACCATTGGTGACGAGTTTCAATCCGTTTTACATGTTATTTCGCACGAAATTCACCATCAAGTCAGGAGTGATATCCATATCTTGATGGGAGTTTCATTTCATAATCTAGGGATTCTTTATTGACGATTCGAGATTATATCTTGATACGTTCAATAAACCATAATTTGGGGACGAAATTGTCATGCCAGGATTGACATCCACACCTTGATGACTGGTCCCGCTCCTCAATTTTCAATCTCGCCAAAGTTTCGTATTTTTCGATCAAATTAGGGACATGTACTAACTGGAAGGGTAAAGTACCGTTAATCGCTTGGCGACGAGAGTATTATACCTATTAGGCCAAATCATGTCTCCCTAATTCGAAAGGACTTACGAGTCACTTTGGAATAGTCGAAGTTTCTAAAACCGTAACACTCCAACATTTTAACAAGCCTCTCTTTTACGCTATCTTACATTTTATGCTATATAATTCTTATTCTTTCATTTTTATTTCAATGTCACACTATACTAAAATCGAATTTATGCATGACAAACTTCGTATTTATACTAAATCTATTACGCAACGATTCTATAGGTGCATACTAAACATCATACTTGATTTGGGATTACTGGAACATTATATGTGATAAACTCGTTATAAAACCACACCTTAATATAGCACTATGCGTAGTGCTATAGGAGTAGCGCACCGCCCTTGAGACTTGGGGTCATGTTAAGTAAACTATTTCATACTAAGTAAACTATTTTACACTATGTTTCAACAATATTGACTAGTCAACATTGCGTACACGATGGTTTGACATGTTTATTCACATGTTTATGTGGTAGACTCGTCATTAACTTTGATCAAGCCACACCTTAACATGTATAGCGCTTGTGTAGCGCTATAGGAGTGACGCCCGCCCGTATACTTGAGGTCATGTTAAGTAAACTATTTTACACCCTCTTCGTTTTAACGATGATGGGTAGTCTACATTGCGGTACACGATGGTTTGACCTGTTTATTCACATGCCAGTAATCCGTTAATCTTGGTTAAACTAAAATATATCATCTGTATTGTACACGAATGTGCGAATACACACACTTACACTTATACTCATACTTATACTCTATACTCTCTCATACTTAAATACAATTATACTTACATACTTGATACTCTATATACGCTATCAGTCTTACTCGTAATACGCAAACAAACCTGATTATGACACGGAACGTAACATGGCATCGACTAACGAAACGAACGTAATATGGTATGAACATGGTAGATACGCCGCTGGTACTTCCTATATATAAGTGTTATACCATATTGCTAAGGTCTATAAAACGTGCCATGAGAAATTCAGTGTTTCACTGTTATGTTTAAATACAAACTCTAATCACTCACCACCTAATTCACAGTTATACCCGCATACACCGAAATGTGATTATTTCTTTCCTAAGCCTTCCTCTTGAATGAATTTCGGGATGAAATTCCCTAAAGTAGGGGAGACTGTAACGCCTCGCGTTTCCGTAAAATTTATTTTAGGAAATACGTGTCGTACCACTGAATTATTTATTCGTCTAATTTAGTATCATTATTATTATTATTTTATAGATAATAATAACAATAATAATAATAACAACAGCAACAACAACAACAACAACAAAAATAATAATAATAAACAAAATAAATTCAGCGTTTTATGAAACTTGTACTTGAAATCAGATCTCGTCGGCACGTTCGGGCCACTCAAAAACGTTAGAACGGGTTAGCGGGCATTGGCCCAACACACCACCTAAACCATAATACTATTATAACCACACTTCTCACACACTCACAGCCGCATACACTCACACCCTGCCCTCTCTCCCTCGTTTTTTTTCCGATCGCCGGATTCCGGCAACGAGTCTCGCCGGTTTCGGCCGTTCCTTCTCCGACAGACCACACCTCCACCTCCCTTCCTTCTTCCTCGCAGCCCTCACACGCACCCCCCTTACCCTCGCTCTCCTCCCTCTGCAACCGAACCGCCGGCCACCATCCTGGTGGCGGCGCAACAGCGGCAGGAGCCGCGTTTAGCGGCACAACAGCGGCGACGGGCCCCGTTTAGCGGCGGCGGCTGCAAATGGCCGCATTTCGCGGCGACTGCGGCGGTGTTGAATTCTGGGTTCAAGTTCGTTGTTTGAGTTGTTCCGATCTGGTTGAGTTGTTTCCGGGTTAGGTATCAAGCCCCGGTTCAGGTCTCCGACGACTGTGGTGTGGCCGTAATGGTGGTGTTATGGTGCAAGTCCGGGTCGTCACAGGTCATGGCTCGTGTTTTGGTCCAAATTGGAGCAGCTAGGTTGTTTAGGGTTCGGTCAAATGCGGTCAACCGACAGTCAAATCTGGTCAACACTGGTCTACGCTTTTAGCTACGGTCGACTCGAGCTCGGTAAAATAGTTACGCTTATTCATTCATATTGTTTTATATATATACATATTGTTTAAATGTGGAACCGAGCCTTAAAACCAAACCGTCTAATAATCAAGTTAATATTATAAATGCATAAAAAATGGGTTTACAAGATTAAAAGTGGAGTTTTAATTGGAAATCGTAAGTTATACTTATTGTCATCGAAATTGTGGGTTTTGAAAATATAACGACACAAATATTAATAATGACGTTTTCCCATTACTATAGCGTTTAAAACGCGGAACCAACCCTATAACTTGTAAATAATTATACATAGAATTTTATATTCACATACAGATTCGTGTATTGTTGAATTTTGAGATTTATATCGACAACTTTTATTGTCGGGTTATCCGAAAAACAGAGGAAACTCTGCCGTTTCGTAAAAATCCCAAGTCGAAAGTTTATTTATAACGAAAGACTCAATTTTTTTTATTATTAATTAATGTTATTGTAATAGGTATAAGTGTATATCATTTAAATAATACTTTGACAACCTAATATATACTTACGTTTACGTGTACGAGGGCTCAGCTCAGCCATCCACTCTTCATCTCGCGGGATTTCCAAGGGAAGCGTTTCAAGAATGTGAGCATACTCGACCCTTTACACTTTATAACACGTTTTAGGGTGCAACATGTATTCATTTAACAAAATTTATATTCTACGAAAACAAATGCATACAACTACACAAACCATAAAACTTATTACCTGATGCATTTATGTTAGTTACGTGTGCTAGTTTAACCTTGCATATACATGCTACTTGTTACGCTTATATTAGCTACACGTGCTAGTTTTAATCCATGTCTCCGTGCTATTTCGTTATGCTTAGATTGTTTAAGTATGCTAGTTTAAACTTGATTATATATTGCCATGATGGAATTGCGACAAACTTTATGCTTATACTTATTTTCAAACTTGTATGCTTGCTCAACAAATTTTGTTGATCATAGTTTAATACATGTTGCAGGTTGATAGTCAAGACATGAGGAAATCAAGTTAGGACAAGCTTTAGAAACGTATCTTAGTAATAAATAATTATGTTTGCTTTTCTTTTGAAACCTTGTATTTGAATCTTTAGTTATTTATGAAATGAAATCTAAACATATTGAAACCAATAGTGTTATGATGCTTTTGAACGATTTGTTCGTCTCATCCCGATGTTTCCGCCATCGGTTGGGGTGTGACACATTGGGCATCTGAAAGCTTACGAGGACAGATTAAGACTTCGGAAGGGGAGTTCTAATGGTGAGAAAGGGTTATTGTTCACCAAGGCAGAAACTACTCCAAGTCAAAAGAATTTAAACCGATTAAACATGGTGGGTGGTCGTGGACGAGGATGGAACAGTGAAAGAGGAGGCAGGTATGGTTCTAGAGGCCGTGGGTCACTCGTGGACGAGGTGGACGTCGGGGTGGCGGTTCACATCAAGAAGGTGGTACTTCACACAAGAACTCACGAGACAAGAAACATATAAAATGTTTCAACTGTAACAAGTTTGGTCATTACGCTTCGGAATGCAAGCAAGCAAAAGATGGAGAAGATGAAGCCCACTTAACTCAGACACAAGAAGAGGAGCCGACTCTATTGTTAAGTGTGTGTGGAGAAGACACATCAACCATGGTGCTCCTTAACGAAGAGAAAGTGTTCCCTCGACAACATGAAAGTCGGAGTGACAACAACATAGAGATTTGGTACGTTGACAACGGGGCAAGCAATCACATGACGGGAATCAAAGGATTGTTTGCTGAATTAGATGAGCGTATAACCGGTCAGGTACGGTTTTGTGACGGGTCGAAAGTACAGATCAAGGGGAAAGGCTCAATGTTATTGAATGCAAAAATGGTGATCAATTGCTGATTCCAGATGCCTACTATATTCCAGCTTTGACAAGCAACATCTTGAGTTTGGGTCAACTGACAGAAGAGGGGTACGACATAAGAATGCTTCAGGAATTTCTCAGAATGTATGATGAACGGGGGAGGCTCGTTTTAAGGATAAAGAGGTCTCTATATAGGTTGTACAAAATTTCTCTAAAGACCATGAAACCTGTTTGTTTGGCAGCAAGTTTAGAAGATGAAGCTTGGGTTTGGCATGCTAGGATGGGGCATGCTAATTTTCACGTGTTAGAAGAAATGGCGAGAAAGGAACTGGTGACAGGAATGCCTCATCTGACACACCCAACACAGACTTGTGAAGGATGTTTGATTGCAAAACAGACAAGGCAACCCTTTCCAAGTGCAACACAGTGGAGAGCTACTCAGCCTTTAGAGCTTGTTCATGCCGACTTTTGCGGTCCGATTTCACAACAATCGATAGGAGGTAATCGTTACTTTATGTTAATAGTTGATGATTTCAGTCGATATATGTGGGTTTACCTCCTTAAAACGAAAGATGAAGCTTTGACGAAATTCAAAATTTTCAAAGAACAAGTAGAAAAAGAGAGTGAAAATAAAATAAAAATGCTAAGAACGGATCGTGGGGGAGAGTTTAACTCACGAGCATTTGTTGAATTTTTCCAAAGAGGGGGAATAAAAAGGCAAACTACAGCACCCTACACTCCACAACAAAATGGTGTTGTGGAGCGTAGAAATCGAACAGTCCTCGGAATGACAAGGCCACTGTTAAAGTCGGTGGGTGTGCCAGAAGTGTTATGGGGTGAGGCTGTTCGCCACTCTGTTTACTTGTTGAATCGGATTTTAACAAAATCCGTAAAAGATATGACGCCTTATGAACGATGGAGAAAGAAAAAACCAAAAGTGTCCCACGTGAAAGTGTTTGGATGCGTGGCGTACCTGAAAAAGACTATTAATCACATCATTAAGCTTGAAGACAGAAGTATTGCTTTAGTTTATTTGGGGATGGAATCTGGTACGAAGGGTTACAGGTTACTAAATCTCAGAGACAGGAAAATTATAGTGGGCCGTGATGTTGAATTCATAGAGAAAAAACAATGGGACCTGGGGTGAATTAAATAAAGAAGGGCCCATGTCTCGTTCGGTTAGTTTACCAGTCAGTGAGCCCCTTGAGGTTGTTCAATCAGATGACGCAGATGAAAGAGGGAACATTGGCAATCAAGATTTGAGCCCTAGAACTCCAATTCACAGCAACGTACTAACAAGTCCCTCTAATTCCACAACTGATAATCAAAGGAGTGATGTTCGAAGATCAGCAGTGAATTCCCCACAATCGTCGGCTGATGGAAGTTCGAGAGTTACAGTACCTTTCGATGACATCCCAACACAGGGGTTTCGTTCAATTGAAGGAGTTTATCAGGAGTCCACAGCGATGACTGATACAGAGGTACATGATTTATATGAAAAGAACATTGATTTGTTGCTAATTGATGATGAGCCAACCTCATTTGAGGAAGCTGCAACTGATCGAGAATGGAGAGAAGCCATGAAGGCTGAGCTGGCTTCAATTGAGAAAAAAGATACCTGGTTTTTGACCAAATTGTCGCCTAATCAGAAGGCAATCGGGTTGAAATGGGTATTTAAACAAAAGAAAGATGCAGCAGGTAACGTGACAAACACAAGGCTCGACTTGTAGCAAAGGGTTATGTTCAACAGAAAGGGATTGATTTTGATGATGCGTTTGCACCTGTCGCTCGGTTGGAGACTGTTAGACTATTGTTGGCTCTGGCAGCAGAAAGGAAGTGGCTTGTGCATCATCTTGATGTCAAGTCTGCTTTCTTAAATGGCGAGCTCAAGGAAGAGGTATACGTATCACAGCCGATTGGTTTTACAGTAAAAGGGAAAGAAAACCTGGTCTACCGGTTAAAGAAGGCTCTTTACGGATTAAGGCAGGCACCTAGAGCTTGGAATTCAAAGTTAGACAAGACACTCAAAAGCCTTGGGCTCACTCGGTGCATACATGAGCAAGCAGTTTATAAGGTACAAAAACAAAATTCCATTCTTATTGTCGGTATCAATGTAGATGATCTTATTGTTACCGGTCAAGTGAGAAGTTGATTCACGAGTTTAAAAGGAAATGATGGAAATATTTGATATGAGTGATCTCGGTTATTTATCGTATTACTTGGGAATTGAAATTGCAGAAGAGAAGGATGGTATAACACTAATGCAGGAAGGGTATGCTAACCGGATACTTAAAATGACTGGAATGGAAAACTGCAATCCATGCAAGTTTCCCATGGAGTCAAAGTTGAAGTTAACAAAGGACGAAGATGGAATGCCGGTTGATGCAACACGATACCGACAGATCATAGGCTGCCTTCGATACCTGGTACACACCCGACCTGATTTAAGCTATTTAGTAGGGGTTGTAAGCAAGAATATGCAATCCTCGAAGCAAAGTCATCTTGTAGCTGTAAAACAGATACTAAGGTACATCAAAGGTACAACTGGGTATGGTTTGAAGTATGGAAGTAATGGAGATGAAAGCTCATCGGGTATAGTGACAGCAGCCACAGAATGGATTTAGATGACCGAAGAGGGACAACCGGTATGGCCTTTTATTATTCTGGAAATTTGATAACTTGGTGCTCACAAAAACAACGTACGGTGGCCCTTAGCTCGTGTGAGGCTGAATTTATGGCTGCAACTTCGGCGGCGTGCCAAGCATTGTGGCTGAGAAACTTGATCAGTGATATAACCGGTTGTGAAGCACATAAAGTTAAGCTTTTAGTTAATAGTGAGTCCACAATAGCTCTGATGAAAAATCCGGTTTTCCACGGGAGAAGTAAGCACATAGATACAAGGATTTCATACGTGAGTGCGTGGAACGTGAGCATATTTATGTTGAACACGTACGAGGGGATGCTCAGAAAGCAGATACTTTAACTAAAGCTCTACCTCGGGTCAAATTCTGCGAAATGAGAAGCATCATTGGTGTTGAAGATTTGAAGAACCATGTCAACATCAAGGGGAGAATGATGGTTGATGATGACCCGGATATTCCAAGCTGGCAGATTGACCGAGTTTCCTGCAGTCTACAAAGTGGTGCAACAGAAATTAGAGACGTTGGAATTCGTTCAGAAAAATAAGGAGCCTGACCTGGTTAGTTGGTCTGCCTCAGTTAGTGGGTCCAACTAGTTTGTTTTGTTTTGATTATAAATAGCAGTAGATGTTTTGCAATTCTTGTACTCGTCAAAAAAAACTTTTCCTTTCTTTTGTAAGTTGTGCCAGCTATTTCAGTATTCAATAATACAAGAATCGTTTGCTGCTTCAATTTATTGTTCCTTATTTGTTCTTATTTCATCGAAGTCTGATCTGATATCCAACATTCTATTTAACTTTTATATGTCAAAGATTGCTACCATCTAATGTTAAAGTCAAACAAGCATTCCATATCATTGTTGTTGTTCATAGATTTTAAGTTACAGAATTTTCTGTTATATTTAATAGCGAATGGCGTCTGTGAATAATGGCATGCATTCTAATTCAAACTTAATACTTTGGTTTCGGGATTTCTATGCATTCCAATTCAAACTTACTTAATACTTTGATTTCGGGATTTCTTGTAAATAGAAATGCAAAAAAGTTTATTAATTGTTTATTTTCAAAGATAAAAATTTTATACTAAAAAAATTATATTATTATAAACTTTTAAAAACAAATTAAGAGATAATCCTGCATCATACTCATTGTCTTCAAAAAAAGGTCTTCCTCGAGTTTGGCCTCCGGACAAAGCCATCTGGGTCGAAGGGAACATCGGATTGTTTCTTGTTCACTATTGTTTAACCCCCTCATGTTGTTCCGATATATGGTTCGTCTCACTCGGCTAAGATTCGGTATAACTTGGGTCATCTTCTCCCAGATCTAATGGGTCACCTGCAGCCTCTTCACCTCGTTTTCTCGGGTCTATTGGTTACCAGCCTCTCCAACTCCGTATCCCTCGTTTTCTCGGGTCTATTGGTTACCAGCTCTAAGGATCATTTTTCTCCACGACTTGAGCCAACATTAGCTCTTCCTAAGGGGGGTAAGGGTGGTCATCACCGATCACTCGTCACTCACTCACAACTTTCAATCAAGTTTTGTCATGTCATCAAACATTATTCCATCACTCAGAATCTTTTTTAGTGGAAATGTCCATCATTCACAACACCCAACAATAAACCCTCACCCCCACTCGCAACTTTCCATTTATCACGCGTGAAGAATATCACGCGTTAACAAATTGTATACGTTATCAAATGAAGTGGCGGTGGGATGTTATCAAACTCCACGCGTGATATTTGTCCATCACGTGCAAACAAACTGCCACCCCGGGTGGCCTAAGGGCGTATATCACACACGAGTAGCTAAAGATAGCAAATTGCATAATATTATCATAGCTCTTTTAAAATATTCAACTGAGATAATTTATGAAAAATAGAATGAATTTATTAATGTAACTACCTTGGCTTAATTTATAAATTTAATTATTATTAAGTGACTATAAAGGAAACTCTGTGGTTAAAGTTCATGCACCTAACTCAAGTTTTATGTGATATTACATGAAATATATAATACGGGGTGTACGTGGTCGCTAGCTAGTTAATTTTGGAAGAAAGAAATACACGGAGGCTTGTGTTGCACGCTCGATTAACAAGGAAAGAAGAGAATGAACCCCTGAAAAATGTTTCGATTCGAGTTAAATCCCAAGACTAATTTATGGTCATTGGGAGTGAATTGGTTTAATTATGGTATATGGTATATAGCTTGGGAATTTTGTAAATATAGTTTACATGTACAGCATGTTAAAAGTGTTTAGGTTAGGGTTAGATCACAAGTATATTATATACATTCTCGTTTAGTTAGTATCCTTAACTTGTATTTAGTTGTATTATAATTGATTGATTTTGAAATAATATGATGGTTATTAAAGATTTTTCAGGTTCTAGCACTATATAAAAGTACTTTTCATTTGATCTTTCCTCTAAAAACCCTATTAGTAAAAAAAGGGGATTTAGATGCCAAGTAGTTTTGCATCCAAAAACACCATTATCAACAAGAAGATCCAGAAGAAACTCTTAGGCCACTCTGGGCGCTACGTGGTGGCTCTTCTACCATGCGTTGTTTAATGTGGAACACCGCCGCCACCCAAATGAACACGCATGAAGAAGAAAACGCGTTGTAGTTATCACGCGTAGAGATGATGGATGTTACCGTTGATTTCGAACGTTGTGTTACCATTCTCGATGGAAACCAAGCTAGTGATGGACACCCCCACTAAAATTCATCACTAGTGATGGAACTAAGCTTGATAACGTGACGTTTGATGAATGGCTGTGATGAGTGATGGAAAGTGGAGCACCCCCCCCCCTTAGATGACACTAGTGAATATAGTCAATCAAGTCTTTTATGATAATGAGCGGTACATTTTCATCAATGTAATTGCACTTTAATCGCTTGGTGCAAAGAATATATTACTTCTGCTATCTTTTTTTTATTTATAATGTAGGTTTATGGAGAAAACGTGGTAAAACTACACTATTATGCAAAACACGGGACAAGAGGTTAAGAATGGAAAAAACCCTAATGGTGTTATAATGCTATGTAGATCCCACTGAAGCTTGCCAAGAGTTGTGAGGTCTATAATATGTGGACGGAAGCAAATGATCATGAAAACAAGAGAAAATAGCAAATCGACATAATTGCATTTGATGAATATTTTGTGTAGTTGATTAAGTACAGTGCCATGTATTAATTTTAGTTATATAAGCTAGTACGTCTTAACCATATCGTTTGAAAGTTTTCATCAAGATAGATGCACACATTGTTTCTTTGAGTTCTATGCATATCAATCCCTACTAGTTTTTCTCCTAGTTTTTTTTTATTATTATATTTGTTTTTTTTATTTTTGCCAGAATACACCAAAAACGTATATTAATTATATTTATCGGTTGAATTATAATCAATTACTTGAAATATATAAACTTCTAAATGACAAAAATGTGGATTCATTTTAGATTATAATAAGAGTTCACCTCAAATTCAATAATGCCATCGTGTAATGTCAATAGCAGCCACCTCGTGTGGCCATGTGGGTCAGTGTTTTGACCATCTTCGTTTTTCTTAAATACATTGTATTATTATAAGAATATATTATATATATATTATATATATATATATATATATATATATATATATATATATATATATATATATATGTATAATAAGGCACTGATCAGCTGGCAGCGAAAAAACCCTAGCCAAACGTTGCAACGGATCTTTCTGGCCGACTAAGTTATATATCTTTATTACAATATATGTGTCTATGTTTTAAATGATTCACAAGTTAATAATACCAGTTTTAGTTGATATATCAATGTCAATAGTCAACAAAACCTTAAATGCTTCTAATAATGTGATAATAACATCTATATCTGACTTTGATATGATCTTCTTCTATCTGATCTGCGTACATAACATCCAAGAAAGAATTCAATTTCTGTAGATTTGAGGACCTTGGAAGTCAGACAACAGACAAAGTCAAGATCATATATAGCAAGTTGTACGTATTTAATATAAGATATAATGTACCCTTATCACCTTAATATGTATCATGAATTGCCAACTGTTCCAGTTGACTTTCTGTTTGATTGACGAATTTAAGACTTGGACCAAGCAAAGCATTTGAAAGAAACAACAAAATTAATTTTCTTGCGGTTTGAGAACTAGAGAAAACATGTTTCCACTTTGTATGGGGCTCTTCTTTGTTTTATGTGGGTCATCTCTGGCTTGTCTTTTGGTTGTAAACCACCAATTTATATGCGAGATATGAAAGAAACATGTATTGAAGGGTAAGATCATGTGTTCTATTGCTTTTCTAGGAAGTTGGACAAAGTTGAAACCGTAGGAAATGAGAAGAATTGAAGGCATTTGAAGGCATTGAAATGATCATGGGAGTTTATTCCATGTAAAAATAAATTAAACTTATTAAAAGACGCACAACAATGGAACAATAATGAAATATTAGGCGTTTTTTTATAGTTGAAAAAAGTATGAATGACTTTATTATAACAAAATTGTAACTTGGTTATTGTATCTGATTTTATGTACTATATTAACCGGTTGTTAAAAGTACTAATCAATGTATCTAGAGTTTTGTACATGGCTTTATAGCCTAGTGGTATTCTGGGGGTGGGATAATGTTTTGGAACCAATAGGTCCTGGGTTCGATTCTCACAAGGAGAGTTTTCCCATATTTATTGGGTTTCCTCCTGAATTTGTGTATAGTGGAGATGAATATGATCGAGTGATTCCGCTGATGGCATGATGATACTCTAGTGGTTCGTCAGTGATTCAAATTTGCCGTTAAAAAAATGTATCTAAGGTTTTATCCCTTCAGAAAGTAAGTCTCATTTTTATTGGGTTCAACCTAAAAGCTTTCTTACTACTATGTGGTTCATTTTTATTGGGTCTTGCTAAACGTATTGCTCACACCTATTGCTAGGGTTATTATCTTTAGTGATTGAATGTGTGTCGGGTGAATTAAAGGGTCGTGAGATTAGCATCCTTGACTTATTTCCAAACTTCCATAACGATTGATTTCCAATGGTTTTCCTCTTTGATTTTCTATGTTCAGTTCTTCATCATGCTAGATTACCTCTTAGATATTTCTTACATTCAACCACTCAAATATTAAAGCATGTACGTTTTCCCTTTTTCTCTACTTATTTATATATCCTACATAGCAAACTGGTGTTTGGTAGTTTGGTATTGGTTAGATTTTTTTCTTTTTTTTTCTCTTTTTTTTAGTTTTTGTTTATTTTAGCTTTTAACCTTTAACATTTAGTATTTGCTCTTATAACTCTTCAACTTTATAAAATATATATAATATTTTTTTTGCTTATATTTATGTGTGTGTCGATATAAATGTAGTTTGATTACCGTTTTTTTGTCTTTTAATAAGTTTTTTTATTTCTTTATTTTAGCCTTTACCCTTCAACATTTAGTATTGGCAACTACAACCCTTCAACTTTCTAAAAACTTTATAATTATCTTTTACGTGTTTATATTTATGATATTCGGTATAAATTCAAGTTGATTACGTTTATTTGAAAATGGTTAGGCTCAGATATAATATGTCTTTTCGTGTTTTTTTGTTAAGTTTTCAGTTAATCTACATTTTAGCATAAATTTAACCACGGGGTGTCAGCCCAGTGGCCAGCCTCACCCATTCCAAACGGGAGGACGCGGGTTCGAGTCCAGCTCGGCTCGAATAATCCTGCTGGGTAGTAACCGCCAGGCAGCTATGGGGCTAAGCTAGCTTGGGGAGGGAGAACCCTCCCGCGGTCAGGGGTACCGTGCATTTACTCTTTTTTTTTACATTTTAGCATAAATTTAGTTTTAAAACAAGTCGTGTCAAATATAATATGTTTTCATTATAATTTATAAGTTCGGCTTACGTTACGTTTCAGTTCCACCGCAACGCGTGGTACAATTTTTAACTTAAAACGTAATTTTTTTATTTATTTTTATGTACGTATCAGTATAAGATTAGGTTGGTGTTCGACATAAATTTCTTTCACAAAAAAGTCAACCCATGTATAATACGTTTCCGTCCTTATTTTTATGTACATATTCAGTTTATCTACGTTTTGAAGTAACTTTTGTTTAGAAACGGTTCAGGTCTTTATTTAGCTTATTTTTGAGGTAAGTTTTTGCTTATTTTAGCTTTTAACCTTCAACATTTACTATTTGTCCTTACAACCCTTCAGCTTTATAAAATCTATATAATATTTTTTCTTGCTTATATTTATGTATGTGTCGATATAAATTAAGGTTGATTACGGTTTTTTTCTTTTAGTAAGTTTTTTTTTGTTTTAGCATTTTACCCTTCAACATTTAGTATTAGCAGCTACAACCCTTCAATTTTCTAAAAACTTTAGAATTATTTTTCAGTGTTTATATTTATGTACGTGTCGGTATAAATTTAAGTTGATTACGTCTCTTTGAAAATGTGTAGGCTTAGATGTAATATGTTTTTCCACTTTTTTTGGGTAGGTTTTCAGTTAATTTACGTTTTGCCGTAAATTTAGTTTTAAAACAAGTCGGGTTAAATATAATATGTTTTAATTAGACTTTATAAATTCGGTTTACTTTACGTTTCGGTCTCACCGCAACACGTTGGTACCATTTTTAACTTAAAAACATAATTTTTTACTTATTTTTATGTACGTATTGGTATAGTATCAGGTCGGTATTCGACATAAATTTCTTTTCGAAAAAAGACGAAACATGTATAATATGTTCCCGTGCTTATTTTATGTACATACTCAGTTTATCTACGTTTTGAGGTAACTTTTGTTTAGAAACGGTTAGTCTTTACTGTATAAATTCGAGTTACTTTACATTTGAACTCTCCGCATCGCGCGGGAAGATTTACTAGTTTGATACAAACAAAAGCCCAACCCCCGGAATGTCCCAATGAGGGATAGAGCAACAAAACAAGAAAGAAACAAAGACAACTTATTCAAGTTCTAAACATTTATCCAAACAAGCACCACATGGAATCAGTGCCACAAACAGGGTTGGCCTAAGCATAAACACGAATAAGTATGTGCCTTAGGTCTTAAAAAAGGCTTTTCTATGTGGTGTAATTTTGTTCAACCTAGAATGCTTACAAGTGATAGCCGGATTTATGACGATTAAGGCTTAGAGGTTTCGACTTGAGCTCATGCCCCATTGTTTAAATCGATGGTTCCCCATATGGCCGTGGTTTACGAATTACAAGCGATAAATGCTTTCACAAAATTTTACTACTTGTCATTAGTGCTGCCATGATCAGAGGTTTTAATTATTCAAATGATCGAATCTTGTAACTTTCCTATATTTGATTTAGTGTCAATTTAAGAGGTTTAAGTTTTTGTTGTTTGATTATTTCTTGATTACATTAGGTGTTGGATTATAATTATTTTTATACGTATTTCAAAAAGTCACTTGTTTTCGAAACTCATCTATGGATTTTTCGGTTTTAGCAATCCAATAGGACATTTATGTATAGATTTTCATTTTTGGTGTTTATCCAAATTAATGTGTGTGTGTTTTTTTTTGCTTCGTATTTGATGTTTGCTTTGATTTTTTTTTAACGGCCAACGAATCTTTTAAATGGGCTACTGGTGAAATTCACTAAATCGGGATACACTCGCCTTCCGAACCGGGGAAAACCCTCACCTAGGGCCAAAGCCCGTGAACACTTGCCCGAGGGCACGAGTGCGGTGAGGAAAACCTGCTCAGTTCAAGCATCGAACTAGCGATCGCCGCCTATTCACCTAGTCTTCCATCATCACCAGGTGTTGCAGAACTAAATGCTAGAGGAAATAATTGAACTTGAGTCACTTGAGACACCAAATCTCTCCCTTACCACTCCACCACTAGCAATTTTGATGATTCTTTAATTTTGAACTTGTCCTCTCACTATTATTTTGGCTTGTATTTGATGTGTGCTTTGATGATTCTATTATATTGAACTTGTCCCACCCATTATTATTATGTTTAATTAGATTGGTTAAAATAACACGGTCAACGAAAGAAGATTGTTGCAGAGCATCACTAATAGCCCCATTTTCTCTGTCGCTTTAGACTTTCATTTGAGCAATATATTAAACTTTTTTTTCTGAAAATAACTTTTATTACCATGCATGGTTGATTTTTATTAAAGTAAATTATAAGAAAAACGGTTCTTGTGGTTTGTTTAAAATCCTGGAATTCGTTCTTAGAGTTTTTTTTTTTGGATCGAGTCCCCGTGATTGACATTTTTTTTCAATTGCGGTCCAAATAACTAATGAGGTCAGTTTTTTTTTTTTTAATGATATCAATTTGACTTTTTACCCTTGTCATAAAAAATAAACAACAAGTACCATCCTGGTATTTACTATAATTTAAAGGTTTTATTCCTGTGTAACAAGATACGAACTTTTGAGATTATTTGGGTTGCATATAAAAATGCTCTAAAAAACTAAAGCTTGAGACCAGGTCCAAAAAGCTGCCCAGGTAGTGCCGTAGTGACAGTCATACTTAGAGATGGGCATAATAACCGGTTCCAACTCCAACCCGGTAGAACCGAACTGGACCCGGTTCCAGTTCCTACCCGACATAAAGTAGAACCGGTTCCGGATTCAAAATACCCGATGGTTCCTACCCGGTTCCACATTTTTCAATTTTAATCGGGTCGTACCCGGTTCCAAACCGTACCCGGTTACTACCCGTACCCGGTTACTACCGTTCCGTTCAATGTAACCGGTTCCACCCATAACCCGGTCCCGGTTCCTGATAATTAGTTATTATTACTGTTTTTAATGTAACTAATTTATTATCAATGAATAAAAAAACATTAAATTTACTAAACTCACTAAACATTAGTAAAATTAAACATAATAAACATCTCCACATGACCGGTTCCCCATTGTACCGTAACCCCACACAGTACCCGTACCCGGTTCCTACTATACCCGGTTCCGGAATACCCGTACCCGGTTCCAAACGGTTCCAGATTATGTTGTGTAAACCCGGTAGGAACCGAACCCGGTTCCACATCAAACCCGGTTCCATTGGCAACCAAATGGAACCGGGTTCGGTTTGAAACCGGTTTCGGGTACTAAGAAAACCCTGATTATGCCATCTCTAGTCATACTTGTTAAATTGTTGATCTTGGGTCAACGATACAAGTTTACTAGCCCAATTAAGAGGAAAGCCCTAATTAAGTTAAGCCCATTTCTGAAAACCTTTACGTCTTATCATGGACATGGGTAAACCATAATTTTTGTGACTATTATAAAACTCGATTTTTAATCTTAGTGGGAATTTTTGTGAGGTTCACAAAAAGTAAAATGCAAAGTTCGTTTAGTTGTTCCAAAACTATAAACTATCATCACAAAATTATAAACTACATACGAGTTCATTTGATTTAACGTAAATTAAATAAGATGACAATTTGTGTCTACTCTTGATGTCTGGAAAAAAAAAAGCTGCCTATGTAGTGGTATACACTCATACATGTTTAATTGTTGATCTTGGGTCAATGATACAAGTTTACTATGGCCCAATTAGAGGAAAACCCACCTAAGTTAAAGCCCATTCTGAAGATCCTTATGACTTATCATGCGTACACCATATATTTTTTTGACTTTATTTATCAAACAACTCGATTCTTTATCTTCGTATGAATTTTTGTGAGGTGTCACTAAAATCATAATGTGAAGTTTGTTTGTTTGATCCAAAACTATAGACTATCAGCACAAAGTTATAAACTACATACGAGTTCATTTGGTTAACTTAAATGAAATAACAAGTTAATTTGTGTCTACTCGAATAACGGTTCTTGTTTTCTAAGATGTTTTTATTTATCTATTATTTAAAACTTTTATGTTCCACTAGCTTTTCAGTAATTATTATTTATTATTATTATTATTATTATTATATTATTTTGTTTTGTTTTAATCATGATGGCATGGTTCAAGAATTAACATGTCGGACAGTAAGCAAGCTTGAGCTTAAAGTTTGTTCTCAAGCTTTATTTAACGAAGAAAAAGAAAAGATTTAGAGAAATGTAAAAAAAGATCGTGTCCCAAAAAAATTTAAGAAGAAAGTGGAGAGAAATTGACAGAAATGAAAGAAAAATTTATGTTTATTATTTTTTTTTATTCTCTTCCAAATTTGAGCGATTTAGAAGAAATGATTTTTAACACATAAAAATAATAACTATTTATTTCATTTTCTTTAAACTTGGAAACATGGTAGTTAATTAAATCTTTTTTTTTTTCTCTTTCTTTTCTCTCCTTAATTCATTTTCACTTCGTTACTTTCGTTAATTAAACTCGGGAATAGGGGTGCAAACGAGCCAAGTGGCTCGCGAGCGGCTCCAGATCGTCTCTAAACGAGCCAAGCCTTATCGAGCCTGATCCGAACTTGAGCCTAGAATAAAAGCTCGTTTATTTATCAAGCCCGAGCTCGAGCCTGGTATGTGAAGCTCGTCAGGCTCGTCGAGCCTTATCGAGCTTGTTTAACGGAGCCAAGCCAAGCTTATTTAAACTTGTTTACGAGCCTAGTCCGAACCAAAATATAAGTTTGTTTAACATCGAACCCGGTCTTCACTTATCCAGCTAGCAAGCCTAAACAAGTCTATTATTTATCTTTATTTTATTAATACATACTAAACGAGCCGAGCCCGAGCCAAACTCAAGCTTTGAAAACAAAGCTCGAACCGAGCCGAGTTCAGATCAACGAGCTCGAGCTTGAGCCTGGTCGAGCTCGAGCTCGGCTCAGCTCGTTTGCACCCGTACTCGAGAACACAACATAAGTTCAACAAATTGTTATATTGTACGCGTGCTTCGGTCATGCTTTCATTCTCACTTTGGTACAAGTTTTGTATTCCACATTGAATTTTTTTAATACCTTCAAGTGATCTTACTGAAAATGATCTCATAAAAAGTCACATCCTCATTTTCCACAGGCAGAGTATTACCATGAGGCGTGTGACTTGACCAGGATCATGCCACTAATCATATTAAACAGTTAAATAAAATAAAGTAGATCCATCACCACATTAGGATTAGTGATTAAAGTTCAAAGCTTAAAAACAACGTTTAGAGTTTACAACGGAAGCATAAAGTTTAACGGTTTAATAATCCAAATATAGAGTTTAAAGTCCATGGCTTTTATTAGGAACCAAACAAAGGTTAATCAACCATTACACTCCTCCGCTGCAAGCTCCCAAGCTGTACCTAAGGTCCTGCAAAGCGTGCAGTAGGGTGTCAACAATAAAGTTGCGAGTTCACGGTTTTCCAGTTTTATTTCCAAAAACATAAGTTGTTAAGTTACTCATTTATAAATCATGTTTGTCATGGGGAGCTACCCTATCTGTAAGCTACTAAACTGCGTAATACCGAAGACATGCGACTATTACGTTTTCGATTGCCGTTTGTCAATGTCTTTCATCATTGACTGTTGCCAAGGCATACTAGTTCACGTCGTCCTCCTCGGCACGGTGTGACGTTTGTGAGACCTAATAGCGTATCAACTAATAACCCTTTGCCAGGTCAGGCGATTAATCGGTGTAGTAAGTGGGGTCTTCGTGATAGAGTTGCGTTTAGTACACTAAGACATGAATTATAAAAAAAAAATAATTTAGTAGTATTCCTTCCCGGAATACTCGGCAATCCCAAACCAGGGAAAGTGTAGTTTGTTTGTTCCCAACCACTGGGAATAAATGCTTTTAGTAAGTGTGTGAACTCACCTTTGCTTAGCTCGGCAGATAATTTACTTGATTAAAGGTTTGCAACCGCGCCCGATTATGGTTACCAATGTTAATTAGGTTGTATACAAGCAAGTCACGTATTTATCTACACGTATCTAACACGTAGCATGTAGAACAAGTCATCACATATCAGTTAGACATACACTGGAGTGAACAGTGACTAGGCAGTCCTTAGTGTGCGGCCTAAACAGCTTCTAGTCCAATAAAGGGTGTGCGGCCCACTGTAGGTGTGCAGCCCAACACGAAGTTGCTAATGGATCAGTATAGTGTGCGACCCAAACAACTAAAGCCCAATTGAAGTGTGGGTCCACTATCAGGTGTGTGGTCATGCATGGAAACCGTTGTACTCTGTGCTTCAGTGGTTTGACAAAATTGTATGGTTTTAAGAGTGTGCGGTCTTGCACCCAATGACCATACATTGTGCATTAATATTTGTACAATATGCAGTCTCAGGTGTACATCTATAGAGAGTGTGCGGTGTCAAGATCAAATCAATATATTCACGTTTCTAAGATCAAAACAAACAAAAGTACGAACATTTAACAACACATAAAGAAAAATCATCATCATCAATCATAAAATCGGTGAATATCATAACATACAAGATCCTCCAAACACTAACATCATACCAACTCTGTTTTATTCCTAAATCGGATCTATACTCTCAATAATCACCAAATCACCACAAATAACTCTAGGGTTCTATTTTATAAAAAATCCTCAAGAACCCCTTTTTGTATAAGAAATCTATTCACCATAAAAACAATATGCACTATGATTCTAGCATGACCCTAGGTGTTTGTTTAATCTATTATGCTATCATCATCAAGCATTAAATTCGATCCATGAGCATAACATCAAGCTTTAATCATACTAACAAATCAAGCAAGCATCATCTTTCATACCAACTAGTATTTTATCAAGATTTAACATTTTTATTAACATGAACAATATTCTAAACCATTTAGTGTCAAAATAGGTGAAGAACACAAGTATAGAACACCTAGAACACACTAACCTGGAAATTGTGAAAAGAACAAGTGTGCAAAAATAAAAGATGGATCCTTGAGAAGAAAGAGGAGGAAAAAGCTGCTGCTGCCAAATCTTCAAAGAAAATGAATATTTGCTGAAATGTAGGAGAGGGATATTTCTAAAGGATGTAGCCGCCAGAGAATGATTGGAAAGGTTCCTAGGGTTTGTTGCCAAAAATGGTATTTATAACCAAGGAAAGATTCCGCACACTAGAGGTGTGCGGCTTCTCATAGGGTTTTGTAATACCTTGGACCCAATTAAATAGGTGTACGACAATGTTCCATGATATTCCTGTGCACACACTTAGTGTGCGGCCATCCATTTGACACTCACATTTATTTAATGGTGGGCCATTTGAATTTGAGTGTGCGGCTAGTTATATACTAGCAACCATCTCATTTTCTTTATGTAGTAATTCACATAGTCACAATATACAAAATACAAACCAATTTTTTAATTAATAAGTTTTACTTAATTAACTTCTCGTAATTACAACCTATTAATAGAACATAACGGGAAAGTTCGGGTTGTCATAAAAAGTGGGTGTTACAAATCTGGAAAGGCACTCGATTTGAATCAAAGATTTCTAGCGCATGGAACTAATTTAGTTCATTAAATAAAAAGAATAAAGTGCAATTTGCGTCTCTCTGGTCTAAAAGTGGTATTATCCTGCGTTCCTCCTGGTTTGAAAAGCGCTACATATTGCGCCTCTGGAGCTAACTCTGTTAGTTTAAATTACTAAAATGACTATATTACCCTTATATTCCATTAGTTTGCATCCCTATACTTTATAACCTTTTATTTTTTAAGTCCCTGAGCTTAACTGTTTTTTTACCCACCAAATTCAAATACAAGCCTTTCATTCTGTGTCTTTATGGTATCTAATATGTATCAAAATCGTCCTTATGGTTTTATAAAATGTCAAAATGCTATTTAAAATGCGTATTAAGTTAAACATTTGCATAGTAAGTTACCATAAAAATAACATTTCTACATATATACATATACATACATATATATACACACACACATATATATGTAACACATTAATCTTATCTACTCGATTCTATCTTCTTCCCCGCTTCCCCTTTCGTACCTCTAATCAAAGGTCATGTTGTTCCAAAACCTAATTACCAACCGAACGTGCAAGACGTAGGTGATGGTACCGGTCACCCTAATCCCAGCTACAAATGTTCAAATCAGATGTATCAGGTTAAATGTTTCAAAATAACTAGTCAACGGGTATTAACTATAATAAGTACGCTACTCCTCAAATATAACACTAATCAATGAGTATAAAGGGGCGATTTATAGCCATGAAGGGGGTTCCCAGGAACCCGTTCAGTTCGTAAGTTATAGTGTTAAGTTATATAGAAAATGCTTAAGGAACCTTTAATATTTTGTAGATGAACCTTATAAATAAAAGTATAGCGTGGCCGATTGGTAAAATGTGCGCGTGGTGTAAGTGAGGCCTCGAGTTCGAGTCCTGTTGATTCTTTTTTTTATTTTTTTATTTGCATTTTAGTGATTTATGCCTTTCTCCCCTTCATGTTTACTCTCAAACGCAAACACACACACACACAAGTCATGAACACACGCGACCACAAAGACTCTTTGCCACAGTTACAGTTTCCTACTTTCCTAGTATAGTCATCTTTACTCCTGTATAAATACTTTGTTTATTGTTCAATAGAAGACAAAAAATATTTCACATCTTTTGATCTCTTGTTACAAAACATATGGGTTGTGGCTTGCCAGGCTTAGCAATGTTTAAGAAAAAGTATCGACCACCTATTCAAAATACTTTGTTGGGGTGGGAGCGTGTGAAGAAGTTGAGTGGATGATTGATTATGTATATATGTATATTATAAGTTAATTTATAAAGAATAGAGTTTCAAGGAGATGGAGTGGTGTTTGGTGTGGTTTGGTTTTAAAAGGACAAGTTGTGGTGTTGGAGATTTGGATATAGAGGAGCTAACAAATAGACGAAACTTTGATGAAGATCTTATTCAAATTATGGATATATTGCTTTCTGGCTAATATGGATATATTGCTTTCTGGCTAATAGCATAACTCAAGAGGGACACAACTATTTTAAGTCTCAAATTATTTCTCTACTTCTTAAGTGTAGAAATTAGAAACATTACTTAGGTAATCAAATGGTCTTAATACATATCCTTGATGTGTTGGTGATTCTACCTTAGAAAATGGGAAAGAGCGTATCTATTTTTTTTTCATCAACATATCCTTCCTTTTACTAATGTGAAAAAAGATAGTCGGTTTGACAACTTTTTAAAAAGATAAAACCTCCAAGAGAACAACTTTAGGTATGTTTTTTTTATTCGTAAAGACCATCTTATTTATATTACGTATTTTTAAATTTACCATGATAACGAGTATTACCATGATAAGTCCACTAGTCAACGACTATTAATCAACTTAACCAATTAACTTCACTACCTGGCACACAGTTGGAACGACATCTCGACTGTGGTGGAATGGGGGTTTGCAATGAGTGCAATCGAGGGGCTTTGGTGTGTGACGAGTTGTGGGGGTTTGGGTGGTGTGCGACGGTGGTCGATCATGTGATGTGTGACGGTGGTCGATCGTTGCGTGCAGGGGGTTATGGGGTTGGGTGCGACGGGTGTGATCGTGGATTGTGGTGATCGGAGGTGTAGTGGTAGTTGATCAAAGGTGTGGTGATGGTCGGAGAAAATGGGAGGTAGGTTGCCCCTAACGTTTTACTTTTAAACGTCAAAACCAACACTGCTAGCTCAAAGGATACAATATGTAGCGCTTTTCAAACCACATGGACTAAAGTTTCCAAAGTTTTTTTATCCAGAGACACAAGATTATACCACTCCTAAACCATAAGGACGCAAATTCCACTTTACTCAAATAAAATTTTGTATTCATCTTAATTCTATGGTTAGAACTTTCAACTGTTGTATTCGACTTTGTTCAAAAGGTTTTGTTTCGGTTTGGCCGTGTCGGTATTCACGTTGATGACAATGGGGTGGGTTTAGGTGACCCTAATCCCAATCCCATATCTGATTACAAAAGTTTGTCTCATGCCCATACTAGGGGCGTTTCGGTTATAACGGATTAACCAAATACCAGACTAATAAAAAATTGGTTATTCGGTTCAGTTTTTAATCGAACCGAATTCATATTGGAATATTCAGGTCGGTTTTCAATCTGACAATATATTTAATTTAGGTTATTCAATTTAACCGAATTAATCAACTCACCCATTCTAATTTTAAAATTCTATATAACTCTATGTATGTTCTGTGCCTCTTAGTCTTTGTCTTTAGTCCAATTTTTGAGTTGTGGCGGCCATTAAATTGAAACCTTGTGGACCATTAGACTTGAAGTTGATTTATATGAGCCTTCCGAACAAGAATCTGAACAAGAAAGGCCCAAAAATGAGACGTGTTAAAGAAAATAACATTGAAAATGATTTAATAATCTAGTTGGTTAAGTAAATAAAAGCCGTTCACATTAAACCTTTTCACCCTATGGGGTAAAATTGTTTGTGTTAGGTTATGTTATGTTATCTTATCATTATTTTTTTTTTAGCTCGTTTAAAGTTTATACTTCTGCTTTAGACTCATCTAAAGTTTATACTTTTGTTTTAGACTACTTCATGTTGTGTACATGTGTTGGTCATAAACATGTTCCAAAACAATGAAAAAAGCTCTTAATCTAGTTAGTCCAGTTAAAGTCGGATTTTAACCAAAAACTAAACCAAATACATATTCTCTTCGATTAACGTTGCTCCAATTTGGTTTTGTTTTGTTTTCGGTTAAAAAGTAAATAAAAATCGAATTAAGCGAATCTAATTAACCATTACCAAACCATTGAACACCCTAGCCCATACCCAACCCAACTCAAATTCCTAATATGATTTCTCTTAGGAGATGTTTGTTTACCTCTTAATGAGACTATTAATGGTTCAGATATCTTACTTGTTCAACACTCAATGGTTTAGACTTTTTGTTTCGCAAAAGATGTGCGAATGATTCTGACATTTGCATCTGAATGATTAAGCATTATACTGAGTCTGAATGGTTAAGACCTCTAATCTGAAATGGTTAAACATTTGCCTCTGAACGGTTAAACGTTATACATGCTCATAATGTTCGAACCTATTACGAGTTCAACACTTAATGGTTCAAAGTTTTACTAGTTCAACCCTTAACCATTCAAAAGTTACAAAACAACCCTTTAATTGTTACCAAACCATTGAACACCCTAGCCCATACCCAACTCAAATTTCCATTTCCAGGGTCTCCACTATAGCATAGTGGT
This sequence comes from Scalesia atractyloides, assembly GCA_947069175.1. Classification (NCBI taxonomy): domain Eukaryota; kingdom Viridiplantae; phylum Streptophyta; class Magnoliopsida; order Asterales; family Asteraceae; genus Scalesia; species Scalesia atractyloides. The sequence continues at coordinate 17,756,244 of CAMTDV010000014.1, read as the reverse complement.
TGTTCCCATCTCGGTGAAGGCTTGGCCTGGGGTTTTACCCAAGTTCGAGTCCAAGGGGGGCGCAGTTTTACCTATTCCACGGGGTTTCTGCGCATCAGAGGGTGTGTGTTACGCTTTCTAGCGGTGGTCGAGTAGTCGACCTTTGGACATAGCTCCGAAAGGATGGGTTTACACGTGGAAAGCAGTTAGCCGTTCAAAAAAAATTTTCCATTTCCAATATGATTTATTTCCTAAGATTGGTTAATCAAAGAACACCGACTCCAGATTATTAAGCAGACCATATGACGGTCAAGTTGCTTTGTTAACACACATCCTGACCTATCCCTATCCCGATTGAACCATACTCGAATCACCGTCCACCGCCACCGGCGATCTCGCTCCACAATGTCATGGTTCGCGCGATCCATCGCCAACACCTTCCAACTCGACCTCAACGACGACGATAACGACCGCGAACACCGCTCCCCAAATAATCACATCCCCACAGATAAAAAACCTGAACAACAACAACAACTCGAACAACAAGAAGAAGACGATTCATCTTCATCTTCATCTTCACCTTCACCTTCATCACCGACCCGAGGCGTAAAAGAAGACTTATTAGAGATCACAAAAACCCTAACTCGTCAACTATGGGGCGTCGCTTCTTTTCTCGCTCCTCCACCTCCCTCTGACCCGAACAATCGCCAATCGGATCCATCCGATCCGGAAGATGCTGCTCCGGAGGGGATATTAGGTATACGGAGAAACTTTGCGGAGATTGGAGGGAGGTTTCGGAGTGGAATATCAAAGTTGTCGAATAATATTGATGTGTCGGAGATTACGAAACTGGCTTCGAGTTTTCTGCAAGTTTCACCGGATGGGGAGGATTATGTATTGTCTGAGGATGCTCAGGCGATTGGGGTGACGGAGGAGGTATTGAGTTTTGTTAGGGATGTTGTTATGCATCCTGAAACTTGGTTGGATTTTCCTCTGCCTGATGATGATGCTGAAGGTAAATGTGTTATTTAGATTTTTATCTGTTTGTGTTTATAGTTTGGTTAAATGTTATTATTTTGTCTTTATACTTGATGTCAATGTTGGTTGTAGTTTTTGTTACTGTGGTAAGGGCATGTTGAAATTGTTACTTAAGTATGGTATAATGCTATGCTAATCTTTGTTTAGCTTCATTGATGTGCAATTAAGTAACTTGATGGAGTGGTGAGTTACTTTAAACGCGAAAACTTACGGTGTATGATGTATTTGTTTATAGGGAAATTCAGTTAGGTAAAGAAAGTGTTGCGATGAAAATAGTTTGTAGTTTATAAAGTACTAAATAATTAAAAATATTATTGTTGGGTTGTAAAAGCTAAATATGAACTTGATAATGATATAGAAGGAAACTGAAAAGATCCATTTATTTTGCTCTTTGGGGGCATCAAATAAATTGTAGTTTTTTTCATAGAACATCGGTCATATGTATCCATTATGTACAGAAACCTATACTTGCCAGTTTTTATATTACGGAGGTTGTATAAGATAGAATGTTTCTATTTGATGCTTGAATTGTTTTTTTTTCTTATTCTAGATTTTGAACTGTCTGATGCACAACAAGAGCATGCTCTGACTGTTGAAAGTTTGACACCGAGATTGGCTGCTCTTAGGATTGAACTCTGTCCAGGTTATATGAGTGAAAGTTCCTTTTGGAAGATATATTTTGTGCTTTTGCATCCGAGACTTGAACCTCATGCTGCTGCACTTCTTTCGACACCTGAGGTAAGTTTTCTAGGAAACATTTTTTGTGTTTACCCTATTGCAGTTTGTTAATATTTGCAATTCACAATGTTCTGAACACAGACATTACCAAATTAAAATGATTGTTGGTATTAGACTTGATAATAAAGATAAACAAACTTCGGTTGTCTGCAGAGTGTATGTTAATCAGCTGCAATTAGTATGCATTTGCTGCTTATGATACTTGTTTTAGTTGCTTGCCATGTTGTCGTTTCTTTTTCTATTTTTCTTTTTAGTTTCATATAAAAAAACAAGAATGATTTAAGTCATCTTAACATAAGATGATCTTAGGGAACATCAGATTATTGGCTTACAAGGTCCTTTATAGAGGTTCATTTCTTTTCTGGGCATTTTTGTGGGATTTGTCTTCCATCTTTCTTTTCCAAGAATCTATCGGTGTAAAACACTAGCACACCTTATGGTGTGATGCTGCCATTACCAAAGATAACCACGATGATTAACATTTCTATTCCCTATTTGGCTATATGCTGCACAATGACAAACATATTTGCTTAAGTGCAAAATAATTAGAAACAAGCCGTGTAGTTGGTCAAAACTTGTGCTTTTTGTAGGGTTTAATCCACTAATATCAAAGTGACTATTTGTATCAAATTGAAAAGAAGGGGTGAACTTAATAATAGTTTATGCTTGGCCCTCTCCCTTTTTTACCTTTACGGGAGAATGGTCGTGTCAATAGCTCGGATTCTGTGCAGACCTGTGATCTGACTCACGAGGCATAGCTGTCAATAGCGGCTATAGCGCGCAATGTAGTGTTTCGCCCATGGCGCTATTGGGTTTATAGTGACAATAGCGACCTTTGGATAGCAATGGCTATTAGAGTTTTTCTGTTTCACGATTGAAAAAAGAAGCGTATTCAGATGAAATATACATGTAAAAATAGCGTATTTTGATTAAAAATATACGTGTAAAATATTTATTAAGTTTATATTCCTTTGTTGCTAAACATGAAATAGCGGGCGCTTTTTGTCGCTATCGCTACGTAGTATATAGGTGGCTTGTCGCTATCGTTCGCTACTTGCTAGTGACAACTATGTCATGAGGCCATAACCCAACTTATCTTAAGTAGACGAATCCCTCTCCTCTTGCACTCACACATGCATGATTTTAATTTTTTACGCATTACAAGATATAAATATGATTTTGGTAAACATTTTAACCCTTTGAAGTTTTATATTTTCTGTCATGAAACAAGTCATATTTTAAATAGTTTGTGTTTTTAACATTCATTAAGAAAACATCATTTCAAGTTTAGTTGCCCTAAGGTCACTTACTTTTAGAAAGTTAATCGTCATAAAAACAGCCTTTTTTGAGTAAACAAGTTTGCTTCATACAATTAATTAAACTTTCAAGAACCAAGACAATAGATTTTATCCTTCATGTTTTAAGTTGTCAAAAGAACGGTGAACTAGTAGTCTAATGTTATTCAACTGGATCGACCCAAGTATTGATCTTCGTATTTTGTCGATCAATTGGATCATGAATTATACATGCCATAGAATAGAATTTGATCATGCTATTCTCATCACAACACTTGTTAATCGGCAACAATTTAAATTACTCATGCAGATTGTGAAAGCCAGAGCATCATTGACACATGAGCTTAAGGCTCGTTCCGACTCTCAGACAAAAGTGGATGACGGGTCAACAAACAATTTTCCTTATTCTGAACACAAACCGGAATCTTCCCAAGAAGAGCATTCTTCTGTGCCAGTTGAGACATCTAATGCTCCATTAACCACATCTGTCGTATCAACTAATGCAGAGACTGAACAACATTATATTAAAAGTGAAGAAGAAGTTCAAATTGTAGACAAGTCTGTCATTCAAGAGGAACCAAGAAATAAGACCAAAGTCGAAGATCAAAACACGCTTTCCAATGCTACTTCTAATGTAGTTGAAGATAAAGATGAAGATGATTGGCTGAAAGAAGACAGCTCAGAAAACATTGTCACTGGTACAACTACAACTACAACTACAAGTACAATTCCTATTGACCATGATGAGGATGTTTCGTTTAGTGATCTTGAGGAGGATGACGAAAAGATGCTTCGACAAATTACAAAAAAACCGCGTCTGGTTCTGATTCATCAACAAAAGACTCGAGAGATTGGGTTCAGCTGGGAAGTGATTCTTCGACTACTGACCGTGCCGGAAGGTAAGTGGTGCGCATAAGACGAAGGAATCTAATGATTGGCTCGATGTTGATGACATTGATGTGGCATGATGTTTAATAGTTTTTATACCCGTTCATTGTTCTTGGATTATCAGTGTATGTTGCTTTTGTGAATATATTGTTTACTGTTTCTGCAAATTTCAATTATGGCTCATGAAACCTTGTACATAAGTCTGGTTATGAATGTCCCACAATAAATATGTTTCAATTTTTTTTGCACACTTGTTTATGTAGGTTTAACAATTTAAACACTCATTGTTTGTCAGACACCAACAACAAACATGCATATTTAGTGACATTCAAAATTTTTATCCAGTGGGTTCTTTTTGGTAAACTTTCAGTAATTTTTTTTTTCTGTTTTTCATTTTTTTCAAACCGAGTGGTTCCTGCCACACCAATAATTGGATTTAGTTAAAACATATTTTAGAATTTCTTTGATAAGTTTTAACATGTAGTATTCTATAAAACCCGAATACAACGTTACAGTGTGTTTATTTTCATCTATATTTGGATATAAGTTTTATGAAAAAAAGTTGTATGAAATAAAAATTCTGCCGGTCGTATATTTGATATGACTTCGGTTTTTTATTAAAATTTTGTCCTAACATGGTTAAAAGTAAACAAATTACGACGCCCTTGAAAGCTCCCTCATCTATGAAATCATGATCTTGTGGCTCTGCTCGGGACTGGATACGTGGTTCCGGGATTGAAAGCAGAAGTCGGACATGATATTTAAGGAACAACGATATGATGATCCAACAATTGTATATAGCCGATCAAGCCTCTGAGTTTTATATTTGAGTTGGTCTAATCTCATTTTACTTTATCTATATTCCCACGGGCTAACAAGATTTCTACATCATTCCCTCAAAAGTAAGAAATAGTAGTTACAATACATACAAATCACTACTATCTAGCTATAACCATTAGGAATATACAAAATGAAAGTATGTCTCACAAGAACAAGAAACAAAAAGGGTGCCACATATCGAAGACTTGGCGTCTACAAATTTGGAAGTACCAAATCAAGAATTCAAAAAAGGAAGTTAGCATATACTCAAATTCGATACACAAATGCTTGGAAAATTCGAGAAAAAACTTGGGAAAAAAAGACGTTTACCATGATGATAGACAAAAAAAAAACGATTATGGTTGGTGTCTTGAAGGTAATATGTGGTGGTTGTTTTCTAATACACTATGTGGTGGTTGTTTTCTAATATGAAGAGTATTTTAGTTATTTTATAAAAAAGTCCGCTAGCTTTCGCTACCAGGTACCATTTCACAAAGTTGTAATTTCTCGTACTTAACAAACAAATCCGTCAAATTATATTAGATAGACCATCCCTATAGGAGAGTCCGGTAATAAAGTGATGTATTCCCCAATCAAGTAATTGTGGATTCAAATCCTACAAAGGGCGGTTTAGTGTGATGTTAGCCGTTCAACAAAAAAATGTATAAATAGACATAATCCTACAGGGGTGAATATCATTTTATAAAGTAGAGGAAGAATACAAAAATTTCCGAACTTCGGCTGAAATTCAACACCGATAATACATCTTCTCCGGAAAGTTCCGGTGTCGATTGTCGGCTGGACGCAACGCTATTTATCTCCAGAGGTTCGTCAATCGCACTTACATACTTTTGATTTCTCTAATTGTTTCTCATAACTGCAAACCCTAGATCAAACCCTACGAATAATATTCAACTGATTTCTAACATAATAGAAGAAAAGATCTTAAAAAACCTCAATTTTTGTGGAATTTATCAGAATTGTTTGTTGTGTGAATTTGTTGCTGTTAGGTCTCGTTTGTAGCTTCATTTTTATCCTGAATTAGTATAAGTTTGCTGAATTAGTATGTTATTCTGGTGATGCAATAATTTGAAATTGTTTGCAGCAATATAAGAATTTTGTTTGTCTGATTTTGCCTTAATTTGAAATTGTTTGAAGCAATGTAAAAATCATTTAATTCCTGCATTTTCTTCTCAGAAATATGAATCAGGAACTATCAGTTTCAACTCGTCTGTGTCGGTATTTTGTTATTTATCATACGATATGCTCCGTGTTATTAACATTTCTATGATCTAGAGAGTTTAGAGATGTCATTACCAGATGAATTATGGAGGTGGATATTGGAGTTAGGAGTCAACACTTCATGTTTGACCTACAAAGATCTATGCTGCATTTCCATGAGTTGCAGACGCCTCAATCGTCTATCGAAAGAAGACGTTTTATGGTCAAAGTTACTATCCTTTGACTTCCCTGCACACGCGTCTTCTTCCACCGACCGCCAGTCTCCTAAATCAACCTACCAAATGAAATTCGAAAAAGATAAAGTGAAGAAGCTTTTGGCAGAACGGAGAGCCGTGCTTAGAATAGAGTCTCGGATACATGAACACACAAGAAAGTTGCATGAGATTGAAGGTCGGTTGGTAGATGAAAACGAGAAGTTAAAAGCGGCGATTGATGAATTAAAAGGGTTGAGAAGAGTGAAGGAAGCTTCGACTGCGTTGAAGGTGTGGCAGCCGGAGATTATTCATAGTAGACAAAAGCAGATTGTGGAGAACTGTAGTGTGCCGGTTGGTTTCAGGATTAACGCGTTAGAGATGGAGATTAAGCTTTGTAAGCAGCATATTTCGGGGTTTCTTAGAGCCCGGAAAGATGAGAATGATAGGCTTGAAGTGGCAAAGGAGCGGTTGTCGAAGGTCAAATATCATCCGCTGCAAAGTTTTGGTCTTGACGATGATGAATCAAGAAACTGTAGAAAGAGTACGACGAAGAACTTGAAAAGAGTGAAACAGGAATGAGGTTTCATTTTGATATATGATGTTGTATGCTTGTAACATGAAAATGTATTAATTTCATAGTTTGAGTTTTAATCTATGTTTTAAAATAACTGAATCTTGAAATCAGCCAAAAATATTGTAATTCTTATGAAAACATAAGGCCATACATTTGTAATCTAAACGAACCAACCAAGTAATGCTTCAACAATTCGATTTGTAATAAACATAAGGATTGGTTCGACATCACATTCTGCAAACCAAACAGAGATTTAAAAACTTTTGAAACCACAACCAAAGCGCTACTAGAGCTGTTCGATGAGTCAGTTAAGCCGAGCCAGTTGATACTGAGGCTTGAGTTATTAATAATACGAGTCGAGCTAGGGTCATAATATTTTGGTCTGAGCTAGAAACTAAGCTCATATTCAGCTTGCTTTCAACTTAATCTAGGGCTGTGCAGATGGGTAAGATCAGACCGGACCGGACCCGACCCGGTGAAGCCTGACTTAAATTGAAATCCAAGAAATGACATAAACTAAGACCGGGGACTGGACCTAAGGGGATATGCAGTGTTGTAGTAATTGCTAGTTGGGAGGTGGGGTAGGAACTAGCAATTAATCGGGATTTTTAGAACCATGGGGATATGTCGCCGGGTATGAGTCTCCCACATGTTCGGGTATTCGGTTTTCCAGCAGCAGCCCAAGACCGATTTTAAACTAAGCTTCTTGATGTACACAATTCCAATTAGCAGTAAACATCCTGTTGAATTCTTCGATATGCTTGCTGTCATGTTGTAGAGTACATGTGCATTTTGAATAATGTGTACAACTGCTTTTCAGCTGTCAGTAGTAAAAAAAAGGGGGTTAAGAAAGGAACCCTGTCCCTGGTACCCCATAGGATACCCATCATCCCACTCCACAAGGGTTATGATGCCGGCAAATTACCTCTACACACCATCCACATGATTTGGGCACCACATGGGTCGAACCTGCGCCACAGTAGCTTCACATGTGAGTAATGAACTTCATTGGTAGTGGGTACCATTGGGCTATAAGCTCATTGGTAAGCTGTCAGTAGTAAGTGAGATCTACATTAGCTGGGTGTTGCTCAAGAGGATATAAGGCTAATACTTCTATATGTGCTGCTGAGATTCGTTTACACCGATATGCTACGTGCAACTCAGGAGCTGTGCAGCATCTTTGTGGTTTTGAGTCAAAACCACCATCACATAACCGTCTTCCCTGAATGGGCTGACCGTTGATGTGTGTTTAATTGGTTTGGCTTCACTACTCAAGTACAATCCAACTCTTGTGAAACTATGGAACCAAAAAACAACCAGGATACATAAGGCTTGGTCCAGGTTTGGATTTATTTGGTTTGGTTGTTAGGTTTTCTTGTGTAGGACTAAGATTTGCTCACCCCGTGGGTGGCTCCAGTGGCGAAGCTTGAGATTTCAGACCGGGGGTCGGAAGTTCACCGGACCTAAAATTATACCTTAAAAATTATAAAACCGGGGGGGTCGAAAACGTATATACCTAAAAAATCTATACGAAAACTACATACCAGGCACTACTGAGCAAAAAGTTCGGGGGGTCATGTGCCCCCCGCCCCCTACTAAGAGCTACGCCCTTGGGTGGCTCAATGAATTGATTCGTTTCTCCCAGTTAAATTATACAAGTTTCAAAATAACAAAATACAAAACTACCAACGCAAACTCCAATTTATATGACATTAACATGCCAAAACAGTTAATAATGATCCAAATTTGTGTAAATTTTTAGTCGAACATGGTTAACCATAGAGCACTAAATAACCAAACTATTACAGCCCTGAATCAATAACTATTGCACAATCTGAATGAACATATGATAGTAAAGTAATAAATCTGGAAACAAAACTTGCAACTTTATGTATGTCTCATGAAGAGTGATCAAAAATTTGACTTGCTTCTGTTTAAGATGATGAGTTGGTGTCAGTCTCTTTTGCAGCTGCTGCTTCTTCTTCCTGGAGCTTTTTCTTCCAGTACTCATCCACCGGTGGTCCAAATATCGCTTTTCCAGACACGATGCCGATGCTAAAACACCACAAAAGATCAATTCAAGTATTTCACAGATAAACCCTACTAGCTCAGACAACATGGATCTAATTCAGAGCATAGTAAAACTCTAATATTCGATTCAGGTATTAATTAACAACAAATGAATCCATCGATTAAGCAATATAAATATCCAGATAAGGTGAACAACTTACACGACAGCACCAATAACCATGGGAAGCGACAGGAATCTTCTTCGATTGAACATTTTCTCTGCTAAACACCACACTCCAATTCAGGTTTTCCAAATCATTGTTATGGGTATTAATCGGGTTGCCTTAATGTCCACCCAATAATGAATGGTTCTTGAAACCCAATTCAACCCTAACAAGGCCCATTGTCATCATTTTTCTTCTTGTGACCCAAAAAGAATATATATATATATATATATAGTTCATTTAAGGGGTCTTTGGCCTAGTTTTTCTTAACAAAGTTTATAGCTTTTTCTTTTTTTTTTGTAAAATAAACTTAACTTGGTATTTGGTTTAGCTTTTTAAGCTTATGCTTATTAGCTTATATAAACTAATTTGAAGAAACTTAAGCTTATTTGACAAATAAGGGTGTAATGATAGAAAATAAGCTATTAGTTAATCCAAACGCTTAAAAAGAGCTTATCAAATGATAGAAAATAAGCTATAAACTGCTTTAAAATATAAGTATAAGTCAAAAAATAAAAGCTAGGCCAAACACCCCTTATTATGACAATACAAAAATTGTTGTTGTGTAGTAACATCTTATATTAACTTTTAACACAATACAAATTCTTCACATTATTGTAACCTTTAAATGTTTTTAATATAAAAGAGAAATAAGTTGTGAGGTTCACACAAATTGTGTGAGATTAAATTAAAAAGGTAAATTGTTCCTATACATAAGTTTGATGTAAAGGTAATAATAATAGTTCATAGATGGGATAGTATAAAAAATTTACTTCATGGTAAAAATATAACAGTATAATGCTACAATTTTGTAAAGCTTCTAGTTCAAAATTTATTGTTTTCCAATTGTAAGTTTTTATAGCATAAGTTTTAGTTACAACTTACAAGCTTTTTATATTATATTATTATTTTTATAGATTAACTTATTTATTTAATCTTTTATAAAAACTATATAATAGGTTAAAAGAACTCCATTGCAATAACCATTCAGGTCATGTGTAGTTAAAACTGTCACACCACAGCCGATGGCGGAAACATCGGGGTTAGTGGCACTAGGCGACCAGATTGTCTCACGAGAAATTCCGTAACAATTATCCAACAACATTACTTAACGTTTAACATCCCATACTATTAAACATAATATTTCAAACAACCATTACAGAAATTCTGATTTTCTCATAAAAACAATATGGTTCGATATCCTCTAGATTTTTATTACAACCGTTCTAAACAAGATAAGCAAAATACTAAATAAAACTACTCCAAAGCAGTCCAAGCTAAATCCTCAACCTGTTACATACGTTAAAATACAAGTCACTACAATTAAGCAAAGGTGAGCATACGAGTTTGAATAATACTAGCATAGTCGAGAAAGCGTTTGCGAAACAATCTAATTACATATCATGATACACCAAAACACATAACATAACATAGGCTCATTTCTCATGCTAACTACCGTGAAAAGGCTGGCGCGACCATCCTAACTAGACCCTGTCGGGTGTTAGCCAAACTATAGTACCATACTAGCTAAAGAGGCAAGTTAACGAAAATAAGTCCTAGTCACATGTTTCTAGTATCACGTGTCGAGCATATACAATCAGATTATTCGCGTGTGATAAACAGTTTTGATTTGTGAAGTGATTTTGATATAGGAATGTATGTAACACCCAAAAAGTGCATCAAAGCGAAAATGGGTCAAATATACTCACTGTGGGTGTGTTTTGGTAAGACTTAAGATTCTGAGGAGAGTTGCAGAGTGCGTCGGATCAGCCTGTAAACGAACAGAAGTGCATCAGTCTTCCGAAAACTGAACGGTGAAGTTTGAGTTGAGCAGTAGCCAAGTTTGGCCGAACTTCTGTGTAAACACACAAGTTCGAGCGAACTTGTATGGTTTTAGGTGGTTTAGTGTCAAGTTCGGTCGAACTTGATGAGTTTCTTTGAGAACTTGCCAAGTTCGGGCGAACTTGTGAGAAAACCTTACTGAGGAGGCAAGTTCGGGCGAACTTGTAAGAATTTCTTACTGAAATGACAAGTTCGGGCAAACTTATATAGTTTCCTAAGAAACTAGACAAGTTCGGTCGAACTTGTGAAGAGTTTGGTGAAAAACAGCCCAAGTTCGGTCGAACTTGACCATTTGGGTGCAAGTTCGGTCGAACTTGACCTGGGGAGTTGGTGATTCTTGAGCGAACTTGATGTTTTCAGATCCAAAATCTTGCGTTTTCGCGTCGTTTGCTGAGTAAATCGAGTGTTCATCCCTCCAACCCTGTGCTACTGAGCAAACTCAGGTCGGAGAGGTCTTTTAGAGCGGTTTTAGCCGTTTTACAAAAGCGTGGGCTAATCCGGATGAACTCGGGGTTCGTTCGGGTTAGTCCGGCTTGTGTAAACCAACATAAACGTCCTTGTGCTTCCAGATCTGGGATCTTGAATGACAAATGCTTCGTTTCATATCAGAAATGAACAAAACATCATCAAAGTCCGTAATTTTGTGTAGAAATCAAGTCTTTAAAAGGTTTTACTCAGATCTAAGCATAGATCTGAGTGAAAAACAAAAGTTTTATGGAAAAAGATGAAGATTTTCGTAAATAGAAGAGTTTTGATGAAAACGAAGGCTATGCCTTGTGCCAAAATCGTTGTAAACCTTTGTAAACCGTTGATAAACGTTGTTGTAGCTGAAACCGGGTTGATTCTTACTTAGAACACAAAAGTTTCGGGTTTGAGAGCTCTGAGCGAAGTTGCAGGAAGTTCAAATGAGAGAATGGAGCTGAGTATTTATAGGTGAAGGCAAGATTTGAGCTGCTGGGAGTCAAGTTCGGCCGAACTTGTACAAAATGGTACAAGTTCGCGCGAACTTGTAGGAATATGAGAGGAAAAGAGCCAAGTTCGACCGAACTTGACCTCCCTGAGGTGAAGTTCGAGCGAACTTGAGGCTTAGGAAAGGTTAACTGGGCCAATCAAGTTCGGCCGAACTTGGTGACACCAAGTTCGAGCGAACTTGACCCAAAAGTTGGGTTTTCTTCGTTTATTTCGCGTTAAGTGCTCGTTTGGCGATTCAGTTAATATTAATTAGTTATATTAAGCGTTTTAGTAAAGCGTTAAGCGTTATACTTGATATAATAGTGCGATTTAGCGATTCGAGAGTGCGAGAGCGATGCGGTAGCGAGCGTAATCTAATCACAAACACACATAACACAGAAATAACATAAAAACCACATAATTAACTGTGATTTGCGATGCGATGAGGTAAGCCATGCGATTTTAATAAGCGTTTAGATGCGATACAACATACATAAGCTTAATCTAATTAACATAAACTTTTCTTATAATTCGAATCTCGGAATAAATGAAACTACAATGATAAAGATAACAACGAGAAAATCGGAGTTGTTACAATAACGTCCCTTAAGAGGAGTTTTCTGACACGTGTCGTGCCATGTTAGCAGGGGGCGTTATGGGGCGTTAGATGCCGTAGTCATAACGCCCCTACCTCATCATTACCTAATTAATAAATAAACCCTTTAATTATACATATAAATGTATGTATATATGTGTGTGAGTAGAGAATTTTGCAAAATTCCGCTATGAGTATGGCGCCCATCAAATTTTTTTTACCCCATAATGCCCCCCCGTAGTTGTGTTGGGGGCGCTATGAGACGCTTTGGAGCCTCTCCCCCCTTACAAAACGCCCCACTACATATGCCCTAACAACTAACAAACAACTAACAGAAATTGTATGCAGTCCATTAATATCTTTTATGTAGCCCGCAAAAAATATTCTTTGAAGTAACACATTGTTGAAACTAACAACTAAACATCTTCTAAAACCAACAACAAAGGCGAATCCACTTTTGTAAGCACAGATATGCCCATGCTTTTGTGCTCTCTTAGATTCATGCTGGGCACACCGTCACACGTGTGGTGTGGAGGGCGGTGTCGTGTGTGGGGTGGGGAAATCTTCACCGGCGTGGGGGCTTATGGGTGGTGAGGTGGAGGCTTTTCATTTGTTGATGGATTTTGGGTTGGTTTTATTATTTGTTGTTCATTATTTTTTTTAATAAAAACGCCACTTTCACGCCGCTACCACTCCGTATTTTTTTTAACCACGCCCCCTTGCTGACATGCCTGCCACGTGGCGCTTATATGCAAACTGTTGATGCAAAATTGCGTCCTAAAGTTTTAAATCAACATTTTGACCATAAATGAAAAGTGCTAAAGCTACCATAACAGTCAAAGAAAGGAAAAATTACACGTTTTGTCCTTTATCTTAACACCATTTTACAGGCGGTGTCATTTTCAACGAATCTTGACAGCTTTTGCCCTTTACAACGAATTTTGTTGCACGTTACGTCCTTTGGCCCTAACCCAGTTAGATTTTCTTGTTAAATCTGGTCACGTGCAAGTTACATGAGGGTAGTTTAGTCTTTATACATATAAAGGACAATTTTTGTAAATACTCATATGTATGTATAAATATATACCTATGTTTATGTATGTATAAAGGCCCCACCCCCACCCCTCATCCTCTTCTTCATCTTAATACCACCTGCAACCACCATGTCATTAACTTGAACAAAAGAAAAATCCGAAAATTGTTCATGGATGATGATGAATGGATGATGTTGAACCTTTGTTTATCGAAATTTGTTCATAGATGATTATGATATAAACTCAGAACCCTTGTTGTCGTTCCAAAACAAATCCCAAACATCTGCACATGAACACAGATTCATAATCAATCTTCATACAAAACAAATCCCCTTTGACTTGTTCATAATAAAACTTCAAAAAACCCAGATTCATAATCAATCTTCATAAAACACCCATGAACATACAAAATTTTTATAATCAGACTTCAATCTTACAATACATCATCTTCATAAAATAAGAACACCCATGAGCAAGATCCAACCATAAGAACCAAACCCGACTCATAAACCCAAACGGAACCACCACCACCACCGTCCGTCGTCGTTGATGGCGGCTCATCTCCGGACCCTCCTTCGCCGTCGCCACTTTCCTCACCACCATCGTCTCCGGTTTCCTGATACGTTTACTGATTTCTCTCTCTTCTTCGCCATTTTTTAATGTGACTTAAGGTTTTATGGTTTTGAATAATGGTGAAGAAGATGAGGTGAGGGGTGGTGGAGATTGGAGAATGAGGTTAAGATTAGGGTTTTGAGAGGTGTTTTTGTTGTTGGAGGTAGTGGTGGGATCTGAGTGACAAAGAGTGTGTGTAGAGAGAGAGAGAGAGGAGCTGTTAAAGAGAGATAGAGAGGGAGGGATAGTGGTATAGAGAGAGAAAGAGATTTATATATACAATAATAATAATAATTTCTAAAAATGTTTGTTTTATTTTTTTAAATAATATTAAATAAAAGGGTGTAAAAAGACTAAAAATACCCTTAGGTAACCAGATTTAACAAGAAAATCTAACTGTGTTAGGGACAAAGGACGTAACGTGCAACAAAATTCGTCGTAAAGGGTAAAAGCTGTCAAGATTCGTTGTAAAGGACGCCGCTTGTAATATGGTATTAAGATAAAGGACAAAACGTGTAATTTTTCTACAAAGAAATAGTAGGATGCACCCATGATGACGACCACCCTTCGTTACCTAACATCCAGAATCTCTTGATGTTATATAAGTAACTTTTGTATGCGCTTATGCTAGTATTAATGCGCTGCCCGTTGTGAAGCACGGCTTATAAAAAATCCTATACAAAAATAATAATAACAAAATAACTTAATAATATGATTTTTTTAATAATAATAGTAGTAAAGCAGAGCTAACTAGATTATTATTATTTAAAATAAAGGTTGGTGAAAAAATTTGATTTTTGAAGGACCCTTGAAATAGGACTCGAACCCAAGTCTCGCTGGGGAAGTAGGCACCAATAGGCTAGCAATGAAAAGTATATACGCGACAATTAAAAGTAATAAAATTAAAAGTAATAAATTTCACTTTTGAGTGTTTTATTTCTGTACATATGATGGCTAGTGAATGATAATAAATTTGTTGGCCTTTCAAAACAAAAAGTAATAAAATTATTTTTTTTGTCATATATATAGTCTTTGAAAATAATAAAATGGAATTTTTGCTATGAAACATGTACGAACTAAGTTCATGTTTTATAAAATATAATTACAAAATATATAATAACGAGACTCTCGTTATTCGTAGGAAATATCATAGTACTATATCGGTTGCAGTAACCAAATAAAAGGAATATAAAATATAATTATATATACCAATCTTGATTCAAGCCGCATCCCTGGTGTGTCCCTCACGCGCACTTGATAGCATCTTAGATTTGAGTTCAACACGCTTCCCTTTAAAACAGATTCCACGCCTCTACCAAAGACGACGCGTCTGTCTCCCAATGTACAACAGGCGAAGCAGTCTCTACTGTCGGAGATGGCCACGCGCCCGAGGTTACACCGGATAATTGTAGTGTTTGAACTTATGGAACAAATAAGGATGTGATGGTGGTAAAATCGAATATCTAAGTACCCAACACATGGGTCTTCAAGTATTTCTTCTTTTCAATAACTCTCCATATATTCATGTAATTTTCTTGTATCTTCTGTTGTATTTTTCTAATATCTTCTTATCTCAAATGAGGCACATAACCTACTATTATACAAGAGTTAAGGATTAGTGAAAAGTCTCACTTAATTAGATACTTAATTTGAGACATAAAGACTCAAATTAAAAGACATTAAAATTATACTTAAGAGTTTAGTCTTTAATTCACCGTATGAATAGTTTATTAATAATTATAATTTCATTAAATTATAATTCACTAAATATCCATTCACCAAATTTCCAATAAAACAAACCTTCATAACACCAATTTATGAAAACTAAAACCTAACGCCAAATTATTGAAAAAGTGTCATAAAGAATGTTACTTGCTCATAACTTAGCCACGTGATGACTCATAAACCATACTGCCATCGCTATCACCACTTACCATCGGCGTCCCGACCATCAACTCCACTTGTCACCACTAGCCAACATAATATATGTTGGGCCTGAATCCATTCTGATACTCGAAAAACGATTCATTTCAACCCTTTATTTTGGGGCATTTTTCAGTTTACCCGAATGATAGTTGAAAATTACTAAAACATCTTATTTTGTATATAACATGTCTATTTTTATGTATGAACTAATTAGGGTATACTTATAATACGCAATAGGAGAAGATATCCTCCCAATAGGTGAGGTGAAAATTTATGAAGCGAATACCAATTAAACACTATTTTTTGGGTTATCATGTTAAACTTGTTCAATAAACTTGTCGAATTCGACATGGTATATTTACCCGTCTTATTAAACAGAATATGATATTTTTGATCTATTTAAATTATGTAACTTTTATTCATCTCTCATTCAACACATGTATTATAACACCAATTGTTTACGACTTGATTATATATAACCTATTTAGAGCATGTCAACTCATTTGAATCGTTTAGACAAATAAGTTAAACGAGTCATGTGTATATTTTTAAATGTGTAATTTTAAACATACATGACACGATCACACGAATGACAATATAGTTCGTATTCAAGTTTATTGGTTGTCTAAATCAACATACCTCTCCGTGACTAACTTTTACTTTTATACTTTAAAACCTTTTTTACTTTCCTTGACAAGAGTCAAGACTTACTATATAATAATCATTTAATATTTTAAACCCATGTGATAATTTACTTTTTCATTAAATTATCCTAGAACTTTTATGGTGTTGTATAAAGTAAGAAACAAAACTTCGATGAAAAGAATACTTAACCGTCACCAAATTTCAAAAGATTTTAAGTTTTTTTTTTCTCTCTATGTGATTGCATGATTTAATTAAGAAAACAAAAAAGGAAAAACCAATAAATCAACTACTCTTTCCTCCACTTCTTAAATTAGTTTGTTTTTTCATAACAACATTTATGGGTTCATCAAGGATGTCTCCAACATAAGAAGAAAACATAAATATTTAATGACAACATATAATTAACATCTGAGTTGTCACAGGAACCCTTTCTTTCAAGGGTTTTTCTCTTGGGTATAAATATAATCAATGTGAGCAACAAGTATCCTTCTCGTCAAGCACTCTTCTTTCTCAAGTCCTTCACAACTCTCTTCGACGTCATCCTAGAAGTATGAAAACAAAATAAAATTAGAAAATGACATAAGGAGTCATGCATGCATGAAAATAATTAATCAACTAGTTTTACCCTACCTTGTTCTCCATTTTTGTAATTAGGGTGGCTGTGGAGGTAGTGGTCTTTGAAAGAGTGACCACCGGGCGGGCGGCACAAGACAATGTATAGGAGAGTAGGACTAGTATGAGGAAGATGGGGATGACTCTAGACATTTTTCTTGAGTCTATTTACTGATATGTACACAATGCAATGCATGAATAAGTGAATTTATAGACACTAAACCTTGGTGTGAACTTGTTGACACAAAAGGGGGACTTTAGAATTCACACCAACTATACATGTATATATGTAAATATATACATAAAAATGTATGGTATGTTATGTAAGCACTATGTCATATGAAATTTACATATATATATATATATATATATATATATATATATAGGGTTAGGATCATGTGAGAAGCACTATGCTAATTAGGAAACTTGAGAAGCATTCTGAACCACATATTTTTTCTAAGCTTTTCATAATATACACATACGTATAGTTAAAACAGACTATATACATATGTGTATAATCCAATTACATATATGTATATTGTGAATTTTAAACTATACGTATGTGTATATTACGAAAAGCTTAGAAAAATGTGTGGTCCAGATTTCTTCTCAAGTTTCTCAAATAGCCTACCTCTTTTCACATGTCCTAACCCTATATATATATATATATATATATATATATATAGTGTGTGAGGTTCATTGGGAAACACTAAAAAAGTGGGGAACCGACTCAAACGAACTCTGATACGACTCATTCCAGCGGCGTTGGAATCGGCTCGTCGAACCATAACTAGGATATCTTAACCCTAAATCCTAATCCCTAAACCCATATATTAGGGTTTGGATTTAGGGTCTTATATTAGGGTTTAGCCTTAGGGTTTAGCTTTAGGGTTAATCATTAGTGTTTAGGGTTTAGCTTTTAGGGTTTATAGCTTAGATTTTACGATTTAGCTTAGGTTTTAGCTTTATTTTTTAGATTTAGGGTTTAGGGGTTAGGATTTATGGTTTAGGGTAAATAGATCCTAGTTAGGATTCGACGAACCGGTTCCAACGCCGCTGGAATGAGTCCAATCGGAGTTCGTTTGAGTTAGTTCCTCATTTTTTAGTGTTCCCCAATGAACCTTCCCCTATATATATATAGTGTAAGTATATGGAGAAACCCCCTCTAAGTGAGAAAA
The DNA here is from genome assembly GCA_947069175.1 of Scalesia atractyloides. NCBI lineage: Eukaryota > Viridiplantae > Streptophyta > Magnoliopsida > Asterales > Asteraceae > Scalesia > Scalesia atractyloides. The sequence goes on along the minus strand of CAMTDV010000014.1, from coordinate 17,737,848 downwards.
CAATAGGAAACTCTAAGTTCTCGATTTTTTTGAAAAAAATTAGACATGTAATATACATGTTTTTAAGGTTTTTGAGAAAAAAAAAAGTGCCGAGTGGATATGTTTAGAAATAAGAGTTAATTACTGTTTTCGTCCCCGTGGTTTGTCAAAAATCACTATTTCAGTCCATTAGTTTAAAAATTGCGATTTCAGTTCTCGTGGTTCACTTTCGTAACCATTTCAGTCCCTGTGATTTCACTTTCTTAACCACTTCAATCCATTTATTCTGTAAGTACAGGGACTGAAATGGCTGCAAGGTGGACTGAAATGGTTATGAAAATGAAACCACAGGGACTGAAATCACAATTTTTAAACTAATGGACTGAAATAGTGATTTTTGACAAACCACAGGGACGAAAACAGTAATTAACTCTAAAAAAATAAACAAGTTTTAGCAACATATGTTATACATGAATTTTTTTTCATATTACATATGTAATTTTTTTCAAAAAAAAAAAAGTCGGGAGCTTTGAGTTTCCTTGGTTTTCTCGCCACAAGGGGGTTTTCTATATATCCTTTCCCTATATATATATGGGATCAGGAGAAAACGCATAGAAGTGTGAAAACGGTGAGAACGATTTTCAGACACAAGATCTTTATGATTTGTGGCTAACATTGATGCAGTGGTATTTTTGTAAATAATTAGAACTACCAGGAGTGGTAATATGGGAAGATCCAAACAATGCTGCACATGTTAATCACATGCCATTTCCCCCTGTCATATTTAAACGCCAATAACTTTTTTATACATGATTATATTTTTAAAAAAATTACACCACAAATACAGCGTTTTTTATCTTTCCAACAAGTATACTATTGATATATTTTTTCGAAAAAATGAACTGTATTTTTATGGCGTTTTGAGCTTTGTGTTTTTTTTTTTGCGTTTTAAACTTTGTTTTTTTACGGCGATTTAAACTTTGTTTTTTATGGCGATTTAAACTTTGTTTTTTATGGCGTTTTTGAACTGGGTTTTCATGTTTTTTATGGCGTTTTCAACTAGTTTCTATGTCGTTATCAAAACTGAGTGTTTTTATGGTGTTTTCAATTGAGTTTTCATGGTTTTTTCTTTTGAATTTGAGTGTTTTATGGCGTTTTTAACTGAGTATTTTCATGCCGTTTTTTCTGAACTGAGTGTTTTATGGCGTTTTTATTTAAACATTCAGTTCATGTCATTTTTTTAATTTCAAAAGTATAGCAATAGTATACTCGTTAGAAAGATAATAAAACACTCGATTTTATGGTGTAATTTAAATAAATAATCACGTATAAAAAAGTTACGGGAGTTTAAAAAAGATGGTGGAATGTGCATGTGACTTGCATGTGGGTAGTCTTTGGCATGTGAGTGGCATGTGCATGGACCTTTTGACAATAGCACCCCTTAGTGTAGGCACAAGCGCCATATGTCAACACCAAAATCGTTCTCACCGTTTTCACACTTTTAGGCGTTTTCTCCAAATCTCACCCATATATATATATATATATATATATATATATATATAGTATCAATTAGCACCTTTCTATGCATCATGATATTATACTTTATGCTTTTGAAGTATGTTTTTTCTATTTCCAAAAATAGTTTATGATTTTTTTTACTTTTTAATCAAAGATTTTTCACCGTTATTATAGTTTTAATCTCATAAAATTTGCGTTATAATGATGTGGAATGTGCATGTGACTTGCATGTGTAGTCTTTGGCATGTGATCATGTGCATGGACCTTTTGACAATAGCACCCCTTAGTGTAGGCACAAGCGCCATATGTCAACACCAAAATCGTTCTCACGTTTTCAACTTTTAGGCGTTTTCTCCAAATCTCACCCATATATAATATATATATATATATATAATATATTAGTATCAATTAGCACCTTTCTATGATCATGATATTATACTTATGCTTTGAGTGTTTTTCAAAAAGTTTTATTTTTTTTACTTTTTAACTCAAAGTTTTCATCTTTTATAGTTTTAATCTCATAAAATTTGTTTATTACTTTTAACCAAAATTTTTCATTATTTGCAATTTTATTTCACACAGTTTCACTTTCAACTTGATTGGCCTCATGTTTGGTTATAATTGTGGGATTAACACGAGTAATTGGTGTATAATTCAACGTGTTTACATTTCACTTTACGTTTTCGTTGAAATTTTTGCGAGTTAAACAATGAAACGTAGCATAAGTGGTTACAATGTTTATGTCTATTTTTTCCGTTTTGACAGGTTCGTCTCAACGCTATCGTTTACTATATCGACTTATGTTATTATTTTATATATTTAAGCTTCGGTCTAAATTTTTTCGCATTAAAATGCCGTACTCATGTTGGTGGCCTGGTTAAGTGGGGTTTGAACAATTGATGCTATTTGGCATGTTCTACGCCTTCACGTAACGCATAGGAGTAGTCTAGTTAACATCAAAATATAAATATATGAAATTAACATAAAATGTAAATGAAATCGCTTTTGTGATTTTTAATTCTATATGTGTTTTTAATTCTTTTAAAAATTTTCATGCATTTTTATTTTATGTTTATAAATAACATTTATAAAACGAATTTTAGTAATAAAAGTGTCATAAATTTTAAAAACCTATGGTTTTCAAGTGGTAATTTCTTACAAGTGGACTGGCCTAGTCAAAATGGTGGACTTTGCGAAAGCACAATGATAAAGCATGGAACTAAGAAATTTACTTAAGTTTAACGAATGAATTTGGATGTTTTAGACTTCTACGACAACAGTCAATGATCATTTTTCTAAGATAAAATATTTGGGATTTTTTATTGTTATAAAGATAGACTATAGATAGAAGATTTCAAAGACAATTTTTATTAGAATGAAAAATCATAAATTTGAAGATACAAACAGTTTTAAGTTGGTAAACTTTGTTGAGTGAAGTTGGTTTCGGTTCAAGTGGTAGTTAGTTAGTTTTGTTTATATCTTGTTTACAAGCATTTATGTAGTTACATTCACATAAGGTCATCGTGTAATGTATTATAAGAGCATGAAAATATTTGATAATACCCTCAACACCACCCTTGTATTAGGGGCATGAAGAGGGTAGAGATTTCTATAATATGCCCAAAGAGAGTAAAATAACTGGAAAACATAAATGAAATGAGTATTCAACCAATTACACCCTTTTTGAAGGAGTATTATGATGGTGATCAGAGCCGGCTCAACTGTTTTGGAGGCCTAAAGCGAACTAAAAATAGGGGGCCTTTTCTAAATGTCACGTTATACACCCTTCTCCTTTACCCAAACTTCAACCTGACTAAAATAAACTAAAAAATCGATTGTTGGTGGAACTAAAAACTTGTAATTCGGTTATTTTTTGCATGTGTATATATATGCTTAGATTTAGATTATTTTTCTTACAAGTAAATCTCTTAAAGATTAGCATAAATAACACATATTGTTATAAAAGATATTGATCTGACAAAAATATAGATTGTTACAAAGCAGCAAAAAAGAAAAAAAGAAAAAAAGAAAAGAAAACAATATATCAGATTGGCAATTGCAAAAGGCAAAAAAAAAAAAAACAATATGGGGCCCAAAGCTAGTGCCTCAAAATACTTACTCTTAGCCGGCACTAAAGGTGATGTGGTGAAAAATGCCCTTTAGTGGGCATTAACCATTACCTATGGTCTAAGCATATGTTAGTTATTGTTGGTTATTGATTTTTATCGACAACCATTTTTATGTCTTAATTAAAATTTACCCCTTTTAAAAAACGTTTAAAGAGAATCGTTTTATATATAATGTAAAATTAAAGAAAACTAATATTTTTAGTAAATCGCATCCTAAGTTTTTGTAAGAAGTAGTTCAACCTAAAGAAACATTCGATCATTTTTAAAAACACACCTTTCATAGATAAAAACATTCATCATTTTGAATTAATTATTCTTATAACATACATGTGTTTGTTATAATATTCTCACTGTTAAATTCAAAACGTGTAGATTATTTATTTTTATATGCAACCATGACAAATCTTTAGATTTTTTTTATTTTTTTATGATTTTTTTTATGATATCCTCTTTTTTATTGACCATCTATCTTCACCTATATGCACATACCTCATCTATGTACATTCTCTATTCTAACGTCGAAATTATCTACGTCTTCTTTCTAATATTTTTTTAAATACATAATAACAGGAAAATGTTAATTTTTCTTCATTTCTTTATCTTTCACTATCCCGAATCTCATTTACCATGTGCTTTTGTAAAACTCATCTTCATCTCACTATGTGTGAGGAGATACAAACCATATCTTGAAGCAATTCATACTTCTTGTTGACCATGATCATAATTCCCGCGACTAGATTCCAACATTTCTTATGAAATAAAAATAAAAACAACAGAAATATTAAATATTTGGATCAACTTTTCTTCGATCAATCAAACAAGAATCTCGTAAGTTAAATGGAAATATTTATTGTAAGTGTGGACGCTTCATATGTGAAATGATGAAAAAAAAAACCATGGTCTTAGAAAATGAATCCAGCTTAACAACTATCTTCATAAATACGACCCAACATAATGGCTAGAAAGCTAGATGCTTTTTATACTCATGTTCTACATAGTTTGCTTTGCATAGTTTTCTATCCATTTTTGTTCTTTTAGTACATAGAAAATCAGAAAATAGGAAAGATCTTCTAGGGAAAAGAAACATATAATGTGACATGTATATATACTTCATCAAATAGTTTTTTAAAAGTTGAGGGTGTCATCTTAGATTTTCTCTGTGACCCATCAGTGTCATATTAGTTTTGTCAGTTTTCCTCAGATTATGTGGTTTCATCCCAGATTTCCCAAACATAGACTATTTTATTTTAATCTTTAAAATACAAGATGTTAACTAGAATAAAAGGTTTCAATCAATTAGTACATAAAGAAGAAATTTTTGGTATGAAAAGATTGAAAAATTTTCAAATCAATAGGAATACTTCATTTTTCTTCATTGAATTTTTATGTTTAATTTCATTTTAAGAGTATATTGGTAAACTTGCATAGATTATTAAATCGTAGTCTTCTTTTTTAATAACTAACTACATTGTAACTTATATATATATATATATATATATATAATTTAGAGCGTAGAATAAATTACGAGGTGTATAAGATAAATTACGAGTTGTGTAGGATAAATTTCAATATGTGTAAGATAATTTCGAATTAGTAGGATAACTTTTGATGTGTGTATGTAAAAAAAATTTAATGTGAACAATGATAGTCTTTATGATTAATTAGTTAGTCAAATAAACAATAAACAAGATGAGAGAAAAATTAATTAATGTTTTACATTTGTACCCTTTGTTTATTTTCTTCTCAATTAAAGTTTCTTTCAAATCAACCTCCTCATATATATATATATAGAGAGAGAGAGAGAAAGAAAAGGGTAAAATGAGAAGACATTTGATTAGTTTTTTTTTCAAGTTTCTCAAAAACTTAAAAAAATCACACTTTCCAGCAAAAATAAAAATAAAAAATAAGAAAATGTCGCATACAAAAATTTACAACGGGTGTAAACAACATTTACGCCGCTGTAACAAAATTTACATCAGGCGTAAACAAAATTTACATTAGGTGTAATTGCCGACTCGGTAAATTTTTTTGTTTTTCTTTCCTTTACTGATTTGTTTGTAACATTTTCATCTACATTGGTGTAAACAATTGGTGGCATAACTCATATGAAAAGTATGAGTTCTTATGGTTCTCACAACTCGTGGTGGTTCTTAATTGAACTGAATCCTATATGTATTATGGTTTTAGGTCATTTTTAACATTAAATCAAACTTTAAGGTTTATTAAAAATTAAAACCAAATTTTAGGGTCTACTTAACGTTAAATAAACATCAAAGGCTTGTTTACTAATTCAAAGGAAAAAAGTGCTCCTACCTTTTCATACATGCAAAAGTACACACAAAAAGAAAAAAATAGAAACAAAAGCTTCCCATTCTCCCCGCTAATCGGTGATCACTTCCTATTTATCGGGGCAATTTTTCACCGGGTCCGGGGGCTGGTGTTCCTGTATGGGGCCAGGCTTCTCTGGGTCTTCCTCGACTCCACACCGTCCACCCTAAAAAGCACATGGTGAGTTTAGCATGTTGGATGTTGGGGACATAATAGATAAACTATGATTGTTTATATGCATTCAAAAGTTAAAATTTTCTTGTGAAAACACTCCACTTGTCGATTGTCATGCATTTAAAACTTTAAATCATAAAGCTTTGCGACTCAGCCACAGGTGTGTTACATGGAATGTTTACACGAATTGGCTTTACATGAAAATGTCTTTCAATTAACTTGTATCCAACATTTTAATGTTTTTTTCCCTTCATCTTATTCAAATATGAAAATAACTTATTACATTTTGTTCATGTTTTTTTTTCATTCATATTATTCCAATTTGAAAATAACTTATTACATTTTGTTCTCTTTTAGAGCATTACATTGAAATTTCTATATCATTCATGTCCTTAATATTTATGAAAAAGTTAATGTTTTTCATCAAATTTTACACTATATTAGATTCCCTAAAATAGGGAAAATACATAGGGAGTGATTAGTGATTTGGTTCCCTATTTTTTATGAGTGGTTGTAAGTGAAAAAAAAATAGAAAAATATAATATAAAAATGAATAACTAAGGTTATTTAATTAAAAAATAGAAAAAATATAACATAAAAATGAATAACTAAGGTTATTTAATTAATTAGAGAAAAATATGTTGAATCGGGTGTGAAGCGTTTACAAAAGGTGAACAAATTTTAAGAATATAAGTGCTTTCTAGCTAAATTATGGAGATGCTAGGATGATTCGAATTGACAATACTTAATTCTTTTTTTTTTTCTTATCTATCTCCCCTCCACGTCATCACTGTTGTTGATAAACCAATCTATTTTGATAAATGCGGTATTCTCTTTCCTTATATAAATCACAAAGGCCACCATACAACAAGAATCTCCCTCATTCTCAATGCTTTGTACATAATTAGAGATAGATAAACATTTTTATATCTTATGTATTTGTATGGTAAGTTATGCAAGGTAGGACATGACTATGTAAAAGAAAGATCAAGTGTTAATCTTAAGTTGTTGAATTAGTTAGATGTTCAATATTGTAAGTCATAAGAGCATTACCCACCATTTACAACAACTCAGTATTTAAGTTGTAAGTCAGTAGAATTCACCACATTATAAGATCTAGAGGTAGGATGCCAATCGTTTCAAGTTGTGAGTCAACAAGTAAAAGCTTTTGTTAAACTTTTAGAGACTTAGCAGTTTAATCAAGAACACTGATCAAAACTAAAGACTTTCATGACTATTGGAGAACACTTGGGCGACATGTGATCTGACATATGGTACACATGTACTCTAAGGATATAAATTGTGTATAACAATAAAAGATTTGAATGAGTTTCAAATCCTTATCCATGTTTGTCTCACAATAAACCCGCTCATAATTAAGATAAATAGATATTGAAGATTTTCATAGTAAAGATTGGGTACAAAACTCTATATAAACAAACTTGTTACTGATTTACCAATGGGGAGGAAATCTAGCGCATTACACAAATCTTATTGGGATTTTCAAGGGTTGTAGTTAAAGATCATATTTCCAGTAAAATTAGGAAAGCAATTCTTTGTTCGTGATTGGTTTACTTGTAAATATGTTGTAATCCTAGTGTATTTAGGAAATGGTTGACCTTGTAATATGTTATAATCCTAGTGTGTTTAGGAAATGGTTCACTTTATATAATAATAACTAATAGTGGGTTTAGTTCGTCAGAATTAAATTTATGAGAATTGGAATCTGAATTCCAACTTTTAAGATGTTTGGTTACAGAATTTGTTGAAATTGGACCCGTATCGTTCGGCCTAAATCACCCTTACAGTTTCGACCCGAATTGTTTCAATGAGAATCGTTTAGACGCTAACCATTTCGACCTGCACCGTTTCCACCCGTAAATTTTCCACCCATACCGTTTCGACTCGAACCAAGGGTGGTGGGGGTTGGGGTGATAGATTCCAATTCTTTGATAACCAAGCACATCAATAATGGAACTGATATTCCAATTCCAACACTTTTCAATTTCTATTAGAATGTTTAAATTCCAAATCCAATTCCTTCAAATTCCAATTCCTATACAAATTCCAATTCCAATCCCAAAACATTCTATAAACCAAATACACCCTAAGTTTCCCAAGTGTCTCACTGAAGTCATATAATTTTTTTATAGATGTTAAAATTATTTAAAAGTGAGGCAAATGAAACACATGTGGATCTTGCTTCATATTTAGTGATTATCACTTTCTAGTTTGAATTAGATTTAACAATTAGGAAACACTGTTATTATTTAGTGATTTTTTGCTCATAATGAAACTCCCCAAACCTGGGGTCTAATGGGTTGGATTTACACATTGCAACATAGTTCGTAATCCATAAACTTTCATTCTCATTCGCAGTGGAAACATTCAAACATAATTTCCAATGTCGAATACAAGACATAAGAACATATATCTCAGTACAAAAAAATAAATAAATAAAAACATAAGCAGCTGGAATGTTAAGGTAGTCTTCTCATCCATGCCACTATCATCCATGGGAGATCTCCGAAAACCTATAACACATGAATATTATCTAAAAACCTTACCTTAAACCTTCGTTGGTAGAAAAACCTAAGTGAAGCAGCTTCAAAACTCCTCTTTTTTAACGCGTAACAGCCTCAACAATACTCGCCGTTTGACATTCACATTCACGATCACACTAAGCAACACCGGATTGTGAACGTGGGGCCTACTTGGCACTCCTTCCTCTCACGACAACGTACTAAATGGTCTGGTCAAATAGAGTGTCTAGTTATGAAATAAAATAAAAAAATCAAATATTTAGAAATCGTTATTATCGATTTAATGGTTCATTAATAAATATAATATATCCGGTGGCTCTAAAAATAACAACTACACTAAACGAAACAATTACACTAAACGAACAACAGCTGAATAATAATATATTATATAACAAATACACTAAACAAACAATAATAAGTGAATAGTAATTATTTTTTTTAAATATGTAATAATTCTCTTTAAATCCTTGTATATTATTTCCTTTTCCAAATGAGTTTAGATATGATATCTCATGTGGTTAGATGTCTTATAAAATAATGGTTATATTTAGGTTGTTTTATTCACTAGTTCAAGTTTTATTATTTATAAAAAAAATTCGATATGATACTATCACACTATAACTCACGTTAGGCAAGTGCATTGATCATTGGTGTAATATAGTAATGGTAAGATACCGAGGTCGTCCAAGGATACATGTGTTTTAGTACCGAGTCGTCGATAACGTCTAGTCAAGTCCAAAGGTTGAGTTTTAAAAAAGAATAATAAAAGTAAAAGAAAATAAATGGCTCAAGAGGAAAATAAAAGGGTAGTAATCAAAGATAAAAAAATGGGTGTTTTAGGATCAACATATCTTTTGATACTTCGTTAACTAGATCGGGCCATGGGGTCACAAGGGCTCAATTGTCAGACGAGAAACTGTGTGTGTCAATGTGTATTATTGTGTAGTATCTGGTTCGGAATCCTAACACACTCGATCCTTCCGCTTTGAATTAGCAGGGAAACGCCACTCGAGATCGGAATATATCATTAATTAATTAATTAGATAGTTTAAGGTTTTTATATTACTTGTCCCTATTTAGTCCGTCGGTGAGTCGTCAATTCCCTAAGGTACTTACTTTTATATAAACTAACTCCTTTACACTTTGGTGCTATTTCCTCGCAAAGGCAAAAGCTTACCCAACCCAAAGTCCTTTCCAAAACCTCTAACCTCAGTTAAGAGCATCAACATGTTTTGACTCTACATAAACATAGAAAACATGGACGACCCAAGTCAATGAGTTGCAAGATTATTGGTACATTTTAAAGATTAGGGGAAACTCTAATGACCCAAGTTAATGGCTATACTGTTATTTCACTCACTTTCAATAAACTATTTAATTAGTTAAAGTCATTAACACAAACACACACATACACCTTGCTTACTCCTGATCTTCTTTAGTTAGCTCACCATCAAGGGGGTAAGTTTCCCCCAAACACCCTCAAGAATCTAGCCAAGAATGACCCTGAAAGAAGGTATGATCAAACTTGAAAATCTTTATAAATCATAAAAAAGCTTGAATACACTAATGATTCTTGAATTTATCCTAATGATTAGAAAGTGTGAGTAGAAGAGAAGTTTGTAGTGGAGGGGGGAGGGGGAGCAAGTAAAAATGATGGGTTTGTGCTTCTATTTATAGGCATGATGGGGCCAAGCATGGGGCGTGCCTAGACAAACCAAGCCATGCCTGGCCAATTGGCCGACTGTTCCTGGTTATCAAGACATGGGGCATGTCTCGTGAGCACGGGCCGTGGTCAACGTTGTGGGCCCCACGAGATCTTATCGCTACTAGAAAACAAGGCAATTGCGGCCAAATTTTGCGACTAACATAGGGCTGTCGCTAAATTAATGATTGATTTGCGACCAAAATCAAAACAATCACAAAATTAAAGACCAACCTGATTCGTCACAAAACAGTCGCAAAATTTGCAACTGTATTTTCCCAGTCACAATTAGTTGATTAGTGGTCGGAAAATGGTTTGCAAACACGAGAAAAATAAAAGAAAAGTAAAAGTTGCGACCGTCCAAAACGGTCGCGAATACTATAAATATATAAAAGGAAAAGTTGTGACCATCTAAAGCGATCGCAAATACAAGAAATATAAAAAAAGTTGTGACTCTCTAAAACAGTCGCAAATACAAGAAATATATAAAATGTTTTTCTTACCTTTTTTTGTCAAACACATTTGAGATTCATTAATATTTTTTATTCAACTGGGTCAAATTGATATAACTTATATGTTCAAGTTAGAAATAAAATTAGTAAATAGCAAAATTAACTTATATGTTTAGTAAATAGCAAATTAGTTAGATGATTCTCTTATATATTAAAAGTTGAGGGGGTCAGTTGTAACAATAGCAATTTATGAGGGTTTTAGATGTAACTAGTCATTTGTATGTGCGCTAAAAAACAAACTGTTAATAGATGATCCCCTTCGATCAAACACAAATCTCCTCCGATCAAACACAAACCCTAACCCTAGAACAATAAGAACAAGGCGACAAGCGGCAACAGTCGAGGTGTAGAAGCCGGATTCGTGAAACTCCAAGGCGACGACTTCTAAAAATCGCTCATGAGGCGATATCCGTCTTCACCGATTGCTGTTCTCAACTCCATATTCGAACAATTATTCGATTATTTTCCTCAAATCTATGCTCGTGCTCCAGGTTATTGATCTTTGATATTCAAATACCTAATTATGTGTTCGATTTGAGCACATTGCTTAATCATCATAATCATGGATGTAATTTAAGTGGATTTGGGTTAGGTTATAGACTTATTGTTGTTTTAACTTTGCTGATTTTGTTTTGTGTGCGATTTGCAATTCGAATACCTAATTTTGTGTTTAGTTGAATCAAATTGCATAATTATTAATATAATCCATGTTTAAGTGAACTTAGATTAGGTTATTGTTGTTCTAACTTAACTGATTAATGTTTGGTTAAAAAGAATTGTTTAATTATAATGTAATCAGTGTTTTAATGGATTTAGGTTTAGGTTAAGTGGTTTAGATTTGGTGTTTGTTGATATGGATTTGAGCGATTTTAGTGAAACGTGATGACTACTAAAATTAGAGAATCATCTGATATCTCGTTGATTAATTATTGTTTAAAAGTACACAAATTTATATCTAAAGTTTGTCAAGTTAAGTTAATCTGAATTGAAAAGATCAAGTTGAATAATTCCTGTTCATTTCATCGTCAAGCTAAGTTATCTGCTTATATTCTTCTCTTTCCACAATTCATGATTGATGATACATAAGAATTTTGCATTAAATAAGATTTATAGTGCAGGGTTTTGTTTTACACATCAATGGATATGATAGTATATTGTTCCTAATTTGAAAGTTGTTTGATTTCACTTAAGACATATGAAATAATAATTACTAAATTAGATGTTTTCTTAGAAAGCTTCTGCTGAATGTATAATCAAAATTGTCCACCAGACTAGGTGGTTTGACAAGTGGTAATTAGGGGTGTTAACGATCCGATTTGTACGGTTTTTAGGTCAAACTGTAAACCGTTAGTAACGTTTTTTCATTACCGAAGACCGAAACCGAACCGTGAAAATTTGAAACCAAACCAACTCAAACCATTACTAACAGTTTGGTTCGGATTTGTTTTCACGGTTTGAGCTTTATTAGGCCTTTATATAAACGGAATGATATAAAAAATAGAACGTTGTCCAACTACATCGCATAAGCCACTAAAAAACAACTTGGTATGTATTTTAAGATTTTAGAGGATGTTTTTAAGTTAAAAAAACTAACAACCCTTATCATGTATTAGGTACGCATGCCATACAGTTACAAATAAAAATATAAAAAAAGAACTGTGTTTCTTAGAATGCTCAAAAAAAGAAAAAAACCAAATGTCAAATGAATGAAAAGAGAAATCATCCATGTAATCCAAAAATACCAACAGACGAATCAAATTCTAAACAAAGAATACAGAATATTGACGAGGGAATTAAACTAAGAGATAAGGCCTTTAGCTCATTTTACCAGTTTTGATCAAGGAAACTAGATTAGAAAAATAAATAAGTTCTTTAGTCTTATTCACTAGCTCTTAGCGTACCACCACTAACCAGTTTTTATTTTAAACTCAGATACATAAAATCAGTAATTGATGGTACCTAGTATACCAATATAACGGTTCGGTTCGGTTTCGGTTTGAAACCGGCCGACCAAAATTAAAAAAGAGATTACCGACCGTGAAACCAAACCGATGATCGGTTTGGGAGGTTTCACGGTTTCAAACTGAACCATAAACGCCCATAGTGGGTAATTTGTTATTAATAAGTAGAATTTAGTAGTAGGCTTTGGGCCATTTTAATACTTTTGGTTTAGTGATAAGGATTCAGGTAACCGGCGATGTTTAGTTTCTTTTCATTGGTTTCTAGGCTCTTTTTTACTTAGTAGGCTTGTAATTTTGTTATATTTTGACAACACCTATTAACATATGGCGTGACATGTGTTTGGTAAGCAAGTTAATGCATTATTGTCTTTTTGTTATATTTTATTTTCTTTTTATATATTATGCATATAAATTTGGCTATTCGTGAAACAGGTATTAAACTTTCTGGACCAACTATGCCCAGTTTACGGCTGATCTTATTGCCATGAATCATACGGACTTTATCATCACTAGTACTTTCTGTGGGATAGATGTTTTAGACCCCAAGTTTAATATTGTTATGGGGATCTACTATTCTTATACTGAGAAAGAAAAGAGGCTCACAACGTTCCACCCTTAAATCGAGGAACTTCTTTTTAGTTCTGTTGAGAACGAGGAACACCTGTACTATTTTCCGTCTCTTATACATACTACATTATGTGATCTGTCAAAAGCAATATTAATATCTGAGTGAATGTTGCAGATGTGAAGAACTTAACAGAGTGATATGCCAAAAACGAGCAAACATGAATGTTAGAACGAAAAGAAGCCGACATGAATGTGAGCACGAAAGAAAGTACACTTGTTGGGCAACTTCGTAATATAATATTTTTCTTACCTTTTCTTCCCATCAGAAAGAACCGGACATGAATGTTAGCAAGAAAAGAAGAGGAAATGGATCATTTAACCTTTCCAACTACCATTCTTAATATCGAAGTTTAAAATTTGTCAAGTATTGACTTTTCACTGAGCCAAATCTGTAGTGCTAGCTATACAATTCTGCATTTATTTCTGAAATTTGTTGACAAATCTCTCATTCTTCTCTCTCTTGTTTGTTTTAATTATAGGATGCACATGTAGAATTTGAGTTAGATTCTGATAATGACACCCAAATCAAAACAAAGATTGAACCGACAAAGGCTGAGGAGGAAGCTTTTGCTAGGGGTTTACAGGTACTTCTCTATCCGTATCTTTATCAAGTTTGATGCAAAAACCATATGGTGTATACATAGTTTGATTATATTCTTCATCAGACTATTAAAAATGATGATCTAGAGGAATACGGGAGTTAGGATCTGGTACATATGGAGTTGTTTATCACGGGAAATGTAACGGTTCAGATCTAGGGATTAAAAGAATTAAAGCCAGTTGTTTTGCTGGCAACCCATCTGGAGATAGCGTGTTTGGTATGACCGCATATTTCTCTTTTATGTCATTTTTATTTTCAAATTAGTCAATTTGTTACCAAGTATATATGTTTGGTAACGTTTCATATTGATTATTTGGTACATTTGTAGTAATTAGATGCTAATTTTCCACAATGAATCAGATCGGTTATCGACTAATATCAGATCGGTCCAAAGCCCTGCTAGGAAATCGAGGTAATTTTTTAAAGGACCTTTTAGTAAACAATTATTTTTACTGTTAATGAAGCTTGTTTTACCTAAATTTAGGGGGTTAATCATGGTTACAGATAATTAAACGCATTAATAATTATCATGAAAAATGATACATCTACCAACCCCTTTGGTCCATTAAGTGCTATCCGGTCCTCTTTTCATAAGATTTGCATCTGGTTTGTATATTTATACGCCTATACGTACAGATTGCAGAATTCTGAAAGGAGGCTCTAACTTTAAGCTCATTGCACCACCCAAATGTCATCTCTTTCTACGGTATAGTCCGTGATGGGACTGATGGATCTTTGGCAATTGTAACATAGTTCATGGTAACGGATCTCTCAAGCAGTTTTTACAGAAACAAAAGACAGGTATCGCTCTTCTTTAATTGCAATAATCATTTAATAGATGTGAAATGCCCTTGGTTAAAAGGCGGGCCTCGAGAGGCGATTGGGAAAGCGACTCAGGTTCTTGAGGCGACGCCCCATGTGTTGGTTTTATATTTTATATATTTATTCATTGTTGTTGATTCCACCCAAACTTCTAAAATAAAGTTTAACCTTAACTTTATGCATTGGTTTTTACTTTTTATAGATAGAAAAGGTGAACGTCAGTGAAAGAAAAAGAAGAGAAAGGTTAAACGAAGTTATTGCGGGGTTGGCGATGAAAAAAAGAACTAGATAAAGCGGAGAAAGATTCTATGCACAATAGGATGACAAACATTGAAGCAATTTAAAAGTTAGGTCTCGTATGTATTATGCTAAGGATACCTTGGGTCTTTCATGTGCTAATTTGTAAATTTTAAGTGGAATGTTTTATAGAATTTTGATTTTAAAATTTTGATAAATGCAGATTCTAAAAACATAAACATCATTAGCAGGATTAAAATAGAAAATGGCTGAGGAAACCGTTTTGCGACCGTAGAACAGTCGCCAGTTGTAAGTCGCAGTTTGTAAAGTACAAGTTGTAAAAGCAGGGTCGCAAAACTGTCACTTCCAAAGGAAAGCGGTCGCAAAACAGTCACAAGCAAACCGTTTCAGAAAAACAAAGAAAACGGTCGCAAAATTTGCCACCGCTCTTTTAGTCGCAAAATCCGATCGCAAAACTATAATAGCAGTCGCAACTGGTTGCAATAGGGCAATTGCGACGGGTGTTTTTCCGACCGCATGTTGGTCACAGGACAGTCGCAACAGGGCAATTGCGACTGTTTTGCGACCGTAAATGTGGTCGCAAATACCAAGTTTTCTAGTAGTGTATAATCTTCCGGAAGTTTTCCTTTGTCTTGTATTGCCGAGGCATGTGGTGTGCCTGACTTTCTTTGTCTTGATCTTTGCATGGTAAGCTTTTGGAGATGTCAGGTGGGTTCCGATCTGAGGCATGGGGCATGTTCAGTCATTTTCTTCTATTTTTCTCCCGGTTTGACATCCTTTGTTATTCCTGGGTTATTTTTGTCTTGAAAATTCAATATAAACAAATTTAAGCTTATTTTGAATAATTCGTTAACGGAACATTTAAAAAATAGGTAATAATTTGACATAAGAACAATTACATTATCAACATCGACAACATACTCTACATATACCCATATCAATAATACCCAAAGGATATGGAATATTTACATGCTTCATGAGGTTCTTCCTTTAATGTTATAAATAGTTGGTCTAAATCGATTGGCTCGATAATTAAATAATCAGTAAGTCAGATAATAGTAACTTTTTTCTTTTTGGAAAAGCACTGTCAACATATTTAGAAAGTCTTAAAAATACAAATTCTGATGACGCTTGAATTTATCATATAGAAGACTTTTGGCAAATCTTTGATCAACGCTACAACCAACTCATAAAGTTCGGATACGTCAGTTTCATCTTTTGTTACATGCCATTCCGATATGCTTATTAACACCCATTATACTTTTTCTCCTAACACTATTAGTATTTTATTTTCTTAATTAGGTATGATTTTACATATGCATGAGCAAATAACTACTCAGTCTGTTGGTAATGAATTATTTATTTATTAAATTATCTTTGCATCAATACTGGAATGACAACCTCACTCAACGAAAATGAGGTTTAGTAGTGTTCTGGATAAATAATAATATATCCTTTCTAAATATATTTAAAATAACTTAAAGGCGTGTCTCTTCTTGTTGGACTTAGGGACAACAGGTTTGTTGCTGGCCGGGCAGCATTGAAGACGGAATCTAAGTAAAGTCGTTAAACACAAGAAAGCTTGTTTAGAGAATCAGTATGTGTTGATCTCCTTTGCTTCTGATACATTTGGTTTCCTAGCTCTGGGGACGTGGAATTTTCAGAACATGGTCCAACGGGTCGTGCATAGTAATGTTTCGACCCCTAAGACACAGCTTTGTCTTTAGTAGGATAGATTTTGCTATTAAAAAGGGTTATGGTGCAACTTATTGCTGATTTACCTGTCATCTGTTTGTAAATGATTGTTTCTGAATTGCCATTGCTTGAATTTTAATTTACTTTTATGAGGTTCTAAAAATAACTTAAAAGTGACATGTTTCCATAAACTAAAGCAAAACATACATGGAATGAAAAACTATATAATATGATGGTTTAATCAAAATGATGTTTTTAACAAATGATAAATGAAAAGAAGAAAATACATGATGATTTCTTTTAGTTGCATGTGATTCTTAGTAGCTATATAAAATTTATGCTATCCCGTAAAACATAGCTCAATGCATTTTAGGTTGGCAATATTTAGACGGTTTAATATTTACATCAAGCATTTTAGGTTGCAATTTTTATATAGTATCGAGGAATGTTTATAAGAAAAGATCCAGAAAAATAAATCTAATAAAAAGATCCAGAAAAGATCTAAACTATGGACATAAAAATAAATCTAATAAAAAGATCCAGAAAAATGTTTAATCCTAATAAATACAATGAGAAGAAAATGGATAGGCAATGTGTTATTAAAATTTAAAATAAACTATGCAATTAGGCCGATCAATCATTAAAATTGGTGAAGCTTTGGGGAGTGGCTAACATTGACTTTGCAGTTATTTCATTGTACTACTTGCTATATATACACACACCAAGAAATACAGAATAACAGGTTTGAATGAAGATATGGAGGATAAAATCATATCTTGGTATGCCATTGAGAATCCCTTCTGTTGGAGTTTTCTTATAAAGAGATTGATTGTTTTGACTTAATAAAATTTATTATTAAAAATCTATATTTAATAAATAAATAATAATAAGTAACTTTCCATTATTTATTGTCACGTTTAAACACCCCCAAACTTTTTTCGCTTTTCTTTTTTCACTTTTCACCTCTTCGATATATAAAACACGCAACTTGCAGTTTGTCTCGGCTTCTGTTATCTATGCAAATTGTTTATAACTCTTTATTATTCATTACTAGTTACTATTAATTTTATTCAACTTTTATTCCGCTTTGTTATCTAGGTATATCATTTTATAATTCTTAAATTTTTATAATTCTTAAATCTTTATTACTAGTTAATATCTTTTTTTATTTAACTTATGAGATACACGGCCTCTGTGATACACATGTTTCTAAAATAGTAATAGTTATATTCGTTTACTTTTATGTTTATCAAGCATCTTCTGTATTACATACAAGATACATAAAATCTTTAATGTACTGAAAACACATGAATGTGTTTATGAAGCTCGTGTATACAAGTTAAATAAATGTAATATCATATACTTAGTAGTAAAGATTAGAAATTATACAAAAATATTTGGTGTGCTAGAAAGATGTTATGTCACACCCAATATAACCTCTTATAGAGTAGATGAGAGGTATCAGTTAGTGTGCTGTTCATGCACATGACCGTTAATAATAAATAAAAAAAGTTATAATACGAAGGGAAAATAAATTACCATACATGCTACAACTGATATAAACAAAAGAATGAAGAACAAAAGAAGAAGCATGACTGTCTATTTTAATAGAAAACGCCCGTTTCTTAGGGTAAAACAACTAAAGTAATATGCATTGCTCGAGCAATAACTTGCGAGCCTCAAATCACACGTGAAATTAACTTGTAGCTGGAAAGAACTCTTTATCATTAGTAATTTTTCTCTCTATCTATTTTCGTGTGTTTTCCTACACTTGGAGTCTTCAACTAAAGTAGAAACCATAATCTAGAGTCCGATCAAGCAAAAACTTGTAATCATTTAACATTTTGAAAATCAATTTAAGTTGTTTTGACTTAATAGAAGACGGACTCTCTTAAGGGTGTTTGGCAATTGTAAGTCCTTTTTATTTTGGCTTTTTGTAAAGGATTAAAAAATTGTTTTGAAAAGCCATAAAAACATGACTTTTAAAATGACTTTTGGCTTTTTGCATATAGATTACCAATCTAACTTCATTCTTCAAAAATAGCAAACAATGGAAACTTACTCCGTCATTTTTTATCATTTTACTTTTTTCTACTACAAAAGCTAATCCAAATACTTTTTCAAACCTTCTTTTAAAAAAGTTATAAGTTAATAAACACTTTTAACAAAAATCACTTTTGGAGTTAAATAAGCAATTCCAAACACCCTCTTAAGTGCGAAACGAGAAAACACAAATTGCCGTCAAGGTGTGTGTTTATAAAAACCATATATATAACATATTATCGCGTCACAGATTACCATGCCCTACATTTGACGAAAGCATAGAAATTTATATAAATTCTACGCTATATCTTATCAGTTTCGATTTATATAACTTGTGACATTTACCGATTGACTAAGACCCAATGGAAACAGCCAAAGTAGAGTTTGTTTTGGTTCCCCTTTTCAAGTTATTTTAGAAACCAACTATTCACCGATAATAACGTTCTTAACAGTTTTAGCTTGTCTGAAGCAGAAAACGTATAAAAACCAGCTTCTTAGGCTATAATGAATATTGGACTTGACCCCTCCCCTCCCCCACCCCACTATATGAATTAATTCAGTTAACTAACTTTTTTTTTATATCAAATTCCACAAGTCTATTTCTCTATAGCATTCATCACCATGCTTTTATGATAATTTGAAGAGTGCGATAGTCTAATACAAGAAAGTCGTCGTTCTAAAAACAAAAATACTTCAGTGTACGTTTTGAGTATCAACTGTTATAGCATCTATTTCTTTGTTTTTCTAGTGTAACTTAAATATTCGAGAAGTAATTATATACTTAATTAACTAGTGTCTGATTAAAAAACGTCATCTAGTGGCCGGCCTTCGTTGACTATCATGTTGTCTTAATAATTCATGACCCATATATAAACTGTGTACGCGTTAGTTTATGTATTTGTTGTTAAAAAATAAATATTAATAATCGTTTCCCACACATCTCCAAAGAATTTTAGTATAGGAAACATTGTCCATGTTTTCAGGCTAGGAACGTAAATGTTACAAAAAATGTAGCTTTATGTAACGATGCGATTAGAATCTTATAACGTATTATTTAGATTCGACGTGTGATTGAAAAACAGTGTTTTTGCCGTGTAAATTGGGGTGGATGGGCCACTACTGCTCGGAGGTGTGGCCAAACCACATCACTCCACCCATGCAAGAAATAAGGTTGTGATGTATTTTTTAAGTTTAACTGATAAGTGACGTTTAGATATAGATAATTATATGAATTAAATGGTAAATCAATTCAATCAGTTAAAGTGATATATTGTTTATTAAATATATATATGATGATTTGAAGGTATACATCGTATATGAACAAACAAACAAACTTTTTACAAACATCAGTCACTCGATCTACCATCTGTATCTTGATTTCTGACACTCTTTAATTCATATATTTTATGATTTCCTTTTCATGTACACAACTATATATATATATGCCCAAATCAAGAAAATTAAACGCCACACAACTTATAGTGAAACAAAAAGATATATCAATCGAACAGACCGTATAATTTCTCAAGGTTTTTTGTCATTGGTATAAATATAGTCGAGATGAGCGACGAGTGTCCTTCTTTCCAAACACTCGTCTGTCGCGATACCGTTACAACTATCTTCAACAACAGTGTCCTACAAGGAAAGAAACCTATAAATATTAGAAATTAATCGACTAAGAGTTTGTCATGTAAATTAACCAGGATTGTTACCATACCTTTTGTGTAGCGGCGGAGATGGTGGAGGTGACGGCCTCTGAAAGAGCAGGTACGAGTCGAGCCTCGGAGGACGACATAGAGAAGAGGGCAAGGAGGAGGAAGAGGATGATGGTTCTGGACATGGTTCTTGAGTTGGAGTACGAAAAGATAAAATGAGTGTGTGGATTTAAATAGGCCAAAAGGTATGGTGTGAACACTATGATACCATAATACATAATGTGGAATGTATTCAATATAATAGAATAATATAATGTCTAGGACCATAGTCAAACTTATATATTCTTAATGCGATAAAGAATGAATGGTTTCATAATACTGTTGGTATATATTTAATTGGTATGAATTAACATTGTATTTATGTTGGATTATTCAACGTGTGTCAAAGGAGAAACTTAAAATAAAGAAAAACAGATTAAGTCTTAACTCTTAAGTCAATAAAACTGGAATTATAAAAAAGATATTGATAATTAATAAGTTTCGAAACTGTGTATCATTGGATATTCCTTAGCAACTTGCTAGGGGATGTCTTTTTGGGTTGTTTAATAATAATATGCCTCATTCGTCCGTTTAAAGAAAAGAAAAAAAAGTTTTGGTTCAAAAGTTTGTGAGGGTAATTTCATGTGGAGATGAAATTCATATTGTGTTTGGCTTTTTTTTCTTTAATTTGTTTATATCTACGTATATCCTATAAGGTTATTATTTTTAATCACACACACATTTAGATCAATAAAAATATGGTTATTTAACAAAACAATTAAAATAAGTAATTAGCATAATACAAATAATTGTAAAGAAAGTAATACCTCCAGCTGGAAACTGAATTAGAAAATCATCTTTTGTAACCTAGTTTTTTCTTTTAGCGCTACAATCAAATAAAACATTTAGGATTCAAAATGTTTGGGGATTTCCTTGCCTTGGATATCTTTCATTTAGATTAAGGTATTTTTGCTTCTAATAAGATAAAACAAAAGTTCCACAAAAACAAAAAGTTCTACCATGTGAGATCTATAGTATTAATTGGAGGTTGAAATCATGCACTTTTATATAAAAAACAATTTAAGACATAAACAAAATTAGAAAACCTAAATGCATGCACTTTGATATGATAAGCAAAGATGATATCCACACAATTATATTCTCATTCCATCATGTTATTTAGTTATCTTTTTTACCTCCTCTCTTTTATATGCAAATCAAACATACATATCTCATCAAAATCCCCAATTATAAAATAAATTTACAATGGTCCTGTTTAACAAATGGTGCAACCCGAAAACCATTCCGACACGGACCCGTTTCAAGCCAAACCAATCCTGACCTGAATCGACCGCCACATGACCTAGGAATTCCACCCGAAATCTGATACAGAGAGTTTCAAAGTATTTTTTTTCATATCCAACTAAGAAATTCTACTGAGACATTTCATCAAACACCTAGAGTGTGTCTATAATGACCCGACAAATCACAAAGACTTAGCTTCACATCACATACTATATGCTTATATATTATATCTTTACATACAATAATAATAATAATAATAAGAACAAAATAACTTTGATACATATGTTTAATTCACTATGCTGATACATTAATGCATACAATAAAGTAAAAAAAACGTAAAATAGCATTGATATTTCATGAAGTGTAACTAAATTTCAAACCTGAAAATAGATGTTTAGTAGATTATCGGATACATAAACCCTAGAAGTTAAGATGCTTTGTTAATAGATTATTGGACAAGGTTTATTACCTGGAAGGAGAAGATCAGCAGGAAACTTGTTTGGATTTGAAATGGAAGCGGCTGAGGGTTTTGGTTTTTGAGAGGGAATTGGGAATTTGGTGTGTAGAATTTTGAGAGGGAATTTGGGATGATGAAGAGTCTAGGGTTTTGGTTTTTGAGAGGGAATTTTCTGGAGATAAAACATTTTTCAATTTTTTGATAAGTTTTTAGAAGGTGGGAATTGCTAGATAGATTGATGATTAAATTAATTAAAAATTAAACGATAACACACAACGATGACACGCATATTGATGACACACAATGATGACACGCACGTTTTGTTTAACTACTAAAAGTTAAAAGATGACACAAACCCATAACACACAAGAATAAGTGTCATAAAATATTCATATTTTACCAATGATAGACATTTTTTCTATGACACAAGCGTTTGTGTGTCATAAATTTAGTGTGTGTCATTGTTTTTGTGTCATTAAAAGTATTTTTTCTAATCACGTAACCTGAACATATTAAAAAAAATTAATACTCAAGTGAAACTTACTATAAACCAGATGGTCCATCTATATAATTAACTCTTTTCTATATAGTCAAAAAGACGATACAATATCATTGGTTAGTTGCTTATCACAACTTTAGACATACTACCTAAAAAGGTAAGGTGAATGGCAATTTTCTATAAAGTCAGAAAGATAATACAATATAATTGGTTGATTGCATTATCCTAACTTTAGCCAATCTCGGATTAAATATAAATTAGCTTTTACATATAAAATAATCTTAAAATTAGAATTGAAGGGGTATTTTCTTTTAAATTTTTTACCATCTACTTAAGTATTATATTTAGTTACAAAATCTGAAAAAGAAAAAAATCTTACATATACTCTAGTAGATTAATTATGTGTAATTACTCTAGAGTAATTATAATTACTTAAGATTACTCTACTAGTGTTATTTACACAATTTCTTTTTATTTTTAGATTCTAGGATTAAAATATATGCTTAATAAGATAAACAAAGAATTTTCAAATATATATATATATATATATATATATATATATATATATATATATATATATCTCCTTCACTTCTTACGTTAAATCAATTTGTATGTTAAGATTTATTTGTACCGGAAACTAACTCTTAATATATGTCTTATATAGTCTAGCCAGAGCGGGGCAACGGGGCTCTCTAATTTGGTGAGTGCGGTAGCCTAATATAAGAAATTCACCATTCCAAAAATAAATATATATTTACATATAAATGAAGATATTTACGACAAATTTTTTTCTTGTAATTAGTTTATATCCCTTGAAACAACTCGTATTATCAAAATTCAAAATGAAGTTAATATTAGCATATATTTAGAGTGGGGTAATGAGGCTCTTCAATTTGGAGAGTGCGGTAGCCTAATACAAGAAAGTCACCGTTAAAAAAATTAGCATATATTTGATTTTTTTTACCTTTCTATAGTCATATTAGAAAAATAGCACGTGTTGTAAAAGAAATTATATAGTTAAAAGACAACCCTATTAGCTAATTATATTATCAATAGTTCTTTAATATATAATGTAATAATATATGATAATAATAATAGTAATGCAAAACTAATATACTCTCTATGTTGTTTTTGTTAAAAAAGAACTTATATATTAAATAACAAATAAATTAATGTGAGATAATACGTGTATTATTATATATAGTATAGTGTGGACGCGCAAATAATAAAGGTTTATAACTCAATACACTAAATATATAATAACTGGTTGTGTCACATGTTAAAATTTGTGTGCCTTGAATTATTTTTCATGCTTACCCTATATCACCATTCATGTTCTATTTCTTAAAGTACTTATCTGTAATTTCAATTATAACTTATCTCAAAATATCATTATACAAATCATAATATGTAATTTCAATTATAACTTATCTTAAAATATCATTATATAAATCATAATACTGACTATTTAATACTTCATCCGTCCCATTAAACGTGTCATATTTTGAATTTTCAAAGTCTTTATTTTTTAACTTTGACCTTAATTAATTTTGTTTGCGTTAGATAATACTTGATGAAAGTTATATGATTTGAGTGTGTTTTACAAGTGTTTTTATCGGGTTAATTTTCATCAAGTTTTGTATAACACAAAAATATATAATTAAAGTCAAAGTTTATAAATAAAGACTTTGAAATTTCAAAATATGACACTTTTAGTGGGACGGAGGGAGTAATTAATATTATCATTGTTTAACTCATGCAATACTCGTGTCGAGTATTTCTAACATGGTATAAAATAAATGAATTACCTGTCTGGCTAAACCCTTACAAGGAGTTGGTATATTATCATATATGCTATTAGAAAACGGGGTTATTGTGACCGCATTAACGGTAGCAAAGTTGCTACAAGTACCCTGTTGCGACTTTTTTGCGACCACAAGTACGGTAAGAAAAACATCCGTCGCAGTTTCTCTACTGCGACGACTTGCGACCTCGGTTATGTTTTGCATTTGTTGACTAACTGTGTTTGCAACTGTTTGTGATCGGCTTCTTTGCAACCATTTTGCCCCAGGCCATTTTTGCTGGTAGATCATTGGTCGCAAATAATTATATAATATTAAAAGATAAACGATATAAAAATTATTTTCAAATCTATTTAAATTTCCAGGAATACTCAAACACAAATTGATAAATATTTATTCAAAATCCCATACAGTATTATATATTCAAACTACTGTAAAAAATTAATGAGATGTCTGTTAAAAACAATAAT
Organism: Scalesia atractyloides; assembly: GCA_947069175.1. Taxonomy (NCBI): domain Eukaryota; kingdom Viridiplantae; phylum Streptophyta; class Magnoliopsida; order Asterales; family Asteraceae; genus Scalesia; species Scalesia atractyloides. Next base: position 17,712,729 of record CAMTDV010000014.1, on the reverse strand, counting down.
AAAAAAAATAAAAACAAAAAAAAAGGCAAAAACAAAGAGATTTCTACAAAGTTTTAATAGATTATGAGGTAGTCACTTTTTCATTGCATCTTGGTTTCAGGACTGTCCTTGAGAAGAATGCACCTTCCCTGCTCAAAAGAAGAGGAAAAGAAAAATCTTCTGTGCTGGTTGTGAACTAACAAAGACAGATATGGTATTAGTTGAAAAACTCAAAGATCGATATATATAAAACAAGTAACTAAATCCAAATAATTTGACTTAATTGACTCCACATGGATAATTATAACAAAGAGAAGTGCTGCCTAAAGACGACGTGTTCTCATACATATAAGTTTTCTGGTGATACAAATGTACCACCGGCCCATCCCTATCACAGAAGCAGTGGCGAAGCTTGACCCGAATGACGGAGGGTCGAAAACGTATATACCCAAAAATTTCTATAGAACCGTGGGTCGAAAACGTATATACCAAAAAATTTCTATACAAAAACTACATGTATAACACTACTGAGCGAAAAGTTCGGGGGATCGGGCGTCTCCCGGCCCCTTGAAAGTTGCGCCCCTGCACAGAAGTGCACTTCTCAAAAATAACATTAGGAAATGAGACTTAAAAATAACATTAGGAAATGAGACTTTTTTATCTTAAAGAAAAACAGAAGATATGTAATTTACCAATAATTTATCAAGGATCGTTTAATTGTCAACTCATTTTCTTCCGTTGTTCATAAATCAGATGACACAAGTTCCTCTTGAGAAAAGAACAAGCAATTCTAGGAGTTCAATGAAATCTTTAAATAATTCCTAAAGAAAGAAAATGGCAATATTTTTAAAATTCGTAATCGTAGCATTAAATAAAAGAGTTATTGAGAATATAGATGAATTTAATTGTGATGGAATTGGATTTGTATGTATAAGGCGACTTTTAAGTGATAAAAGAAAGTGACGGGCCAGGTGATGGTATAGAATGTTAATACGACTTCTAGTGCATCATCTATATTTTCATTGGTGGTCACATAACATTTCTTTACTCGCACGTGTATTAATTTTTACCTAATTGTTTTTCAACTATTTTATGTATTAGCAAGTCTTAGAGTACCTTTTAAAGAAAATTTATTTGACTCTTCGTCCTCTCTCACGACTAACCATCTTCAGTTGTCCAATTTTGACTAGCGGTTATATCTACTTTATTTTTCGTTCTACAAAGTATTTAATCTTATAGATCACGTTCTATGAAATTTTGTTGACAACTATTTGGAAAGGCTCCTATTATTGGAAGACTCAAGTTCCTTCTTTTTGACACCCTATATACGACTCGTATAGACTTATACAAGTCGTATAAGGTAATTACATATCCCGAAGTCAAACAAGCTCTAGCACATGGTGTCACATGGAAACCCTAAACAACCGTCTATGGTACGAGGTTGTACAAGTCTACAATGACACAAGCTGATGGAGGTAATTCTACGTCAGCTCTATATGATTTGTATAAAGCTATACGAGTCGTATAGAGGTTAGGTGCATGATTGGTTTGTCATCAGTTCATTCTACTTTATAACAACAAAGGCTCAACATCTTCAATATTTCATTTGACAACAATTCAAACTATTCATTTGATTCAAATGATCAAATAATTCATATTACATTCATCTTCTGTAATTCCAACATGAGCACGTTAACGATGTCTTGGTGGGATAACAACTATGTTTTTAGCAAATCATCATGCAACAAAAGATTGTTTGTGTAATCGTGATTCTTATTACCACTCGTTTCCTGTGTTTGTCTGATCAAGAGGATCCAACACTCTTGATTGGATTGTCATTAGTTTTGTCAAGATCCAAGGAGATTATGGGACCTGCATTTGGTATACCCTTCAATCCAAGGCCTTTTTTTTTTTTTTTTAATCCTTGAATTGAGGGCTTTTAAACCGTAGAGCTAGTTTTTGAAACTCATGCAAAGTTAATCTTATACGTTCCAATACGTTTAATTCAGATTCGTTTAAGATTAAAAGCGATGGTTATAAAAGCGCAGGGGTAAAAAATGCTATCCAACAAAAACGCCGATATTAAATACGCCACGGGAAATACGCTGAGGTAAAAAACGTTGGTATTAAGTTCGCCGGTTTAAAGACGTTGAGTTCTATGGCGCCGATGTTATAAACGATGGTATTCTCCAAATCATTACTAAGACCCCTTGCAAAAACACTAATCACTATGATAGACTCGAAGAAGACTTATATCATTTTGTCCAAAGTGACCTTTGGATAAAAGCACCACAAGAATGGTGTTATAAAAAGCCGGTTAACTTCGTCTGATATAGTAAAAACCTTGCTAAATAAGCAAAAAACGCCGGAAATCAGGGATCCTCAAATCTGATCAAAATCTTTTCAAAAAAATGAAAAGATTTTATCTTTGTCTCCTTAACATTTTCTTGCGAATTAACAAAGCAAATTATTAGCATTTTTATAAGAATCTACATGAACACTAAGAATGAACCGAACAACAAATCTTCATATTAGACTTTTGAGACAGCAGGACGAATACAGAGAGAGAGAGTTAGTGGAGTCTTTGATTGATTGTAAACTACAAGTTAGATCAATAAAAGACTGTTTGTGTAATTGTGATTCTTATTCCTACCCGTTTCTGTGTTTGTCTGATCAAGAAGATTTCGCACTCTTGATTGGATTGTCAATCTTTTCAAGATCCAAGGAGATTAGGGGACCTACACGGTTACGGCTATCCGGGTTACGAATACGGGTGTGAAGCCTCGTACTGACAACAAAAATATCCCTACAACGAATACGGTGGTGAACCTTCTTACGCCTAGCCTAACTATCCAGACAATGTATACGCTGGCGAACTTGGCTATGTCGAATCCCCTTACCCGCAAGTGTCATATGAAAGAACCAGGTATGAAAATTCTTCCGTTACGTCCTTTTCCATAAATATAAGTTTAACCATGGCGTTGTTTCAGTATTTTATGTCCCACGATGAGTTAGAGTTGTGGGACAAAAAAGGGGACTTGATAACGATTACGTCATTGTTACCGGACGGTCGAAGAAACAAGGTGATAAGGACGTGAGGGTATGGCTTCATTGCCGTCATGGTGGCCAACATAAGAGTACAACACTTAACCACACTTAGGAAAACTGATAGCAAAAGTTGTGGATGCCCTTCTTTGCATATGGGGTTTTATGACGGAATGCGTCAATTGAATGGTAGATGTGAGGAACCCAGAACATAACCATGACCCTGCTCAACATATAGAGGGTTACGTGTATGCCAGGATGTAACATCCATCGAAAAACGGGTTTTCCAAACCCGCTTCGTTTATTAATCGATCAGTTTCAAATTTTTGTTGCTCATTTAATGCTTATTTTAATTTTAAACAATACATAACTAATAAACATTTTAAAATATGGAAATTAAAATTGTTAGAAAATAAAAGTAAAGCAATTAAAAATAAAAAGGGGTTGCCGGGTTTCGAACCCGGGTCAGCCGGAAGACCTTAAAAGGGGCTCACAGAACCTCCAATTTCACTTTCGCTCTATTTTCTGTTCGTCGGAAACGCTTTCTGAACTCGCCGGACCTTCGCCGGAAAACCGTGTCATTCATCAAAACGGTAAATTTCTCAATTCTTTCATCTTCTATCTGTTGTTAGACTTTTGCTAACTCAAACCTTTCAATCAGAATCGGTCCCAGACGACGATACCGGATAATCTGCAATCGCCGGAAAACTTCTGAAAATTTCTAAATCATGCTGTGAATCGGTATGAGCATCTAAACTCTCTGATAACTCTTGTTTAGTCCTTCAATTTCACAATTTGTTAATCAAAACTTTTAATTGGTCCGCTCAGACGGAGTTCATAAAACAGAGCCGACGACTTTGCCGGAGTTCTGAGAAAAGTCACCATTCCGGTACGTTCATTCCCAAAACCTTCCCTGTCCATTTCATTTTAATCAATTATATGTCCGTCAATCGAATTAAAAAAGAACAGTAGAATAAATCGTTTGTCTGTGTTGTTAACGAAGAAGATGAAGTTTAGACTGTGTATATACTTAATATAAGTCGGGTTATATCTTGGGTTAGACACACAGTCCAGCGGTGGACTGTGTGCATTTGAATCATAGAGTCCCGGGTTCGAGTCTGTCCTTGTTCCGATTCGTCACAATATTCAGACTTTTTATAAAAACCAAATACGGAAACTTCCAGTTAGTATATAAGTGAAATAAAAACAAGTATTTTAACCAGGTTAGACACACAGTCCAGCGGTGGACTGTGTGCAACGTTAAACAACAGGTCCCGGATCCGAGACCTGTTATGCGCACCGGTTCGATAGAATTAAAATCTTTTTTAAAATAAATGAATTTTGAATAAATTAAATAGTATATAAATATAATTAAAAACAGAAATATTTCGGGTTAGACACGTAGCTCAGTTGGTAGAGCTGCGTGCACGCGTACGGGAGGTCACGAGTTCGAACCTCACTCAGCGCAAACAAACACACGACCGAACCGGTCAACAGTCAACAGTCAAAGTCAATGGTCAACGGTCAACCCAAAAAGTCAACAATTTTTTTTATATTTTTATTTATTTATTTAATTTAAAAATCAATTAAAAATACTTAAAAATAATGTTTTTAAAGTTAGAAAATAACCTTAAACTCACAAAAATAAACCTAAAAACGTTATTAAAATTGTTAATAAAATCTACTTATTTACCGTACATTTTCGTTATTATTTAGGTTAGTTAATCCTCGTCGATCAACCCTCTAAACTCGTGCGCATTCAACACCATCAACCGAACGCATCCAATGTGAGTGAATCTCTACAAATTCCCCGTTTTAATCACGTTTTTGGGGTGTATCATGTGTCTTATTATTTATTACATTTAAACAATTGTGCATCCATCATATCCATGATCAAATGTGTATTCAATATGTATCAACTGTTTGTGTGGTTAATGTTTGGATTAAATTTATCATTTTCGGTACATACATTATCATAGGCCGCCGCTCCCTATTAACTATGAGCGTGAGCCGTTCCCCATTACCTATGAGCGTGAACGAGGCGTTGCCAACATACGATCGGCTCCGTTTGATTGAGCCTTGATCGCACATACATTCATCATAGGCCGTCTGTTCCCCATTACCTATGAACGGAACCGTTCCCCATTACCTATGAGCGTGAACGTGACGTTGCCAACATTTACATTATCATTCATGTCATACATTCATGCAAGGTGGTTTGTTATTGTATGTTATTTTATGTTATTGTATGATTATTTACGTTTGCTCACATATGATTATTGCACAATTTTTCCATATTAATTATAACAAAAAATCAATAATAAATGTTTTCTAACAAGGTTCACTCGCCAACTTTTGTTGACCCAAAAACCCCCATTTTTACACATGATACAGGTGATCCAGTTGCAACAAGAAACATATAGGATGGCTTAGAAGAATAAATCGGTTTAGACTTTAGATTGTTTATTTAGTTACTTTTCTTTGTAATTGTATGAACTTGTTTGGAATATTGAGGATGTAATTTTGAATTTAATAAATATGAAACATATTAGTAAACATCATGAGCTTTGGTGATAACCCAATTATGCCCCGACTCTTATTCCGCTGCGGGTCGGGGTGTGACAGATTGGTATCAGAGCCATGACTATAGGGATATAGGATATGTTATTAGACCCTTAGAGCCTATACTATAGTTGATTAGAATTTTTAAATTGTTTGTGTGTTACATGCAAAATTCATGATGTTTATATGCTTTATGTTTATTGTTACATTCAATGTTATGCAAGCATGTTCATAAGTACATATTATTATACAATGCCTATCATGAATCATATTCTCATAACATATCATATCCATGAGAGCACACACCACACAATTTCCATGACTTTTGCAACGATTTTTGTATTTTCAAATCAAATCAAAGTGAGTTCTCATGACGGGCATGTAGTAACTGGAAGGGTACAAGTACCGGTAGTCGGAACGTCCTGTCTAGGCTTGGCATTCGTATAAATCCAAAATAAAGGACCAGTTTGCATACCTGGGGACTAACGATGAGAGTACGAAGGACCTATTAGGCCAAAGCATGCTATACCAAACGCCGTGTGAGCTAACCCCACTTTAAGTTGTCGTTGTGTCTACACCTGGACACCCTTCGACCATACATCTCGCAAACATATTTCATGGTTTTTCATTCGGGTGATGCAAGTGTTAAACCGCCAACACCAATGTGAATCCTACCAAGCCAATAGTCATGGGGGCCCACATGACTATACAGGTGATGGTATGGGGGACATTGGAGGCCCAAACATGAGCAAACCCAAGACATCCTATGGATGTAGTTGCATTATTGATGTTTATGTTATTTTTATTTTTTTAAGACACGTGACACCTAAAAAGACTCCTTAAACTCACAATCTTCTTATGTATATTCCTGTAGATGTCGGCTAGGCAACAACGTGGGGGTAGAAGGTCAGGAAGGTCAAACGAACGCTTGGCCACCCAAATCGCAAAACAAATGGCCGCGGTGCTTCCTGACATCGTAGTTCAAGTCCAACAAGCTCTCGCCGCAAATCCCATCAATCCTCCCCAGCAAGAAGACCAGAACGTCGACAACCCTCCCCCCAAAAAGTGCTCATACAAACATTTCAAGTCTTGCGATCCCCCAAAATTTGAAGGGACCGAAGGTGTCACTGCTCTCCTCCACTGGTTTGAGGAAATGGAAAACACCTTCCTCAACTGCGATTGTCCCGAGGATCGCAAGGTACGTTACGCAACCGGGAGGCTATTTGGAGTAGCTCTTACCTGGTGGAATACTGAAAAGGGTAAGAGAGGAATCGAAGATGCAATGGCCTTAACGTGGGAGGAGTTAAGGGAAATCATGACGAGACGCTTCTGTCCAAGAAGCGAGATCAAAAAGTCAGAGGATGAATTTCATTCGTTGAAGCAAAAGGAGGGAGATCATACTTCCTACAACAAGAGGTTTTTAGAGTTGAACCAAATGGTCCCTAACTTGTTCACCCCAGTTTACCGCTTAGTCGAACACTATATTCGAGGCCTCCCCTCGAAAATTCAAGACTCAGTTCTCAGCACTTCACCTGCAACACTCGAAGCTGCTATGGAACTAGCTACCGAGCTTACCGAGAATCGTATTCGCAACGGCAAATTTAAGCACGAGAAAAAGAAAGCCCCCGTTGAGGGCCAAACTTCAAACCCTTCCTCCTCCTCCTCAAAGTTTGCTAATAAGAGGAAACGAAACACCAGAAACTTTGCTGTCACACAAACAAATTTCCCTATCCCTGCTGCACCCATCACTCAAGTTGCCCCCTCACCTGCACCATATAAAAGGCCATACTCCGGCCCATACCCAAAATGCAACTGTTGCCAATACTATCACTTTCCTGATCATCCCTGCCAACATTGCACCGGCTGTGGCCGCACAGGTCACACCATTCAAACTTGTCGCGTACTTCAGCGAACGAACCGCCATCAGCCCTCAACCCAAACCCACCATCAGATAGTGGGTCAAGTCCAACAACCTTTACTACTACCACCTACCCAACATGTAGCCCAATCCTACTACCAACCCAACAATCCCATGGTGCAACCTATGCGGGCTTGTTACAACTGTGGGGACCCGAACCATTTTAGGAACACCTGTCCACGCTTGGTGAACATTATATATGCCCAAGCTCAAGCTAATCCAGTAAACCAGGCTAACCAAGCTCCTCCACATGCAAGAGGAAGAGCTTTCAACATCAACGCAAATCAGGCTAGGGCTGACAACAATGTAGTTAACGGTACGTTTCTCGTCAATGGTAGTTATGCATCCATGTTATTTGATACTGGCGCGGATAGGAGTTTTGTGTCCTTAGAATTTGAACCCATCCTCAACCAAACTCGTGATAAACTCATGGAATCCATAACGGTAGAAGTTGTTGACGGAAAACCGGTCTCATTAAACTCTATTATACGCAATTGTACTCTCACCCTAAACGATCACGATTTTCCAGTTGACCTCATTCCTATGAAGTTGGGAAGTTTCAACAATATAATTGGTATGGACTGGCTCAGCCAACATCATGCTGAAGTTGTATGCCGCGAAAAGTTTATACGCATTCCTCTTACAAACGGCCAGACTCTACGAATCTTTGGAGAAACCCCTTTGAAATGGCTCAAATTAATGTCCTGCCTTCAAGCCCGAAAATATCTCCGCAAGAATTATGTCGTATTTCTAACTCATGTCGTCAAAAAGGGAACCAAGGAGAAGAATCTTGAAGACATTCCAGTAGTAAAAGATTTTCTGCAAGTTTTTCCTGACGACATTTCAGGACTTCCTCCAGTGAGAGAAGTCGAATTCCGCATTGATCTTATACCTGGAGCTACACCAGTTGCAAAATCTCCTTATAGGTTAGCCCCATCCGAAATGCAAGAGCTAGCCAGTCAACTGCAAGAGCTGACTGACAAAGGATTCATACGTCCTAGCTCATCGCCTTGGGGTGCACCTGTCCTTTTTGTGAAGAAGAAAGATGGAACGTTTCGCATGTGTATCGACTACAGAGAACTCAACAAGTTAACGGTTAAGAACCGCTACCCATTACCTCGCGTCGATGATCTTCTTGACCAACTTCAAGGCGCCAGCTGTTTTTCAAAATCGACCTTCGTTCTGGTTATCATCAACTCAGAGTACATGAAGAAGACGTCCCAAAGACCGCCTTCCGAACTCGTTATGGTCATTATGAATTCATGGTCATGCCATTTGGTCTAACCAACGCCCAGCTGTCTTCATGGATCTAATGAACAGAGTCTGCAAACCCTATCTAGATCGCTTTGTTATAGTCTTCATCGACGACATTCTCATTTACTCAAAGTCTAAGTCTGATCATGAACGACACCTTCGACTCATCCTTACACTCTTAGGGAATGAAAAGCTCTACGCCAAATTCTCCAAATGCGAATTCTGGTTAAAAGAGGTACAATTCCTTGGACATGTCGTCAATGACAAGGGAATACATGTCGACCCCTCAAAGATCAAAGCAGTACAAGAATAGCAAGCGCCACGTACACCAACCGAAGTAAGATCATACCTTGGTTTGGCTGGTTATTATCACCGTTTCATTGCAAATTTCTCCCGCATCGCTGTACCACTCACGGCTTTAACACATAAAGGAAAACCCTTCATATGGGGACCCAAACAAGAAGAAGCCTTCCAAACCCTTAAACAAAAACTCTGTGACGCACCTATCCTCACACTTCCTGAAGGTTGTGATGACTTCGTGGTTTATTGCGACGCGTCAGGGCAAGGACTAGGTTGTGTCCTAATGCAAAGAGGAAAGGTGATAGCTTATGCTTCTAGACAACTCAAAACTCATGAGAAGAACTACACCACCCACGACCTAGAAATTGGAGCCGTTGTGTTCGCTCTTAAGATATGGAGACATTACCTCTACGGTACCAAGTGTGAAATATACACTGACCACAAGAGCCTCCAACATATCTTCAACCAAAAAGAGTTAAACATGAGGCAACGGAGATGGGTCGAACTTCTTAATGACTACGACTGTGAAATTCGGTATCATCCTGGCAAGGCAAACGTGGTGGCCGATGCGCTCAGTCGAAAGGGTTATGCGAACTCCGTTCGTCTTCTATGTTCGCAAATCATAACCGACATCAAAGATCAAATTCGAGAAGCCCAACATGTTTCAGTAACGGAAAACGACGTACGAAAGGAGCTGTCTTGTGGAGCTGAACTTAAAATTGAAACTAAATCCGACGGTATTCTGTACTATCTAGATCGCATATGGATTCCTGACCACAATAACCTTCGTGATTTCCTTATGAATGAGGCGCACAAAACACGATATTCTATACACCCAGGAGCCGACAAGATGTATCAAGACCTTCGATACACCTACTGGTGGCATGGAATGAAGAAGGATATCGCTGTTTTCGTTTCCAAGTGCCTTACATGTTCCAAAGTAAAAGCTGAAGATCAAAGACCCTCAGGACTTCTGGTCCAACCTGAAATACCTGTATGGAAGTGGGAAAACATAACCATGGACTTCATTACCGGGTTACCTCGCACTTCTGGTGGGTATGACACTATATGGGTAATCATTGATCGTCTTACAAAATCAGCTCACTTCATTCCGATCCGCGAAGATTTCAAGAACGAGAAGTTAGCTCGTATCTACATCAGCGAGATCGTAAGCCGTCATGGTGTACCGTTAAGCATTATTTCAGATCGTGATGGTCGTTTCACTTCACGAACATGGCAAGCCGTACAAGCCGCTTTGGGTACACGATTAGACCTCAGTACCGCTTATCATCCTCAAACTGATGGACAATCTAAATGCACCATCCAAACTCTTGAAGATATGCTTCGAGCATGTGTCATAGACTTCAAGGGAAATTGGGACGCTCATCTACCATTAGTTGAATTTTCGAACAACAGCTATCATTCAAGTATCGGCATGGCACCTTTCGAAGCTTTATATGGTCGTAAGTGCCGATCTCCAGTATGTTGGCACGGAATTGGAGAAGCTCAAATCACCGGTCCAGAATTGATTCAAGAAACCACAGACAAGATCCATCAAATTCGAAACAATCTTCTAGTGGCACAAAGTCGTCAAAAGAGTTATGCAGACAAACGACGAAAGCCTTTGAAGTTTAACATTGGTGATCATGTACTTTTAAAAGTATCACCGTGGAAGGGAGTAGTTCGTTTTGGCAAGAAGGGCAAGCTAGCACCACGCTACGTAGGACCTTTCAAGATACTCGAAAGAGTAGGACCTGTAGCATACAAGCTTGATCTACCAGAAGAACTCAACAGAATTCACCCCACATTCCACGTATCAAACTTAAAGAAGTGTCTCGCCGATGAAAACCTCCATATTCCCCTAGAAGATATTCAGATCGATGAAGCTATAAACTTCATTGAAAGACCAGTAGAGATCATGGACTTTGGAGAAAAACGTTTAAGACGAGTCGTATTCCAATTGTTAGGGTACGCTGGGAGTCGAAACGGGGACCTGGGTTTACTTGGGAACGTGAAGACTCAATGCGCGAAAAATACCCGCATCTTTTTCCTGTTACCACTACTACTTAAATTTCGGGGCGAAATTTCTAAAAGTAGGGGATACTGTAACATCCGTCGAAAAACTGGTTTTCCAAACCCGCTTCATTTATTAATCGAATAATCAGTTTCAAATTTTTGTTGCTCATTTAATGCTTATTTTAATTTTAAACAATACATAACTAATAAACATTTTAGAATATGGAAATTAAAATTGTTAGAAAATAAAAGTAAAGCAATTAAAAATAAAAAGGGGCTGCCGGGTTTCGAACCCGGGTCAGCCGGAAGACCTTAACATCAAACACTTAACCACTCCGCCACTTGATGTCTTTGTGTAATCTAGGAAACAAATAAAACATAAGTTCACCCGTGAATCGATCTGTTTGCGCCAAAACTGAAACCGGTAATCGGCTTTCAACTTTCCAGACGTTTGAGTGTTGATATTACTGGTTATAATCGATGAAATCATTACGACCGACGTTCTTAATCAATTCAGCCTTTATTGAACTTGAATTCATATGATTTTCGGGTTTAATAACCGAAATCATTTACTTCCTGATTTACACCGGCAATATCATCATCTCGCGACTCAAAAACACTCACAGAACCTCCAATTTCACTTTCGCTCTATTTTCTGTTCGTCGGAAACGCTTTGAACTCGCCGGACCTTCGCCGGAAAACCGTGTCATTCATCAAAACGGTAAATTTCTCAATTCTTTCATCTTCTATCTGTTGTTAGACTTTTGCTAACTCAAACCTTTCAATCAGAATCGGTCCCAGACGACGATACCGGATAATCTGCAATCGCCGGAAAACTTCTGAAAATTTCTAAATCACGCTGTGAATCGGTATGAGCATCTAAACTCTCTGATAACTCTTGTTTAGTCCTTCAATTTAACAATTTGTTAATCAAAACTGTTAATTGGTCCGCTCAGACGGAGTTCATAAAACAGAGCCGACGACTTTGCCGGAGTTCTGAGAAAAGTCACCATTCCGGTACGTTCATTCCCAAAACCTTCCCTGTCCATTTCATTTTAATCAATTATATGTCCGTCAATCGAATTAAAAAAGAACAGTAGAATAAATCGTTTGTCTGTGTTGTTAACGAAGAAGATGAAGTTTAGACTGTGTATATACTTAATATAAGTCGGGTTATATCTCGGGTTAGACACACAGTCCAGCGGTGGACTGTGTGCATTTGAATCATAGAGTCCCGGGTTCGAGTCTGTCCTTGTTCCGATTCGTCACAATATTCAGACTTTTTATAAAAACCAAATACGGAAACTTCCAGTTAGTATATAAGTGAAATAAAAACAAGTATTTTAACCAGGTTAGACACACAGTCCAGCGGTGGACTGTGTGCAACGTTAAACAACAGGTCCCGGGTCCGAGACCTGTTATGCGCACCGGTTCGATAGAATTAAAATCTTTTTTAAAATAAATGAATTTTGAATAAATTAAATAGTATATAAATATAATTAAAAACAGAAATATTTCGGGTTAGACACGTAGCTCAGTTGGTAGAGCTGCGTGCACGCGTACGGGAGGTCACGAGTTCGAACCTCACTCAGCGCAAACAAACACACGACCGAACCGGTCAACAGTCAACAGTCAAAGTCAATGGTCAACGGTCAACCCAAAAAGTCAACAATTTTTTTTATATATTTATTTATTTAATTTAAAAATCAATTAAAAATACTTAAAAATAATGTTTTAAAGTTAGAAAATAACCTTAAACTCACAAAAATAAACCTAAAAACCTTATTAAAATTGTTAATAAAATCCACTTATTTACCGTACCTTTTCGTTATTATTTAGGTTAGTTAATCCTCGTTGATCAACCCTCTAAACTCGTGCGCATTCAACACCATCAACCGAACGCACCAAATGTGAGTGAATCTCTACAAATTCCCCGTTTTAATCACGTTTTGGGGTGTATCATGTGTCTTATTATTTATTACATATAAACAATTGTGCATCCATCATATCCATGATCAAATGTGTATTCAATATGTATCAACTGTTTGTGTGGTTAATGTTTAGATTAAATTTATCATTCTCAGTACATACATTATCATAGGCCGCCGCTCCCATTACCTATGAGCGTGAGCCGTTCCCCATTACCTTTGAGCGTGAACGAGGCGTTGCCAACATACGATCGGTTCCGTTTGATTGAGCCTTGATCGCACATACATTCATCGTAGGCCGTCTGTTCCTCATTACCTATGAGCGGAACCGTTCCCCATTACCTATGAGCGTGAACGTGATGTTGCCAACATTTACATTATCATTCATGTCATACATTCATGCAAGGTGGTTTGTTATTGTATGTTATTTTATGTTATTGTATGTTATTTTATGTTATTGTATGTTATTTTATGTTATTGTATGATTATTTACGTTTGCTCACATATGATTATTGCACAATTTTTCCATATTAATTATAACAAAAAAATCAATAATAAATGTTTTCTAACAAGGTTCACTCGCCAACTTTTGTTGACCCAAAAACCCCCATTTTTACACATGATACAGGTGATCCAGTTGCAGCAAGAAACATATAGGATGGCTTAGAAGAATAAATCTGTTTAGACTTTGGATTGTTTATTTAGTTACTTTTCTTTGTAATTGTATGAACTTGTTTGGAATATTGAGGATATAATTTTGAATTTAATAAATATCAAACAGATTAGTAAACATCATGAGCTTTGGTGATAACCCAATTATGCCCCGACTCTTATTCCGCTGCGGGTCGGGGTGTGACACAGGAGACTTTCTCAGAGTGATTACAGATTGGTGGAGCAGCGGTCCGCGCAAGATATAGAGGCACATAAAATCTGGAAAACCCTAATCACACATAACCCCAATAAAAATCTGGAAAACGCTCGCAAGAATATTAATGCTAGAAAGATCGATCCACAAACGTATCCAGCGTAGAAATTGGAACACCTGGTTGTTGAGAGACACTTCACTTATTACACTTAATGGGATCCCTCCATAAACGTTGTTGAGGATATTTTCTTTGTTCATCTGTTCTCCTTCAACATGTGGCACGCTGTAACAACCCAAGTAAACAGTGCTAAGATATTGTCCGCTTTACCTCTAATGGGTTGCCCATCCAGAAACTCACTATCTATCTTTGATCCGGGAAGGCGACGTTGGTGTGTATGTTAATAAAAAACTACACTCTTATCTTTTGTAGCTATCCAAGAAACTCAACTACAGGATATGTCATAATATTGCAATGATTTGCAGTCCGCTACAGTAACAATCTGCCAACATTTGCCTATAACATTGTACCATATTAGACACAATCTTTTAAGTGTTGATAATCACTCCATGGCTTTAAAACTTATCTTTCTCTTTCATTTTTTTTAATGACCACTTATATTTTTACTTTGTAATGATTTTTATTTTACTTTTTCGTTTATATAATATTTATTTTTTAGAGTTTTTATGTCCGAACTTCAAGTTTTATGTATTTTGTTGTCGATATCATATTCATGCAATGCTATATAAAACATGTGTCGTTGCCATTTTTACGCGTACGAATATTTATCATTCAAGTTATAGGTAGCGTACATCGTAAAGAACCGATTCAATACCGGCCAAATTTCAGCCGCAGAGTGCGGAGGAATCCCAATAGTTGTTAAAGTGTCAAAAACTAAGCATCATAACTAGATGTTACTATATAATTACGTAACATACGTATGATACTCACGTACAAAAGAGAAAATTGTAGCAACACTATATTAAAATTAAAAATAACAAAATCTGATGGGAATTTAAGAGTTACAATGTTGTTTAACTAACTTATATGAATGGGGATGGTGATTCTAATGTTAATACTCTATAAGAATCGATGCTTCGTATGCTTTTACCTTGTTATTTCATCTCTTTTAATATATTTTTCCGTCGGTTGTTTAAAAAAGAAGATAATAACACCGTGGACTCCGTGAATAAAGAATTAGCTCACAAATTCCCTGCACTCGACGTGATTAAATGTTGCATTTTAGCGAAAATACACTGCAACGATCTTTTAACGGTCTGATTCAAATAATAATATTAGAGTTTTTAGGCTTAACTGATTAAAAAGTAGATATAAATCTGACAAACCTTTGACTGCGACCTTCGTACGTCAATTTATAATAGAGTAATTATAATTACTTAAGATTACTCTACTAGTGTTATTTAACCAATTTCTTTTTATTTTTAGATTCTAGGATTAAAATATATGCTTAATAAGCTAAACAAAGAATTTTCAAATATATATATATATATATATATATATATATATATATATATATATATCCTTCACTTCTTACGTTAAATCAATTTGTATGTTAAGATTTATTTGTACCGGAAACTAACTCTTAATAAATGTCTTATATAGTCTAGCTAGAGCGGGGCAACGGCGCTCTCTAATTTGGAGAGTGCGGTAGCCTAATATAAGAAATTCACCATTCCAAAAATAAATATATATTTACATATAAATGAAGATATTTACGTCAAATTTTTTTCTTGTAATTAGTTTATATCCCTTGAAACAACTCGTATTATCAAAATTCAAAATGAAGTTAATATTAGCATATATTTAGAGTGGGGCAATGAGGCTCTTCAATTTGGAGAGTGCGGTGGCCTAATACAAGAAAGTCACCGTTAAAAAAAATTAGCATATATTTGATTTTTTTACCTTTCTATAGTCATATTAGAAAAATAGCACGTGTTGTAAAAGAAATTATATAGTTAAAAGACAACCCTATTAGCTAATTATATTATTAATAGTTCTTTAATATATAATGTAATAATATATGATAATAAAATAGTAATGCAAAACTAATATACTCTCTATGTTGTTTTTGTTAAAAAAGAACTTATATATTAAATAACAAATAAATTAATGTGAGATAATACATGTATTATTATATATAGTATAGTGTGGACGCGCAAATAATAAAGGTTTATAACTCAATACACTAAATATATAATAACTGGTTGTGTCACATGTTAAAATTTGTGTGCCTTGAGTTATTTTTCATGCTTACCCTATATCACCATTCATGTTCTATTTCTTAAAATACTTATCTGTAATTTCAATTATAACTTATCTCAAAATATCATTTATACAAATCATAATATGTAATTTCAATTATATCTTATCTTAAAATATCATTATATAAATCATAATACTGACTATTTAATACTTCCTCCGTCCCATTAAACTTGTCATATTTTGAATTTTCAAAGTCTTTATTTTTTAACTTTGACCTTAATTAATTTTGTTTGCGTTAGATAATACTTGATGAAAGTTATATGATTTGAGTGTGTTTTACAAGTGTTTTTATTGGGTTAATTTTCATCAAGTTTTGTATAACACAAAAATATATAATTAAAGTCAAAGTTTATAAATAAAGACTTTGAAATTTCAAAATATGACACTTTTAGTGGGACGGAGGAAGTAATTAATATTATCATTGTTTAACTCATGCAATACTCGTGTCGAGTATTTCTAACATGGTATAAAATAAATGAATTACCTGTCTGGCTAAACCCTTACAAGGAGTTGGTATATTATCATATATGCTATTAGAAAACGGGGTTATTGTGACCGCATTAACGGTAGCAAAGTTGCTACAAGTACCCTGTTGCGACTTTTTTGCGACCACAAGTACGGTAAGAAAAACATCTGTCGCAGTTGCTCTACTGCGACCGACTTGCGACCTCTGTTATGTTTGCAACCACTTTGGTGACTAACTGTGTTTGCAACTGTTTGTGACCGGCTTCTTTGCAACCATTTTGCCCCAGGCCATTTTTGCTGGTAGATCATTGTTCGCAAATAATTATATAATATTAAAAGATAAACGATATAAAAATTATTTTCAAATCTATTTAAATTTCCAGGAATACTCAAACACAAATTAATAAATATTTATTCAAAATCCCATACAGTAATATATATTCAAACTACTGTAAAAAATTAATGAGATTTCTGTTAAAAACAATAATAAAAAAAATAAAAACAAAAAAAGGCAAAAACAAAGAGATTTCTACAAAGTTTTAATAGATTATGAGGTAGTCACTTTTTCATTGCATCTTGGTTTCAGGACTGTCCTTGAGAAGAATGCACCTTCCCTGCTCAAAAGAAGAGGAAAAGAAAAATCTTCTGTGCTGGTTGTGAACTAACAAAGACAGATATGGTATTAGTTGAAAAACTCAAAGATCGATATATATAAAACAAGTAACTAAATCCAAATAATTTGACTTAATTGACTCCACATGGATAATTATAACAAAGAGAAGTGCTGCCTAAAGACGACGTGTTCTCATACATATAAGTTTTCTGGTGATACAAATGTACCACCGGCCCACCCCTATCACAGAAGCAGTGGCGAAGCTTGACCCGAATGACGGGGGGTCGAAAACGTATACACTCAAAAATTTCTATAGAACCGTGGGTCGAAAACGTATATACCAAAAAATTTCTATACAAAAACTACATGTATAACACTACTGAGCGAAAAGTTCGGGGGTTCGGGGTTCGGCGCCTCCCGGCCCCTTGAAAGTTGCGCCCCTGCACAGAAGTGCACGTCTCAAAAATAACATTAGGAAATGAGACTTAAAAATAACATTAGGAAATGAGACTTTTTTATCTTAAAGAAAAACAGAAGATATGTAATTTACCAATAATTTATCAAGGATCGTTTAATTGTCAACTCATTTTCTTCCGTTGTTCATAAATCAGATGACACAAGTTCCTCTTGAGAAAAGAACAAGCAATTCTAGGAGTTCAATGAAATCTTTAAATAATTCCTAAAGAAAGAAAATGGCAATATTTTTAAAATTCGTAATCGTAGCATTAAATAAAAGAGTTATTGAGAATATAGATGAATTTAATTGTGATGGAATTGGATTTGTATGTATAAGGCGACTTTTAAGTGATAAAAGAAAGTGACGGGCTAGGTGATGTATAGAATGTTAATACGACTTCTACTGCATCATCTATATTTTCATTGGTGGTCACATAACATTTCTTTACTCGCACGTGTATTAATTTTTACCTAATTTTTTTCAACTATTTTATGTATTAGCAAGTCTTAGAGTACCTTTAAAGAAAATTTATTTGACTCTTCGTCCTCTCTCACGACTAACCATCTTCAGTTGTCCAATTTTGACTAGCGGTTATATCTACTTTATTTTTCGTTCAACAAAGTATTTAATCTTATAGATCACGTTCTATGAAATTTTGTTGACAACTATTTGGAAAGGCTCGTATTATTGGAAGACTCAAGTTCCTTATTTTTTGACACCCTATATACGACTCGTATAGACTTATACAAGTCGTATAAGGTAATTACATATCCCGAAGTCAAACAAGCTCTAGCACATGGTGTCACATGGAAACCTAAACAACCGTCTATGGTACGAGGTTGTACAAGTCTACAATGACACAAGCTGATGGAGGTAATTCTACGTCAGCTCTATATGATTTGTATAAAGCTATAGAGTCGTATAGAGGTTAGGTGCATGATTGGTTGTCATCAGTTCATTCTACTTTAAACAACAAAGGCTCAACATCTTCAATATTTCATTTGACAACAATTCAAACTATTCATTTGATTCAAATGATCAAATAACATATAATTATTAACCAAAGAAGAAGTGCTGCATAAAACAGTGTTTCTCATCAACATAAAGTTTTCTGTGATACAATTACCACCGGCACACACCGATCCAAATCAGATGGAGCAAGTTGTAACCAAGAATAGGGGGATCGAAACGTATACCTCAAAATTTTTATTTATAATCCGATGGGTAACGAGAAGTAATACCAAAAAATATTTATACAAATACATGTATAACATACTTAAGAAAAGCGGGATCGGTTAGCCAGGTAATAAAGTATCCAAACCCGCAACAAATGCACGAAAATAACATAGGAAAAAGACTTAAAAATATCCTTTAAAATGAGACTTTTTATTTAAAGAAAAACAAAATATTAAATTTAACCAATAATATTATCAAGATCGAATGAACAATCATTTTTCCAGTTGACATAAATCAATGCACCCAATATTGAGAAAAAAAAGCCAATTTCTAAAGTTCAAAATCTTTAAATAATTCCTAAAGAAAGAAAATGGCAATATTTTTAAAATTCGTAATCGTAGCATTAAATAAAAGAGTTATTGAGAATATAGATGAATTTAATTGTGATGGAATTGGATTTGTATGTATAAGGCGACTTTTAAGTGATAAAAGAAAGTGACGGGCTAGGTGATGGTATAGAATGTTAATACGACTTCTACTGCATCATCTATATTTTCATTGGTGGTCACATAACATTTCTTTACTCGCACGTGTATTAATTTTTACCTAATTGTTTTTCAACTATTTTATGTATTAGCAAGTCTTAGAGTACCTTTTAAAGAAAATTTATTTGACTCTTCGTCCTCTCTCACGACTAACCATCTTCAGTTGTCCAATTTTGACTAGCGGTTATATCTACTTTATTTTTCGTTCTACAAAGTATTTAATCTTATAGATCACGTTCTATGAAATTTTGTTGACAACTATTTGGAAAGGCTCGTATTATTGGAAGACTCAAGTTCCTTATTTTTTGACACCCTATATACGACTCGTATAGACTTATACAAGTCGTATAAGGTAATTACATATCCCGAAGTCAAACAAGCTCTAGCACATGGTGTCACATGGAAACCCTAAACAACCGTCTATGGTACGAGGTTGTACAAGTCTACAATGACACAAGCTGATGGAGGTAATTCTACGTCAGCTCTATATGATTTGTATAAAGCTATAGAGTCGTATAGAGGTTAGGTGCATGATTGGTTTGTCATCAGTTCATTCTACTTTATAACAACAAAGGCTCAACATCTTCAATATTTCATTTGACAACAATTCAAACTATTCATTTGATTCAAATGATCAAATAATTCATATTACATTCATCTTCTGTAATTCCAACATGAGCACGTTAACGATGTCTTGGTGGGATAACAACTATGTTTTTAGCAAATCATCATGCAACAAAAGATTGTTTGTGTAATCGTGATTCTTATTACTATTTGTTTCCTGTGTTTGTCTGATCAAGAGGATCCAACACTCTTGATTGGATTGTCATTGGTTTTGTCAAGATCCAAGGAGATTATGGGAACTGCATTTCGTATACCCTTCAATCCAAGGCCTTTTTTTATTTTTTTAATCCTTGAATTGAGGGCTTTTAAACCGTAGAGCTAGTTTTTGAAACTCATGCATAGTTAATCTTATACGTTCCAATACGTTTAATTCAGATTCGTTTAAGATTAAAAGCGATGGTTATAAAAGCGCAGGGGTAAAAAATGCTATCCAACAAAAACGCCGATATTAAATACGCCACGGGAAATACGCTGAGGTAAAAAACGTTGGTATTAAGTTCGCCGGTTTAAAAACGTTGAGTTCTATGGCGCCGATGTTATAAACGATGGTATTCTCCAAATCATTACTAAGACCCCTTGCAAAAACACTAATCACTATGATAGACTCGAAGAAGACTTATATCATTTTGTCCAAAGTGACCTTTGGATAAAAGCACCACATGAATGGTGTTATAAAAAGCCGGTTAACTTTGTCTGATATAGTAAAAACCTTGCTAAATAAGCAAAAAACGCCGGAAATCAGGGATCCTCAAATCTGATCAAATCTTTTCAAAAAAATGAAAAGATTTTATCTTTATCTCCTTAACATTTTCTTGCGAATTAACAAAGCAAATTATTAGCATTTTTATAAGAATCTACATGAACACTAAGAATGAACCGAACAACAAATCTTCATATTAGACTTTTGAGACAGCAGGACGAATACAGAGAGAGAGAGAGAGAGAGAGAGAGAGTTAGTGGAGTCTTTGATTGATTGTAAACTACAAGTTAGATCAATAAAAGACTGTTTGTGTAATTGTGATTCTTATTCCTACCCGTTTCTGTGTTTGGCTGATCAAGAAGATTTCGCACTCTTGATTGGATTGTCAATCTTTTCAAGATCCAAGGAGATTAGGGGACCTACACGGTTACGGCTATCCGGGTTACGAATACGGGTGTGAAGCCTCGTACTGACAACAAAAATATCCCTACAACGAATACGGTGGTGAACCTTCTTACGCCTAGCCTAACTATCCAGACAATGTATACGCTGGCGAACTTGGCTATGTCGAATCCCCTTACCCGCAAGTGTCATATGAAAGAACCAGGTATGAAAATTCTTCCGTTACGTCCTTTTCCATAAATATAAGTTTAACCATGGCGTTGTTCCAGTATTTTATGTCCCACGATGAGTTAGAGTTGTGGGCCAAAAAAGGGGACTTGATAACGATTACGTCATTGTTACCAGACGGTCGAAGAAACAAGGTGATAAGGACGTGAGGGTATGGCTTCATTGCCGTCGTGGTGGCCAACATAAGAGTACAACAGTTAACCACACTTAGGAAAACTGATAGCAAAAGTTGTGGATGCCCTTCTTTGCATATGGGGTTTTATGATGGAATGCGTCAATTGAAGGGTAGATGTGAGGAACCCAGAACATAACCACGACCCTGCTCAACATATAGAGGGTTACGTGTATGCCAGGAGACTTTCTCAGAGTGATTACAGATTGGTGGAGCATCGGTCCGCGCAAGATATAGAGGCACATAAAATCTGGAAAACCCTAATCACACATAACCCCAATAAAAATCTGGAAAACGCTCGCAAGAATATTAATGCTAGAAAGATCGATCCACAAACGTATCCAGCGTAGAAACTGGAACACCTGGTTGTTGAGAGACACTTCACTTATTACACTTAATGGGATCCCTCCATAAACGTTGTTGAGGATATTTTCTTTGTTCATCTGTTCTCCTTCAACATGTGGCACGCTGTAACAACCCAAGTAAACCGTGCTAAGATATTGTCCGCTTTACCCCTAATGGGTTGCCCATCCAGAAACTCACTATCTATCTTTGATCCGGGAAGGCGACGTTGGTGTGTATGTTAATCAAAAACTACACTCTTATCTTTTGTAGCTATCCAAGAAACTCAACTACAGGATATGTGTGATAATATTGCAATGATTTGCAGTCCGCTACAGTAACAATCTGCCAACATTTGCCTATAACATTGTACCATATTAGACACAATCTTTTAAGTGTTGATAATCACTCCATGGCTTTAAAACTTATCTTTCTCTTTCATTTTTTAATGACCACTTATATTTTTACTTTGTAATGATTTTTATTTTACTTTTTCGTTTATATAATATTTATTTTTTAGAGTTTTTATGTCCGAACTTCAAGTTTTATGTATTTTGTTGTCGATATCATATTCATGCAATGCTATATAAAACATGTGTCGTTGCCATTTTTACGCGTACGAATATTTATCATTCAAGTTATAGGTAGCGTACATCGTAAAGAACCGATTCAATACCGGCCAAATTTCAGCCGCAGAGTGCGGAGGAATCCCAATAGTTGTTAAAGTGTCAAAAACTAAGCATCATAACTAGATGTTACTATATAATTACGTAACATACGTATGATACTCACGTACAAAAGAGAAAATTATAGCAACACTATATTCAAATTAAAAATAACAAAATCTGATGGGAATTTAAGAGTTACAATGTTGTTTAACTAACTTATATGAATGGGGATGGTGATTCTAATGTTAATACTCTAAAAGAATCGATGCTTCGTATGCTTTTACCTTGTTATTTCATCTCTTTTAATATATTTTTCCGTCGGTTGTTTAAAAAAGAAGATAATAACACCGTGGACTCCGTGAATAAAGAATTAGCTCACAAATTCCCTGCACTCGACGTGATTAAATGTTGCATTTTCGCGAAAATACACTGCAACGATCTTTTAACGGTCTGATTCAAATAATAATATTAGAGTTTTTAGGCTTAACTGACTAAAAAGTAGATATAAATCTGACGAACCTTTGACTGCAACCTTCGTACGTCAATTTATAATAGACATGGTGGTTGAATGAATACCAAACATGGCTTGAATCTATAGGTCTCTTTTTTTTTAGAATCAAACTTTAGTAAAGATGTGATCTTTTATCTTTTTATATATCACACACTTTACTTTTTTATTTAAAATAATTTATTTAATTCTATATAAGCTTTTGTATGTTTGTCAATTTTAATGTTAAATTATTCATTTATGTTGTTGTGGTGGAAGCTAACCATTCACCATTGGCAGCTAGTTAACTTGTGAATGAATCCTCCACCATTCGTATATGATAGGAGATAGAGATGGTAATATGTGTGGTGACTCGGTTTTCACATCATGTGGCCAATTAGTGCTACAATTTTAGGAATTGGCCGCCTCTAAAAATACACCGTAAAACGACACCATCTAAACAAACATTGTATTCTCTTGTTATAGTTTTTTTAGAATGAAAAAAATAACACGGTATTGATTACCAGTGTATATGTTTCATGTCGCATCACGCATGCACCTCTCTAGGATATATATAAGGGAAAACTATAATGTAAACTCACTTAAGTTGAAGAAACTTTGGGAACTCTTACTAACTCTTGTGTTACAGTACTATCTAAAACAACAGATTTTTTTTATGAAAGTATTAGGGCATTTAGTATACATGTTTTTTAGTATTTTGAGAAAAAAATAATAAGCGCCAACTTGATATTTAAAAGATATAAAAAAAGTTTTATATGTTACATATGTAACAAACATTATTGTTCATAAAGATGATGTTACACACCTGTTAATATGAATTTTATTTATTCTTTTAAGAAAAACCCTTTGGCGCTCTTTTATTTATGTATTTTTTTGGCTAAAAAATCATGGAAATTTGTATATTACATTCCATAAAATTATCATAAAAAATGTTGTTTTAGATAACACAAAGTTTTCATGATTTTCTCAAGATTTTCTCAACTAAAGTAGGTTTATAAAATAACCCTTCCCTATATATATATACATATACATAGGGTTGAGTTATAATGCATATATATTGTTTAAGTACTTAGATCAGTTGTAATGTTACTTTGGGCTACCAATCGAAATCGTACATGCATTAAGATAATTAGATAGATTGGGTAATCTAGTGTATGGTTGTTGACTATCTGCGTGTTATTTGGTGTTAATTGTTGATTATTTAGGTGTTATTTGGCATTAATTATCGATTATTTAGACGTTAATTTGTTAGAGATTTTATTGATTAGTTAGGATTAAGGGGCACATTTTTCAAGCTCGTACATGGCACCTAAAAATTAAAAGACGATGATGTGATGGAACGATTTCAAGCTATGAAAAAAAGAAGAAGACAAATCTATGAGGTATTTGTTTTACTTTATTTATTTATTATTGTTTTTTTAATATTGTATGATTGCACGGTGATTTTTTTTTGGATACCCCTGAGTTAATGTTCTGGTTCCGCCACTGTTCGCCGCTGTACCAATGGATTTCTGATTGACAATAAACCGATAAAAGACTATCGATAATCTATCAATGATGCAGTTATCAGAGATTAGTCCATGAAAATGCTGATGATAATCCATGGATGATGTGGTTGGGGATTAGATGGTAAATACTTCGCCAGGGAATCAGATGGGCTCATGAATTGCATATCTAAGTCATTGGTTAGTATCGTTAAATAGCATGACCGGATTCCTTAGTTTTACAATTACCTTGTTCCTAATCATTGAAACCTCAAACTCGAGTGTGAATATTTCTATTAGATAAATTTTCTTGGCTATACATTATGTATTTGAAACCTCAAACTCGAGTGTGAATTTCTATTACTTATCTTTTTAAAATTAATCTAAGTTTAAATCATCAATTTCAACAAAACACAATCCAAAATTCCTTGAATTCGACAACCTACTTACCTTAACTAGTTAAGGTACTTAGAAACACATGTTAATCTCTGTATTTATCGGTACTTAAATAGAATCCGATGTCGGTGATCGATTAGTAAAACACATCTCTGTTTCATGCCATGGTACTCAGTACTTGTTGATGATCCATTAGTGATCTCTCAGTAAATGCCATTGGTAGTCTATCGGTTAATTGTTTACCTACGCTATTTTAGTTGTTGAGCCTTTACTGATGGATGCCGATTTCCACCTTCCACAAGAAATCAACGACATATATATTTGTTTTAGGTATTATTCGCACTCACACGCACGCACCTGACCCAAAAAGAGTCAGTATAGGGTTAAAGTAATTAAAACAATACTACTGCTCGGGCATTAAGAACTTGACGGAATTTCTATTTAATTACTAAAACAAATATAACATAAGAAGTGACATGAGTAACAAAAGGAGTAATCAACCAAAGCCAATATACGCAGTGAAATAACACGAAAATAATAAACAATATTATTTGTAACCAACCCAAAAGCCAAAGCAACAACTTTAAAAAATAAAAAAACAAACAAACCTGTTTTCTTGATTCGTAACTGTGATCGAATAAAGAAACCAAAAAAATCATTATGCTGATTTTTTGGTCAACACAAATCCAATTAATATGTTCCAAAGGTTGGTGGCGGCTAATCAATATTTGTGATTTTTTTTTAAAGGCTACTTTACCCAAAAAAAATAAAAATTACAAACCAACATGCCACTAAACGGCACAACCAAAATTTACAATGTTACATTTAGAAGCTAAAGCTAAGCGCTTCGAATCCAATTGCTCTATCTTGGATCCGTGCTTAACCCATAGATATCTCACGTTTTTATGTCTGATAGAATACTCTCCATGTCCAGATTTTTAGATTGAAAAATGAATTCATTTCTCATCCTCCATATCAACCAGCAAGCCAGAAGTGTTATTGATCGAGAAGATTCTTTTTAATTAACTATTGAGACATATGCGTCAACATTCAACCCGAATAGATCATGTAACGAGAAAGCATATATCGGAGGGATTTGCACCACAATGAGACGTCATGCCAAACCAATGTTGCGACTTTAGCATGAGATCAATAGGTGGTCAAGTGTTTCCTCAGATTCTCCGCAAAACGGACACGAAGAAGAATTGACATAAATACCCCTCTTATGAAGTTCCACCTTTGTTGGAAGACGATTTTTTGCCATCCGCAAACCAAAAACATTAACCTTTTTTGGTTTCCACTTGATCCAAGGAAGCCATGGTCTCACCGTCGGAAAAACTGGTTCCGATAGAATTTGTCTAAGACTTTTAACCGAAAACGTACCGTCCTTGCTTTCTGCCCATTGCCGTTTGTTTTCCCCATTTTTTCGCTGGATAATGTTGATAATGTTTATGCAATCCTCAAGCTCCCTGATCTCTATCTCATTCTCAGGATCCCTACTCCAATACCAATTGAAAGAAGGTCCCATTTGCAGGATCAGTATTTGTGATTAGATGGTGAATTAAATCAAAACCAAACAATACTTTTGGTTCATCATATCCTTATTGCGACAGTATCGAGATCAGACGGCACGGTTGAACGGCAATGGTTTGACACACAAAAAAAAACAACACAAACTCAAATATATATATATATATATATATATAATCAAGTGCACCATGATTTAAGTGGTTCAGGTGCAGTGTGTAACCTACGTTCACGGGTATGAATGAGTTCTCTTTTACTGATATGAATGAAGTACAAATTTTTACAGGTTACATATGATGCAATATATATATATATATAGGGGATATTTAAATGAGAACGCTAAATATTGCGAGAACCGGTGAGAACAAATTTAAAACCACTAGAACTTGGTAAAAAACAATCAAATTTAAAATTTCTTTTTACACTTATGATTATTATTCGAATACAATGCTAGAAATTTAATTTACATGTTTATATTACGTGAATTCGTAAATAAAAAAATTACACATGCGTAAGTTTGCCATTTACACATGTGTAAAAAATCTAATAATAGTGATTTTGAGATGATAAATGAATTATTTGATGTTGTGAATTTTTTTTTGATCTTATATCTTAGCTACAATAAGGTTTTATAAAAAAATGGGTTTGATTGGTTTTTTCATTCGTTCTCATGGTTCTCGTAATATTTAGCGTTCTCAAGATAACATTCCCCTATATAGGGGAGGGTTTATATATATATATATATAATATATAGAGGGTTAGGATCATGTGAGAAGCACTAGTCTAATTAAGAAACTTGAGAAACATTTTGGACCCAATTTTCCAAAAGCTTTTCGTAATATACACATATGTATAGTTTGAAATTGACTATATACATATGTGTATAATTCAATATACATATATGTATATGGTCAATTTTAAACTATACATATGTGTATATTACGAAAAGCTTAGAGAAATATGTGGTCCAGAATGCTTCTCAAGTTTTCAAATAGGGTGGACTTCTCTTAGGATCCCTACCCTATATATATATATTATATATATATATGAGAAACCAACTAGGGTTACAATCTTGGGAAGAACAAGATATTAAAACCGGCCTAAAAACACAGAAGGGTGGCTGACCACTGTTATGGTCTTCTTGCGCCAATCCAACCAACCTATATTAGGTCGGGCTTCACATCAAAATCAACAATCTCCCACTTGAATCCATGGAACAATCTTCACCTGTAAACAAGAATATCTTAAACATTACTCTATATCCCACCCGTTCGTAACCGCCTCCTCAACACTATTCCTAGAGGCCGACTGAAGCTTTCAGTTTTTAATTGTCAAATATTAAATATAGATGACGATGATACTATATGCAGTTCAGTTAATCAATTTTGGAAACCTCTGGTCCTATAAAAATTTGAAAGAAAAAATGTAGGTGAGCAGATTTTGTTATAATAAAATAATGGGAAAATCAAGCTTAAAAAATCAAACGATACAAAAACTCAACAAAATCCAAAAAAAACCCAGAAAACATAATCTCATCAAGTAACAATAATAGATCCAAACAAATAAAGAAAATCCTAAAATTAAGACTCATCATCATAGCAAAGCTAAGATAGGGTCTGAGAAAGGTAAAATGTAGACAACCTTACCTCTATCTGTAGGAATAGAGAGGCTACTTCCAGTGAGACCTCCGGCTCAATAGTTGAAAAATCCATTGAAAGTGTAAAAACCCATCATTTCATATTTGTCTTAGAAATGTGAAGGTTGAGTTCCTTAGTAGTAAACTCAATAAAAATGTCAGCAAATCTCCATTTCTTCCTTCGTACATAGTTGAAAAATCCATTAAAAGTGTAAAGATCATCTAGTTTACGCCTAGATTTTTTTCTTGTAACACAATCGGAGTATCTTCTTCACTAATGGTATTAAAATTAAACCCTTCAAACAGGGTTGTGTAGCAACATTCGTCTCTTCAGAATTAAGCATATATTTTATGGAAAAAATTATAATTATTATTACAATGTCATTAATGAATTTAATATTAGTAAAGTCAGATTGCTTAATGAAATATAAAAAAAAAAGAAATAGTTTATAGTACCTAATGATTATTTATTATTTTAATAAGGTCCAAAATAAATGATTTATTATCAATTATTTTCTTAATTTATAAACCTCATCTAACTGTTTCAAGTTTTAAGATGTTGTACGCCACGTTCATAGATACAGCAATCCGAATCGTTGACTTCCCTTCTTTTCAACAGCTAGCCACTCTGATGTAATCTTCTAGGGTGATCTCTCTAAAGCCCCATCTAAATCTTTTTGTATCAACAAATCCGTAATTTGCATCTTCTACCATCCAAAGTTTGTCCAACGAACTTCTGGATCTTCGTTTTACCCTCATCAGCCATAATACTGGAAATCAAAGAGTGCGAGCCAACACTAGCTCGGATACCACTTGTTAGGTATTACTTTGCACTTACACAAACGCGGCTGACCCGAAAGGAATCGGTATAGGGTTCAACTAATTAAAACAATACTATGTCTCGGGTCTTAAGAACTTGACGATATTTCAATTTAATTACTAAAACGTATATAACACGAGAAGTGAGACAGGTAACAAAACGGGTAATCAACCAAAACTAATATACACAGCTAAATAACAACCCATATAATAAACATATTATGTGTAACCTACCCAAGACCCTAATCAACAACTTTAAACAGAATATAAGAAAACAAACCTGTTTTCTTGATTCATTTACTGTGATATAACAAAGCAACCAAAAATATCAATATATTGACTTCTTTCATCTTGGTCAACACAAATCCAATTAATATGTTACAAAGGTTGGTGGCTGCTAATCAATATTTGTGATTGGAATTAAATCAAAACCAAACGATATATTTTGGTTCCTTTTATTGCAACAGTATCCAGGTTGGATGGCAGGATTGAACGACAATGGTTTGACACACAAACGCACAATATATATAATAATAATCAAGTGCAGAAAAATTAAAGATGAACACGGAGATTTACGCGGTTTAGTTGCAGTGTGTAACCTATGTTCACGGGCTATGAACTGGCCTTCTCTTTTATTGATATCAATGAAGTACAACTTTTTACAAGTTACATATGATGCAATATATAGGAGATACCATAGGGTTACAATCTTGGAGAACCAGATATAAAACCGGGCCTAAAAAACACACAAAGGGTGGCCGGGCCTTTGTGATCTTCTTGCGCCAATCGAACCGACCCAGATTTTGCCAGGCTTCACATCGAACCCAACAATGTTCTCTCCTAAAAACCTTCTATTATATAATAAACATGACACAGTTAAAACCCTATTTATCTGACCCATATTAACTCACAGTGTCCTACATTTTTAGGGATTTAAAACCCTTCTATAATCATTATATCAAACACATGTTTAGATAGAGTCTTATTATATATATATCTAATTAAAAGTTTTAGATATATACCTTGTAATTTGTTGGAATTTAATTATCGTTTTTCCTTGGTGCTCAAAAGTTGACTAGTTTAACAACGAAAACTTTTACGATCACAAGGGAAACAGATCATATAAACCTCTTTACACTTTCCTAGGACGATTGAACGAATCTTTACTTTAGTCTCACTCAACAACAAAAAATGTTTGGAATTAACATGCGATGTTAGTTAAGTCTGTTATCTAATCAACATTTAAATCATCCTTTTTGGATGATTTGGAAAGGCATGATCCAAATGATATATTTACCAAATGATATTGTTTTGTAGGGATTGAGATACATGTAATTCTGGACTAATTTATCCAATGTCATGATCCCAGTTTCAATGATATAGGAGACGGACAACCAAAACAAAAAAATACAAAACAATATCTTAATTCTTAAAACCATAATTATACATCTAAACATAGATCTTTGGTTGAGATAGTATAATTAGGGCAACACAGTTGGACCAATGACCAACAATTTTTGAGTTAAGTTCACGTATAAAGTGTCTTATCGTACGAAATGCATGAAAAAGCCAAAAAAACATTGTGACATTTTCATAAGTAATTATCAAAATTACTCTAATGATCTTGTAATAGTAATTTTGAGGGTAATTATCAAAATTAATCTACAAGTGTATTAAAACTACTCTACAAGTTTATCAAACTACATATAATTCAAAATTACTCTACAAAATCATTTGTAGAGTAATTACGATACTCTTGAAAAATTACCTTAAAAAATCAAAATTACTCTACAAGATCAAAATTACTCTAAATGATCATTTGTAGAGTAATTTTGATAATTACTTTACGAGTAAATAATTACGAAAATGTCACCATGTTTTTTACATTTTTACCCTATTCGTACGTTTTGTGTGATAAATGTATTTGTATTTGATATTTTGTCTAATTTGTTAACGAATAAGAAACAATATTCGACAAAATAACTATGACATGTTCATGATTTGAAATAAAAAACCGGAAGAAATGGTCGACAAACCCATGTACATATCTCTTTACACTTTTCTAGGAGGAAACTTTAAGCTTTTTTTTTCTCTCATGCAATAGAAACAGCTACATGGATGGTAACATGTGTGGTGTTTAAATTGAAGAATCTAAGAATAAAATAAGTTTATTTTCCATCTCTATCTTTTCAAGGCTATAATGTGTTATTAAAAATATATAAACTTTGTGTACATATTATAAACAACCATTATTAATTTGTTGCGCAATATTATGTTTGCTTATCTGCAACTAAACAATACAGTGTTCATATATTTTTTTATTATAAATAGCATTTGGCAACGATGATTTTTAAGCTACTTATTAAACAAGTAACCTCGGTTTTGGCAAGCTATTGTGACCTGTGCAAATCATGGTTGTTTGCATGGTTTAATCCATAGCAATTGTGACCCTCTTTCAATTAATTAGGGAATGATAGTGGATGATAGTGTGGTCCACACAATATAGAGTGGTAGATTAGGTTGGTGGATGGGTGAGGTGACATAGTGTGACATAGAGGGTGGTGATGGTCATGGATATACAATTCACAAAATTTATTTACATTTAACCTGTTAAAAACTACTAATTATTTTAATAACATTTGTTGTTTGTACACTACAAGGATTAGGATCAATAGCTGCAACAAATGTCATCGCTAATACCCCATCGAATCGTCGCTAATACCAATTGCGGCAACATGTCACCGCTAATATGTCGTTTGTACTACTTCGACGCAAATGCTCATATATCGCCGCTAATAGTTACAGGGGTTTAGTAGCGACATGCCACCAATATTTAATCGTCGATAGTGATTTTGCTGCTATTAGTTGATGACGATACAGATTGAGCTACACACACAGGCGGTGAAGCTACATGGCTAAAGGCCGAGTGAATGTGTTTCGAAGCCCTATAGTAGGCACAATAAGAGGTTCAATGAAAGCATGTAAAAGACACCTAGACCTAAGTCGCTGGCCTAAATAGGAACTTGACTAGTTAGTTGAGCACATGAATATTTTATCGTTTTTATGAACCGACGGAGGCCTTCAACCCATCCCTCGTAAGATAGTTTTCAATGGTATAAACACTTTTTGTTATGAAAGATTTTGATTGACGTTAAACTATTTTTTTATTAAATTTTTTAGCTACAAGAATTTTATTCTATTTGAAATTTGTTATTTAAGTTTAAAGAATATCATATTTTAAATATAACCATAATCGATAAAATTATTCGATGGGGAAAGACCGTCGCTTATCTGCTTGTGGTATTGTCATTGATAACATGCAAGTATGTATGTCGGATATATATATCGTGAAATAGTTGTTGATGATTAGTTGATCTGCACCGTTTGTTAATAGCGCTCGGTGATCTGTTGATGTGTTGGTAAATGACATTGTATTTGTATGAGTTTTGTACACGTTTTCATAGTTTTAATACGTTGTTTTATATGGTATGTTGTACTTATTGTGTGTCGGGTTTTATAGGTTTGACTGGTGCTAAATGATGGAAATGGAGCGTAAACACAGAAAACTGGATTTTACGGGTTGAGCGGGTAGCCGAAAACATAATTATGTAAAAGTAGCTCCCATACGCCACTTAGGGAGAAGATGGACGGCTTTGCGATGCATCGAGATGATCGAAAAGTTTGCCCACATAAGTTATGCTCTCGTGCCATGCAACAGAGAAAAGAGTCTCCCCGCGACACGCGGGGAGGGCCGACTTCGGAATTGTGTTGTTTTGATGTAATTCATGTTTTAGACTTCCCATTAAGCTTCTAAGCCATTTTTACGAATCCAGGGAGAATAAGGCTATTTCAGGAATTCGTTCACCTAAATCTTCTCTCCGGATGAACAATTACTAGGTTTTGCATAATTAACTTGTTTTTTCTGATTCTTGTATCTGATACGTCTTGATCACTTGTGTTGATTTTGGTATGTGTTATTTATATTTAAACTATTTCCCTTTTATCAAGCATATTGGGCGATTTTCTTGCATCGTTAGCGGGTTGGTAATTTGATGAGTAGCTGGTGTATCTTAACGGATTGTTAGGTTGTATGGTTAGTATTTAAATCTTATCTGATATCTCTTTTCCCTCTATGTCTCTCTCTATATATGTATAAAGAGAGGTAGAAAGAAAGAGTGTGAATATTAACTGCGTGTCAAATTTGTGTTGGAAATCACACACCGATATCACTGACCATAAAGGTATGAGCCCCTTCATTGTTATATCACACTGATTTAAATCTAATGATATGGTTCATCACATGGGTAACCATGAGACAAAAATAACACGTGTATCCTTTTATTTAAAAGCGCTTATGTTAATTACAAATACATATACATTCACACTTACATGTTTATTTTTAGGGTTATTGGATTTTATCAGTTTTAATTATTGGGTGTTAGTTGTTGTCACTTTCAACTATCATTTTGACTTGCACCACTCTCAACTTAACATTTTGGTGTTGTATCACTCCGCAGGTGAACATTTCTTAATGTTTGACTTGTGTTATTGGTGATATTAGACTAACACTTTGTAAATTGCTAATGAGTGCATGTGAATCTGCTTCTAAAAGCCAAAAGGGGGGCCAAAAACACTCAACCAGAGTGACACAACATACAAAATGTTAAGTTGGGAGTGGTGGAAGTCAAAGTGATATTTGGGAAGTGGCTGCGGCCAATATCCAACAGTTGGAATTGATAAAATCCAATAACCCTTATTTTATTACATTTTCTATTTATAATAACTTAGTAACAATATTATTAATTTCTTTTTCATAATCTATAAATCTTTAGTATATGTCTTCAAATGTTGTTGCATCTTTAATTAAATAAAATGAATCAATACAACAAAGCAAGCATTCTTGTTGTTCTTAAACAACCACCACCATGTACATTGCCAACCAAAATCCACACTCATACAAATTTATACATGAATCCAAAGAAGCAAACACAAACTCATAATTAAACAAGCACATCAACACAGGAAAATCAAACCCAAGATCTATAGAATTGGTAACCAAAAATCAATGATCATAAACAAAAGGTAACTCCACCTTTAGAAGATATTTTTTTCCAAGAACTTAACGGTATGAACATGTTAGGTACTAGTCCTATTCCTACATATCAATTTCTAGTTTATTCTTTGATTTGCGATACTTTTTATCTAGAACTAAAGTTATGTTTGAAGTATAGTGTGATCTTTAAGACCTAAAAATCGACTTTAAAGTTCAAATTCTAAAAAAATAGCCGACATCATTTACCATATTCCGGGATCTCAACAAGCCCATGGACCATGACGACATCACCCTCCTTTATAACTTATAACCACTCTGTATCCACGTAAGCCCCTCTCCCTATTGGCTGTTCAACGGGTTTCGACATGTGTCCAACTCCCTTCCCACTTTGTTTCTTTTCTTCGTGACTAAGCATCAATGTTATATTGTTTTCATTCTTGTGTTAATTATCATTTTATAAAAATATATATAATAATAATAATATGGTTTTGTCAGTTTAAACTTGAACCTTTTAAACTGCTTATCATTTTATTAGTTAAACAAGATTATATATGTCTTTTATATAAGTTATAAACGAATTTTGTAGAATTTAGGTGGATGTATAAGTGTATATGTATACCCGACCCCACCACTAAACAAATTTGATGACGAAAATGCCCCTCAATACCCCACACTAACTTTATAGTCGTGTTTAAATACCAACTCCCTATCCATTGTTTCTTCCCTTTCCTCTTCCTACCTTCTTCTCATAACACTTTTCCGACCATGTCGAATTCAAGCTTCCTCTCCTTGGACGATCACCTCTCCTTCAATGACTTCCTCGACAACATTCTCGTCGATTTCCCACCTCAAAGTCCGGTCATGCTATCCCCATGTTCGGACAATTCCACCAAGAATACAAACAGCTCAAGTTCTGGCTCCGAAGATGGTGAACCCATAAGTATACGGTTAACGATATCGAAGAACGAAGGCGTAAAAGATTGCTATCCAACCGTGAATCGGCCAAAAGATCACGAAAGAGAAAACAAAAGCATTTGGAGAATCTAACGAACCAGGTGACAAGATATGAGACGGGTAACCAGGAACTTTTGAAGCGGTTACGGTTTGTGAACCATAACGGACACATGATCCAGAAAGAGAACCAGAGACTCCGAGTGGAGTCAGTGAGGCTGCAACAAAGATTATATGGTTTACAGCAATTACTGACCAATAGACCGGAGCTTCATCACTCGTTGTTACCGTCTGCATGGCCATGCAACAATAACGTCTACGTTACAACTATTAATTAGCAAAACAAACCTACGTTAATAACATTTTCATATGTATATTCACCCGAAAAAGATTTTACGTGCATGGCCCCCTCTCTATGTATGTGTGTAATATATTATATATATATATCGAGACTGGAGCTTAATTGATAAGTAAGGAGAGTTTAGTGTTATTTTATTGCTGTAATTATGGAAACGTGGTGACTTTTGTGAAGCCCCGAGATCTAGTAACTATTTCTTAGTTTATTATATTATATATTATAATATAAAGTTTATTTTGGTATAATTTATGTACGATCTGTCGTGTTTCACTTTATTTCTTATTATACACATGTATCGTAGAAAGTGCATGGTTAAGGATAACCCAAATGGCCAAATGGTTATCAGTGTATGTGTGTTTTATCATAGACTAGGACACTTAAATTCATGTCATTGGTGTAATCGATCTGTTAATCTTGTGTGTTACTGTGTTGGATATGCAACACCACGTAGTCGGCAAATAATGATTAAACACAAGTCAATACAGTATATGTTAGTTAATTAAAAATGGAGGCAATAGATCCTCAAATAGGAAGCTTTTAAAAATACACATATTACAACGATTTATTATTTTAAAATAAAATTACTCATAATTAAATTCACGCACAAACACATCAAATTACACAAGAACTTTACTAGCAAAAAGGTGAAATTAACTTTTTCAAACTTTAATTAACACAAGTCAATACAGTATATGTGATCTAATCAGCATTTTTTTTTTCGGGACAACGAAGAACATAAAAAATGGATTATTTCAACTTGTAAAGTTATTAATAGATTACGTCTTATATTAAAACATAAAGTTTGATCGGAAGGGTTAAAGGAGACTTATAATATAGTAGTGTAAACGAATTAAGTTACTCGTGTCACAAGATCCTATAAGCCTAAATCAGTTTTTACTTAATTAAAAATCTAAACCCTAAATTGGCGCTCATTTGTTAAACGAGCATCGACCAAAACTTCATATACTAAGGTTACATCAGTGGCGAAACTTGAGATTTACGACCGGGGTTGAAAACGTATAACAAAAATTTCTATAAAACCGGGGGACAAACATTTATGTACCCAAATATTTCTATACGAAAACTACATACTCTCCACTATTGAGCGGAAAATTCAGGGGGTCGGCCGCCCCCACAAAGCTACGCCCTTGGTTACATAGACCTATATGCCTCAACGAGCATTTATATATATCAACTTATAATAAAAGACTACAAAAAATGCCACATGCCATTCTCTCTTTCAATCTCATAAATTTTAATAATATATTTATTTAATATTAATATTAATAACTAGTATATATATCACTTATTTTTATCCTTATCTTTATATAAGATTAATAAATAACTTTCAATTTTGCAATTTAGACCCTTTGTTTTTTTACTTTTAACTCAAAATCTTTCATCTTTTCCAATTTAACCCCACTCTTTTTTATTTTCAATATTGGTCCACTATACTTTACATCTTTCCCAAGTTTATCGTTTCGTTCTAAATTTTGTGAGTTAATGCGCCGCAACGTGCGTGTGGAGTTTAACATTTTTGTAAATCTTTTTCCCCGTTTGACTGGCCCGTCGCAACACATTTATTTTTCTCCGTTTGACAAGTTTGTTCAACGCGCGGGTCCTGGATTGACTTATTTTTTTTCTATGTTTTACATTTCGGTTTAATATCTTTGCAACAAGCGTTCGTGATTCAAATATTTTACGTCTGCTTTTCGCTCTGCGTTATTTTTTTGTTTTTTATTTATTTTGTTTTTACGAGCTTTTCCGGTGTTGGTGGTTGCTGACAGTGGTATAGCATTGATACTACTTGACACAATTTTTTGAGAACCGCTGCAACACATGGGCTTAATACTAGTGTGTGTGTGTATATATATATATTTATATAAACATTTATTTGGTATAACAAATGTGTAATTGTATCATAGATATATAATGTTATATATTGAATTATGTTCAAAACTTCAAATGACAAAATAATATTTATGATTTATGTAATTATCACTTTAAATCAGTGAAATATATAAATATAATATACATAAAAAATTATAAAACCATATTAACTTTTAACGACTAATTTTAATGAGTAAATGGATTTACCCGGTAAGTGGGAAACACTTGAACTAGAAACCTCGAATGCCCCCGAGCTTTTGGCAAGACAAAGATATCGCGAAATGATGTAGAATGTCCGATAAGGCTACTCAAATTCTCTGGAGATATGGCGATATAAGGCTAATTCGACTTTGCACTTTACAAATATATTGCCGACAAATGTTGATCTACCTTTTACCCGGCCACCGGCAACGTGCAACCATAGGTTATTCATTAAAGTTTATTGGGTGACCCAAGTTTATTTTATTTTATTGAATACTTTCAAACAGAATATCCATTAGAAATTCTTGTGCTTTACTACTAGATTAAAAGTAAACAAGAAAAAAAAAAACTTTTGTTATCAACAAGTGTTATACGTTTATAATCACATTTACATTTATAGCCACAAATGATATATACTTTATAGTCACGTGGTACAAGTATCATTATTTGAGTCCAATAATATCACATAGATCATGACTTATGATAAAAAAATTAAAAAGTAAAACACATACTTTAAAGACGTCAGTACAAAAAATAGATATATACTTGAATATGTGATCTTAGGTATCATTTAAAAGAGAAGAAGAAAATAAGTTTAGTTTAGCACAAAAATGTTTATAATCTAAAACTTCAATGTGCTAGAATCTTTTTCCAATCATACAAACCTTAAATTAGTAATGGCTACATCCATTATCAATACACTACACATGGATCATTGGAACAAAAGTTGTGTGGTGGTGTTGATGTTGAATAATATATATTCAAGTCAAAAGCAAAAGCCATAAAAGAGTGTGTGCCTGAATCTGAAGATTCTGAACCAGAGCTCTGGTCAAAATAAGTCACCTTCTTTTGTCAACAATATCTTTATGAATAGCCTCAGTTTCGTTGACAGTTGTTAATGTAGGAGCCACAATTCACTTTGATTTTTAAATGATGCAATAAAACACCTATGATGGCTACTTCCAAGAAATGAGCTTAAAGTGCTACAAACATCACCTTAAAAATCCTTTTTTTGGTAAATTTGGGATTCTTTTGCTAATCAACATTCTACTTTCCCAACAACCAAAAGCAATTTTCTTTTTTCCTTTACCCTTATCAGTTATTAAGGTTTACTAAAACCTGAAAAAACATAAGTTGATACTCTAGTCAATGGATGAAAGTAGATGTTAAATACCAACATCTTTGACCGCAGAGATCAAGGCAGATCATGAATCTAAACAGTAGTTTTGAGATAAAATAACATGCTTGTAATCTTCAACCATAACTGCCTTGGTTATACTCACATTAATTCTAGATGAGAACAACTGTGTGTAAGCCTTTTTTGTGCCAACAATGTTGATCAATGTGTTATTTTCTTGGTCTTAATCTTAAGCATGTTCTCAAAAGCGTAACTAATGTCCTTGTCAGCGTGTACGCCCACCATAAAAACTATAGTATTCTCTTGTGTGATTAATTTCATTGCAGCTTCAGTAACAAGAGGTGAGTTAAGAACCTGTTGGTAATCCAGTGATGTTTGTGTGGTTTTGGCTATGCCTATCTTCTCTTTTTAGGATAACGAACCAGATTGCTTTGCCTCCAGAAAATCGAAGAATTGATTTCTCTTCAGGTTCCTCGCGCTATAATGATTGAGGGTACAATAAAAGACTAATACATCGAGATAGAAGGTTGTTATAGCAGTTCAAGCATTCAAGATTCAAGAAAAAATATTAAACAATTAACTTGGATGATCTATATTCATCAGAAAACGGATTTACTTTGCCAAAGTACAATGCAAGGTAAACAAAGACTAAATCAAATAACTGTAATGAGGTAAAGACCTAACAAACAGGAATGAAGCAAAAGACTCGAACTCCCATAACTTATCATCCCAAGCACATGCACAACCAAACCAACGGTCACTTTCATGGATGGTTTGAATTACTTCCGATGCCCTCCTTTAATTCAAGCTTTCCTACCCTAACCTTCCACGTGATTTACAGAACTGCTTAGTTGCAAGGGGTTTAGTTAGAACATCAGCAACTTGCTCTTGCGTGTAGCATGATCTTAATATCAATTGATTAGCTTCCACCAAACCTTTAATATAATGATATCTTATAGCTATATGCTTGTTACGGCTATGCAGGGCTGCATTTTTTAAAGGAACACAAGAGAAGATTATCACAGTGAATCACAGTTGGATCTTCTTTCTTGTAATCCATTTCACCGATTAACTGTCTCGTCCACATAGCTTGACAAGCTGCATTGTTAGCTGCCACATACTTAGCTTCAGTAGAGGAAAGTGCAACTATAGACTACTTCTTTAAGATCCAAGACACTGCTCCACTTGTTAGATATCAAATTTTCAAATGAAACTCACTGCTGCAACTATCTACGTGAATTATGTTTGCAAGTGTGGGAGAAAGAAAGAAGTGTTTTGAGGATAATATTAATAATGTTTAGTACATTAGAACATGACTTCATATATCCTACAATGACTTCAAGGATCCAACGGAAATTAACAATACTTGCTAAAACCTAGCCACTACTTCTATAGAACCGGACACTTCTGATGACCAAGTAATCCAACGTTCTAATTCTCCCCATGAATTCGGTCAACTCAGTTTTATTTCCTTTATTCAATCATTAAAAAAAACAAACCAAAAGGCTAACCATTTGACTTGTACCCATGACCCTGCGACCCGTGAACATAACCCGATTAACCCAACCATCACCTCCTTAATCCGTTTGTTCACACCACTCGTTCACATGAGCCGTATCACCATCGTCTCCATCTGACCTTTTCTGGAGACTTGACCTTCGCCTCGGTTACGTCCAAAGTCGTCTCGGTTCAATCTGAATCAAGTTCAGCACACTTGTAACATCTCACATGGCATCCCGCTGGAATCGTTCATTAACATCTTTACTCTTCACAAATAGATGACCTCTTCCCCGGCCACATCCAAAACCATATGATTTGAACTCCAGCGCCATTATGTTAAAATCACTCATTTTGTAATTGACAACCCATACCATTTACAATCACACCTGCCCGAAGAGGCTTCTCCATCAACCAAGAAAACAAGGAACCGCCTTTCCCGTTTTCTTTAACCTACTAAATGAACCGAACCCAAAGACACTTGTTGTGACAGATTCTTTCTACCCAATTTTCATGCATGTACATCGGTCTCTTATGACGAAATAAGTTGATCAAAGGTTCTTTTTTCAACTCCAACAGTCCCCGAACACCAATGTTTTTCACAAGTCACACCAATCGTCCTAGATGATCCTTTCACACGACAACGGTTGAACCTAAACACTTTCCCGTCTCCGTCTTCGACTGTCAAAAAGTCCCGAAAAGCTCCTACAGTACCACCCCACAAATATCCTGGTTCGAAAACCAAAAAACAAATTGTGAACAACAAATCAAACTCGGTTCCTTGCTACTGAGTTTTGCAACGAACTGCTGCACCCTTTCTCGAAACTGACTCTCAAACCAGCTTTCTCCGTCTTCACAAGCCTTAGGCTCTGATACCATATGTTGGATTTCAAACCTTCAATTGAAACTCATTGTTGCAACTATCTATGTGAATGGTGTTTGCGTATGTGGGAAAAAGAATGAAGTGTTTAGAGGCTAATATTACAGTTGTTTAATATAAAAAGAACATTGTTTTATATAGCCTACAATGACTTCAGGAACGAAAATAAACAAATACTTGCTCTAAGCTAGCCACTACTCCTATAGAATCCGAGTATCCGACACTTCCCATGACCAAGTAATCTAACGTTCTAATTCTCCCCATGAATTCGGTCAACTCAGTTTTATTCCCTTCGATCATTAAAAAAACAAACCAAAAGGCTAACCATTTGACTTGTACCCGTGACCCTGCGACCCACGAATATAACCCGATTAACCCACTTGTAACATCTCACATGGCATCTCGCTGGAACCATTCATTAACATCTTTACTTATTACCTCCGAGAGATTGTGTGGGCATAGGGCAACACACATTAACATGAATGAGATGGAACACGTGTTGTTTGAGAACCTTGAGTTAGAAATGGATAACGGGTTTGCTTGCCTTGTACACATCCCTTACAAACATTCTAGTGTTTAATACGTGGCAAGCCATGCACTAGACGATTAACACTTTCACTGAGGCTTTGAAGACTTCGTTCATTCAAGTGGCCAAATCTTTGGTGCCATAGGTGTGACTCATCACTCACAACTAGAAATGCAACAAATGCAACATCGTTGGCATTTCAAACATCAAGAAGATAGGTGTTGTTGTTAGACATAAATGCATACACTACTTTACTAGTTTTCTTGTTTGTGATGTTACATGCTGTTGATGCACTATTGAAATGAGGGGGAATAAAAAATTTTCAATATTTGAAGATTCCGGCGTTTTTGAAATTTGTGACTACTGCAACAGTATCCGGGTGGTTACCGATTGCAGATTATCGGGAAATGCAGAGGATTGAGATTCATTGGGTATTTCAAATTGATGTCTATTTTGAAAGTGGGTGGTTACATAACTGAGTCTTGGAGGAGTTGTTTATCAGATTCTGCGGTCATGGTTGTGGATTGACACCTGAGTCGCGCGTATGGTTTGGAAGCACACACGACTGTCTATTTTTAACTCTGCTTTGCACATGAACTATTGACTGGACTAACCGCCAGGAGATAAGGATGCTCTGTAGTTTCAGTTGCCCGGGTTGTACGCGTGGTACTATGATTAAAGAAGATGATTTATGGGATCGGATCTTCCAAACAAAGCTGTGTATATCAGTTACTGACAAAAGAGGATATACATTTGGGATTCTGTGATCACAGGAAGTTCCGATTTATCAGTTCATGATACAGAGTGATGCTTAAGGGTTAGAGTCCTGATCTCCGGTTAAGGAACAGTTAGCTGGATTAGCAGTCGTTAGTACCGATAAGGAACTGAGGACGTTCAAAACGTTCAGTGATGATCTTAGGATTAATGACTAGCTCCGAAGACGGATGGTTTCAAAAAATTACCAAGGAGATCTGAAGTTATCTCAGATACGCTAACTGATGATAGCCTTTGGTGGCCATTATTTTTAGTCTTCAAGCAGATGAATCATTCTTTTCTTTGGACTAACCGCCATGGATGATGATGTTTGGTGATTAAGTGGCGCTGGTCTACCGGAGATAGCTATATCTGGCATTATGACTGAAGAAGAAGAATGTGATTTTGGTCACGGACATATGTTTCTCAGATTCGATGCATTAGCAGATTATCTGTTTCCGATGAAGATTTGTTGATTGAGCAGATTACCGATTTGCTAATCAAATCTTTCTGAAGGATGCTTAACTGCGATTACGGAAATCGGGATTTCAGATTTTCGAGGGTAATCGTTGATTTGCAGTTTTCCGATGCGATGATTCAAAGTTTCTATCAATTGCCGGTTGAGTTTTTGATACTTTAGGAGTGTGCGGAATAAACTCTCGATTCTCAACGCTTATTAAAAAACTGAACTCGGATGCGGTTATCGTCGAAATGGAGAAGTTGCTGCATTGATTAGCTTCGAGTTGATGGTTATTCGAGAAAATTTGTCGGTCAAGTAAATCAGAGGAGTCGGAAACCACGCAACCAAATATCTAAACTGGAGATTTCAACGGTGTTGAAAGTTGTTAATGCAAACCGGGATCATCAATTAAGGGGAATCTATTGACGCGTCTCGACGACATCGGCAGACACCTAGATAGAAGTTGTAGAGAATATTCAAACACGGCTCAGAGTTTTGAAGTTCAAGATCAAGCTTCGACAGTAACGAACAAGGGGGAATCTGTTGATGCACTATTGTGTTCGTCACTTGTCGAATAGGCTAGATATAGCGTGTGTTGAATATTGTATAGATTAGAATCGAACACACGACCGAAATACGGAGATTTCAGTTAAAAGGGAACAAGTTCGCCCGAACTTGACCTGTATTGGTCAAGTTCGCCCGAACTTGATGTGCCTTTGGTCAAGTTCGCTCGAACTTGACTTATGAAGGCCAAGTTCGCTCAAGAATGCTCTTAGGAAGTTAAGTTCGCCCGAACTTCAATACACTCCAGCGAACTTGTCTTCCTATATATAGGTGTGTTGTTCATTTGTCATTTAAGTTTTTGGCATCCCTATGGGGAGGTGCTGCCGGATTCTCTCCAGGAACTCCGGCAGCTGGACTTATAAAGATGTATACTCTTTCGCTATGAATGAAGACTTCCGCTGCATTCTGTTTTACTCATTTTTCTGTAATAACATTCTACCGAATCGGTTTACGTTTATCCACTAACTTCCGTCTAGAATCGCCTGATCTCGGACCTTCAATTGGTATCAGAGCTACGGTTATCACCTACGCTCATGAATTTGGACATTTATGGACATTAGGAGGGGTTTTAGACGTAAATCATGAAATAAACCTACAATCCACGGACAAAATCCAAAATTGAATGGATAGGATTGTTAGAAAACTATTTTCGACCAGATCTTTGGTGGATTCATCTCGAAATTTGAAGAAATAAGGATTCTGGATCGAAAAAATGTGAAAAATGGGCTGATTTGGGGGATTAAGTTCGCCCGAACTTGACTTATATTGGTCAAGTTCGACCGAACTTGTACCATTTTTTATCAAGTTCGCCCGAACTTGATCAAGTCCGCCCAAACTTAACACAAGTTCGCCCGAACTTGTGAGTTGGGAGACCAAGTTCGCCCGAACTTCGTGATGGGTGACCAAGTTCGCCCTAACTTGGTCCAATGCCTAAAAAAAGGCATGGAAAAAATTTGTTGATCGTATTGATGTGATGAGTGTCCAGAAAAAATTTGGCGATAGAAATTTTTTCGAGTTTTTGAAGACCGAACCGGCATGTTCGGGG
The DNA here is from genome assembly GCA_947069175.1 of Scalesia atractyloides. Lineage (NCBI taxonomy): Eukaryota > Viridiplantae > Streptophyta > Magnoliopsida > Asterales > Asteraceae > Scalesia > Scalesia atractyloides. Next base: position 17,668,503 of record CAMTDV010000014.1, on the reverse strand, counting down.
ACACCGTCTAGAGCTTCAGAGTACAGATTTTGTGATACGGTCACAGAATTTTGAAGATAACGGGAGATTCATTGATACTGGTGCAGAATGTTGATCATTTGGGTGTCGTGACTAGTAATGGGCCTAAACGTTAAATCCGCGTTTGTTAAAAATGAAATTGGAAGTTCAGATTTTTCAGTTCATGATACAGAGTGATGCTTAAGGGTTAGAGTCCTGATCTCCGGTTAAGGAACAGTTAGTTAGATTAGCAGTCGTTAGTACCGATGAAGGAACTGAGGACGTTCAAAACGTTCAGTGATGATCTTAGGATTAATGACTAGCTCCGAAGACGGATGGTTTCAAAAAATTACCAAGGAAATCTGAAGTTATCCCAGATACGCTAACTGATGATAGCCTTTGGTGGCCAGTATTTTTAGTCTTCAAGCAGATGAATCATTCTTTTCTTTGGACTAACCGCCACTGGATGATGATGTTTGGTGATTAAGTGGCGCTGGTCTACCGGAGATATCTATATATCTGGCATTATGACTGAAGAGGAAGAATGTGATTTTGGTCACGGACGTATGTTTCTCAGATTCGATGCATTACCAGATTATCTGTTTCCGATGAAGATTTGTTGATTGAGCAGATTACCGATTTGCTAATCAAATCTTTCTGGAGGGTGCTTAACTGCGATTACGGAAATCGGGATTTCGGATTTTCGAGGTATTCATGATTTGAGTTTTCCGATACGGTGATTCGAAGTTTCTATCAATTGCCGGTTGAGTTTTTGATACTTTAGGAGTGTGCTGAATAAACTCTCGATGCTCAACGCTTATTCAAAAACTGAACTCGGATGCGGTTATCGTCGAAATGGAGAAGCTGCTGCATTGATTAGCTTTAAGTTGATGGTTATTCGAGAAAATTTGTCAGTCAAGTAAATCAGAGTAGTCGGAAACCACGCAACCAAAGATCTGAACTGGAGATTTCAGAGGTATTGAAAGTTGTTAATGCAAACCCGGATCATCAATTACGGGGGAATTTGTTGACGCGTTTCGACGACATCGGCAGATACCTTGATTGAAGTTGCAAGAATATTCAAACACGACTCACGTTTGAAGACCAAGCTTCAACAGTAACGAACAAGGGGGAATCTGTTGATGCACTATTGTGTTCGTCACTTGTCGAATAGGCTAGATAGAGCGTGTGTTGAATATTGTATAGGTTAGAATCGAACACACGACCAAAATACGGAGATTTCAGTGTAAAAGGGAACAAGTTCGCTTGAACTTGACCTGTATTGGTCAAGTTCGCCCGAACTTGATGTGCCTTTAGTCAAGTTCGCTCGAACTTGACTTATGCAGGCCAAGTTCGCTCAAGAATGCTCTTAGGAAGTCAAGTTCGGCCGAACTTGACTCGGTCAAGTTCGCCCGAACTTCCATACATTCCAGCGAACTTGTCTTCCTATATATAGGTGTGTTGTTCATTTGTCATTTAAGTTTTTGGCATCCCTACGGGGAGGTGCTGTCGGATTCTCTCCAGGAACTCCGGCAGCTGGACTTATAAAGATGTATACTCTTTCGGTATGAATGAAGACTTCCGCTGCATTCTGTTTCTACTCCTTTCTATAATAACATTCTACCGAATCGGTTTACGTTTATCCACTAACTTCCGTCTAGAACCGCCAGATCACGGACCTTCACATGCCTTCAATAAGTGCCCTCTTTTGATTTACAAAGAAGGCCTTATAGCTTAACCATCAGAACCTTTAATCACCTTACCTTCATATTCGTTTTGCAAAAGCTTCCAGACCTGCTTGACAACATGGCCTCGGCAATGCGAGAAAATATTTTCATCATGCACAGTCGATTGAATCAACGATAATGCACCTTATCTTTCCTCTTATTATTTGGCACTCGGGTGCTATCACCATTATTTTCGTTGTATCGGGTTCCCACAAAATCCCAAAGATCTTGTGATTGCAAAATAGTTTTCATACGAATTTTCTATAGAGAGATACCAATAGACTGATATGAGGAGTGTATGAAAATAAGTTACGGAACCTGGAATGCTCTTATATCACTTTGTTAGAGCAGTTCAAGCATTCAAGATAATTAATGGGATGATCTTTATTCATCAACAAATAGGTTTAAATAGCTAAAGTACAATGCAAAGTAAACAAAGACTAAATCAAAAAACTGAAAAGAGGCAAAGACCTAACAAACAGGAATAAAGCAAAAGACTCGCACTCCGATAGCTTATCATCCAAAGTGCACAACCAAACCAACGGTCACTTTCAAGGAAAGTTTGAATTACTTCCAATAAAGGCAAACAAGCAACAAGTTGCGCCACTAGTTCTTTTTGAATAGCAAAGCTAAGTTTCTTAGAAACTACATTCATAGATCTTGTAGTCATAACATTACTATGCCTAACACGTTGGACTCGACTAAGTAGCTCCTCAACCACAGGTGCAAGGAAACCAAAAGCATCAAATGCAAATGATATTACACGTGTTGGTTGTCCAAACACGCTTTCTCGTGTTTGGTCACTTTTCATGAAGTAATCTTTAAAGCAGTCCGACCCAGCATTAAAACACTCGTCCCCAAGCCCACAAAAGGGGAAATCCCCGTTAGATCCACACATGTGTGTTTCCCTTCCATGCATACAAAGACCAAAATGCCAACCGGTCTGAGTGTTGATCTTCTATCCAACGGGTCGGTAAAGAAATTTTCATGTGCTTTTTTTCTCAACAGAATTCCTAGAGTGCCCCTGAATATGTCAAAAAGAACTTCCCTAACCAAATTGTGTCGGTACTTGAACCCCGGATACTCTTTACAACGTAGGGCATGTTCCCCAAAGGAATCCAAACATGCTTTGTGACAAATAAGGCATATCTCATCAACCGGGTAAGTATAGGAAATTATGAATAGGGTCCCTCCTGTTCACTTCACTGAAGTCGTCAAGGTTTCAGGCATCAAATGGATGGACGTTAAAAGTCTTGTTAATTCGTGTAAATTTACTTTTCGCAACTGGACCTTAGACACCGAACGCCATGTACGAAACCAACACTAGGTTGTAGTCGAATCTTAAGCCGAATCTTTAGGTCTGGCCACAAGACATTCAAAACCAACTTTTCCTTAGCTAGATTTTTTGCATGAACCACTATATTGATCTGTCTCATCTCCTCTAGAGCAATTTGTTGAAGCCTAGTTTGTTTGGCCAAAGTGCTTCACCAAAGTCGGAACTAGTAGCTGAAGTGTTCACTTCGATGAAGCTGTCGAAGCCGTAGCTTCATGTCAAAGTAGTTGTTTCCCTCTTTACGTAACCAAACCTTGTGGTGAGTTGATTGATAATAAGATTATAAGTTTTGAAATATGCTATAAATAGTAATGAATGTAAGTTAGATAAAAGCATACCAACAACTAGATTTGGATAACCTTAGGTAACAAGGGCCTAAATAAGAGTGTGTTGGCCCAAACTTTAGGGGCACCCTTACTAGTTGAGATCTAAAAGATCAATCATTCAACTTAAATGTTAAAAAAAATAGTAGAACTTGTCAAAAATTATGATTTGTTTAAGATTTCAGAATTTTATTTCTATATTTTATGGTTTTTATAGATGTTTGAACCCATAGAGTTTGCATATAAATTGTTTGAAAATGTTCTTAGCTTGCAGAGGGGAAACAATACAGAGTTGGGGGCTTGTTTCCTTCTGATCCCCCAAATTTTTTGTTAGTAAGTTTATCCAATGTTTGTCATTTTACATATAGTAACTCCTAAATTTTCACTGGAGGTTGGTTAAAAATGTAATGGAAATCCCATAAACCCTACAGATGTAAAAAAATTGTGATTTCGTCTCAAAGATATTAAATTTAAATAACCCCAACTTTCACCAATTGGACAATAACACTCCCAACTTTTAATTTGTACACCAGCACTCCTAACTTTCAACTTACTGGCCGATGACACTTCCTAACCAACTGAACCCTAACCTAGTTAGTTTATGTCAGTTGCCACATCACTTGCCATGTCATCAAAAAATGCCACACCAGTTGCCACGTCAACCAAAAGGGTCACATCATATGTCACATCAGCAAAAACTAACTGGGTTAGGGTTAGTTAGGAAGTGTCATCAGCCAATAAGTTGAAAGTTGGGAGTGCTGGTGTACAAATCAAAAGTTGGGAATGTTATTGGCCAATTAGTGAAAATTTGGGTTATTAAAATCCAATATCCCAAAAAGAAATATGTGTTTATTGGAAAAGTGTAATGTACAATACGTAAAAAGAATTTTAGAGGTTTCGAAAATTTAAGTTCCTTCAAGTGTAAATTTTATTTTTTATTTCTTTCATGCGTAATTTGATACGTCATTTTGAATTCCTGCATGCGTAATTCTTACTTGTAATTCTCTTTATGCGTAATTTGATACGTACGTAATTCTTTATGCCTCATTTTATTTCCTTCGTGTGTAATTTTTCAATTGTTATTTCCTTTATGCGTAATTTTGAGTTACTTCATGCGTAATTACTTTTACATTTTGTACATTCTTGCTCATGTTTTTATAACAGTTTAAATTATTCGTATATCTATAACGGATTCATTAAAATTTATTTCAATTTTCCTTATTTTATAACTAATTATAATCAATTGTTAATTTTGTCTATGTTGTTTCAACAATAGTACATTATATATATATATATATATATATTAGAGCACACCTAGGCTTTTGAAGCCATATAGATTGTTACGGGTTCATTCACGACAAAGAAGCCATATAGATTGTTACTGGTTCATTCGCGACAAAACCAACGTGCGTCCATTACACCATTGAAAATGATCAAGTGGAAATGAGGTGTGAAACTACAACATAGCCAGCCACGTTGCCACCTCATTTTCATATACTTTCCACATATATAAGAGGTGTGGCGTTACTAATTTCTACATTCAAGCTCCACACCTATAAAACATGTGTGTGTATATATATAATGATTATAAAAAAAGAAACTCGCAAAGATCTCCACACCAAACCAAGCACGTTGTGGTCACGTCTATATCGACATGGCTTGGAGACATGGTGTTCAACGCGTAGCTGAAGGCCACATCAGACCATGGCGGTACACCCCCACAGTCTTACATTTATATACCAAGCACCCAATTTATAGTGCATACATATTATATAAGTTTCATTAATATTTTTATAACTTAAGGAAACAATAGTACATACATTTTATATAAATTTCATTAATATTTTTATAACTTAAGGAAACAAATTATAACACACTTATTATCAAGTAAACCAATAAAAACTTGATTCATGTGCTCCAATTCCTCAATCCCTTGTGAATTCTAATCAGATCATGAACTCGTTCTGGAGGACTCAACGGACCACCGCGCGTAGGCACTGGCCTCTTCCTGATCAGGTTTCCCTCTTCCACATCAAATGAGCATCTACACCACAAAAAAGATTTGCTACCCAATATTCCAAACCTTTTCTTCTCAGTCTTAAACCTTATAATCCTTTGAACACTCTTTCAAAGCTAGCAGAAAGGGGTCCTCCTCCCTCCAGAACATACTTGACGCGCTTCGTTTCATGACTGGATCGCGATAGAACCTTGTTGGCAACGGTGGTGGTGGTAATGGCGTTGAAGGAGCGGCTGGAGAGACCATTAGTTTTGGTACACCAGGGATCATCTCCCATGAGAAGGGTATGGTGAGTGTGTTAGTTTGCTTGTGATTCATGGTTTTCATAATTCTGTGTGCAAGTTTTTGATGACTATTATGATCAAGTGGTGATTATATGTATGATATATATCTCCATGTATAGTGTGTGTAATTCACACTTTTAAACACATTGAAGGAGAAAAGGTGAAGGTTTTAAGCAAATGAAACGTGAAGGAGAAAGTGGTATTATTATTGAGTTTAAAGTAGTTCATGAGAATTTGATGAGGCTGGAAGGGGAAAAATGGAAGTTAAAGGAGGCTTTTGGTGTTTCAAAGCCCAAAATTTATTCCCTTAAAAAACTAACTTCTCTTTGTAATAATTGGATATCCGTATCCCTGATAGAAAGGGAAACATGTATGTTACACAATGGTAATAAGTTTAATAACACAAAAGTTGTCTCGTTAATTTAAAAAATCATGACACGTCCAAAAAGATATGGACCTGTATTATACAACGATGGTAGTCTACACATTGTTATAAAAATGGATGTCATATTTACTATTTAATTAACCCGTGAAAGGGTAGAAGTTTTCATTGACGGATAATAATAACAAAGACAATAAAAATATTAAAAGTAGTACTAATAATAATAAAGTCAAAATAATAAATTAAAAACGTCGAGCAAAAACACTTCATGAATGCTTTTTTAACCAATTTTATGCACTTAATACCAATTAATTTACATTTGTGAGGATTTAACCCATATCATTTTTATTAGGGCAAACACCATATACTAAATCACCAGATTTTGATGCGTGAAACTATGTTTAAGAGTTGTTATTTTTACAATTTTGATATGATTGTTGTCACCCTTTTATATATTATTTTATAGAAGTCTTGGGCCATTAAGTTATATTTATTTGAGTGAAACATGGTTTGCTTATTCGGCCCATCAACGAATCGATCTCTTTTCATCATCAAGCCCACAAGCCCAGTAATATATACGTTTCCCTTGCAGCATCTCCGACTCCATCTAACACAAAACGAAGTTAATAAAAACTCATGGGACTCACAATTCACAGCATTCTTCCTTTTTATTTTTTGAGTGAGCTAGTTATATTATAAAAAATATTGTAAAAGTTTCTAAGTGGTTACAAATGAAAGAGAGAGAAAATATATGATAATATTACTATTCATTGTAAATATATGGGAACCCTTATAAATTTTTTAATATTTTTAAAGGTGGTTGTGAGTGGAGTAGAGAGAAAATATAATAATAAAGACATAAAAAGTATTATATAATTGACAATGAGAGAGAAAAGTAGTTTTTAGTGAAATTATATGGATATGAATAAGGAATCTAATGTAAAATGCTCTGAGAGAGGTTCCTTTACGGTTTCAATAGGAATAAATTGAAAATTAACTCGGCCCAGAACCCAAATAAAACAACACGAATATTTCTCCCGTTATTAGGTCAGTATGAAACCAAAGCCGAATATCCAATTTGGTTTTCGGTTATAAAAAATGGATTATAATCCAAGTATGTCGATCATGTACAAGAGAGATTTCTTATACGAACTGTATGTGACAAAATCAGCCATTGGTCCCCAAGATAAATGGTTCACAACTAGGCGGTCACATTTCTCGTAAATATGAGGTTCAAACAATTGAAGAAACAAATAGAGAAAAGGTACTTTGGTCCTTTCTTACTCGAACTCATTCCCCCTTAATTTTCAAACGGCTATAACTTTTTTATACGTTACTATTTTTTTTAAATACACCATATTAACGGGCATTTCATTCTCTTTAATTCGAGCAGCCTATTGATATAATTTCTTAAAAAAAAATTAAAGGATTTTGAATACTCATTACGTGATTACGTGATTTTGACTACCTAGCACATGACTACGTGATTTTAAATACACATTACGTGATTCTATCATAGTATGTGAAACCACACTAAATGATACGTAACAATAGTTGATTGTGTATTATTACGTGACTACATGATTTTGAATACCCATTTCGTGATAGATGATTTCATTATAGTATTTTATGAGAAATCACACTGAGTGATTACGTAATTACAAAAACATGGAATATATAAAATTTAATATTGAATACCTAGTATTTCAGGTCTAATCACGTATTAAGGATAAATTATATACAAAACATTAGCCAAAATCAACCGATACCACATAATATCGTATATTAGAGATTTAATCACGTAATAAAGCATAAACAATCAAGTTTTTATTATTGAGTGTGTAATCATGTAATAAGCATAATTGTAATAACAATAGTTATAACAAATCATATTAAATGTGTAATCACGTAATAGTTCATGTTGAATGTGTAATCACATAATAGGTATTCAAAATCACGTAGTCATGTGTTGAGTATTCAAAATCACGTAATGGACTAATGGGTATTCAAAATCCTGTAAAAAATTTTAAGAACTATAGCAATATGTTGCTCGAATTAAAGAAAATGAAATGCTTGTTAATACGGTGTAATTTAAAAAAATATTAACGTATTAAAAAGTTATAGTTGTCTGAAAATCAATCGGTAAGTTGTTCACTTAAGAAATGACCAAAATACCCTTTCCTGTGAATGACACTTGTCATCCTCTAATTCTCACGTATGCTTCGTATGTAATTGTTGTCTTGAACAGGATCCAACCTCCATAATCCAGTACCGTATTAACCAATCAAGCAAATAAAAATAGGGCACCCATAAAAATAATATAATTTTAAAGAAAATGTCATATAGTATTTATCGAGTACTTCTCAAGTTGGTTTTTCTACAAAATTTTTATACTAACATAATTAGTCTATATAAAAAGCTTTAAATTGGTCACTTAAAAGAATTATACCAAATTAACTTATCTTTATATTATAATTGATAAAAGTAGTTAATTAAAAATGTCAAGCAAATTAACTTATATTTTATATATTACCAGTGGGTATAACAAAAAAAATGTCAACCAAATTAACTTATATTTTATATATTACCAGTGGGTTATAACAAAAATTAGATATTAGATAATTAACTTGGGTAAGGATTAAATAGCAAGTTTGTTTTAGCTAGGAAGGACATGAAGCAATAATAGAGTGACACGTATCAAAGATAAAAAAACATTGGAATGGCATTTTAGTCAAACAACCATAAGATAAAAAAAACTCAGTTCTATAACAAAAATTCAGTATGTTATTTTCTTTCATGATACATCTCACCCCACCACCACCACCACCGTCGTCACTCCATCGCCCACCACCACCAGAATCGTCTCCCCAACCTCACCACTCTGTCAAATTTAACATGATGCGATGGAACATGAGATTTCTGTTAAAAAAGGTACTCATCTTCTCAAATTTCTCAAATATTTTGTATTCAAAGAGAAGATATCTCTGATTCTACTTTTTCTCTTGACGTATTCATGCGTTTGGGCAACATCATTAGTTCCAATTTCATTGAGAAATCATTAATAAAAAGTTGCACACCAGGTGTTTGACAAAATGTCTCAAAGAAAAATTGCAAAACACTTTTCAGTTTATACTTTCTTTTAAAATTGTGTTTTACAAAAGAATGAAAAACACATTTTTTGGTGTTTTTTGTCCATTGCGTTTTACAAAATAATGCAAAAAAACACTGTTTTTTATCCATTGTGTTTTACAAAAGAAAGAAAAAATACACTTTTTGTGTGTTTTTTGTCCATTGCATTTTACAAAATGATGAAAAAACACAGTTTTGTCCATTGCGTTTTACAAAATAATGAAAAAACACACTTTTTGTGTTTTTTTTTGTTCCATTGTGTTTTACAAAAGAATGAAAAAACACACTTTTTTGGTGTTTTTTGTCCATTGTTTTTTACAAAATAGTGAAAAACACTGTTTTTTATCCATTGCGTTTTACAAAAGAATGAAAAAACACATTTTTTTTGTGTTTTTTGTCCATTGCGTTTTACAAAATAGTGAAAAAAAACAGTTTTTTGTCCATTGCGTTTTACAAAAGACACTTTTTCTTTTGTGATTTTAGTCCATTGCGTTTTAGAAAGTACACTTTCTTTTATATTTTTAGTCAATTGCGTTTTAGAAATAAACTTTGTTTTGTGTTTTAATTTATTGCTTTTTAGATAAAAATCATTGTCTTTTGTGTTTTTTGTCTGTTGCCTTTTAGAATAAACACTTTATTTTGTTTTTTAGTCCATTGTGTTTTATAAAAATGAAAAAAAATTGTGTTTTTTTTTCATTGCGTTTTACGCATCTGGGTTATCGAAAACTTTTTTTTTAAGTATAACAATAATGTACCCGTTTTAAAGATAAAAAACGCTCGTTATTATGGTACAAATATATATAAAAAAATAATGTCGTATGAAAAAGTTATTAACGTTTTAAAATTAGAAGGAATTGAAGGAGAGAGAAACTATTACCTTAGATGGACTAGAATACTCTTAGATAAAAGTCACATGCCTCCTCTTTTTGTTCAATTTCATCCATTTAATCTTAGCCCTTGATTACTAAATAGATGGTCAAGATTACTTTCATATCTTTCCTACTCATAGAAACTTTCTAGTATATCCTGACCCTAATTAACTTATCTTGACTCGCTAGTCAATTTTTCCTTTTATTGAATTCGTAAGGATTTATAAACTGTGATCTCATCTTAGATCTATCTAGTTAATGGTACCTTGACTTTAAAATGACAAGGAGCTCAATTCATGGCTAGACACAATTTCATCATGCCTTTGGTATGTCAATAAATGACATTTTACTAGATTTTGAATATAACCAGTTGGCCTTCGAGTCGAATCAACTCGATTGACTCCATATAACCATTGTATACTCTACTTGGTCATGTGTTTGCCATATTTATTTGGATTATTAAAATCCTTATTACCAAACTTTCCAAATTTAATGCAAGTCATCCTCATATTTAAGTGTTACTGGATAGCATCCAAATAAGATGATGAAAGGTTCCCCTTTTAATTTCGAGTTTGAAAATACTTCTCAACTATCATTTCTACATACCTTATGTTATTTCTTAAACACCCCCCCCCCCCACCCCCCACATTACTTTCATTCTGATTAAGTTTGAGTAATATAACTAATGATGACTTTTATACACTCGTGACAAGATACCAAAAAATCTATATCTTCGTGTTATTTTGGTCACCTAAATTTACTTATTCAGATTACACTTGCTCACATGAGCTTCTGAGTTACATGAGTTCTCCTTATGTGAAACCGGATAGAATCATCAACAAAGATCTATTAAATCGGTCCACTCAAGTTATCCCTTTGGACTGAAATGAAGTTATATTTATAGTTTTGTTTAAGCATAAAATTTATTCTCATGTCATCACATATTTTGAATGTTTAAAGTTAATTTAATCCCTACCGAGCATCTAAATTAACTAGTATCCGCCTAGTATGCTTTAGAAAACAATACTCTAGCATGTGAACATAAGTTGCATCATTCTGATTCTTCACAGCCTTTGGAAATAACACACTATCTCTTACCAACATTCACGTCTTAATTTAGACATGATAATAATGAGATTTTGTTTTACCATTCCAAAGCCTCGATTTTTAAAAAAGTCTCAAATCCATTGTTAACTTCATCCTTAGGATCATAACTCATTTGTCTTTAATCTCCAAGGCTTTACCATTGCCTCCGAAGAACTTAAACATAAGTCTTAATCCAAGTCACTTTGATGAACGTTATCAGTATAAAATCATTAAAGTCTTGAGATATAGTCAATAAGATTAACTCTCAACAACAAGGCATTCCTATATGCCTAACGTGATATATACATTTCCATTGTTGTTTCCTTGAAACCATGTATTGGATACTCTCCCAAATTGAAAGACAAATCCTTCAAATAGTTCAAAGTATATTGATGGTGGTAGCTAGAAGCATTTTCAAGTCCAACACTATCGTAAGTTTCCAAATCCAACAATTTCCAAATTCTATTTGAATGATTAAAATTCTAAATTCCAAATCCAATTTCTTCAAATTCCAATTTCTCTATAAATTCCCATTACACTTCCAAAACATTCCATGAGCTAAATGCACCCAAAGAATTAAACAAAAACATAAATAGTATACATACTTAGGCCTTAATAAACACATATTACACACCTCTAATTAAACTATTATAGAAACTTAACTACTTATTACACAAACATAATTAAAAACCCTCAATACATCCCTAATCCTTGAAACAAAACCGTCTGCATAGCGGTTGCTTGCGCCGAAATGCTGACGAAATTCTTGAAATGCAGCGTGTCCAAACGAGAGGTTTTGTTATGGCCCGTTCTCAGAAACGTTAATCCAAGTCATGACTTCCGTAATATCTTCTTCTTCAGTCTAACGGTTTCGTGCCATTTTTTAGTGTGAGTGGTGGATTAGAGTTTGAGAATTATATTTGATTGTTGGTAGTTTTTTGAGAATGTGTGATATATGTGGGTATGTATATTGGGATATAGAGGAATAAATTATTTCTTTAAAAAACCCCAAACTAGTCGTTGCCACCATGGGACCCACCATCAACATCCATCTTCACGTCATTCCAACCTACACACCTCTCCTCACCCTGCCCCCATTCCTCACCTCTCCGTCGGTGCTACCCGCCCTCTCATGTGAGACCTCGTGCCACATGGCATGGGGGCCTGGGCCCACAGGAAAGGACCTAAGCATAATCAATGTAACCAGATTTAACATGAAATATACTCATGTATGTTATGGATTGCCTAATTTTAACACCCCCATGCCAAGTGGCAATTTTAACTCATTTTCCTCCGTCCAGTGACGTTAAATATTCTTGGCGTAAACCTATTGACTCTCTTGGAGAAAGGTGAAGTACTTTGGGGGTCATGGATTCGTTTAGGGGACCAATTAAAAAAAAACTATGTAGCATCCAAATCATTGTTCAACCAAACATCACTTTACACATTTACTCACTGGCTTTTATTTTATATATTTTTTTATCTGTTTCATTTAATACTATTTTAATTTTAATGGGATAGTTGGTAGCGAAATCTATGAAAACATTAGTCATTAAAAAAAGTGACTAAGAGCTCATGACTCCATAGCACTTGATGTATTAGGAAATTTATGAAGTGGGTATTAGAAGTTTGGCATACTAAAACATTGTTAGAAAATAATCCTACACATATTTAGTTAACTTGTTGAGAGGTACTGGGAATGGGTCTGTCATCTTGATTAATTTCAAATTAATTAACATTTCCATCGCTTTGATTCCGATTATTACACATGATTTATGTTTATGGGGTTTGCTATCATGGATCAGTGCGAAGTTAATTAAAGGGTTTGCTATCAAGGTATATATGGCTAGGTTCAAACCTATATCAATCATATCATGGGTCGGTGCCAAATTCATTTCCAAATTGATTGCTATCTGTAGCGGGTGGTGCTTATTGATTTTATAGTCTACTTATTAAAATGTTAAAAACGTTTTTTTTTTTTTTTTTTGTTATTTAAAGAGACAACTAGAATTTGTTTTATACGTGCTAAAATATGCAAATATTCAACCAAGTAACCAGCCATCCTAATAATATAACTATAATTGAGTTATGTTAACATATAATCTGATTGAACAAAATGACATGACCAATAAATTAATCTTTAACAAAACAAACATAAAACAAAATCTCATAAGCAATTACATCAATTTATCAATCAGTGTAATTGAAAAAAAAGTAAATGTTAGTTCACTTCATTGTATAAGATATGTGATGACATCACAATTTATAAGTATACTTAAATAAATTTATACTATACGTGAGTCGCTAATTAATTTAGTTTAGTAAATGCTTGGAAAGATTTTGAGCACTGCTCAGGCGTCGCTGAAGGTAGGGGTGAGCAAAAACGGAACCGTTAACCGAAACCGACTAAACCGAACGGTTATGGTTAAGTGAATATGATTAACCGATCATTTGGTTATGATTAAGGGATCATCATTAACCTAATTTAACCGACTGAACCGAACCTTATTTTTCATAATTTTTTGTGATTCTTTTTGTATTTACGCTTGAAGTTAAATATCTTTCTCTTATTTTCTTCTCTATTTGTTTGTCACTTTTTATATTTATTAGAATATAGTTATATTAATTTTTAATTACTTATGAATTAAGTAATTCATTTTTCAGTATTATGGCATATGCTCTGAAAACTAAAATAACTTGTATAAGAGCTTAATCAGGTTTTAATTTTTGCAACATAAATAAACTATATACAAGATAACAAGAATACAATCATATTCTTATCTAAAAACACAAAAAAAAACATATGTATCGGTTAATAACCAAAACCGAACCTTAGCCGTCGATTAACCAAACTATGGTCAACCGTCTGTCGGTTATGGTTAGGTTAACACTATTCAATTAACCGACCTTCGGTTAACCAAACCCGTTGTTAACCGACTTTGTACACCCCTAGCTGAAGGGGAAGGGTGACTGCAGGTGAATCGAAATGAAGTAAGGGCTTTGGGCCCTAATTTCGCTAAAGTCTATAAATTCTAAAAATAGATAAATAAACTATGTGTAGGTAAGGTTGTAAAAAGCATTAGGTGCTAGTCGGACGGTAAGGTACCGACTAGCAATTAATCAGGATTAATCGGATTAGGATTCTTATTTGTAATTTTCAGTTTAATGTATACATATACCCATTGTTAGAGGTAAATATTATAATTAGTAGACAAGTTTTAACCCTTCCTCAACTTATTTTTTTTAAATATACAAGATTGATTGCTGGAATTCCCATGGTTTGGTTGGAAGTTGACCGTTATTTATAGGTTCTGACCAAACTTTATAGGTTTTTGGCTGGAATCGCCGATTTTTGGCCGGCCGACTATAGTCGACTACTAATTAATGGACCGATTAACGAAAAATTACTTAGTTACTGGCCGACTAGTTCAAATTTTTACAACATTGTGTGTAGATTATTTTGGGTTTTGAAATCATTGACGATAAGCTTTGTGGTTTATAACTACGCATACACATATATAAAAAATTGGACACTAAGACAACATGCTAATCAAGAAATATTGTTCTACTGATTTAAATTAGTAAGTCTTTCCAATTTTCCAAGTTATTACACAATGACAAATCACAGGTAGAGGGAAACCATTTGTAATCTTGCAATACTGACACCTAAAAATGAAGTTGTTTAAGAAATTAATGAGCGTTTGCTTTCGATGTTTCTTAACAAAGAAAAAGAATACCTAAGTTCAGACATTATTTCTCAGACAAAAGTCACAAAACTTCTTAATGAGCCATAACAAGAAAGTTTATGCTCTCATGATGTTCTCAATGGTCTTAAAATATCTGGCTTGCCAAATCATAAGTTAGTTTTAAAGGTCTGTGTTCCAGTAATGATGTTAAGAAGTATTGAGAAAAGAAATTATTTATGTAATGGGATGATATTTT
This sequence comes from Scalesia atractyloides, assembly GCA_947069175.1. NCBI lineage: Eukaryota > Viridiplantae > Streptophyta > Magnoliopsida > Asterales > Asteraceae > Scalesia > Scalesia atractyloides. The sequence goes on along the minus strand of CAMTDV010000014.1, from coordinate 17,653,414 downwards.
ATATACTAGCACTTAGTAAGCGGGTTATAGAAGTTAAAGTCATATTTAGATGTAATATCGGAACTCAGACTTTCATTCCAAGAATTAGTTTAATACCTTCAGATAAAATGATTCCTTTCAAGTTCCAGAGAAGACACTCTCTATTGCAGTATTCCAATGACTAATAATAAAAGCCACTACCAATCGTTATCAAGAGTTGGTTTATTTTTAAAAGATTCAGTTTTCATACATGTATGTGTGTTGTCATGAGTTAAAAACAGAGACGGAGTTAAACTACTAATATTAGATAGAATTGATAGTGTGATAAATAAAACAACAAATGTTGTATACAAAAAATATTCGACAAGTTATGAATTACGTTAACATTTTTAGTTTATAAGTATTAGTTTTAATTACAATTTTGTATTTTTATATTTAGTGTTCTATATAGTTTTAGTTAAAACTATACTTATAAAATATAATAGTTCAGCCCGGTAATTAACTTAGTATGGTGAGATATACATACAATTTTTAGATCTCACAAAGAATATAATTTGGTAATTAAAGATGGTATAGAAATTTGATAGTGTTGTAATATATATAGGGTAAAATAAAAACTTCTATGAGTTGTGAGAACTTAGAGAGCTCGGCTAAAAGAAAGGTTTTTTTTTTTAAAAAAAAATCTTAAAAAAAACTTTTTCAAAAAATATTAGTTTTTGTTGATTTACACCACCGTAAAAAAAACCCTTACAGTGAGGGTAAATACTAATGTAAGCAGCTTTTTACAATGTTGTAAAGGCTAAAACCTCACTCGGATTTTTTTATAGATACTAATGTAAGCAGCTTTTTACAATGTTGTAAAGGCTAAAACATTACTTGGATTTTTTTATAGTTGTGTTTGTAATATTTTCATCTATGTGTGTACAAAAAATGATGACAAAACTCCCATACGAAGTTGGAATACTGTAAGTTCTCACAACTCGAAAGGGTTCTCTCTTGATTCAAAGCCTATATATATTAAATATTTATAAGTAGTGACAATGATTTTAAGACAAAACAAATAGACCTTTTCAGCTAAATAGTTACATCAATACAAGAAAATAGGATCGGTGGAATATGAGGCCTTGTATTAATTTGTATATTCAATTCAACGGTTCCTACTTAAAGGAATAAATTATTGGTCACTTTGGATTAATATATAGTTATATATATTAAAGGAACTTCAATAAAAAAAATATAGCATTTACAAAAGTGCCGGCAACTTTTGTAGTTTGACGAACCGTTGTAGAATATTTGAAATATAATTAATTGCAATATAGTGGATTAAAAGTGCAAAGCTTCATGAATTACAATATTACACATGTGAATGAAAAATTATCAGGACAATATTTTAAACTTGTAAAGTTTAACACATAAGGTGCTTGCTTAATCTTGTAACACTTAAATCTTTCTATGATAATATGTTTGACCTAACAATACTATATATTATATATAAATGGTGGAGTATCATTATCTTTACATAATTTGGTGGTTATTACTAAAATGGTTGATTACTTAATATTATCATCTAATTCACTTATTCTAATCCAAATTTGTCTCATTCTTAGGTTGTATATTATGCATAAAAAGGTGTACTAAAATAGACTGGCAATATCCTTTGAATGTTTTTTTGGGTTACGCTAAGTGAAGAAACCGATGTTTTGTACAAGTAAAAGATTTATCTTCTCATTCAGATTTTTTTTTTTGGTCTTTAAAGATGAATAAATTAACAACTTTTTACACCTAAATACCATCTAACATTTATACTAACAAAAATTTAAACTCATAATACATTTATGAGCATAAATCAAGACCGATTAGTCTAGTTGTATTAGGGTTCTCTTTAGAAATGTAAGGTTATATGTTCAAATCCTTGTAAATACAAGGTAAAGGTGGAATTAAGCTCTTGAAAAGGTTGTCGCTGACCTATGACCTATTAGTCTAGTGGTATGGTGTCTTCCCTCACGAATGTGATGTTGTGGGTTCATATCCTTGCAAGTGCAGGTGTGAGGCTTTTAGGTGAAAAAATTTGTGGTTGAAAAAAAAGGTTGCCATTAAAAAAAATCAACAAGTAGACAACTTAAGATATATTTTTATAGTCGTAAAGATAATTTTGTTTCTCTATAATTCCTTCACATCATAAACACTTTCCACTCGAAAGCAATAAACTTTTACTTGAATGATTGTATGATCATGGAGTCACGAGTTTATATATTTGATTCCCTTAGAAAATTGACATGTGATGTTTTGGTTCTGATTTTGTTTAAGATAATCTTTGGTTTGTGTAATTATCTTTTGTGAACATTATTCAATAATAATTCATGTAAAGTTAAATAAACTTTGTAACATCATATATGTTTACACATCATGTGTGTTATTTTCCTCGAGGAAAAGTAGCATGTTTTTATATATTTTATGACTGTCTTTTTTTCTTTTGTAAATTATACCACATAAAGCTCATTAGTTTATTTATTTATTTATTGAATGCCAAAGCCTTTTGGATTTGACAATAACGAGAAATAAAACAATTCACAACAATATTAATTATGACTATGCACAAACTGGCAAGTTGGATCATTGTGCATTTTTTACACACTACAATACATTTGTGAGTTTGAACAAAATAAAACATTTCGATTAATTTCAAACACCTTGAAAGGGAGAGGTATTGAGTTCAAGTCCCACAGACGACACGAATTAAAAAAATTACCATTCAAAAAAAAAACAAAACTTTGATTAACCTTCCGATGGTTGACACACTAGCCTAAAAGTTTGGACTCAACGACATACATGTTTGATGCATTGCTATAAACCTCTACGTCAAAATAAATTACAACACTGTAGTAATTTCCAATATTAGTGTTCTAATTAAAGATTTAAACGTATTTGAATTTAAACAAACTATTCTCAAAGTTTTTAAAAGATTATAACTAATTCATATGTTAATACCTTTTAAAAAACTTACACCAAAAAAACGAGTATTTATTCTTTTTAGTTTAAAATTAAAAAAATAATATATTAATTGATTACCATTATCTATATTCTTCACCACATCACGCACACCCTTTTTAAAAATAAAACTCACAACTCCTGCCATATCACGCACACCCTTTTTAAAAATAAAACTCACAACTCCTGCCTATCGTTTAATATGTTTTAAATGTTTAAAGTTAGTATGCCTATCGTTTAATATGTTTTAAATGTTTAAAGTTAGTATAAGTGACACATATACATACTTAGATAAGTTATCTAAATATATATTCGCTTTTAAAGACGGGATAATCATATTAGTTTTATATCAAGTTAAAACGACTAATTATTTAATACTTATCTAAAATAATATCCTAAGAATACACATATGAACATAACCCTTATTATCTTATACATCAAATCAACACATTTGTCGTATTAAGAAAAAGGCTAATTAGGTTTTTCCACTAACTTTATTATCACAGCTGCTAATTCTATCTTAATTTATTAACCACTTACAATACTCGAACCCTCTATTTCTTAAATAACTTGAGGCACCCTATAATTACACCGTATCCTTTGAGGCTATCACACTAATTAAGATTGCTACCATTATTGACTAGATGGTAGAAGCTCGTGCTTTGTACAAGTATAAAATTACGAATATATTGGTGTAGTTTAAAAGTAAGAATAGCAGTATAGAGTAATACTATTATTAAAAAAATGCTAAAATTGTTGTATTAATTATCTGTCACTTGTGGCCTAGTGGTAGAGAGACTTGGGTTCACCAATGAAAGACCCAAGTTCAATTCTCATTTGTGTCATTTTAGTGAATTAGGCAAAGATGGATAGAGCCTGAGCTCACCCGGGTTTTCGTCCCACCGTGTGTTACGTCAGAGAGTTCTTCTCTTGTGGTGTCACAACGACTGTCAAGTGGCAGTCGACGGTATGGTTTTATGGGGGAACGCCCAAGCCAAACTTTAAAACCAGAGTGAACCCGATTAAGACAACATAGTCTAGACAAAGTAGGGCAATATGGCTCTACCGCCATTTAAAAAAATTGCCGTATCAATTGATAGATTGAATACGGTTTATGTGTTGTATGAAATGACATGCAACATTAATGACCATCTTCCGTTTGAGGAGATGTGATCAATCTTTTGCGTGCAGAGTTACGTCTATATACGACTTTCATCAACCAACTTTGACACTTACTTCTGACCTAAAATCCTACCTTCATCCCTCTTTTGATAAATGAAAATAATTTCCAAGTAATTTAATCTTCAGCTGTTCATCTATCATTGGATTCCAACTTCTTATTGAAGCTTCAGTTATTTGTTCCTTTCTTTTTGCTGTCTTGTTAAAAGAGAAAAGAATCAACAGCTCTCTGTCTAGTATAAACCATTGGATATCTATCACAAGTTGAATTAATTCAAATTTTCTGAAGCAATACTTTGGAATCAATCAATTCTATATGTACAAAAATCACATATATATAACTGTAGACAATTTCGTGTTTAATTAATTAACTAATAATATCCACCTAATTAACTTTTTACACCTCTAAACTAACTACAAACTACAAATTGGAATAAATCAATTTGATACCGGATCACGGTAAGAACCGGTCAATTGAGCCACGCGTATCACCATCCATCATGGTATCAGAGCAGGTTGATCCAACAACGGGTAACTCACCGCATTTTTTACATCTCGGCGCGGGAACTAAGATCTGGCGACAAGACGGACACGAAGAGTGAGATCCAAACCATGTATCGATGCATTCGACATGAAAACTATGACCACACTGCGGCAAAACTCTGATCTCATCACCGGAATTGAATTCCGACAAGCAGATAGCACAATCCGAGAGTTTTTCCGCTATTGTTTCCGTGGAGTATGTGAGCTTTGGAAGAGTATTCAACACTTTCTTCTTAAGACCTTTGTTAGCCGCAACGGGAAGCGACTGATCCCTACGGTTGATGATGACTATGCCGGAGATCCGTCGGAACCAAGTGCAGCGAGACACTGCTAATAGGCCCAGGATGCAGATTAGAGCGCATAAAAGAGCGGCGAGGATGACGACGAAGTCGGAATCGGCATTGTTGGTGTCTGGTGGTGCTGGCTCGGTGGCCGATGGGTTCTGGCCACCGAGCATCCTGACATGACGAGACATATGTGTTTGTTGAAATTCTGGAGAATGTCAGAACACAGGTTGTGATGTATTTATTGTAGAAAATTTCGAAATTGATGTTAAAAAAGTATGTGTTTGTTGAAAGGGGTGAAAGTGGAAAGTTGGAAATGTTATGGTCATAGGGGAATGAGGAGCGGGGTTTTATAAGGAGTCGGTTGGAACCGTTAATGGTATATACGGATAAAGAAAACAAAATACATTTGGATAATGTAACATACAATTAAAAGTAAATTCTATCTGATACACCAATGTATGCGGTTGTAGACTCGTATTGGTTGGTTTAACAAAGATAAAAGGCAAGCAAAGTCGGTTTTGTGATAAGTTTTTGCCGAATTTGTATTTGTTTACATAAAACCAGTCGGTTGGTTTACTGACATTAAGTTTATTAGGACGTAACTAAAACGACCATACATGTGGAATTTACTGGTTTAGACATAGGTGAGGTTTAGTTTCGGAAACGTTAAATTAAAGCTTATTTAATAAACGAATTTATATTTGACTAGGCTTGTAAACCTATATAACTATACTAGTATTAAGCTTCTGCGTTGCAGCGGTTATCGTAAATCTGTGTCAAGTCAACAACCACCAACACTGGAAAAGCTCATAAAAAACAAAATAAATAAAAACGGAAAAAATAACGTCGAGCGAAAAACAGACGTAAAATCTTTGAATCACGAACGCTTGTTTGTAGAGAAGTTAAACCGAAACGTAAAACATAGAAAAAAATAACTAAATCAATCCAGCACCCGTGCATTGGACAAACTTGTCAAACAGAGAAAAATAGATGTGCTGCGACTGGCCAGTCAAACGGGAAAATATATACAAAAAAAATGTTGAACCTCACACGCACGTCCGGTGCGTTAACTCACAAAATATAGAACGAAACGAAAAAACATGGGAAAGATGAAAAGTATGGTGAACCAAAATTGAAAATAAAAAGGTTGGGATTAAATTTCAAAAAGATGAAAAACTTTGGGTTAAAAGTAAAAAACACAAAGGGTCTAAATTGCAAAATTAAAGTTATTTATTAATCTTAGATAAAGATAAGGATAATATTATGATATCTATATATTAGTTATTAATATAAAATTAATATTAAAAGCAATTTATTAAAAAAATATGAATAAAATTTATGAGATTGAATGAGAGAATATCATCTGACATTATTTGTAATCTTTTATTATAAGTTAGATTATTTACATAAATATAATATTTTTAATTTGATGTGATAATGATATATATTAGAGTTTTGATGCTAATATAGAGGAGTAATAGACTTTAATAATCCTAACTATTAGTTGTTTGTCGGTAACGATTTTAATTTCAAAAATAACTGGTATCATGTATGCATTTCGGAAGTATAGTATCTCGATACTCTAGAGCTTGCCATGCACGGAGTCAACTTTACGATAATAAAATTGAAAACGGAAAATCGAAATACATTGCTATGTATGTGATTCGCATATACAGAAATCATAAATGTTCCACTTGATATAATAATATGGAAATTTTGAAAGAGCAAACTACAAATTATGTGATATTCATTTACATAATCGTCTGACACTCGGTGAAAATCAAGGAAATGAATTTGATAGAACTTTTGGACTAAATGAAGGGCCCATATATGTATATTTACAAAGTTTAAGTCTATGGAAGTATTTAAAGACGACTTTGACTTGGTTAAAGGGAGCGTCAGGCACAAAAGCTCTCTCAAACTTCCTCATAGGATTGGCAAAGGATTTAGTAATTGACAATTTGATTAATTTTGATTTGAGCAAACTTGGATTTGACAAAGGTGAGTACTTGGAGTTTACTTTAACATGTCACACATAAAAATTGTTTTTTATTCTTCATCATACTCATTAAATCTCACCATAGGAATAAAGAGTCTGCTTCTAGTAAGATCATCGGCTCGATAGTAGTTTTGCATCAAGTCTTGGACATAAGGCACATAACACTTAGCAAAGGCCGATTAGTGCATGTGCCCCCTTGTCTTTCGGCTATCATCGCCACCACATGAAGCATGATTAACCCTCCCATGCTTTTAACATTATTTTCACGAAATTAGTAAAATAACATTAAAGTTAATGCACTTTCACTTATGCACTCCGATGACCCACACATATATACATTATATGTGCATGCTGCAAGTAGGGCTGATTGTTTTTTTTTTAGAATTCTTGTAAATCAATAAAAAGCTTGGTGAAATGTCTCTAGCAAATACTTAATTGGTGAAATGTTTCAAGCAAAGAGGTTATTATTTCATCTATTGTGATAGATAACCCAAAGCATTATTCATTAATGGTTAAAGGTGAAAGAAATGAATATTAAAGTTTGATGATAAGTAGCTATATAGCTAGATAAGCTTAGTTGGTAAATATTTATGATTGTTTGACATTAAGAGGTCATAAAGTAAAATAAACTATAAATAAATAAACTTACTAAATGAGTAAAATATAACTAAGTAACCTGGTATATTCCTTAATGTCATTGGTGAAATACTGATTAAATAATTATATATAGGTTTCAACGTACCTAAAAACACAATTGAATGGAATAAGATAATTGTTGTAAAAAGCTGTCAAAATGCACAAATGGGTGCAATAGTGACAAAATGCACAAAGAATTGCAATACAACAAAAATAACCATACTCAGTATAATCTCGTCTATAGCCAAACTATTGGTGGGGTTTAGGATGGTGGAATACATGCAAGTAAGGGATAGAGAGGGCCCCCAACTCGAAAACCATATCTAGACATAACAGTCAAATAAAACACACATAGACAGATAACACTTCGAAAAAACATACATACAAGCAATGACACGCATAAAAAAATAATATTAAGATTCTAAGTTGAGAATCTAATACAAAAATCAGATTCTTTTGTTAAAAGTCCTTAACCTTCATCCTACGTCTCCACAAACTCCTACCTTCGACTATGTGGTTAAAATAAATATGAAAAGTGATTGTAAAATCGTAGGACACGCCCCAATCGTCCTATCAGGAAATAAACAAAACGAAAGATCGATAAGCTTGGATCTATAGCAGATTGCCTTGACAAGGACTATACATGATTTCCCTTGGGCTCATGAAGTATATATAGTCAAGTGAGATATTTGATTGAAGTTATAAGTTTTGACAATCCAGTCAAGAATCAGCCAAAACAGTCAAAGGGGTCAAAAATAGACAAGTTTGTGTTTGCACCTAGGTAGATGATAAAAATACTTATAAATACTTGAAGTCAATTGGATAAATGTAAGAATTTGGTTTTTGAATGACCAAGAATTTGCGAAGTGTTGAATTTGTTAATACTACATGGCTATGTGATCATATGTAAATAGTTATGTCATTTACTGAGCAAACCATAATTTTGAGGAAAAAAACGTCATATGTTCATCTTGTACATACCTGTGTCAACTGAAAATAAGTTTCTAAATTTTAGAAACATTGTTATGTGCTATAATTCTGCACAACTGTGTATTATTCTATATGCAAGTACACAAAAAGTATGTTTGAAAAAGAAAAGAAAAGTAAAGTAAAGAGAGTCAGGTTAGTGATAAACTGAGACCAAACCATATGCATATATACACACTTAGAAGTAAAAAATGTTATCTACTCTAGATTCATTATGCTGTGGAGCTAAAAAGCATTTAAGATTTACATACATAAATATATATGAACACTTTTTCGTGTTTATATCGTTAGCTTACAACATTGATCGCTTAGGGGAAAGTTATCAATGTTAGAAAAAGCAATAGACATTTGTTTAGGTTCAGATTTCTTAACTCTTTCTTAAATGATACAGATCTCAATCCTTATGTTGACTTGTATTATAGACTCCTTTGTGTGTTGTGGATCATATCAGCTTTCATTACATGTTTGATACATGTGCTCTATTCGTTTAGTTACAAAATGTTATATGCTTGGAAGATGGTTTAGCTTTACTACAAACGTGACAGTTAAAAATTCTATAAAATCAATATCGTGTGTTCATGATTAACTTTTCGAAGATCCTATATATATGGTGATTAAGTTGTTTGACAGTACTAGTACTAGTATTCATATTCATTTCGACTCCATAACAGCCAACAGGGATACCAGAGGCACAACATTGTGACATCAACACAAGCTTCTACTAACGCGTTAAGCTTCATTAAATCTTAAATACAAAACATGAAATCACTTGGAATACTGTAGGCCACATAAAATCGCCTTTTCATACATGGTTTCAAAATGCCTAAAAACAAAACTCCCTTTTCTCAGACAGGGCACATTACAATGAAGTAATACTGGCTAATGTTGAAAGAAGCAGATGGTCACCGACACCATGTTCATCCTTTTTCGGGCTGCTCCCTGAGCTGCTATTAGAAAGCGATACAAACCGAGTTTTCTGTAAAACCCCAGTAGGTGATGACCCAGATCCCATATGATAATTAACAGCATCCCACATTTCAGTCATCTCAGAACCCGATGACGGATCCTTGCTTTTTACCCCACTGCTACTAGAAGTTCAATTCAAGGCTTCTCCCAATGGTCCCCCCATGGAGTTCGAGTTTCCCCACGAAATGGGTATCCAGTTTGATGCTTGTTTCTGGTTCGGGTCAAGGTCAAACTCCGGAGTCAGACCAGGTGGTGGAACCGCAAGTTTCTCTTGAGCCGGAGAGTTTGAGGAAGACGAGAAGTCGGAAGCAGCCATGGGAATGGACATGGAGAGTTGGGTCCAGTCTGGTTTAAGTGGCTCGTCTTTAGACCATTGGTCAACGAAATTTGGAAGTGGGTTCGGGTTAGATGAACCATGGTTCAAGAAAGAATCATAGTTTGTTGGATACAACGAGGATTCTTCTACTGGATTGCTTTGTTTTGGCATGGAGAATGAGTTTATACCAAACGCTTGCGGTTCCTGTGTCCTGTATCCAATATTAAACTGTTACATTATGAATCAAATATTAAACTGTTAGCAACTTCAATTACAACCTGTTGACGGGAGTCTGCGTGTGGTTATGGCGGTGCAATGCTGCAGTGGTGGCGGTCGGCAGGGGAGTGGAAACTGGTGCGGATGAGGAAACAACCGGGCCCACTTTGGTTGCGGCTGGGCCGGAGACAGCTTGGCCATTTTGGCTTTCCACAGGCTTTCTTGAACGATGGCGGCCTCTATTGATGTGTCTTTCACAGTATTTCTGATCCGGAACAGCATCTCTAGAACACCTCCATTTCTTCCCATCTGTTCTACGACACCTCCCGGGTTCCGGATCCATGTTACCCGAGAACCCGAGATGGAAACCTCCCCATCCATCTAATTCACACCCAAAAAACAATCAGATTCTGAAATAATCTAACAAAATTATGTTGGATAAAGGGAGTGCTAAATGTACCCCTTGTGAGTAAAGTAAATAGAAATAACATGATGGTAAATAAAAATAACATGATGGGCATGTTTAGCACATCCCTTAATAAAGCAGTGGAGATTAAGATTAATCAATTAGACGTACAAGAATTGGGGGCATATGAGGCCGAAGACAACGATCCGGGGAAAATAAACGTGTTAAGAGATTTTCGGAGCGGAGTAAGCAAATTCGACGGAACAGGGACATTAGCTACAAAGTGTTTGTAGATCAAAGCTTGGTGTTCTAACTCCATCCATTGAGAGTGGGTAAATGGTCCTTTATACCTTGAAGCAGGCATATGCATACCTGTTTGTAACCCTCCATAACCATAACCTACAACCAAATAATCAAAAGTTCAAAACCATGGTAAAAAAGATTTAAGAAATAATAAACCAAAAAAAAAAAAAGAAAAGACTTGACAAGACTCCAAGAACAAAGACTTGCTTCCAAATAGCCCACATAGATAGATGCCAATGAAAAGACCCATCACCTAAGGATATGCCTTTAATTATCAGACCAAAAAATGGGGACATGCACACTAGTAAAGTAACATCAATAATAACAAGATCACACCATCACCATAGATGCCAGTTTGTTAGCCATCACAACATCCTAACAAAAACCCATTTACCAAAAACACACAACTAGACAAATGTACAACTTTCAATGCACTAGGTACAACTCACTATATCAAAAGTTCAAAACCTAAAATTATCAGTAATAAAAAAAATTAAACCCATCATACAACAATGCTAATGTGACCTAAAAAAACATAAATATAAAGATTTTACCTGTATTATTTCTAATGTAGGGCTGGTAGAAAGAAAACAGTGAGTTTTGGTTACTTGTATTGGCAGATGAAGAAGAAAAGCTGAGCATATTATTGGCATCAGCAGGTGAAAGTGAAAGCAAAGAGTCAGATCTCAGAGACATTGACTTGTTGGGCTGGTCAAAGTAATCAGTTTTTGTAGATTTGGAACTTTGAAGATGATCATCTGCTAAGACAGATCTTTGTTGCTTGGTGAACCCAGATCCACTAAGGTTGTTGGTGTTGTGTTTTTCATCATGAGTTAAGACACAAGTGTTGTTGAATGTTGTTGTTGTCATTGTGAAGTCCATTGTTGGAAATCTAGAGGGTTTTCATGGGAGCTGGTTGAAAAGGGTTGAAAGATGTTTGGAATTTATGGTGGAGAGAGGGTGGGTGAGTTATGGAGGCTTGAAGCTGCGGAGAAGACAAAGTTTGGACGAAAATGGACGGAAGTGAAATTGTTCAAAAGGGTGCTTGGAGTTTAAGATTTCATTGTAATCCACTTTGAAAACGTTTTGCAAATGAGTCCATATAGTTTGAGGGTTTTGCAAGTTATGCTTTAATATTTTTTTAAACGGCTAATAGAATCAATCTCGAGCACTTTTGAGGCACCACTGGACCAAACGGAGTACCCCGAGAGTAACCCAAGTCCATCACCAATTCCTGGGAAAACCGGTGACCCACCTGTCCGTAGGAACAACGGTGAAATTACTAGTAAAACCCGTTTTAAATCAAGGATCGAACCCAAGTTTCGCTGAATCTCCTATCATTACTCACCAGTGTCTCACTCTGTACCAAGTGAGAGTTAAACATGTATCTTCCAAAGAAATACAAGTTTGTTTACCACTTGATCTAGAGATCATTGGATATGCTTTAATACTCGGTTTTTAAAGTATAATGTTTAATAGTGTAACCAATTATTAATCAATATCTTTTGTTAATTTTATGTATTTATAATCTATAAACTTAATAAAAGGTTAATTATATTTTTTTATCTCCAAAAAATTTAGGCCTCGGGCGTAAAAAGAATTGGGCCCAAAATTGTGGTTAAGGTGAAATAAATAAATAAAAAACTCTAGTGATGGAGCCAACATTTGAACTTGGGACCTTTACATCACCTTGAGATGGTTTTTTCCACTACATCACCAAGACTTTTTTGCATAATAAATGGATAAATATACTGAATGTATAATTTAATAAATATAATAAAGCGTATAAAGACTTTTCGGGCACTTTAAAAGTTTGGGTCTCGAACATCAGCACGGTTTGGCCGGCCCAAGAGCCGGCCCTGCATATGAGTATAAATATAATATATAACCTCATTTCAACTCAACTTGGTTTTTTTTTCGTTTTTTATCTATTTAATCATGTGTTTCCACGGGTCAAATTAATTTCATTTTCTTGTTATGTTATAGAAAACATCTTGTGGATCTTCCAAACGGGCCATGTTATTGAATTAACGGAACAAATCCGACATTAATCCTTTAATTTGACATAAACCAAAAAATCCTGTTAAATCAATCCGAACAAGTGATGAATGTTTTTGTATTGACACAACCTCGTATTTATTTTTTATGTAGTAATAAGTTAGATGTGTTTAACCTCATATATTTTAAATATTTTTACATATTAATAATTTAAATTATAATATAAATAATGAAAATATATACGAAACAATTTTGTTTATATTATAAAAAATGATGTCCTTTTCTAGTTGGTTCTCAAGAATTAACATAAAAAACCTAAACATTTTGTGACTTGTTAATCTGCAACTAGATGAACATTCTCATACATTACTCGACAAACACATTTTGTGGCATGTTAATAAATCTAAATGTATGTTTAAAACACTATTATAAATTAATTAGATAAATCATATAAACTTGTATATAATTATTTATTTCTCTAAATATTTTATATATTTTCTTTATAGTTTATTTAAAAACTAATTTTTATTTTGTATTGGTTTTATTATATTACATGTTGCGTGAGATTGCGTGCTTTTATATAACAAAAATATAATAATAATACAACAGTTTCAAAGAAAATAATAATAAAAAGTTGACAATAAAAGGAAAAATAATAATGTGATGTGATTTTACCGTGGTGTGAATTACCATAACGGGGTGAAATGACCCAATTGAAGAAGGCAACCCCACCAATCCACCTAGTTCCAGACTACATAGCTTCGCGCCTAACATCATCCACGGTTCCAAACCTAACAAGGTCATATCACCAGCTGTCGAGTTTCATTTATATATTTCTTGTCAACATTTTTTTGAACCGTGACTTTCTTTTTGAGTGATTTAATGTCACACCGTTTAAACGACGGTTCTAGCTAAGAATTGCCCAGACTATGTTGTCTTAACGGGCCCGCGTTGAATTGGTCAGACTTGGTTACAGTGTTCCCTCGGAAACCGTACTGCCTCCACATGAGTTGCCTCGCTAAAGTAACAGCCGGATGAAAACCGGGGTGCGGCTCAGGATCGAACCCCCATCGGTAGGTTTATCATCATGATTGCCCAACCATTGAGCTATAAGCCCAGAATTATATGCACCCCAATAAGATACAAGTAGAAATTGAACTTAATCCTTCATTGAAACTTGAGTCCTCAATAGTTAACTCCAAATTTTCTAAAATGAATATATTATAACATGCGGTTTGCATGTTTTGACTCTTAAAGCATTAACAATGGTATCCTTATGTATTTGTGGGTAGCTTACTTTTTTATATTTTTATAAAAAATGGTTTTGAGTGGAATATAAAGAAAATGTACTCTTATCTGCAAATATACAGAAACACTGTTCACCCCTATTAATTTTTTAATATTTTTTAAAGTGGTTGTGAACTTGTGATGGAGAAATAAAAAGTATTATTTAATTAAAAAAGGAAAAAAATAATAATTTTCATTGTAGTTTTAAGAATGTGGATAAGAAAACCAATATGAATACTCAATAAAGAAATGTATCTTATGACCACACCATGTTCCTTAACTACTAATCCCGTTTATATGGCTTCATTTCTCTAACAATAAACACAAATAATTAGCCAAGGATCAACTATGAAAATAAGTTTCTCACACGTATCTAGTATTCAAATTTATTGCGTTTTATATGGATACTAGTTGATGCCCCGTCCGCATTGCGTGGCGATGGTCGAATAATAAGCAAGTGTTAGGCAGCTCATTGATACGGAAAACAATTAAATCAAGTCAACCAATCAAAATAAAACACTTTTATAGTTTTGATAATATTGTAATTTTTAACAGAGGGAACATTGTATTTTTTTACTAGGGTTAAATCGTTATTTGCCAAAAGCTAAAGTGACGATAATACTGTAAATTTAAACCATGGGCAAAATTCTAAACTTGCGCATGGGCAAATTTGTAATTCTGAACTTAGGGTAACAGTGTAATATAAATTTGAACTAAGGGCACAATTGTAATTTTAGGATGAACGCAAAACCACAATTTCATTTTGACCCGAAGGCAAAATCGTAAATTTGAGTTCGAGCAAAAGCATAATTTTATTTTGAACTGGACCAAAAACGTAATTTTGAACTGAGGGCAAAATCATAATTTTTTAAACGGGGAAATCATATTTTTTAACAAAGGGAAAATCGTAATTTTTAGCTGGGGGCAAAAGCATAATTTTCTTTTGAACTGGGTGCAAAAAGGTACATTTGAGCTGAGGGCAAAGTCGTAATTTTTTACTGAGGGCAAAATCGTAATTTTTAGCTGGGGACGAAAGCGTAATTTTATTTAGAACTGGGGACAAAACCGTAATTTTAAGCAGGGGCTAAAACCTAATTTTACAACGAATATAAAATAATAAACTTGTTGGTCTAATGGGGGAGTGCCAGGCAGCTGCCTGGCACTATTCCCCCATTTGGTAAATGTACTATTGAACTGGGGGCGAAAAGGTAAATATGAGCTGATGGCAAAATAATGATTTTTTCTGAGGGCAAAATCGTAATTTTTACCTGGGGACAAAGCGTAATTTTATTTAAAACTTGGGATAAAACCGTAATTTTAAACAAGGCTAAAACATAATTTTACAATGAATATAAAATATTAAACTTGTTGGTCCAATAGAGAAATGTCAGGCAGTGCCAGGGAGCTGACTGGCACTATTCCCTCAATTGGTTTTTATAGTATTAGTAAAGGCAGTTGTCTGGCACTATTCCATCAATTGGTTTTATAGTATTAGTAAATAAACTAGTCCCTAATTGGTTTTTATAGTATTAGTAAAGGCAGCTGTCTGACACTATTCCCTCAATTGGTTTTATAGTATTAGTAAAGTAATAGTAATAATAAATTAGTAAATAGTAAATAAATATGGATATACCATTTTACTATATACATTATTGATGTTACTATATCTTCTAATTTTTCTTTTCTTCTGTTAGACTTTTAATACTTTTAATTTTTTACCCTTACACTATTAATATTTTACTATATACATTATTGTGTTTTATAACTATTTTTTTAGTTGCAGTTTATTTAGTTTTTTCATTTTCTTTTTAATGTGGTTTTTTATCTTTTCGACTTAGTTATTTTTTTACAATAATGTTTTACGTTTCTCATACTTCGAACTTTTTTGTTCAACGTACGTAGATTGAATCCCATATTCGTATTCGTATGTAGGATTTCTTGATTCCACGTAAGAAGGTTGGACCCTGTAAACATACTCTAGGTTGCCTTGTTCAAGGTAAGAAGGTTGACCTCCAAAGACGAACTCAATATTGGGTTGTTCCAGGTAAAAGGGTTCACCATCAAGGACGAACTCCTGACATAACGTAATATTTAGACTTTATCAATGACGAACTCCTCACATAACGTAATACTTAGACTTTGGTAAACCTAGTCGGTAAAAATAAAAACATGGTTTGCCCCATTCATGTCTAGAAGCCCTGTCTCGTGATAAGAACAAACACCGGATGTGACCTCCTCCCCTGATTAAAATTTTGCAGCTCTGTCTCGTAGGAAGATTAATCCCCAGATCCCCTAAAACAACAAAATTATAAGTATTTGTAACCAAAACAACAACTAAGTGTATACATGTCATACACCCCGTTACTTTCTAGCGCCCACGACTCGGTTGAATATTAGCCAAAAATGTAATTGTTGTCCCACAACAACATCGCTAACCAATAACATTGACTTAACACAATCGAATGAGAGAAACATTGATCTTGATCATCATAAAACCTTATATATGAAAGAATGAAGAAATGAGAAGGTAAGAACGAAGAAATGATTGTCGGGTGAATGAAACCAAATGTAAATCTTACATTGTATAATAATTTGATAGAATCTTAAGTCACGTTAAATCATATCAAACGTGAAATGTGAATTTCAATTTGACCCATATAGGCCTTATATAGCCCTATACAGTTCGTATGGGGTAATGGGTTACAATTTTCAATGTCTAACAGCTGGTTATCAGGGCTATCTATCACATCCATATACCCCACGTATAGCGCTATACGCGGCATATAGGATATGAGGTCTACAATATTCACAGAGTGCCATACTTTCTTTTCACATAGCTATATGCCACATGTAGTCTATATGCGGCGTATAGGCATACTTCGTATAGACATCGTCAGGGCCGTTCCAACCTTTTTAGAGGCCTAACATGAAATGAAATTATGGGGCCCTTTTTCGTTTTATCATTATTATAAATCGTTTTCCTGTATCCGTGTTTTGAACCAAACAAAAATCTAACACAACTATAACACAAAGTGGGTGCTTGTATAATAAATCAAACAAATCTAAAACAATAAATTTGCACTAATATTAATTGTTAGCATAAATATTTTCTTTTAATTGGAGGCCCTAGGCCCAATTTTGGGTTACTTATACTATAAGTTCGGCCCTGGACATCGTATAGCCCTATACCTATCGTATAGATGTTTGAATTGCCATCTCTGACATACTTGTTTGTCATAGGTTTTTGTTAACCCTATATGCAATGTATACATTTATGCGCTGTCACACCCCAACCGATTGTAACATTTGTAAAAATCGGGTCTCCAAAACCCGCTCCGTTTTGTAATCTTGTACCATGTTATAAAAGATTCGTTAATTATTTATGATTATTTTGAGCTTAAACGTTACATAATTAATAAATAAACTAAACTATAAAAATTATATTTGATAAAAAGTTAAAATAAAATAAATAAAAAACATTTGTAGCTGCCGGGACTCGAACCCGGGTCAGCCAAACCTTCAAAACAACTTAACCTTCTTTCACTAAACCACTCCGCCACAATGTGTTTTCTGTTAACACTAGGCAAACAAGTGGATCTTATACGCAAACTCAAATCAACCGTTGATGCCATCTGAATAACGGAAATCGGCAAACCGATCGCCAAATCATTTTGAATTCATCTGGCCAACTTATAACCGATGTATTTCGGTTTCTAATTAAGTCAGTAATGAATGAACTTAAAGTTACATCATTTTCGGTATTTGAAACCGAAAATTTATCAAACTCATATTTAATTCAAGCTCCGATCATTTGCACGATTCAGAACTATCACAACAACACTCCATTTCCTTTTCGTCGCGTTTTCAAATCATTTGAGCACCTAAAACAGTTCGCCGGAATTCTCTACAGAAGTCGCCGGAAAACCGTATTCAACACAAACCGATAAGATACTCCTTCTTTACGATTACAATCTATTGTTAGAGCTTTGCTAACATTAACCCATCACTCAAAATCAGCCACAGACGACTTTGCTGGATTTTCTGTGTTCGCCGGAGAAATTTCTGGAATTGCCGGAAACTCGCTAGTTATCGGTATGCACATCCAAACGTACTAATAATCAATACACACTAGTTCAACTTCAAATCTAATTCCTTAATTCTGTTGATAGACCCTCTCAGCCGAAGGATCAAAAACAGAGCCGTCAAATTCTCGCCGGACTCTCTGAGGAAGACAACCGGTCCGGTATCTTCTTTCCCCAAACTGTTCGGTTTAGTACATTCAAGCTAGTCGTCATGTTTATTAATTAGTTAAATCACGAACCAGATGTTTGAGTAAAGTCTGTAATCGTAATGAAGAAGACGAACTTAATAATGAGATAAGAGTAATTAAAATTCGGATTATAAACAGGTTAGACACACAGTCTAGCGGTGGACTGTGTGCAAAGTTCATATACACGTCCCGAGTTCGATCCTTACTACGCGCACGCCTTACGTAATAACATTCCTTTTTAATCATGAACTAACCCGGGTTAAAACAGGTAGTTGTTAAGTATAATAAAAACCAAGAATATAACCGGGTTAGACACATAGTCCAGCGGTGGACTGTGTGCAAGATAAACTTCACGTCGCGCGTTCGAATCCTGTCCCGAGCACCGGTCCATGGAATTAAAATGTTTTTGCAAAATAAAGGAATTTTCGGGTAATTCAAATAAGTAAATAAATATAATTAAAACCGAGTTTATAACGGGTTAGTCACGTAGCTCAGTTGGTAGAGCTACGTGCACGTGAATGGAAGGTCGCCGGTTCGAATCCCGCCCGGCGCAGGATTTTACCGCTGACCGAACCGGTCAACGGTCAACAGTAAAAAAAATAATATTTTTTTAATTTAAAAATCAATTAAAAATACTTAAAAATAACATTTTTAAAGATAGGAAAATAGCCATAAACTCATAAAAATATATCTAAAATTTCAGTAAAATCCTTAATAACATTCATCCACTTAATATATTTTTCCATTATTATTTAGGTTAGTTTTTCCTCGTCGACTCGCTCATCTAAATCGTGCGCATCTCATCATCTCAAATTCAACGCACCCAATGTGAGTGAACCTTTCAAATTCCCCGTTTTAATCACATTTTTGGGGTGTATCATGTGTCTTTGTTTATTTACATATTATAACGAAATTATTGTGCATACATCATATCATGACATGTGTATTAGTTTGTTGCTGTTAAGTAGTTACTATTGGATGCAAATTATTATTTCAGTACATGCATTTGCCGAGGCCGCAGCTCCCCATCCATCGAGGTTGAGCTTGATCCCCATTTTATTATGCGGTTGATCTGTGGCGTGCCCGCACGATCGGCTCCGTTTGATTGAGCCTTGATCGGTCATTTCATTTTACATTTCAATACATGCAATACGCTCGGCTCCGTTTGATTGAGCCTTGAGTGCACAGTTCAATTTACATTTCCAGTTCATGCAATACGCTCGGCTCCGTTTGATTGAGCCTTGAGTGCACAGTTCAATTTACATTTCCAGTTCATGCAATACGATCGGCTCCGTTTGATTGAGCCTTGATCACACAGTTCATTTATGTTAGTTATCGTATGATATTGGTATATTCATGTATGCTACCAAGTGTTATTGTATGTTATAATTGTAACTGCTATTTGCCAATGTTTGATTACTTACATTTGCTCTTTTAAGATTATGCACAATATTTTATTGATAAACTAACCATAAAATCATTATCAAATGTTTATCTAATAAGGTTCACTCGCCAACTTATGTTGACCCAAAACCTCCCATTTTTACACATGATACAGGTGAACCAGCAGCAGCTAGGAACACATAGGACCTGGATTAGAAGAATAAAACGATTTAGTTTTTGGGTTGTTATGTTTGGTTATTTTCCCTTGTATTGAATGAACATGTTTGGATGTTTGAAAAATGTAACTTTGACTTCATTTAATTATGAAACATAATAGTAAATGTCATGTGCTTTGGTGATAACCCAATTATGCCCCGACTCTTATTTCCGCTGCGGGTCGGGGTGTGACAGATTGGTATCAGAGCCATGACTATAGGGATATAGGATAGGTTAATAGACCCTTAGAGCCTATACTATAGTCGATTAGAAACTTATAAGAATTTTGTGTGTTATATGCCAAATTTCATGATGTTTATATGTTTATGTTAAATGTTACATTTGATATTGTACAAAGCCTATCATGAAATCGTATGATCATAACATATCACATCCATGCAAGCACACACCACATCATGATTGATTTTACAATGATTTTCGTGTTTTCAGATCTCATCAAAGTGAGTTCTCATGACGGGCATGTAGTAACTGGAAGGGTACTAGTACCGGTAGTCGGAACGTCCTGTCTAGGCTGGCATTCGTATAAATCCAAAATAAAGGACCAGTTTGCCTACCTGGGACTAACGATGAGAGTACGAAATACCTATTAGGCTAAAGCATGCTATACCAAACGTCGTGAGAGCTAATCCTACTTTGAGTTGTCATCGTGTCTACACCTGGACACGTTCCGACCAAACATCTCATGAACATATTTTGTGGTTTGCATTCGGGGATGCGAGTGTTAAATTGCCAATACTAATGTGAATCCTACCAAGCCAATAGCCATGGGGGCCCACATGACTATGTAGGTGAAGGTATGGGGACATTTGAGGCCCAACATGAGCGAACCCAAGACATCCTTTGGATGTAGTTGCATTATTGATATTTATGTTATTTTCATTTTCTTAAAGACACGTGACACCTAAAAAGACACCACAAACTCACAATCTTCTCATTTTATGATCCTGTAGATGTCGTCTAGGCAGCATCGAAGGGGTAAGAAATCGGAAAAGTCTCGGGAACGTTTGGCCACTCATATCGCGAATCAAATGGCCACGATATTGCCGGACATCGTGGTACAAGTACAACAAGCCCTTGCTGCAAATCCTACTAACCCTCCTCAACAACAGGACCAGAACATCAACAACCCTCCTACCATCAAATGCTCCTACAAACATTTTAAGTCCTGTGATCCTCCAAAATTCGAAGGGACTGAGGGAGTCACTGCTCTCCTACATTGGTTCGAGGAGATGGAAAACGTTTTCTTAAACTGCGATTGTCCTGAGGATCGCAAAGTTCGTTACGCCACCGGGAGACTACTTGGAGTAGCTCTCACTTGGTGGAATACTGAGAAGGAAAGAGGGGAACTGAAGATGTGATGGCCTTAACTTGGGAGGAGTTAAGGGAAATCATGACTAGGCGATTCTGTCCTAGAAGTGAAATTAAGAAATTGGAGGATGAATTTCATGCCTTGAAGCAAAAAGAGGGTGATCACTCTACCTACAACAAAAGGTTCTTGGAGTTGAACCAAATGGTTCCAAACTTATTCACTCCAACCTACCGTCTGATCGAGCATTATATTCGAGGACTTCCCTAAAAAATCCAAGATTCGGTCCTCAGCGTTTCACCGGTAACACTCGAAGCTGCCATGGAGTTGGCAACTGAACTGACCGAAAACCGAATTCGTAATGGGAAGTTCAAAGAAGAAAAGAAGAAAGCCCCTGTTGAGGGACAAACCTCAAACCACCACTACACTTGTGTCATAAACACAAGGATGGTCACAAACTAGTTACAAGTGTAACATCCATCGAAAAACGGGTTTTCAAAACCCGCTTCGTTTATTAATCGAATATTTCAGTTATAATTTTTCGTTGCGTATTAATGTTCATATTAATTTTAAACGATACATAACTAATAAACATTGTTAGAATTTGAAAACATAATTAATAAAAATAAAGAAATAGTGAGTAAAAAAAATAAATACCGCTGCCGGGTTTCGAACCCGGGTCAGCCGGTTCACTCAACAAACAACCATTTCACCGCTCCGCCACTTGCATCTTTTGTGAATAATACTGAAACAAATAATACTTAAAATAAAACTCGAAATCAAAACCTGAGTTCAGCGCGCCCAATCCGCAGTCGCCGGAAATAGCGACGATTCCGCCAATCACGACCGTTTTCCTTTGACTGAACGCGTGTATTAACTTCGACATCGGTTATAACCGATGTCTAATCCCGCAATCCCAGTCATAACCGCCGGAAAAGTTTTGACCACGAATCAAGATCAAATTCGGACTCGATTCATCCTGATTCTTCCTTATAAATACTCACCCAAACCTCTGGTAATCCTTTCGCTCAAAATCGCGCAAACTTTCGAAGCTTTAGCGCTCGCCGGAGATAATTTACAGTCGCCAGACTTTCACCGGAAAACCGAGACTTACACCAAATCGGTAAATTTCTTGACTCTTTTGTTTTCAACCCATTGTTAGACATATACTAACTTCAATCCTTCAACCAGAATCGGTTCCAGACGACGTTGCCGGAAATTCTGCACTCGCCGGAAAATCTCTGGAAAATCTGAAATCACACTGTAAATCGGTACAATCATCTAAACCCCCTGATATCTCTTGTTTAGTCACTTAATTTCACTACTCATTGATCAAAACTGTTAATTGATCCGCTCAGACGGAATTCACAAATCAGAGCCGACGACCCTTGTCGGAGTTCTGAGAAAAACATCCTGTTCGGTACATTCGAATCCATAACTCTCTTTATCCATTACATTTCAATCATTTATATGTTAGACGAACGATTTAAGCAAGAACAGTCGGACATCTTTGTCTGTGTCGTTATAAATGAAGAAGACGAAGTCGAAATGAGTATAAGATTAATATAAATTGAATGTTTAACCGGGTTAGACACACAGTCCAGCGGTGGACTGTGTGCACACATACAATGCACGTCACGAGTTCGAATCTTACAACGTACCGACTTTCAGAATTAAAACCAACCTTTTTAAAACCGAATCAGAACGAGTCACAGCATGTGTATAAGAATAATATAAACCGTAATTTAAACAGATTAGACACACAGCCCAACTGGTTGGGCTGTGCGCATACGAACCGAAGGACCCGAGTTCGACTCCGGGTCCCTGCAAGCGGTTCGGCCATTTTAAATCAATTTAATAGTAACTCAAATAAAATAACAATTAATTAGTATATATATATAATTAAAACAGAGAATATTTCGGGTTACACACGTAGCTCAGTTGGTAGAGCTGCGTGCACGCATACGAGAGGTCTCGGGTTCGAGCCTCACTCAGCGCACACATTACTCACAGTCCGACCGGTCAACGGTCAAAAAGTCAAAAAAAATTATTTCTTTTTATTTATTTATTTAATTTAAAAATCAATTAAAAATACTTAAAAATAATATTTTTAAAGTTAGAAAATGTCCTTAAACTCACAAAAATAAATCTAAAAATCCATTTATTTACCGAACTATTTCGTTATTATTTTTAGGTTAGTTTTCCTCGTCGATCCAATCCCAAAAACTCATGCGCATCCAACATCATCAAAAGAACGTACCCAATGTGAGTGAATCTCTACCAATTCCCCGTTTTAATCACATTTTTTTGGTGTATCATGTGTCGCTTAATTATTTACTATATTTAAACACTTGTGCATCCATCATATCCGTGATCAAATGCTTATTCAATATGTATCAATTGTTGTGTGGATTATGTTTAGATTAAAGTTATCATTTTCAGTACATGCATTTCATTAGGCCCAACAGCTCCCCGTGGGAGACGGGTTGAGTACAGGTGCCTCATTCGATCGGCTCCGTTTGATTGAGCCTTGATCTCACATACATCATCATACATTTCATACGATCGGCTCCGTTTGATTGAGCCTTGATCTCACAATACATTATCATTCATGTCATATACTCATTCAAGGTGGTTTGTGATTGTTTGTTTATATATGTTTGCTCACATATGAATATTGCACAACTTTTCTATATTAAATACAACAAGAAATCAATAACAATGTTTTTAAACAAGGTTCACTCGCCAACTTTTGTTGACCCAAAATTTCTCCCATTTTACACATGATACAGGTGATCCAGTTGAGGCAAGAAACACATAAGAGGGCCTAGAAGATAAATCAGTTTAAGCTTTGGATTGTTTTACTTAGTTTCATTTCCTTGTATTTGTATGAATTTGATTTGAACATTTAAGTTGTAATTTGAATTTAATAAATATGAAACATTTTAGTAAACATCATGAGCTTTGGTGATAACCCAATTATGCCCCGACTCTTATTCCGCTGCGGGTCGGGGTGTGACAACAAGATCACCAATAATAAGAAATGAAATATGTGGTTATCACAATTCCAAATGGGAAGTAAGCTACAACCAGGTGAGCCGATGTCGACACAAGTCGAAGGCTATACGGGGTTGTGTTACTTTCATCTAGCAAACCATATTGGGATAATGATGAGAAATCATCAAGTAGTGTGTGGATTTTCATTTAGGATAGCCCAAGCTAGTCCTTACATCACACATTCATCAAGATTAACTTGGACACTACTTGTGGGTGTAAACCCTAGTCGAAAATAGAATATTTATGAGGTTTTATCCTCTGATTTAAGATGTCCCAACCTTGTTTTTAAGCCTAACTAACCATGGATGAGGTTATAAGCATTAGGACATAGGTTTGAGATGAGATAACTCAAGTTTGAACAAGCTTAAACAAGTTTGGATGAAAACAGAAACAAACAGTCCACTTTGGAGCCTTTTTTCGGACATTCCAGAGCCTGGTTTTCCATGGAAAACCAATAGAAATGTTCCTAAGGTCAATCCATGCAAGTGGGAAAAAGAATGGAAGGATTTCATTAAGAATCGAGTGAGTTATGCTCACTTTGTGAAAGATGAACTTTCTGCTCAAACTCAAGAATTGCAGCTGATTACGGATGCATTTGGGAGTGATTTGATGATGTGCAAAGTGTAAAAAGCTTGGGAAATGCTTGGGTTTTATAGGGTATGAGTTAGGTTTAGTTAGTGAGTGAATTTATGGAGTTTGGAGCCCATTGGAGGAGAAATGGTGTTGGGATTTCGTGCAAGTTGCGGCTGATTTCAACTGTCTGCCCGTAAGGGATTTCCCTTGCGGTCCGTAAGGGCCTGGTTAGGGCTACATATTTTTATTTTCTTGATTGAAAATGTATTTAAAGGTCATAACTTGCTATGTAATGAACAAATGAAAGTTTCTAAGCATATTTAACACATGTCAAAGGTATCACCAATATATTTTGAATAAGATCGAGTATGAATATTGCATACAAGTTTCGTACTAACATATAAGTCACGTACTTCGCGATTTGTCAACGTTGTTGTATGTTGTGGATCAAGTAACATATATGTAGAGTATAAACGAGTTTAACATGACAAAATAGAACACGCGTTTCATTATGATTCAAGTCTCGGAATATCGATTACAATGGAAAGATGAACACAAAGATTACAAAAGTTTCCAAAAATAGAATTACAACATGAATTTTCAAATTGAAAAAGTTTGAAATAGCAGGGCATTACATACGTAATGTATAGAAGACGTCCAAATTAAAAGTGGAATGTTCAAATACCAGATCCCTATCTTTTTTCTTTATTAGAGTGTAGTTCAACATAGCCTCCTAGTAAGTAAAGATTTGTTACTATATTAGAAATAAATATCGGTTATATTAAAAATAAATATCGGTTACTGAATTATATATCAAGTTTATATTTATGGGCATTAAGTTTATTTAACGATATATTAGCTGATATCCAGCTTATTCTTAAGGGGCGAGAACAAGCTCTTAAACTCTCTTCCTAAGTAAGAATCCTTCTCAATAATACTTGATCATATTTACAAAATTTGCATTTAGTAGGAATTTAACCTAAGACCTCTCAAGAGAAAACTTCTTAGTGGAAAACCACGTACCAATTGAACAATACCATATAAGTTAAAGAGAATTAAGTGAATACACACTTTATTTACTAAAACTTGTATATGATTATTACATAATATAGAGATGGGTTAAAATGAGAAGCACCACGAGTTGTAAGAACCGTGAGAACTAGGTCATCCAAAAGGACTTTCCAAAAATTTTTTTCTCAAGTCATAAAAAATCACTTATTTCAGCAAAAAAAATTTTGAAAAAATGCCGCACACACACATTTACGTGAGGCGTAAAAAAAATTTTATCTTCATATAAAATTTACGCCAGCACGTAAAAAAACTTACAACAGTCAAAACTACCGACTCGTCGATTTTTTTTACATATGTGTTTATAATATTTTCATCTACATTTTTTCAAAAAAATTTCGCCCAACTCGCGCGGGAACAAAAATTTCTCACGGTTCTCACGACTTGTGGTCGTTCTCCTCATTTGAATAAGCCCTACATAATATATTAAGCATCATTCTATCTTTAGTCTGGTGAGAGAGGTTTTTTTTGAACGACAAGGAACGACGTGTCAACCACCATGACACGAGGCGCCGTGGCTAAGGTCGACTACTCGACCGTGGCCAAGGTCGACTACTCGACCGTTGCCAATCCCTTCGCTCTCCCAGATACGCGGAAACCCGACCTCCACCCGCCCGAAGGCACGATAGTGGGATAACTAGTAAAAGCTCGCCTCCAATCCAAGACAAACCAGCGCCACCCGTATTCGCCATTCACTTGGATGCCGCAGAAAATAATGGGGAGAGTGAGAGTCAACCTAGGTTATAAGAAACACCAAGGTAGTGTTTGGTATGCAGGAATGAGAGGCGGAATGGAATGGGTCATGTAACAACTCTCCAAAACACCCTGAAATTAGCCGAAACGTAAAATCGGACACGCAAATCAAGACGCGGCACGCAAAACGAGACATGTCCACCTAGACGGTCTAGGCGCCCGGTATCCAGGTGACATGTCACCGTTTCGCGCCATCTGGCAACCCTACACTTGTGACCAGGCTGACGTAGCCTAGCTAGGCACCTCAGGCGCCACGCGAGAGGGAACCCAGATCCCCGCGCGACGCGCGGGGGAGGTCAAAATCGGGTATAAATAGAGCAGCGATGGGACTGAAGTCTCGGCTCATTTGCATCGAAAATATCGTTCGTATACTCTCTGAATCTCTGTTTCTTCGTGCAACACCCCCCTAAAACCCTAAACCCCTAAACCTGCGAAGCGCTGTCCACTGTAAGTAACTTAACCCCCGATCACTAATTCACTATCCTACCCGAGATTAGGACTAACGCATGTCAAGGCCCCGCCTGACTACGTTCGTTGAAATTCTATCTGTGTTGTATGGACACCCTACCCAATCGATCTAGAATCGCCAACGCATGTCTAGGCTCTGCCCGACTACGTTCGTTGGAGTTCTGTCGAGTGCTGTATGGTTAAAGTGACTTGGGTTAACTTACTAACACATGTGCATTGTATGTTTTAATAGAAATCCCAGGAAGTAATCAAGAACCATCCAAGGAACTCCGTAGGAATACTTAAAGTGTTAAGGCGAGTACATTCTCTTTTTGTAAATCTTTTTGTGAGTCAAAATGTGTTACCAAAACCTCAAATGTTTAATTATGCTTAACAGTAATTGAGTATATGTATTCTACAATTACTGCCGGTATGTTGGGGTTTTGTATACATTGCTAGTCCAAAGTCACGGGAATGTGACAGGAACCGTTACTGTTGGGTGATAGGGCCCAAAGTAATATGACCCACAAGTCAGGATTGACAGTACTGATTGAGTAATTATGTAGATATAAACATTGTAAATGCGGATGCTCCTCAATAACTGTAAAGTATAATCACTTGTTTTGATAAAACTGAGATGGATTCGCCAGTATTTCTTGCTGATAAAATATTTTTAAAACGCGTTTCAGGTAACTTAATGTGAAGCTAACAGAAGCCAGCTGGAGAGCACTGAAGGCTTAGAAAAGTGGCTATAGAAGTTACATAAATAAAAAGGAGTTACTGTTTTCCATATATTAGGGTTTGTCCCAAAATTATGTATTGTAATGGAAACATGGGTTTTACCCTATTTGTTTAATATAAAAGTTTGGTGTTTTGAAACTCTGATATTTATTTTCTAACTACGATCCTGGTGTCGTAATTCTGCTGCCAAATTAATAAACACTCGGTACCACCACTCTGTGTCTCGCGGCCCCCGCTCCTGGGGTGGGGTCGGGGATTGCGACAGAAGGTGGTATCAGAGCCACTGGTTTAAGCATTTAGGTGTTCTTTTGAAATACCTAAATTTTAAATAAATGTGTTAGAAAATATCCGCGACTGTATATATATCCACATATATTATTATTTGGTGTTATTTTACTAACTTCTTTAGTCTATAGAATGAGTGATCACGGTACTTCTGACGCTTCCGTCACCTAGCTCATTCTCTGATGGATGAAGGAACATCCTAGCCAACCACAGACTACACCGCTGATTCCGAAGATGTTTTTCTTTTCAAAGCCAAATCTGTAGAACATTTTCCCCCTAAAAAGATAAATTGGTTTAGTAGAGCCAAAGTAGAGAAAAGGAAAAGACTGAGACAAGTACAACATCAAGCCATAGCAGTTAGAACTGAGAGAAACACCCGAAACCCAGAAATTAGACCCTTGTGGGAGGAAGAATTGGATAGGCAGCTAGCAAATTTCACATGTTTGGAAATGCAGAAGGAGAACCTAATTTTAATCAAGTAGCAAATCCGAGATCCCCTGTTGCTTCCCTAATTTCCTAACCAACCCATAAACCTAGAGCAGAACCAGGAAAATCACTTTCCAATACCAACCTTTGACCCCAATGAGATACCTAGAATTCGAGCCCCAAACCCTTTAGATCCATGGTGGGCTAATAACTGGGCTATTCAGAACCTGCTAGAAAACCCAATCCCATATGAAGAACCAGTTCCACCTTACCCTGAACCAGTGCAGCCCCAATACTACCCAGGGAACATGTGGAAGAACTCGCCAACTTGGAGATGAATTGGTAGAGGAAGGAAACCGAATTCGCCACATCGGAGAGAAGCTCGTCTGGAAGTATGACGAGCGAGAAATGCAGTTTTAAGGAAGCCATAGCTTAATATATAATATATATGTGTGTGTATTTTGTAACGTTAAAAAAAGTAATATCACTTATATAAGTATATCGATGCATAGGCTAGTAATATTTGAATTCCAGCTATACTTGTACTAGATGCATATGTATGAAAAGAGTAAAAGTCGCAATGTTCGACGATTTTGGTTCACTGTGTTGGTGTAATTGTTATTTAATTTATTCTGTGATATTAATACCTGCTAAATATTTATAATTCAGATGTCAGACGAAGTAAATCAGGAAACCCAGAATAACGTTAATAACGGGAATCAAATGAATAAAAGTGCTATCGAACACATAGTGGCCCAAGGAATCATAGATGTTATGCCCTTTATTATCGACACCATTAAAAAGGCAGGAAATAATGATTCCATAAACGGGAATAGACGTATACCCCCTGAATCAAATCACAGCGTGAATGGAAATCTCGAACTGTTAATCCAAACTCCAATTCCAAAAAGAAGAAGAACCATCTCATATGGTTGTTCTTATAAAGAATTCTTATCATGCAAACCGATAGAATTCTCAGGTAATGAAGGAGCTATTTCAGCCTTGCGTTGGATAGAAAAGACAGAAGCCGTCCTCAAGATAAGTAAATGTACAAATGAAGATAAAGTCATGTATGCTTTGAATCTTTTTAAAGATGCAGCTTTAGAGTGGTGGAATACCATTCTTCAGTCCAAAGGAAATGACAGAGTTTACAGTATGGAATGGAACAAATTTAAGGAAATAGTTGAAAGAAAATTCTGTCCTCCTAATGAAAAGGAGCAGATTGCTAATAAATTCCTAAATCATAGAATGACTGGGGTAAATTGCAGGGAATATACTACCACATTCTTTGAATATGCAAGGATTGTACCAACCCTGGCCTCACCAGAACCAGTATTAGTCTCCCGTTACATCTGGGGATTAATCGGTGAGATCAGACATGTAGTCAAAACAGCTAGACCACAAACCATGGAAGAAGCAGTAGAGCTAGCAAACACTTTGACAGATGAATTGATACGTACGCAAGAAGAAAACCAGAAAAGGAACCTAGCTCAAAAGATCACCCAGGAACTACGTTATGGAAATTTCAACCATGGGAAAGGGGCAAGTTCTTCCTCACCTCCGTGTAAGTACTGCAAAAGGAGACATTCGGCGAAATGCTCTACATACTGCAATTTTTGCAAATTTCTACGGCATAAGGAAAAAGACTGCAGAAAGAAAGTTAGCAATGGGCTATGCTACCATTGCGGGGAAGCCGGTCATATTAGAACTAACTGCCCGAAACTAGCTCTAGCGGCAAACAATAAAGCAAAGACAGCCGAAGGACCCAAGAAGACTGCCAGAGCGTTCGTGCTGACCGCTGAAGAAGCAAAGATGATTCCGGATGTGATTGCCGGTACTTTTTTAGTTAATGATGTTTATGCAAAAGTATTGTTTGACTCTGGTGCAAACCAAAGTTTCATTAATACTTCCTTTTGCAATTTTCTTAATCAACCATTAACTAAACTTCACCAAAACTGTCTGGTGGAGACGGCAAATGGATCTTCTATCCACATAAGCAAAATCCTGCGAGGAGCAAAGATAGGAATTTTAAATCATAATTTTTCTGCTAACCTTTTTCCAATGGATCTTGCCGGATTTGATGTCGTGTTAGGAATGAATTGGTTGGTAGCCAATCAAGCACGAATAATATGTGATCAAAAGTCTGTAGAAGTAAATGTGCCATCTGGTAAAAGGATCACAATTAAAGGAGATAAGTCGACAAAATCAACAAAGTTCATCTCTGTGATGAAAACTGTAAACTATTCACGGAAAGGAGAAATAGTGTATATGATTTGCATAATCATTAACACTAAAGGAAAAGAATTGAAAGATATTCCTGTAATATCTAACTTCTCAGATGTCTTTCCGGAAGAGTTGCCTGGATTACCACCAGATTGAGAGGTTGAATTTAGAATTCACCTAATACGAGGAACGACACTGATTGCCAAAGCACCCTATCGCCTAGCACCGACGGAGATACAGGAACTGAAGAAACAACTGGACGAATTACTAGAGAAAGGTTTCATACAACCCAGCTCATCGCCATGGGGAGCGCCGGTGTTGTTTGTTAAGAAGAAAGACGGATCAATGCGTATGTGCATTGACTATCGAGAATTGAATAGGGTTACAATTAAAAATCGGTACCCACTACCGAGAATCGATGATCTGTTTGATCAACTCCAAGGAGCCCGATTCTTTTCTAAAATCGACTTACGCTCAGGATATCATCAGTTGAAAGTACAGGAAGAGGACATTCCTAAAACAGCTTTTCGAACAAGGTACGACCATTATGAATTTACTGTCATGCCATTTGGTTTAACCAATGCCCCAGCTGCATTTATGGACGTGATGAACAGGATATGTAAACCATACCTGGATAAATTCGTAATTGTCTTTATAGATGATATTCTAATTTACTCTAAAAGTAAGGAAGATCACACAGAGCATTTGCATATAATCCTATCATTGCTAAGGAAGGAAAAGCTTTACGCAAAATTCTCAAAATGTGAATTCTGGTTACAAGAAGTGCAATTTCTAGGACATCTGGTAAACCACGAAGGAATTCATGTGGATCCTACAAAGATTGAAGCAATTACCAAATGGAAGGTCCTAGAATCACCAACGGAAGTAAGAAGTTTTCTTGGATTGGCAGGATATTATAGACGTTTTATTCAAGATTTTTCTAGAATAGCCATCCTGTTAACTAAACTAACTTGCAAATCGGTTAAGTTTGAATGGGGACCAAAGCAGGAAGAAGCATTCATGATTTTGAAGCAAAAGTTAACTAACGCACCAATACTCGCTTTGCCAGAAGGAACTGAAGACTCCGTAGTTTATTGTGATGCGTCTAAGTTAGGGTATGGATGTGTGCTGATGCAACGTCAAAAGGTTATTGCTTATGCCTCTAGACAACTCAAGAAGCATGAAGAAAATTATACAACCCATGATCTAGAGCTAGGAGCAATAATTTTTGCTCTTAATATTTGGAGACACTATCTTTATGGTAGTAAGTTTGTAGTGTAACATCCGTCAAAAACGGATTTACCAAACCCGCTCCGTTTATCAACCGAACAATCAGTTAAAATTTTCGTTGCGAATTAAATGCCAAAAATAATTTTAAACGATACATAATCAATTATTATACGGGAATATATAATTAGTTTTTGAAAAACTGTTAAAAATCGCAAAATAAAAATGTTTTGTTCCTGCCGGGTTTCGAACCCGGGTCAGTCACGGTTCAACAAACAAACTTAACACACGCGCACTAAAC
Source organism: Scalesia atractyloides (assembly GCA_947069175.1). Taxonomy (NCBI): domain Eukaryota; kingdom Viridiplantae; phylum Streptophyta; class Magnoliopsida; order Asterales; family Asteraceae; genus Scalesia; species Scalesia atractyloides. Next base: position 17,621,027 of record CAMTDV010000014.1, on the reverse strand, counting down.
CACTGCGCCACTGGGATTATCTGTTAATTATTGGAATCATTTTATTCATATCATGAGTTTCCGAATTCAAAACCGGCGCCCAAAAGTTCAGTCGTCGGAAATCCCGGCAATCTCGCGAGTATTTAACGAATCCTTCCGTTATAACGTAAACTTTAAACCTATATCGGTTATAACCGACGTTTGAGTCCGCGACACCTTCTATAACCGCCGGAGAAATTCAAACCAACGAATCAAGTCGGAAATCGGGCCAAATACATCGACGACTTGCCCTATAAATACCCCCTCGAACCTCTGCAAAACTTTTCGCTCAAAACCACACCCTTTCTCGGCGAAAACTCTCTCACCGGAATTCTTCTGTTTGTCGCCGGAAAACCGGGTTCTCCATTCCTGAGCTTTACTGAACCCCCTAAGCTTATACCAAAGTCACCCATACCTTTTTCAAACTTTTTGAAGGCTCGCTGCTGCAAGACATTCGACGCCGGAGCCTGTTGATGTCGCCGGAGTTCTGCCGGAAAACAGAGGAAAGCTAGTCGGTATATTTCACGCCTAATTCTTCATTCTTTTTACTTATATTTCATCTGTAATTAACCTAAAAACGCTAAAGAAACCTAATTGAAACTTCGAACCGGTCAGACATCACTTCTGGTTATAACTCAACGAAGAAGACGATATACCGGTAACATATAAGTATAATTTAAATCAAGAAATAACTCGGGTTAGACACACAGTCCAGCGGTGGACTGTGTGCACATTAAACACAGAAAGGTCTCGAGTTCGAATCCTGTTCCACACACGCTGCCTTAATAAAAATGAGTTTTTGTTAAACCGAACCGGAGTCACACAGGTATATGTTAAGTATATTAATAACCGGAATAATAACCAAGTTAGACACACAGTCCAGCGGTGGACTGTGTGTATGTTTAATCACAGGACACGAGTTCGAGTCCGGTCTACTGCATCGATTCGGACCATTATTCAAACTTTTTTAAATACGGCATAAATGAAAATACTTAATTTGTATTTAAGTAAAATAAAAATCAGATTAGTTAACATGTCAAACACACAGTCCAGCGGTGGACAGTGTGTTACGCAAGCCACAGGTCCCGGGTTCGAGACCTGTGGAGCGCACCGGTCCGATTGAATTAAATCGTTTTTAAAATAAAAGGATTTTCTGTTTAACTTAATTAATATATAAATATAATTAAAAACAGATATATGACGGGTTAGACACGTAGCTCAGTTGGTAGAGCTGCGTGCACGCGTACGGGAGGTCTCGGGTTCGAGCCTCACTCAGCGCACAACAATACGCATTCGAACCGGTCAACGGTCAAGTCAACGGTCAAAGTCAAAGTCAACTGTAGCAAAAAAATCAAATCTTTTTATTATTATTTATTTTAATTAAAAATCAATTAAATATACTTAAAAATAACATTTTTAAGGTTAGAAAATAGCCTTAAACTCACAAAAATACACCCAACAATCCTACTAAAATAGATTAATAAAATCCGCTTACTTACCGAACCATAATGATATTTATCTAGGTTAATTTCACTCGTGGTTAAAACCACTTCGCGTGCATTCAACATCATCAACCGAACGCACCCACTGTGAGTGAATCTTACAACTCCCTCTTTTAATTACACGTTTTGGGGTGTGTCATGTGTCTCAAATAATTAACTCGTTTATTTAAATTTGTGCCATACCATATCATGACCTAAACTTAGATTGTTTATATTGTTGTGATTACTTAGTTCATTTTGTCAAATTATATGAAATTCATTCATTAAGCCCATCAGTTCCTCGTGGGAGACGAGTTGAACAACGCGTGCCTCAAAACCAATCCATTATTGTTCATGTGTGTATCATTGAGTTTATATTGTTTGTAGTTGTGTCATTCATATTATCATGTTTATGCAATTCATTCATTAGGCCCATCAGTTCCTCGTGAGAGACGAGTAGAGCAACGCGTGCCTCTAAATGTTCCATTATTGTTCATGTGTGCTTTATTTAATAACTAATGATTGTTGAATAAGCTTACATCTATTTTTACTTGTGTTTGGTTGTGCACATATTTCATAATCAATTTAATAAACTTGTTCAAATGTTTTTCCATAGGATTCACTCGCCAACTTTATGTTGATCCAAAACCTTTTTACACATGATACAGGTGAACAGGTTGAAGCAAAGAAAACATAGGAAATGCCTTAGAAGAGAACAAAGACGCTTAGATTGATAGTTAGAACATGTTGTAACATTTATTGTAAATTTCCATTAAATTGTATTTAATGAATATGAAACGCATAATAAATGTCATGAGCTTTGATGATAACCCAATCATGCCCCGATCACCTTTTCCGCTGCGGGTCGGGGTGTGACATGTAGTATTCACAGATCATAAGAGTTTAAGATATGTCTTTGGACAAAAGGAATTAAACATGAGACAGAGGCGATGGATGGAAATTCTTAGTGATTATGATTGCGATATCCAGTATCATGCAGGAAAAGCTAACGTAGTAGCTGATGCTTTAAGTCGAAAGTATCATGAGAAGCCAAAAAGAGTACGCTCTCTTAGACTAAAACTGCAGATAGATTTAAATGAGCAAATTAAACAAAAACAGGAAACAGCAATCAAGGATGATACTGAAGGATTAAAAGGAATGATTAAAGAATTAGAAAAAGGAACAGATGGAATTTGGAGATTCCATAAAAATAGAATTTGGATCCCTATCCAAATAGATCTACGAAAGCGCATACTAGAGGAAGCCCATAAGACTAAGTATATAATGCACCCTGGAAGTGATAAGATGTATAAAGACTTGAGAGAGAAATTCTGGTGGATAGGAATGAAAAAGGATGTAGCAAGCTACGTTGCTAAATGTCTAACATGTTCATAGGTTAAAGCTGAACATCAGAAACCTTCAGGCCTATTGCAACAATTGGAAATACCTATTTGGAAATGGGAAATGATAACCATGGACTTTGTTACCAAACTACCCAGGACACGAAAAGGTAATGATACTATCTGGGTGATTGTAGACCAGTTAACCAAATCTGCTCATTTCTTACTGATGAATGAAACTTTTAGTATGGAACAATTAGCTAAATTTTATGTAAATGAAATAGTTTCATTACATGGAATTCCTTTATCTATTGTGTCTGACAGGGATAGCCGTTTTCCCTCTCATTTTTGGACAAGTTTCCAAAAAGCAACGGGAACAAGACTAAATCTGAGTACGGCATATCATCCTCAAACAGACGGTCAAAGTGAAAGAACAATTCAAACAATGGAAGACATGCTTAGAGCTTGTGTAATTGATTTCGGAGGAAATTGGGATGAACATTTGCCTTTGATAGAATTTTCCTACAACAATAGCTATCATACCAGCATCAATGCTGCACCATTTGAAGCCCTTTACGGGCGGAAATGTCGAACTCCAGTATGCTGGGCAGAGATTGGAGAAAAGCAACTATCAGGTACTGAAATTGTGCAAGAAACAACTGACAAGATCATTCAAGTCAAGGAAAGACTGAAAGCGGCTCAAGATCGCCAAAAGAGTTATGCAGATAACAGACGTAAACCTTTGGAATTTCAAGTCGGAGATAAAGTGTTGTTAAAAGTCTCACCCTGGAAAGGAGTTGTAAGATTCGGCAAGAAAGGAAAACTAAGCCCAAGGTATGTTGGACCTTTTAAAATTGTCAAACGAATAGGGTCAGTAGCCTATCAGCTACAATTGCCAGAGGAAATGGCAGGAATTCATGATGTATTTCATGTATGCAATCTCAAGAAATGTCTAGCAGACGAATCATTGGAGATACCTCTTCAAGATGTAGAGGTAAATGAGAAACTAAAGTTCGTTGAGAAACCCATTCAAATTGAAGATAGAAAGATCAAGAATCTCAAGCGCAAGAGATTAGTTCTGGTAAAAGTAAAATGGGATTCAAAGAGAGGACCAGAATATACATGGGAGCTGGAGTCAGAAATGCAAAGAAAGTATCCACACATATTCAAGTGAATCTAGAGGACGAGATTTAAAACAAGGTGTGGAGGATGTAACAACTCTCCAAAACTCCCCGAAATTAGCCGAAACGTAAAACCGGACACGCAAATCGAGACGCGGCACGCAAAACGAGACATGTCCACCTGGACGGTCCAGGCGCCACGCGCCAGAGACACAGTCTCTGTCGCGACGCGCTGGAGGTATCCAGGTGACGTGTCAGCGTTTCACGCCATCTGGAAACCCTACACTTATGACCAGGCTGACCTAGCCTAGCTAGGCACCTCAGGCGCCACGCGAGAGGGAACCCAGATCCCCGCGCGACGCGCGGGGGAGGTCAAAATCGGGTAAAAATAGAGCAGCGTGGGATTGAAGTCTCTGCTCATTTGCGATCGAAAATATCGTTCGTATACTCTCTGAATCTCTGTTTCTTCGTGCAACACCCCCCTAAAACCCTAAACCCTAAACCTGCGAAGCGCTGTCCACTGTAAGTAACTTAACCCCCGATCACTAATTCACTATCCTACCCGAGATTAGGACTAACGCATGTCAAGGCCCTGCCCGACTACGTTCGTTGAAATTCTATCTCGTGTTGTATGGACACCCTACCCAATCGATCTAGAATCGCCAACGCATGTCTAGGCTCTGCCCGACTACGTTCGTTGGAGTTCTGTCGAGTGCTGTATGGTTAAAGTGACTTGGGTTAACTTACTAACACATGTGCATTGTATGTTTTAATAGAAATCCCAGGAAGTAATCAAGAACCATCACCAGGAACTCCGTAGGAATACTTAAAGTGTTCAAGGCGAGTACATTCTCTTTTTGTAAATCTTTTTGTGAGTCAAAATGTGTTACCCAAAACCTCAAATGTTTAATTATGCTTAACAGTAATTGAGTATATGTATTCTACAATTACTGCCGGTATGTTGGGGTTTTGTATACATTGCTAGTCCAAAGTCACGGGAATGTGACAGGAACCGTTACTGTTGGGTTACAGGGCCCAAAGTAATATGACCCACAAGTCAGGATTGACAGTACTGATTGAGTAATTATGCAGATATAAACATTGTAAATGCGGATGCTCCTCAATAACTGTAAAGTATAATCACTTGTTTTGATAAAACTGAGATGGATTCGCCAGTATTTCTTGCTGATAAAATATTTTTTAAAACGCGTTTCAGGTAACTTAATGTGAAACTAACAGAAGCCAGCTGGAGAGCACTGAAGGCTTAGAAAAGTGGCTATAAAAGTTACCTAAATATAAAGGAGTTTCTGTTTTCCATAAATTCGGGTCTGTCCCTAAAAATATGTATTGTAATGGAAACATGGGTTTTACCCCATTTGTTTAATATAAAAGTTTGGTGTTTTGAAACTCTGATATTTATTTTCTAACTACGATCCTGATTTCGTAATTCCGCTGCCAAATTAATAAACACCGGTACCACCAGCTCTGTGTCTCGCGGCCCCCGCTCCTGGGGTGGGTTCGGGGGTTGCGACAGGTCATTACGAGGGAATGAAGAAAAGGGTGTTTGGTTGGTTAATGGAATAGAATCACCCATTCCAAATAGCATTCCATTCCCTCAAAATCATTCCTTCCACCCCCATGTTTTTTTTTCATTCCATCCCCTCTTGCACATTTCACTAACAACGCCATAACCCACCACCTTTGCCACCACCCACTACCACCACCAACCACTGATACCCAACACCACCGCCACCCGCAACCCGTCATCCCGATAGCCACCGCCGCCGCCACCCACCTGCCACCGTCGCCACCAACCACCACGTCGCTAATGCAGCTCGCCGCCAACCACCATCGTCGCCTCCACCACCCACCGCCGTCGTCGCCACCACCACCCACCACCGCCACCAACCACCACCGACGGCCACCGCCACCCCCGTTGCCGCCACCACCCACCGCCGTTGCCACCACCACCCACCACCGTCAGCCACCGCCACCCATCGTCGCCGCCGCCATCTATCACCACCCATAATCACTGCCACCGACCACCACCACTCACCAACGATTTTATTAATTCGTTTTTCTTGCCTCCAAACAATACACGATAATAATTCATTCCATTCCCGCATGGTAACCAAACGAGACATGTAATGGTAATGATCCATTTCCTTCCCTCATCCATTCCATTAACTCGTCCATTCCATTACCTCGTCCATTCCATTTCTTCGTCCATTCCATTACCCCAACCAAACAGACCCCAAGTTTTCCTTCGACCACTCCATCATTATCTCATTGACGTGAGAGAGGTTTTTACTTTTAAGAGAGGAGAGAAGGCTATGTTCTTCCGTATAAAAAAAGCACATTAATTGCACTCTCAGGAGAATGCATCACAAAAAGAAAGAAAAAAACCCTTCAAAAACCCTTCAAAATTAGTGACACTTCATGAATTTCAAAACGTAAGAAATATTAAATTACTTAAATTTAACCCATATAAAACTAAACTTAACTTTATTTTTTGAATTTAACCCATATAAAACTAAACTTAACTTTATTTTTTGTAATGACTTCTTCTAAGTTGAAGCATGTATTAATTAAGGTGTATTATAATTTTTTATCTAACAGCCAGCCAACGAAATAAAAGTCTGGTTATTCGGGGTAACTCAATAACAAAAGGAGGACCCAATACGCTCACGACTGAAGACAACGTTGGGTAGCCCAAACTCACCATCTCCAGTTCCAAAGAAAACTCGTCCCGAAGACACACTGCGATAAAACCTGGTTGGAATCGGATTTGAACTTAAGATTTATAACCTCAAACCCAAATCTTCACTTACCTTTTAATGCTAATTGAGCTATACCTCATTGACAAGGTGTATTATAATCAATGTGTACAACATAAACATGATAACTTTGTTAATTGCACGACACATCATTTAACTTCCCTAATGAAGTATTTATTGTCATCGACTTCTGGTGTTTACTTATGATATCTTGTCACAAATTTACAGGACAATATACACACATAAAAATGTGCGCTACCTTATGTTAAGCTAAAAAACTCAAAAACGACATATGTTAAAATTTGAGATGACTAAACTTAAATGACAACAGTAGGTGTGTCCAATCAGAACATGAGATAGCTAGATGGGAGAAACGTGTGTTCAGAAAATGTTAGCATGCAACGTTATGTCATTGTGCCTTGATTTAAGTCACTTATTATATGTCAACTGGTTACTTGGTTATTTGATACTTCTTGTCTTTAACTACTAATCTTGTAGTGTTGTATTAAATAAAGAGATATAACATTTAGGCTATGGGGTATGGAGTGGGGGTCTCAGCGTGGGTTGGGGGCAAACATCCAAGGCACCACCCTGGGTGGGCTTGGGTTTCAGCGTGGCCCGTTGGGCAGGGCTTTAAGACCGGGGTTGGGCGGGGCTACCAAGATAACATGGCGGAGGCTGATTGATGGTTTGGCTAGGTGGCTGACACCTATTTGAATTTTAAAAATAAACCGTTTGGTTTGGCCAAACGGCTAACCCAGCCGGTTATAAAACCCCACTGCCTGTTACCTTCGCTATCCACCGCCTGCCCCTTCAAACCGACACCCCACACCGCCTGCCCCTCCGCTGATCATGGCCTCGTGGACAAACGAAGAAGAGCTTGCACTTGTAACGAGCATCGTGGACGCTATGAAGGCTCGCCAACCCGGCGAAACCCGTTACTGGCCGGCGGCTTTCGAGAGCTATCGACATAACGTCGGGAACGACCGACACAACCTAAATGCGTGCCAACACAAGTGGCGCGAACTACGGCCGAAACTCGATCGGTTCAAAGCCTACTACGAAAGCGTCCCGGGCGGGGACATAAGCCACGACGACCGGGTGGCGGTGGCCAACATCGAGTACCGGTGCAAGGAGAGGAAGGCGTTCAACAAGCTCGCCCTCTTCGAGATCTACCTAACGCTTTAGGTTTTTTTATGTTTAAGTATGTTTTTCTTTAGATTTGTATTCTTTTTTTTTTGTAGAATTTTGTAATTTTAATGAAATTTTAATAATATTTTTAGGCTTATTTAATATTGTGTTTATTTATAAAAAAATTTGAAAAAATATAAATTAACACGTGGCCTAGCCACGCGCATGGATGCATGACCGGCGGTGCCCCTCCAACTCCACGTGTCGGGCCATGCCCCAAACCCCCGCCCCACCATACCCCATAGCCTTAAATAACCTTAACTTTCACTAACTGCCTGATAACATTTTCAAATTTTGATTTGTATCACATCATTTCCAACTTTCAACTTATTTTTCTCCGACACTCCTAAACTAACTAGATCCTAACCTAGTTAGATGACTCAGCTGCCACATCATTAAACAAGTGCCAAATCAGATGTCATGTCACCAAAAAAACCACGTCAGACGCCATGGCACTAAATAAGTGCTACATCTGATGCCACTTTAGCGAAAATGGTCACGCCAGATGCCACGTCATTAAACAAAGTGCCACATCAGCAAAAAAAACTAACTGAGTTAGAGTTCAGTTAGTTTGGGAGTGTCAGAGAAAAATAAGTTGGAAGTGGTGTGGTACAAATCGAAAGTTAGAAATGTTACGGCTAGTTAGTAAATATTAAGGTTATTTAAATACAACATCCATTAAATAAACAATATTGCTTCTTAAGATGACTTACTCATTGAAATCTTGTAATTGATATAAACTAGTATTGCGGCGGGGTCATCAACACTAAACTTGCGGCGTGTTAATGCGAATAACTTAGGCCGAAACGTAAAACATAGAAAAGAATAACTAAGTTAACCTAGGACCCGCATTGCAACGAACCTATCAAACTGGAAAAACAGACAACGTAAAAATGTTGAACCACACACACGTTGCGCCGTGTTAACTCGCAGAATTTAAAACGGAACGCAAAACAAAAACATTTGCGTAAGATGAAAAGTATAAGAACCAAAGTTGAAAGTAAAACAATTGTGAGGTTAAATTGCGAAAGACGAAAAGTTTTGTGTTAAAAGTAAAAAAAAATCAAATAGGTTTGGGTTAAAAGTGAAAAATCAAATTTTTTTTGGAAAATCCCCCAAAGCATTGGGTACACGCACTCTATGCCTACAATTGTTGAACATTTATAGTATGGAAATGTATTTTATCTTAGTACATGTTTCGTAAATCATTATGTTTAAAACTTCTCATATTACATACCATTCGCTAAATGAAGTACTTAGAACATACGTGACCTCATAGGATGCATTATATGTTTGTAAGCCTATTATGTGTGCAAACCATTAGGTATTAAAACAACCAGTTTATCATGATAATTTATGCTACTGCTTGATAACTATTTGAGAATGTTCTTTGTCATATCCCACCATATGTTCCACCATCCCTAAAACTGATTAAGCAAAAGACATATAGATTAGGAATGGTTAAGGCCTCATGTTGGACAAATTTCCCCTAAAACAAATTTCATATCCCTTTTTTGGAGTGCGTTTGTTTCCTAGAGTATAACAATCAGAGCAATTAGTAGCACCTCCTGAAATTTTTGGAGTGCGTTTGTTTCCTAGAGTATAACAATCAGAGCAATTAGTAGCACCTCCTGAGATGAAATAATAAGCCTAATTGCATCTAAAACATACGTGGTGTATCTCTCTATTTCACTTTTTTCTTGGTGTGTAGAATTAAGGTATTGAGCTTAGTATAGTCTCATCAAAATAAGAACTCCCTAATCATTTAGTTGTATTGAATGTTTTTAATAAGCAATTGCTAATGTTACACTCTATAGAATGACCACTCAAACTCATAGATGGTTAGTAGAAAATCGGAGGTGCTAGCTTGTTAATAGGGGTAGCCCCCGCGACCCCTAGACGCTCCGACGGTAGTGTAAATTTTGGAAAAAAATTTACGTTTTTTCGATTTCGTTAAGATTTTTTTAAAACATTCCACCTATAAGGATTTTCTAGATCCGCTAAAATGGTCAAGAAAAATTCAACTTTCGTGAGTCAGCATAAAATCGCACTGGTAAGTAGAAATGCAAACACTGATGGCTCAAATGCATCACATAAGGAAACTAAAGCTAGTTGTAAGCAAATTATTATTTTGATAAAAAAAAATCGGCTACTCAAGCCCGAGGATTTTGGTCCGACGTAAGTGGCATGCATAAGTCAAGCCATTTAGATTGAAACATGTACCCCTTGCACGTTTGTAAGTGTTGAAGTAAAATATAGCAGTTTAAGCATATCGGCTTCTAACTTATAAATCACTTCAAGATTTGTTCACACTACTTTGAATATCCCATCCACTTCTTAACAATTAGTTTTATTTCAAACACATTGACTTGATCATTATTTCTCGGTCATCTTTATTACATTTCAAATAACTCTTGTAAAAATCTCATACAGAAAAGCATGAATCCATTACTAGCAGTGGCGGATCCAGAAATTTTTTCCAAGGGGTTCACCTTTATAAGTGTTCCAATATCATACGTGTGAACATAAAAAAAATACGAGTCGGTTCGACGATTTAGGTCGGGTAAGGTTTATCACATAATAAAAATACAATACAATAATGAAAAAAAGATTGTCATGATAAATTTAAAAAACACACGATATAAATAAGATGGTCTTTACGAATAAAAAAAACATAACAACAGTTGTTACCTACGAGGGTTCATCTTTTACTTTAGTTATTGATATTCGAAGACATCAAAGAATGCTCCAACTTAAAGATATTCGAAGACATAAATGAATGCTCGCTATTGTGGTTGAAACATAGAGGATGAATGGAAGATATCTCGGTGGAAAATTAAAACAATTGGGGTTTAACCGTAATTCAAAATTAGGCAATGTATGATGAGAACATGTAATGAGTTTCTAGCTTCTGGCTAGCAAGTTTGTATTTGACGAAGGCAATAAAATCGATCATCTTTTCTGTTAAAAAATATTGATCCAAATTAAAATGTTTACTTTAAATCTAAACTAATAATCCTTTTCAAGAAACATCTATTGGAATATTTTTTTATCTAAATAGGAATTTTTGTATGTAAATAGTCGAACTTGTCTCATACATAGTTGTTTAGGACATTTTTCTGAGAGTTAAATGCTTGGTTGGTCCCTGTGGTTTGCGAAAATTGCAGACTTGGTCCCAATGGTTCACTAATTATACACTTGGTCCCAGTGGTTGCAATTTCTGAACTCGGATGATTCTTAACACTAACCTTTGTTAGAATTTTCAGTTAAGTTGTTATGAAATGACTAAATTGTCCCTGAACGATTAAAAAATAAAAAAATTTGAACATGTAATAACATCGAGATGCCACATGCCCTGGCTTCTTACAGATCTGACACTGACACGTGACTTGCGAATCCTGATGCGGAGCTCTAATTTGCAGAGCTGCCATGGCAAAAATTGGTGGTGTTGATGACGAAAGTTGCCCTAACCGTGCTTCATATGTCAAGAGTTTGGCTCTCAATTGGTGAAAAGTAGGCCGAGAGTTTCAATATTGATTACAAATAATTTGTAATCATCATTCAATCCATCAATAATCTGTTGCACTATGTTTCAATTGGAGACTGAATCACCAACTGAATCAAGAGAATCTGCAAGTTCTTTCGCCAAACAAAATCAATTCCGCACTCAGTTTCATCTTTTAAAACAAGGATCCAAATCATCGACTCGTCAACATATTGTTTTTCAAATCCAAGTGCATGAGCTCCGACTCGTCGACTCCGGGATAGCTCCAGTGAGTTTGTTATCGTTTCTTAAATCCAATGTTCAGGCGGGGAGATCGTTGGTGATGAGTTGTTGTGGGTTGTGAGGGAAATGGTAAGGATAAGGGTTAGAAAGAGAGTAAATGGTTACCGGAAAATGTGACAGTGTAACATTTTGTGATGTTTTTAGGTACGGTGAAGATGAAGGGGAACAAAGGGTATGTATATGATGGTAAGGAGGATGTGATGGTGATGATGGATTGAAGATGGAGCCGTGGAGGTACTGGTGGCCGGTGGGTTAAAAACAAAGAGAGAGAAAGATAGATGGGGGAGAAGAAGGTGAGGGGTCGGCCCGTATCTTTTTTGTTTTTTAATTGTTCAGGGACAATTTAGTCATTTCATGAAGATTTAATTGAAAATTTTAACGAATGTTAGTGTTAAGGATCACTCGAGTTCAAAAATTGCAACTATTGGGACCAAGTGTGTAATTAGTGAACCATTGGGACCAAGTCTGCAATTTTTGTAAACCACCGGAACCAACCAAGCATTTAACTCTTTTTCTGATGACAAATTATTTCTTAGAATAGCCAAATTATTTCTTAGAATACAACAAACTTTGAATAAACAATTATTTCTTAGAAATCAACAAGGATAGGGGCGGACCAAGACCCATTACAAACTTTTAAGGGTAGGAATCTCAGCAACCTCCAAACACATTATCAAATCAGAAACAAATTAAAAAAAACGGAAGAAATCCCTTAAAAGACTCGAACTCATAATCTCAAGTTTAACAGTTGCACATTTAAACAACTTACCACTTTATACACTTGGTTATTGGGTTCCCTTACAAAATATCCGCCCTGATTACTAGATAACCGTTTGAATAACAATTACATATATTTATTTAACCAAAATTAGAACTCATTTCACTTAAATTTCTAAATACAATCATATATATTTTGAAAATTGTTAGGACTTGTCTGCAAGTGAGGTTGAATCAGAATTCAAAAGTCATATCTGCAATATTCTAACATTTAATCCACATGTAAAAGTGGGAACACAAAAAAGTATTATTTATGATCGCATATAAATGATATAAAAGCTACATAGGATGCACGAAAAGACCTTAGAAGAGCAATACTAAATATACAATTAGGCAGAACTTATATTATACGTTATACCAAATCAAAAAACATAAATATAATTTTGATTTTCTCTAGCATTAGTAATTAGTAAGTCTATGCTAGATGTTTATTTATCAAAACACTAAGATTATGTTGTATTGACTACATGTTAATAAATGTCACAAAAGACTAGTAATAATATATTATCTGGTATGGAAAGCGATGCTGGAATGGGTTTGGCGCGTCGGGGACTGCCTCTAGCTGACACCAGGTGCCCTCATTGTGGGCTTTATGACGAAACTCCTGATCATATTTTCGTGCACTTTTATGGGCAAAAAGCATTTGGTGGAACGTGCTGGCTTGGATGCGAATTAGCTTTCCAGCGGGGTGCAATTCTCTTCAAGATCTCATTGTTCGTTTAAAAGAGTGCCCAGGAAGTAAGGTACGGAACGGGTTGTATACACGGTCGTAATGGCGACGGTTTGGAGGATGTGTAGTGCGAGAAACACGAAAGTGTTCGAAGACAGCTTTATTCCTATTATGAAGTTGGTGGGTCTTATAATAGAGGATGCGTACTTTTGGATTTGCAAACGATCGAAGCTCAAGATGCCAGAGTAGGCGAATTGGAAGGTTTTCGATGTTGTAAGCTTATTAAATTATGTTGTAGCTTGCTGTTTTCTTTCCTTTTAAGTTTGTTCTTCAGTTTCTTGCTGGCTCTTTATATATAAAAAATGTTGTTGCCGTTGAAAAAAATAATAATATATTTACTATATATACAAACATAAGTTTGAGGGAATAGTGCCAGACCAACTATATATACAAACATAAGTTTGAGGGAATAGTGCCAGGCAGCTGGCCTGGCACTTCCTCATTGCTCTAACCAATTTATGATTTTGCCCCCAGCTAAAAATTACGATTTCGCCCTCAGTTCAAAATAAAATTATTGTTTTCCCCCGGCTTAAACTTACGAGTTTGCCCTCCCCATTGGTCCAACTAATTTACGATTTTGCCCCAACTTAAATTTACGATTTTGCCCCCAGTTAAAAATTACGATTTTGCCCTCCGTTCAAAATAAAATTATGGCTTCGCCCCAGCTTAAAATTACAAATTTGCCCTAAGTTGAAAATTATGATTTTGCCCCCCCATTTTAAAAATTACGATTTGCCTCCAATTAAAAATTGTAGTTTTTCATCGTTTTAGGTTTTTTGTTTCAAAACTATAGTAATGTTTTATTTTACTTGATTGACTCGATGTAACCTTTTGTGTCAAGCACTCGCTCATTGGTACTGGCAAATTACTATTTTGCACCCGGCTCAAAATTTATACCCTTGTCATCGTTTTAGTTTTTTTTTTTAGCAAAACTACAGTAGTGTTTTGGTTTAATTAGTTGACTCGATGTATTTTTTTAGATCGTGGTATAAATAGTATGTATAGCTATGCAGTTAATAGCGGACCTTCGGACGTGTAGCGGTCCATATAGCGGTTGGCTATAGCGGTCCCGCTATTAGCGGCGCTATAGGCCGCTATTTGGAAACCTATATAATGGTCAAAGTCAAATTAGGTAAAAGTTTGAAAAATCGGTCAAAAGTCGCCTATAATCGGACCAAATCGGTCAAAATTGGGTCAAAATTTGACCAAATCGGTTTAGTGAAACTAATTGTTACCTTAATTAGAACAAAAATCAGTTGTTGCTCCATGATTTTGAACCATTGTGGAGATAACTGGGTACTATACCTGATGAAGAAGAGAGGGGGAGTGGGAAAACGGCGTATGATGAAAGTGAGGATGGTTAGGGTTATTTAAGTTTGGGTATTTTAACATATAACCCCCTCCATCTTCATTAGTTTATATTTAGTCCTCATACTTGTGAATTTATATATAAAAAATATAAAATTAATGGTATATGTATATAATATATATAAAAATACATAAATTATGCATGGTATAAAAATTACCGCTATATCATCGTTATAACCTATATATCATGTAGCGGACTTTGACCGCCATTCGATTTTGGACCGCTTTAACTGCTTAGATGTATAGGTAATAAAAATACATGTATACATACTATGAAACTAAGAAATATTTGAGTTAACGTCCGGTAACGCTGGCGCGGCATACCATAGTTGTATACATTTCTCTCACAAGTCACAAAGACATATTGGTGGAATTTTAGTTGTGTAGATATAGTAACATAGAATGACGTGTTAGGATAATAAGAAAAGGTGTGTATATCACGTGACATCCCCCCACCACCCTCCCCAATTATAAATAATAAAAGAAAGAAAAATATAACATCCCCCCATCTATAAATGAAAAAAAGAAAAATTTATTCCTGGCCCTAAGTCCCTAACCATGCTTCCTTGATTCAACGCATGTGTCTTTGCGTTTAATGTGCGTGTCGTGTAGTTAAATATTTTTGGGACCATTGATTCAAGAAACAATATTTGATGTATAAATTCACAAAAAAATCCCTTTTAATGTATGTCTTCAAAGTTGTAAAATGTGAATTCACATAAAGACATGAAACTATTATTTCAAAGGCCCTTTATACGTTTATGATTTCAGTAGTTTGATGTCTTTTAATTTTTTTGTTTATGTTTCTCTTCATTAATTATTATATTATATTATATTATTATACATATTAATCTAAAGTTATGGTGAATAGTAAATCACTTTTTTAAAGTATTTATATTATTATTTTTAGTAATAAATAGTAATAAATAAGATTTAAATATTTTTGTTAGTAATATTTTATTAATTATTTAATTTAAGTTTTTATTGTTAACTTTTTATAAAATCCGCATCTATGTTTATTTTTTTTAACATTTTAAGTTATTTGCTCGCACGTTTTTATGGTACGTTATCGCACGCATTAGATCGGTATCAGTTCAGTTCGTTACAGTACCGGTGCAATACATGCACTTGATATAGGAATCAACACATGTTTTACATGAGCGAAAACGATAAAAACAAACACCGTTACTAGCACCAATATTGTTAGTACAATACCGACCAGTTCAGAGTGTTAGAGCATTCACATCCAGCTCCCTAAAAATATACATACATTCCACTAAAACACAACTTCTATATCAACATATTTTCTCTAAAAACATATATTTTTTCTCTCTTTTTTTCAATTAAATAATATTTTAATATCTTTATCATTACATTTTCTCTCTCCTTCACTCACAACCACTTTCAATATATATTAAAAAACTATAGGGGGTGAACAGTGTTCCCCCAAACATACAGATAACAGTAACACTTTCTCTCTCCTCCACTCACAACCACTTTTTATACCCTTTATAATAGAAAGACTCCCTCTCACATATTTTGATGGATAGGATGTGAATGCTATTACAGTACTGGTAACGTTATTCATTTTCATCATAGATAGAGTTCTATAAATGAAAATTTTTCAAAATCGTAAACCATAAAAACAATTGCAGGTACCGCTACTGATGTTCGGTATGGTATGTATGGTAGCACTAAGATGTCAACTTATCGAAAGAAAAAACAATATATAAACAAACTTTTGTATCGAAAACGATGTTGTTCAGTACGGTACAATAGCGAGAAAGTGTCAATTTATCGGAAGGAAAACAATAAAAAAATACCGATACCGATGTTGTTCAGTCAGTTTCGGTTTAGTTTGGTATGATAGCGCGCAAGACAATATTCGTTATCAACAAAATTTATATCGCAATGGTTAAAAAAAAACATAGAACGCAAACCAATATTAACCGAACAACATCAGTACCGACATCGATATTCGTTTTTATTGATTTCGATTGATATAAGGTTTTCTTTTTCGATTAGTATAGGCTATTGTGAGTACCGGTACTGTAACGAAACAAACATATACTGACAGAATTCCCGTCGCGAAGCGGGGGAGAATCTCACTAGTTTAGTTTTTAAATTTTAATTTGTTGGCTTTTCTTCAACCAACGATCCCTTGACATGTCAAACTCATTTTAGTTGAAGGTCGAAGGATATATATATATATATAATCACCACTCAAAACCTAAAAAAAAACTCACCTCCCCCCCTCCCAAAAAACTAAAAAAAAACCTAAACCTCTCTCCTCTACCTGAAACTAAATGCTAAAAAACTAAACCATAAAATTAAACCCCTCAAAAACTAAAAAAAAAACCTAACCCATCCCCCGCCACCCCCAAGCTAAATACTAAAAATAAACCCCCCAAAAAATCTAAAAAAATACATTTTTACCAAAAAATCGCTAATTTTCGTCAGCAAAAAAAAATTAGTGATTTGTTGGTAAAAAATGTTAAAAAAAAACTTTTTGGGTGTTTTTTAGATTTTTTTAGGTATTTTTGGTTATGTTCACGTTGGTTCTCGTAATAAAGGGTGGTTCCTAACGAATCCTTCTCAATATTATATATATATATATATATATATATATTATATATTTTATATGAAAGATAAAATGAAAACCCACTTGAGTTGAGAAAACTCAAGAAAACCTTATGTAACATTTTTTCTAAAAAAATAGGGAATGTAAGTTACATGTTAATGAACGTTTTGTAACAAAACAAATAAAAAGCGCCGACTGATTTTTTTATAAAAAATTACAAAAATTCAGCTTTTTAGCATTTTTTGTAAACACAAATTTTTATAAAAAAAACCATTCGGCGTTTTTATTTTTTTTTGTTACAAAATGTTCATTAACATGTAACTTACATTCCTTATTTTTTTAGAAAAAAATAAAAATGTTATATAGGGTTTTCTTAAGTTTTCTCAACTTAAGTGAGTTTTCTTTCTATACTTCATCTATATATATATATATATAAAATCCTATAAAATCCTGAATGATATAACCAACAAAACAACAAACATGTGTTGTGATAACATGTTTGAGCAAGTCGATGATAAAATCTTATAATTTCGACAAGTATTACAAGGATCATCAATTTAAAAAACTTTCTCATCACTAGATAAGATATTATAAGTACCACTAGCAATATTGAACTCTATTGTAGAACATCATGATCCATTTTGAACTACTATAACATGTGATGAAATTCTTAGAGACAATTAAGGAAGTAAACAATGGGATGAATCTTAAGCAATATATTTTAGATGTAAACTTAACTTAGGAATGCCAAGGTTAATATTAATGGTAATAGACATGCCTTTTCAAACATCCTTTTTAAAGTGTGGTTATAATTATTTGAGTTGCATCAAAATAAAATTAAAATGATACATAAAAGGCATCCTAAGTTTAGAAGAGAAGGTATGGGTGGGGCATGAATGATAATGGGTATTGGATGGAGTGTAGGTAAGGTTCCATTCCCATCACCATCAACCTCAACCATCTTCAAAGATTGTGCTCATTTAAAGGGATCAAACTCCTACCAACTAACATGCTCCCTAAAGTTGGTGGCTAATTAACTCTCCCTTTAATAACTTATAACGTCACTTCTTCAATTTATATCTTTTTATTTTCATTTTTTCTAACTAAAAGCTATACCTCTACTCGGAAAAAAAAATATTGTTATGTACTTATGTTATAGTTTTCGAGTCGGAGGTCTCACTGGAAGCAACCTCTCTATTCTTATGGGGTAGAGAAAAAACTCTATATCTTACCCTTCTCAGACCCTACCTTAGCTTTGCTATGATGAGATTTACTGAGTATGGTGATGATG
The DNA here is from genome assembly GCA_947069175.1 of Scalesia atractyloides. Taxonomy (NCBI): domain Eukaryota; kingdom Viridiplantae; phylum Streptophyta; class Magnoliopsida; order Asterales; family Asteraceae; genus Scalesia; species Scalesia atractyloides. Next base: position 17,602,565 of record CAMTDV010000014.1, on the reverse strand, counting down.
ATGACTTATGTTATAGTGTTATGGCAACTTATTTTATAATTTCATGTCACACATACTCAATGTCGACATTTGAGCTATGTGAAGTTCCTTGTACTCTCAAGAATCTAACAAAGTCACAAAAAGGACTACAAACAAGCTTCATAGAAACAAAAGGACCAGTTAACTAATTATCATATGATAGAAATGTTAGATGTATATTTAGGCATTTCGAAATTCTAATAAAGTTACAAGATTGCTTTTCGTTAAGCATTTTGGGCCCTCTGCACATGATCACTTTGCCCATAACTTAATAATCTTATATTGGCCCATTTCTAAAGTAATACGTCATGCAAACGCTCTTAGACGATACTTCATACTCTACTTTTCTTTATATATAGATTTTATAGATTGGAATAACTAATTTATTATATTCATATATGCTAATTATAATTTATAAGTTCGTGTTCGTGTTAGTTTTAAAAGATTTTCATAAGTTGCGTATAGATTTATCCAAAAAAAGTTATCAACATGAGATATCGATTTTCAAAGTATTAACTTTAATATGAACTTGAAATAGTAAATCGGTAAAACTTGTCTCAACTAGTTTGATGAACAAAACACTCCAACTCCTACGCGCGGGCAATTGGGTGTAAAATTCGATGCGGTGGCATAATAAACTTTGAACGAGTGTTTTGCATTTTTTTGTTAATTGCAATTAAAAGTCTCAAGATGATTATAAAATGAACTTGTTGATTTATTTTGTTGGGACAAAAAGATTTATAATTCAAAAAATAAGAGAGGACCCACTCTTAAAATATTGTTCAATTTCAACAAACATGTCTCTTATTTTTTTACTATGTTCTACATTAAAAACAGGTGAAAAACTTGTAGCTAGCTTGGATTCGCAAGTTCATCTTGGACAATACTTTTGTTCCAACCTTGGGAACGGTTTCACGAGCGTTTGTAAGTTATTTTAGGGGTATAATTAGCCAACTCCAATGGTTTTATTTTATTTGATTCTTGCTGCTAAAGATATTATTGAAAATATTACTTTTAAGGTCATTATATATATATATATATATATTTATATACTTACGTAAACCTGTAAAAATTAATTTAAATTTACACACATATTTACAAAAATACTTTCATTTTTGAAAATTTTAACTACTTTATTTTTACTTTATATACTTACATAAACATGTAAAATAAATTTTCCCATTCTAAATTACACACATATTTGCAAAAGTAGCTTTACTTTTTTAAATTATAAATCATATCCTTTTATAGATCTTCATTAGTGCTTAATCTTTTTAGTTATTTACTAAGCGTCATCAAGAGTCCTTTTAGTTATTTTGTAAGTGTCATCACGGGAGAAAACAAAACTAGTTAATGTTATGAACTAATAGTGATTCTCACTTAAACTTATCAATACACACACACTTAGACACGCACATATATATAACAATCTAGTTTAGGTACGCGTGTCTTATACTAGTTGCTTAAAGTAAAGCATATAATATTGGGATATTGGATTTAAATAACCTGAAGTTTAATCATTTGGTCGATAGCACTTCTAACTTAAGAATTGTACAACACCACTTTCGACTTATTTTCCCTCACCACTCCCAAACTAACCTAACTCTAATATTGTTAATATTTTGGCCGATGTGACATTTTTAAGTGACGTGGCATCCTTACTTGGATTTAACCTAAATTAAAAAAAAACTTAAGAAACCCATTTTCCTTCACCCCACCTCCACCACCATCAACATCCTTTCAACTCCTATTCACCACCATTCCTCCACCAGTTCCACTACCAAAACCCTCCCCACCCTTCCGGCACCAAATTAAAATCCGCCAAAATGCGGTTTCCCTTACAAGTCAACCGATTTCATCTCCTGAAACCTCCTAATCACAACACTAGGGTGGTTTATTGCGTAATAATTTCCAAAAAATACATGTGTTCAGACACCTTTCCTAAAAACATCGCGAAAAAGAATGATTGAAACGTCCAAATCTCCCCTGAAAACGGTTATAAAGTGCCTGACCGGAAAAGTGTCCAGTGAATCAGTTAACTCTAAGTGAGGTTGTGATTGTGAAATCAAAACAAAAATACGTGTCTTGGCACTTCTTCTTGAAACATCGCCAGAAAAACGGTTAAAAAGTACAAAAACTCGTCGGAATTAAAAAGTGTGAAACCTAGTCGGAAAAGTGTCTGGTGAACTAAGGGTGTTCGACGGTGTGGTTTAAGGTAAATGTAATTAATAGGGTTTGGTTAATTCGGTTTTTTATTTTTTTAGGTCATAACCAAACACCGAACTGAACCGAATTCGTGGCAACTATAACCGAACCGAATAACCAAATTTGAATTCGGTTTGGTTTTCAGTTAAAACTGAATTAACCGAATTTAACCAGATTATGTGAATTCAACCAAATTATTTTTCCCTTCTTTCATGAAACGTGTACCTATTTATACGTAACTTCAAACGCATGATTTAATACAATATTAAAACATACTAATACCAAAAGTTTACACCCCTCCCCCCAAAACATACACAAGCCGAAGTAATCTAAAACAAAAGCACTGAATTTTAACGAGTCTAAAATAGAAGTAAAAGTCTGAATAGTCAAATAGTCTAGGGTTTTGAGTTAACAACTTGATACGTGGGAAGATAGGAGACGATTTTTTGTGTATTTGGGCTAATGGATTTGGGTCTTGGGTTAGGCTATTAACATATATATAATTTTTGTAAAATTAAAAGATTTTAATGGTTAATTCGGTTAAACCGAATTGCCCTAATTTATATAAAATCAAACCAAACACCGAACCGAATAACCGAATCTATATTCGGTTACGGTTACAAACTAAACCAAATAATTCGGTTTGGTACTCAGTTAATTCGGTTATAACTGAATAAGGAACACCCCCACGGTGAACCTTTTGACTATAATGCGAGGTTGTTACACGTTTTCTAACACTTTTTTCTGGAAACATTGCCGGAAAAAAGGTGCCGGAAAAGGTATCCCGTGATCCGGTGAAGTTGTTACTGTGTGTGGTAGATGAAATAGGTTCAGATATGTATAACTAGTAAAATTTGCCTAGCGTTGTGGCAGAATTTTGACCGGTGTTGGTTTGGTTCATTATAGTACCAACACTCGTTACAGTAATCGAAAGAGAAAATCTAAAACACTAAAGTTACAATACGCCAAAAAAGATATCAATAGTTATTTTACATTGATCGAAAACTATAAGATCAGTATCGGTACGGTACCATCACTCGTATAGATTAAAGTCATGATATGGGGTTGTATTTAAGTTTTTTCTAGACATTACAATATAATTTGTATTTAAAAAAAAGCTGTAACAATATAATTTGTATTTAAAAAAAGTTGTATCGAAATAACAACGGTAAAATGACGAACTGAGTTGATATATTAATATCTACTATGGTTTTATTACACAAAAGATGTATGATGCAACTCAAAAAATAATGTCATCTTTTACATCTGTAAAAAAAACCATAAAATGACTATCAATATCGCTATCGATGTTGTTGGTCGATACAGACTTAGTACGTCAATGTATTATTATTTTAAATACAACCCTGTTTTAAATATAATTTATATCGGAATATCGAGGAAAAAATAACTCAAACACACATTTAGTTTTTATAAAAATAAAAACTAACTTGCGAAGGTTATAAAAAAAATAAAAGTATTGGATTAAATACGTATATTGTTTATTATATAAGATTAGTAATCGAAACTTATAATAAAAAAGAAATTAAAGAAAAGAAAAGTCAAGACAAATATTTACTGAAGCTAAAAATTAAAAAGAAAGTAAAAAAGAAATCCATTGTTCATAAACTTTGCAAATTTTATATAGATAACTTGTATATTACTTTCCCATATCATCCACATAGCATGCCATGTCAGTTACAAGTGCCACATTAGCTAGAATACTAACGGCGTTAAGGTTGGTTAGTTTGGGAGTGGTGGAGAAAACAAGTTAAAATTGAGAGTGGTGTGCTATAACTTGTAATTGGGAGTGCTATCGGGCAAATGGTAAAAGTTGAGATAATTTAAATCCAATATCCCTATAATATTTAATAGGATAGTAAGGCTCAACTCGCAAATGTGCTCGGTGCTCCCAAACTATCAGTTAGGCATTTCAGCAAGTTGGGTAAGGAGTCAACATAGGTTCTAGTCAAAACGATTACCTTTATCATCTTAAAAACTTAATCCTTTATAAATCCTTAGTCTCAAATATACTTTCAAAAATAAAAATAATTCATTTTCATAACACAGATGTGTCGGTGTACAACATCTCACTACAAAGTCAAAATGTGTCCACCTAATAGTTAAAAGAGCAGGGCAAACGAAAAAAAGTAAAACAAGGTTTGTTAATCTTTTGTTCTTCCTTTATCAAGATTCCAGGATAAGAATATAAATCTTAATATTCTTGGTTTAATAAGTTTGATTTTACCATACACCACTGTTATTACTAAGGTTTGAGAAGTGGGTTCAGTTCAAGTTTGATTTTTATTCGTGTTGTGACTTGTGAGAGAGATTCGCAATCATACTTACGAGTAGACGGTTTGATTCTGAAAAGTTATTCAAAATCGATGGCGGACGAGGACAGACCACCACCAATTGTGGTTAAGGATAAGAGTATCACAACTTTACAGTGTTCATTGTTAACAGAAACTAATTACAATATTTGGGCGATTCGTATTAAGGTGATATTTATGGTTCATGGAATACTGCAAGCTTTAGAACCAGGTGAAAATGAGGTAGAGGCAAAAAATGATGACATGGCAGTTGCACTTCTATTTCAGGCAATACCCGAAGAGCTCGTTTTCAGACTGCAAAGGAAATCTGGGAAACGAGACAATATGTTGGGGTTGATGCGTTGAAGACACGAAATTCGTTTTTTTAATTTATGATCGTCGATATCCTATTGAGCATATCTCTTTAATTGCTATATCAAACGATGTTATCATACGGGTACTGTATCAACGTAAACCGACAACGTAACAAACCGAACTATACCGATCAAAAACCCATTACGAAGCACGAGAAATCCAACTAGTTGAAAGTTGAATCATTAAATTTGTAGAATAGTAACTAAGTTCTAAAAGTGTTTCAATTAGATAACTCAAGTTTCAAAAGTGTTCCAATCAGGCAACTCAACATTCATTTTTCATTAAAATTAAGAGGTTTTTCGTTCATTGCATAGGTAACCGTGGTGATGTGGATTTTGTTTCTTTTTTCCTTGTTATATGATACTAATGTCGAGTAATGACGTAGATTTTAACTTGTTTTTTTTTAATTTTAATGTAATTAAGTGTTTTTATTTTTAATAAATATAATTTCATATATTAAATTAATCCGACCCAGCATCTTATGCTCTATTTTTTCTTAACATATTGGAAAAAAAGGACATGACTTGATTTAAATGTTAAGTTATCTACATAGGACAAAAAAGATACAAATGAACTAACTAGAACACTTTTAAAACTTAGTTACTATTATATGAGATTTTTGACTTAAATTAGAAAACATAATCGATATGTAGTTTACTAGTTAAAAGTTCAAAACGAAACATAGATAACTTTTTAGTTACAAGAACAAAAAATTTCAAAAAAATACACCAAACCACTTATTATCCTAAACATTTTTGGTGAGTTTGCTGGTTACACGTGTCCCCTCTCCTTCTACATATTTCCTTCCACAAGACGACTACTACACGATTTAGTCAGATTAGATTCTCACAAATTTCTTAAACCTCCATAACAATGGCGATAAACATATCTTCATCAACAATCACACCATCATTCTCTCACTTCTCCTCAACTCCTCCCCTCCAATCTCCTCCATCACTATCTCTCTCATCCCCTACGACCATTCGTCCCCTTAGTTTCACCCCAAACAGAATCAATCGAACCGCTGTTGTCCCAAAAGCTTCTTCCACTGCCACTTTCTCACCTGAAGTAACTGATCTACTTGGTGAAATTAACATTTTTACGGCTTCTGGAGACTCCGTTGCGTTCAACGACCTCTGGGACCAATCTGAGGTAGTTATTAGTTATTTCAGACATTCAGTTATCGAGGATTGTATTGTTTCCATACTCTCGCCAGTTTTAGAGTTAGGTTAATAGTGGTGAGTCAGGTCTTAGAGATATTGTGCATTGACTTTCCTAACAAGTTAAGTAGTTAGTATTGTGTTTTGTAATGTATATAGGGATAATATCTACTTATAATCATCAAAATATTAGAAATCTTTTATGGTATCAGAGCCAATTATTCTTCGGTTCAATGCTGCAATTCAACTGAATTCCATTACTAGTTAGAGCCATTTTTTTTTAAATTAGAGTGAAAAAATTGAATTGATGCGATTAAGCGTCTCTATGTTTTGTATTTTCTAACTGATTACATATGAGTATCTATTGATTATGGAACTTCGGTTAGTGTAGGTTTAGTAAAGAAATATTTGGGGGCTGTTCATCATGATAATCCTTGCTTGAAGCTGAATTTTGATGCATATATTGGATCCATGAGAACCTGATGGAATCGTGATTTTTGCAGTGATTATCAGTAACTTGAATTTGACATTGAAAATGATATAATTCTGGTTATTTTCTCTAGGGGATTGCTGTTGTTGCTCTTCTGAGGCATTTTGGATGCCCTTGCTGGTAATCAGTTTAAAGTTTGATCCTATTTGTTTTGATAAATGTTACCAAAACACTTAAAGTTAAATGAAACTGTAATTCCATTATTCGATGTATAATTTCTGTTTTGTGGCGTTTATAGTTGGGAACTCACTTCGACTCTTAAAGAATATAAGCAAGATTTGAAGCTGCTGGTGTGAAGCTCATTGCTATTGGGATCGGTGAACCTAAGAAAGCCCGCATCCTTGCTGAAAGGGTAATCATTTCCTTTTTGTATTCATTTAGGGGGCGTTTGGTTCGTGGATTTTCTTACAAGTAAATGAGTTTTGTGATGCATTTGGTTGAAAAATAATCATGTTCGGTTTGTTAATCTTAGAACCAAATAGGTTAGGAATGGAATTTAGATACCAATTCCATCCAACCAAACACCCCTTGACTTTAAGATTCAAATTTCGTATATTTATAATCAGCAAGAAGATTAACCGACCATCGAACCAAACACCCTTGACTTTAAGATTCAAATTTCGTATATTTATAATCAGTAGGAAGATTAACCGAGAGGAACCGGTTGATGACTTGAGCCTTTTTTTTTTAATTTTCTTGTAAATTCGATCACTAAGATCATATTATTTTGTTATGGCCACAGTTACCATTTCCATTGGATAGCCTCTATGCAGATCCTGAACGAAAGGTGTTTTGATCTTCATGTGTCTTTAATCTTTCAAGACTATCGTCTCATTACATGCCATTAACACTTCGAATTCTATTCATGCATCTTAGGCATATAATCTCTTGGGTTTGTATTATGGCATTGGACGGACATTTTTCAACCCGGCCAGTGTAATATATCATCTTTCCTTTGTCTCTTGGAACCAACTTATATAGTCGTCATTTTTCAACCCGATTAAATGTGAACTGACAGGCGAAGGTGTTATCAAGATCAAGATTTGAGGCTTTGAAAAAAGCTACAATGAATTACACGCTTGAAGCGACACCAGATGATAGAGCAAGTGTCTTGCAGCAGGTTTGATCTAAAACGACGTATATATTTATTTATATTATCACTCGTATTACCGGTTAAATAAAACTAATATAAGACTATGGGGTATGGGGCGATGGGTTGGGCGTGGGTTGGGGGGAAACGCCCATGTGACCACCCCGGGTGGGCTTGGGTTGGGCGTGGCTCTTTGGGCGGGGGTTTAAGCCCGGGCGTTGGGCGGGGCTATCCATCTGAGTTGGCGGATGGACATTGGGTGCACCCTACCTATAGGTTTATTCATTAATTTAAAAAAAAAAGAAAAAATAAAGGAATTTGGCTAAGGCACGCCCCAAACCCAAGCCCCACCATACCATCAATTTTTTGGGTTTTGCCAGTGGAGCCCACCCAGCCTACGTGTCAACCCATGTCCCAGACCCCCGCCCCACCATACCCCATGGTCTAAATTATAATAATGTGTTGGTTTGCAGGGAGGGATGTTTGTGTTTAAAGGTAAGGAGTTGTTATATGCATGGAAGGACGAAGGCACAGGCGATCATGCTCCTTTAGATGACATTTTCAATATATGTTGCAATGCATGAACAACAAATCATAAGTAACGTATGTGGGTAAACATGATATTAGTTTGACTCAAGTCAAAGATATAATTATAGAGAAGTTGACCAGTTCGGTCAAAAATTTCAAAATCTAACACATTACACATGCACCGACTGATATACAAATTCTAAAATTCAGTCCTCAAGTGTTGTTATTTAAACAAGTATACATGAATATCATTGTCTAAGCATGCAACACGATTATCAAATGTATCAAAACACGAATAATAATAATTTTAAACATCGTATCCTACTTGTATCATAATATGAGCATCATTTATGCAAAACCAAAAAGCATAATTGCAAAAGTCGCTAGGCGTTCCCTATAGTGGCAGACTTAGAAATTCTTTTCATAGAGTGCGAAAAATTTTATGGGTCATTTGGTTATCGTTATATAAAAAAATGGATCCGGATCAGGTCGGGTCGAAACAACGTATTAGATAATATAGATGAGTTAAACGACACACATATATTAAATTCACTACGGTATAATTATTATTTTTTAACCATCTACCATAAATTAATAAACTAGATCAACAAATAAAAAAATCAAATTTTAAAGAAAACAAACTTAAAATGAGAAATTAAGAAAAACAAAAACCTCCTTTTGTTATAATTATATTTTAAGTTTGACTAAATTTTTTGAAAAAGGAAACGTGTCATTGTACACTGCATACCACTCAACCTTTTGCGACTAGGTTTTAATAGATTGATCGAATTACAAAAATATCCTTCAATGGAAAGTACATTAACATAACAGATCTATCATCTTCTCCAACATGGCTGAACGGTCTGTATGCAAACCAGTCGGAAAAATAGTCGGATTTTCAAAAGTTCATCAAATTTAGGTATCATCTTAGAGGTTGGTTTCAAAAGTTCAACTCAGGGGTGTGATCACAAAATTTTATAGGGTACGCTCGGTATTTTCACATATATATAACACTAAATATTTATTTTTCAAGGGGGGGGGGGCACCTACGGACATAAGTAGGTCTGCTCCTGGTTCCCTAGACGATCGGCTAGAGAGTTGCGAGTACCCGGCCTAGGCAGAGAGTCCTCGAGGAGTACTTCGACACGTTAACTTATAAAGAAATTAGTTTTCGAGAACTTATACTCAAATGTCTTGATGTATAACATGATTGCCTTTACGTCTACATACTCAAATGATGATGTATAATATGATACCTCATACAAATTACACATCGTTGTATTCACTCTTCACATGAGAGATACTGAGCTATAAAGAATGTTGCGTCTTGAATATCACCAACATGTTTATGGCATAATCGTTGAGTATAAGAGGAGAACTCACAGTTAAATGTACTACGGTGGGAGCAAGGATATGTGACATCCTGACAGGAAAAAAAAACCAATCCATAAGCTTCATGTGAGTAAAACGGACTATATGAGTTTGTATGAATGACTAGATGTTAGAAATGTTTGTTTACCTTTTAATGAGGCTCTTAACAGTTTAAACCTTTTATTGTTTCAACATTTAATGGTTCAAACTATTTGTTTCGTGAGCAGATGCCTCTACAGAGTATGAATGGTTAAGACCTCTAATTTGAATCTGTTAGACATATGCCTCTAAACGGTTAAGTATTATACTGGCTCTTAATGGTTCAGACCTCTTACTGGTTAAACACTTAATGGTTCAGACCTCTTATTGATTCAGCACTTAACTATTCAGAAATTGCCAAACAGCCTCTAATAAGCTTAATTAACCATTTTAACTGTATTCTAACTTGTATATTGTGTACTTAAGTAATTAAATTTTGATCTAGTAGTGTCAAATACACCACATTAATGTCTTAAGTTTAAGACCCCTAAACTTATATCAACTAAAGAACCAAGATATCCTTAATTAAACCAAATGATAACTTTATCAAAACCCTAGCTGAAATACGACTCATCAAAAAAATTTCATAAGACCTTACCAATTTATTCAGTTACTTTATACCTATACAACTAAAGGGGAATTCTATTGGCACACCAAGCAATCTATTCGCACACTTTGTTTTTTTTTAATACAGGTCGTATAGGTTCAAAAGTCGAAAGTCAGATCTGCATGTGTCAGTTCTTGTCTGGCGGCTGGCTAGACCTATACGGGTCATATTGCAATGGTTTTTTTCACAATTTTTTATACATTTAATCATAGTTTTAACAAAGTTTAATAAAAGAATTCTTTTATTTTTTTAAAGAGTTAAATGCTTGGTTGGTCCCTGTGGTTTGCGAAAATTGCAGACTTGCTCCTAAGGGTTCACTAATTACACACTTGGTCCCAGTGGTTACGATTTTTAAACTCGGATGGTCCTTAACACTAACCTTTGTAAAATTTTCCAGTTAAGTCTTTATGAAATGACTAAATTGTCCCTGAACCCACCATCTCTCCTCATCTTCTTCTCCCCCATCTCTCTTGAACCCACCACCACCAACACCACCGCCGCCGCTGCTTTCAAGTGAGTCAAACAGTGTCGAATAATAATGTAACGACTCGGTAGACCGTTCCAGAAAACTCATTCCGTTGTGATTCACCACCTCCATTAAAATTTTGGCGACATTTGTTTCACCGCCGATAACACTTTATCAATAGCACCAGATCTAGCTAATAACTAATGAAGCTCAAAAACCAAATTTACCGCCAAAACTTCGTCGTTTCGTAGATCGAACATAGAAGGTTCTGAAAGGATAGCTGATCGTGAGGAGCTAGAAGTGAGGTGGATGTTTCCGTTGGATGTTACCGTTGCTGCTATTTGAATAAGTTTGATTAGTCAAACACACGTGGGTAGAATAGTTGTTAAGTTTCCTAGTCTTTTGTTTATTCATGATTCGTAGGAATTAGATATACCATTTTGTTTATGTATTTAAGTCCAGTTTTCATTGAATAAGATTATAAAATTTCCAGTTGATATCATTGAGTTAAGTTTTCAGGTTCCAGATCTGCTAAACTTCCGGTGATGAAACCTCTAAATTCAAACTCAACATGAATCGTATCATCTAACTGAGCTAATTTCCAACCGACTTCCTGCAAATAATCATTATTATCACCTGACGGAGGTCCGATTCCGGTTAACCGGAATGTCGGGGGACCACCGGGACGTAACGCGGGCACCTTGTTTCATACCGAAATCAATCACATGAGCTTTCTTCTTACCTGCAAACGCTTCCAAAATCGCTTGATTCGCTGTGAAATGAGCGAATTTCGGGTACGACAGGTCTCATATAAGTGCATATTGTCAGTGGTTTCTCAAGCCGAAATGGTGGTGGGTTGACTCAGTGTTGGTGGTGGTGCTGGTTGACACAGTGTTGGTGGTGGGTTGAAGGTGGAGGTGAAGGAGATGGTGGTGATGGTGGGTTGAAGGTGGAGGTGGGTTGGAGAGAGAGATGGGGAGAAGAAGATGGGGGCAGATGGTGGGTTCGAGGACAATTTAGTCATTTCATAAAAATTTAACTGGAAAATTTAACAAGGGTTAGTGTTAAGGACCACCCGAGTTTAAAAATCGCAACCACTGGGACCAAGTGTGTAATTAGTGAACCCTTAGGACCAAGTCTGCAATTTTCGTAAACCACAGGGACCAACCAAGCATTTAACTCTTTTTTAAACAAAAAACATTTTTAAAAATTTATAATGTAGTATAGGTTTGATACATGTTTATTATATTATATTATCTATATTAGGGTGAGCAGAAAACCAAAATAACCGAACTAAAAAAACCAAACCGATAAAAAATCCGACGGTTCAGTTTTTGGATTTTTAATATCCGAAAATTTTGGTAAGTTTTTGGATAACCATTTTCAATAACCCAAAAAAACCGAACCAATAAGTTACAATCCACATATTTTTATGAGTAAATTATTGTTTTGACCCCTGTTGTTTAGCCAGTTTAACTCTTTCAGCCCCAAAAGGAATCTTTTAACATATCAAACCCTGAGGTTGCATTTTATAACGATTTTGTCCCCTGACACTAACTTTGTTACTTTTTTTGTAGTTAAGTGTAAGGGTAATTAGGTAATTATATACCTTAGGGTCTATTTTTGATAATTACAAAGTTCTATTAATATTTAAGAGATTAATAATGCAATTACTCAAGTATTTTTTTTATTATTTCGTTACTTTCACAATTATTATTTAACCAAATATGTTTTATATATACAAATAAATATGCATTTCGTTAAGCGTTTGTTTTTTATAAACGTCGTTAAATTCATTTTTTAAAACCTTTTTAAACCGTCTATTAAATTATTCATTTTAAACCGCTTGTTTATTAAAATCGTTCTTTTTAAAGTTGTCTGTTTTTTAACTTTTTTTAAATGATTCATTTTATACCGTTCTTTTTAAAATAAATTTTTAACTTTTTTAAACAATTCAATTTTTTAAGTGTTTCTTTTTAAACCGTTCAGTTTAGAACCGTTTTTGAAATTGTTCATTTTTTAAACTTTGTATTCAGTTTACTTATGGCCGTTAGGGAAAAAGAACTTTAGAAAATGAACGATTTCGAAAATCGAAGGAAATTAAAAACGATCCATTTGGTTTAAAAACGAAGATTAAAAATAAGGACGTTTATAGAAAACAAAACCTTAAAAAAATAAGTTAACAAGTGCAAGGTACTAAAAAACACACGAATTTAATAAACGGAAGGTTAAAAATAACGAATTTTGAATAAACAAACGGTCTAAAAAATGGAAGATTTGAAAAACAAATAAACAATTCTAAAAAAAGTTTGAAAAATGAATGATCTTTTGCAAACTTTTTATTATAATGTTTCTTTTTTTTCAAATCTTACATTTCTTTTATTTTTTATACACAACGTTTTGTAAAATTTAAAAAATGAATGACTTAAAAATTTGAGTTGTTTAAAAATGTTTAAAAGTAAATGATTTTAAATATAATTAGTATAAATGAAGGGTTTAAAAAAGCTTTAAAAGACAAACGACTTTAAAAAGAACGATTTTAAAAAACAAATGGTTTAAAAAGGAACAATTTTAAAAACAATAGAGGTTTAAACAAAATGTAAAAAAAACAAATTATTTTTTAAAACGACTTTTATAAAAACAAACGGTTAATGAAAATACATATTTATTTGTATATTTTAAACGTATTTTGTTAAATAATAATCGTGAAAGTAACAAAATAATAAAAAAAAACTTGATTAATTGCATTAATAATCTCTTAAATATTGAAACAACTTTGTAATTATAAAAAAACAGCCCCTAAGGTATATAATGACCTAATACCCTTACACTTAACTACAAAAAAGTAACAAAGTTAGTGTCAGGGGCCAAAACCGTTATAAAATACAACCTCAGGGTCTAATATGTTAAAAGATTTCATTTTGGGCTAAAATGGTTAAACCGGCTAAACCACAAGAGCCAAAACAGTAATTTACTCTATTTTTATTTTAAGTTTTAGTGTTTAACCCAACATTTTGGTGTGGTTATACCAGCTTAACCCTATTAGCCCAAAAAGAATTTTTTAACATCTAAACCCCTCAACGTCTTATTTTCTAACCCCTTTGGCCCCCGTCACTAACCAATTCATTTAATTGGTTAAAAACTGATCCTCTTTGATTGAATTGGGATAGATATGGTTGTAATAGGTAAATTAACATGATCAGTTTTTAACCAATTTAATGGATGGGGTTAGTGACGAGGGCCAAAAGGGTTAGAAAATAGGACGTTGGGGGCTCAGATGTTAAAAAAATTCTTTTTTAGGCTAATAGGGTTAAATTAATATAACCAAAGGGCCACATTCGTAATTTACTCTTAATTTTATTGTTGAATGTTAAGTGTTTATAACAAAAACATTACATGTTTATTTATTTTTGAAATGATTTATTTATTACCTACAAGAAATAACAAAATTTAATAAAAAAATTAATGATCTTCAAATTATTATAAAAGAAAACGTGTTAACAAAAAGTTTGGAGAAACATAAAAATAAATTAAAAGGTTAGATTTATGTAAACAATATTAATTAAAGAGGTTAACTATAATAACTTAAATGTAAACATATATGAAAGATTCTTAAATTTTAAATTACATTTTTTATTTGTTGAATCTTACATAATTTTGTTCCAAAACCGAACCGAACCAAACCAGCGTAAAAACTAAAACTGAAAAACCGAAACCGAACGGTTTTAAAAAACCGAAAACCGACATTTCAGTTTTGGTTTTACCCAAAAACCGAACCTAACCGAACCGTGCACACCCTCTATGTTATAACCGTATTATATACTACACTTTTTTACAAATTTTTTTATACATTTAGTCATAGTTTTAACAAAGTTTAATAAAAGAATTCTTTTATTTTTAAACAAAAAATATTTTTAAAAATTGATCATATAATATAAGTTAGATACATGTTTATTATACTATACTATCTATGTTATAACCGTATTATATACTACATTCTTTTTACAAAATTTTATATACATTTAGTCATAGTTTTAACAAAGTTTAATAAAAGAATTCTTTTATATTTTAAACAAAAGAATTTTATACCATCTATGTTATACTACACTTATATTATAGTTTGTTATACTATACATATACTATATTATACAACAACTATTAGCATATACGAGATCTATACTACACCTATAGGCCTATACGGAACCTATAGTACACCTATAGTTTATTATAATATAGTATACTTATACTATTGTATCTATGTTATAATACAACATGTAACAACAAATACGTCAAGTAATGATACTGTACGACACATATAGATACAATACAACACAACACAACACAACACGTAAGAGTATAAGTGGATTCAAAACAAAATGACATGTAATCATAGAACACGGTACCATACATAATCGAACGTCGCCGATATGACATGCATAGAGCATATACTTCATAAAACGACACGTAATGACAAAATACGGTCCGTATACACATCAAAAATGCAAAACTTAAAATTATGTAAATTTGATTTTACCCCTATACGCATCGTATAGGTCAAAACTTGGTCCTATAGTACCATTATATGACTCGTATAGACCTACACGATCCGTATAGACCCCCATAATTCTTAAAAAAACAAGGGGTTAATTTATAAATCATGGGTTCTACCCCTTGTTTTTTTTTGAGAATTCACGGGGTTTATATGGATCGTATAGGTCTATACGATCCGTATTAACATACTCTACGACCTAGTTTTGACATATACGATGCGTATAGGGGTAAAATCAAATTTTCATAATTTTAGATTTTGCCTTTTCGATGCGTATACGTTTCGTATTTTGTCATTACGTGTCGTTTTATGTAGAATACCTTCTATACATGTTGTTCCGAGATCTATACTACACGTATAGGTCTATACGAGGTCTTATACTACACATATACTACATCTATTCTACTCTATACCTATACTACAACTATATGCTCAACTATAGTATACTATAGGATACACGTACCAAACCTATAATATACTATCTTTTTAGTCACACATAGAAAAAACAAAATATACCATAAATGTTGTATAGATAATATATAAGTGGAGTTCTTCAGGAGGAGAGTTGCTCTAAACTCCCCCACAAAAGTCGATTTTGTTAGGAGAGGTATGTCTTCGATTGCTAAGGATTGTATAGGGTATAATTTTTTTTAAATATTTTTATTCAAAAGAAATATATATTTATTTAGAAACTTTGTTAAAACTTTTGATAAATGTATAAGAAAAATTGTAAAAAAAAGAATACCTCACCCAATACGACCCGTATAGGTCCATTCAACCAGTCAAAATCTGACACATCAATCTTTATTGGAAATTGAAAAGGCTATACGAACCGTATAGGCCTATCGATTTAAAGAGGTGTGCCAATAATACGACCTATAAAATAATATTAGATGCTTTTTTTTTCTAAATTTGGATGGTAGGTACAGAATATATTTTGGGTTGGCTACTTGGCTCTGTGGGTTGACGACTAGGCTGGCCTGGCCTATTGGCTTGTTGGGTGGGGTGGGGCGTTGGGCCATCCAGACTCTGACATAGTCTATTTATGTAAATATAAAACAAAAGTTTATTTGATGCTATATATATGGGTCACTGAAATCAAGGAGCTCTGGTGGAATGTCGGACACAGAATTTAAGGGGTCAAGACGCCCAGTATAGGTCTATACTGGGCGTCTTGAAGGTAGTTCAAAAGACCATTATACCCCTGGGTTAGGGATATACTGGGGGCAAAACAGAGGTATAATGGTCTTTTGGACGACAATAGACGCCCAGTATAGGTCTATATTGGGCGTCTTGAAGGTTTATTTTATTTTTTTTTCTTTTCTTAATATTAATTACACTAATATTAATTATAAAAATCTTATAATAATATCAATAACACTAATATTAATTATAAAAAACTTATATTAATATCAATAACACTAATATAAGTGTTATTGATACTTATATAAGTTTTTATAATTAATATTAGTGTTATTAATATTAAGAAAAGAAAAAAAATAAAATAAACCTTCAAGACGCCCAGTATAGACCTATACTGGGCGTCTATTGTCGTCCAAAAGACCATTATACCCCTGTTTTACCCCCAGTATATCCCTAACCTAGGGGTATAATGGTCTTTTGGACTACCTTCAAGACGCCCAGTATAGACGTATTAAATTCTGTGCCCGACATTCCACTCAGAGCCCCCTTGATTTCAGTGCCTAGACGCCCCGTATAAGTCTATACGAGGCGTCTTGAAGCCTAAGGGTGTCCAAATAGACAGAATGGGTGTGTGAATAGATTTAGCCATATATATACACACACCTGACAAATAATAATGAAGATGCATTTGTATTTTACGAATGCACAGGAATATTCAATGGACCTTGCTATTCACACATTCCATCTATCATTTTTGTCTATTCACACACCCCCAATATCGAGTTGTGGCCAAAGCACGGCGTTTTGGTCTGGTTAACAAAACAAAGACTGAGGGGTGTCTGACGGGTCTGTTGATCTGACCAAAACGCCGAACTTTGGCAGCGTTTTGGTCCTGTCAACCAGACAAAAGACTGACCGGTTGACCGGACCAAAACGCCGCGCTTTAGCCACAGCTCGACACTGGAGGGTGTGTGAATTAGGAGTGTGCAATAACCGAACTGTTAACCGAAACCGAACCGAAAACCGACAAAACCGAACCGAAATTAACTGAAGCCGAATTAACCGAAAGTCGGTTAACGGATAATTTTTGTTACCATCGGTTAACCGAACCGAACCATTTTTATTTTTTTTATTTCTAGATTTTATAACTCCATTTCATATGTTTCATGTTTTATACTTTCCTTTCATGTAATAATACCCCAATTTCATTTATCTATACCTTCATTTCATTTATTTATACTTCCATTTCATTTATTTATACATCCATTTCATGTATTTATATATCTATTTTAACTATTTATACATACATTACATGTATTTCTAAACAAAAAATTTAGATCTTGTTTGAATTGGTCATTAACCAAAAATTAACCGAACCGAACCAAAACCGACAAATTAACCGAATTAACCGAACCGATTAACCGATGACTTCGAATACTGTTATGGATAATGCTAATAACCGAACCGAAGCGAACCGTGCACACCCCTAATGTGAATAGACAAAGTGGGTGTGTGAATAGACATGTCCTATTCAATACACAACTAAACATAATTAAATAAGTACACGAACTTTATAAACATTTAATCTTTCTCTTCAATTAATCAGTATTATACTTCGTAAAAATATTCATAGGGATGAGGTGGCTTTGTGAAGAGTAGTTTTTATATTTTTGAAGTTATTTTTATATGAAAAATCTAAAGATTTGATGCAGTTGATAGATCGCTTTGTTGTTAATTGGTACAACAGGAAGTGTGGTCCGTTTTCAGTTCTGAGTGACCTGAATCTAATTATTTTTCTCCTTTCATGTTTTAACTTCAGTAAAATTATCATTTCCCCAGGCTATATCTTTCTAACAATGACAGAACAACCCTCATATAATTATAAAGCATGCATTTTATATTTTTCATGACATTATTTATAGATATGTATTAAAAACTTTACATATATATTATCCAGTTTATAATTGTGATATGACAATAACGTACCTTATTTTGACCTTTATGTTATTCACACTAAAAATGCAGTGGTGGCTTCATTATATAAAGAAAACAAATTAGGATTTCCAAATTAAATAATAAATATAAAGGCTTTTACAATTTTGGTTAATTTATTTGATGGTCACTGTTCTACTTAGCAACGTAGGATGATTGTGTTTGTTTTGTACACATTCTATCGACATAATTTGTTTCTAGGTAACGTGAGATGATAAATTTTTTAAAGTTAATATATATTTTTCTGAATAACATGGATGACAAACGAGTTTAAATATCTATATTTTTCTGAATAACCATGACAAACTAAATAAAAAGAATTCTTGTTATCATAAATCTTTTTTAATTAAAAAAGTATCTGGTTTTTTCTTGTATTTTGGTTCCGAAATAACTGAACTGCCCTTTCAAAAATATATTAATATACAAATCACTTCTATTTATTTATTTATTTATTTATTCATCTACAGTTTTAATAAATTTTGCTAGCTAGCTATCATTAATCTTTATATATGGACTAGAGTTTTAGAAATACAATGAATAATCCCATGAATAAAATGTCACAATGAGGAAAGAAAAGGGGTGAAGTAGCTACAGGACAGAAAAAGAGTTTGAATGGAATGGGTGAGTTTCAGAGTGAGCTGGGTTGCTTGGATTTTGTTTAGGGTTTTTATGTTCCCCATTCTCCAATCACCTGAAATAAAATTTATTATCAGTAGAAATGGGACCATCAAATAATCTACAATATTATTTGTCATTAAAACCATAGGAGTTAGGATTTTGTTTTATTTTTTGTTTTTTTTTCTTTCTTTTTATTTTCAAACAAGTTTTTACACCTAAAATATAATCTGACATTACACTTTGGTTTTTTTTTTTTTTCAAACAAGTTTTTATGCCTCAAGTATTTGTAAGTAATTATACTCATACCAAATTCATAGGTGTTAGACTTTTGTATGGAATCAGAGTCAAAGTTATGGGACTTCATAATATATTAATTCAGATTATCCGTAATAATCCTACTATGTAGACCCCATCGATTGATAATTACGTACATGTATTCTTGTCCAAATTACAAATCTTATCTTATAAACTATTAGATGCTTATTTTCTGGAACAAACTACATGATAAAGCTAAGAAAAGTTATCGATAAAGCAATTTGAATGAATCCAGGGTTGTTTTATTTATATTACTATTACTCTTGTTTTTTTACAACAAATGAAAAACCTATATATTTTGTAAAGGTAGAAAAATTTTCATGTATATATACATATGTTCTTTTCTTTACTATATATGAGGGGTCAAATGAAAACTCATTTAAAAAAAAAAATACGAAAGCTTCAATCGACGAATTACTATTCCATATTTTGGATTTGATCGAGTTGCGCTTGGAAGTGGCACACCTTTTTGTTTATCAAGGTAAATATGTGGTAATATTCCTAGAGGTTATCCAAGGAGGTAGAAGAAGAAAAGCATGAAAAAAAAAGTGAAGAAACAAGCACAAACTCACTAATTTGAAGATTAGAGAGTGTTTGAGAGAATGATTTGAGTGTTGAAAGTGTTTAGGAGATGTGGAAATGTTGTATTTATAGTTGGGATTAGGCTTTAGGGCATTAAAGAAGGTGGTTCGGGAGATAGGAGGAGAGAAAGTTCAAAATATAACAAACTAGTAATTTACCCCCGGATTGCGCGAGCGTAAGTTGTAAAACCGTACTAAGTAGTAAGCAAACACCGACCAAAACCCGAAAAACCGTAAATAAAAACACGAATTAATAAACACCGATGAAAACCTGGAAAATCGTAAACAAAAACACAAATATATGCCGTCACGTGACGTCAAACGTAAGGAAAAAACACAAACTTAGCCCCTGAGCTGGCATAAAATGTAGACGAACCCAAATTTATAGCGAGAAAGCTTCAACTTAAAGACCCAACAAAAAAAAGACAACCTATAGAGCTAAAAGTTGTAACATTTGTAAAAATCGGGTTTTCAAAACCCGCTCCGTTTTGTAATCAAGTATCAAGTTATAAAAGTTACATTAAATATTTATGATTATTTTGAGTTAAAACGATACATAATTAATAAATAAACTAAACTATAAAAATTATATTTGATAAAAAGTTAAAATAAAATAAATAAAAAATTATGAAGCTGCCGGGACTCGAACCCGGTCAGCCAAGACACTTCAGCGACTTATCACCCAATCACAAGACCACTCCGCCACTTGTTTGTTATCTGTCATGTTTAGGAAACAAATAGTTTTTATGGACTAAGGTAAATCAATCGATTTTACACATTGTAACTGAAACCGGTTATCAATCACCCAAAGTCGATTTGGATACTCGCGATTCAGCGAGTATAACCGATAAACGGACGATTCCAATCAATGCTGCCATGAGTGTAACTTGAATTCGGAAGTGGATCGGTTTAATAACCGAAAGTCTTCAATTCTCGGATTACTTCAATCCTAAACCTTTCCTGTGACTCAAAACACTCTGCAAGACTCCCAATTGCATTTCCGCAACCTTACAGTCCACCGGAGAAGCTTGAATCAGACCGCCGGAAAAATTCTGCAAGTCGCCGGAAAACCGGGAGTCACATCCACACGGTATTTCCTCCGACTCTTTCTGTTTCAATCATGTGATTAATCAGTCACTAACACAACTCCACCATCAGAATCGATCCTAGTCAACGTTTGTCGAAAATTTTACCTTCAACGGAAAACTCCTGAAACTGCCGGAAACACACCGTGAACGGGTATGATCTCCCAAACTTCTGTTAAACCTTGTTTAAGTGACTCAACTTCTTAAATAATCGAACAAAGCTTTTAATTGGTTTCAACAGCCGGAGTTCACTTTCAGTACCGACGAACCTCCGCCGGAATTCTGTGAACAACCTCAATCGGTACATCTTTTTCCCCAAACTCTCTCCATTCTTTACTTTTAAATTACTTGTAATGTCTGAAAAGGATTAAGTCATAAATCGGTCATAACAGTCGGAATATGTTTGTCTGTGTAAAATCAACGAAGAAGATGAAGACGCAACATAACATAAGGTTAATTAAAATCGGAATTATAAACGGGTTAGACACACAGTCCAGCGGTGGACTGTGTGCAAAATACAAACGCACGTCCCGAGTTCGATTCCTGCTTATACGCACTCCTTGTATAATAAAAGGCCTTTTTGTTTAAACTAAATCGGGATAACCCAGTTAGTTGTTAAGTATAATAAAAACCGAGATAATAACCAGGTTAGACACACAGTCCAGCGGTGGACTGTGTGCAACATGAACCACACGTCGCGCGTTCGAAACCCGTCACGAGCACCGGTCCGATTGAATTAAAATGTTTTTGCAAATAAAGGAAATTCGTTAAATTGAATAAGTGTATAAATATAATTAAAAACAAGATTATTTCGGGTTAGACACGTAGCTCAGTTGGTAGAGCTGCGTGCACGCGAACGGGAGGTCTCGGGTTCGAGCCTCACCCGGCGCAGATTAATTCGCTGACCGAACCGATCAACGGTCAACGGTCAACGGTCAACGCTAAATAAACAATTTTTTATATTTTTATTTATTTAATTTAATTTAAAAATCAATTAAAAATACTTAAAAATAACATTTTTAAAGATAGAAAATGGCCTTGAACCCACAAAAATATATCAAAAAATTTCATTAAAATCCTTAATAAAATCCACTCGTTTAATATATTTTTCCGTTATTATTTAGGTTAGTATTTCTCGTTGTCCGCTCATCTAATTCGTGCGCATCTCACCATCTCCAATCCAACGCACCCAATGTGAGTGAATCTTTACAAATTCCCCGTTTTAGTCACATTTTGGGGTGTATCATGTGTCTTGATATATATATATTATACTTAAACCATTGTGCATACATCATATCATGAACTAGTGTATTCAGTTTGTTTCCTGTTGTGTTGTTATTGTTGGATGCAAGTTTATTATTTTCAGTACATGCAATTTCATAGGCCGCCGCTCCCCATTACATTATGAGCGTTGAGCATGTTCCCCATTTCATTATGAGGTTGAACCTGGCGTGCCCACATACGATCGGCTCCGTTTGATTGAGCCTTGATCGCACAGTTTCATTTATGTTATTTACAGTATGATGTCGGTATGTTCATGTATGCTGCCATGTGTTATTGTATGTTATAGTTGTGACTGCTATTTGCCATTACTTGATTATTTACATTTGCTCATCTATGATTATGCACAATTTTTCATTGATAAACTAACCATAAATTCATTAATAAATGTTTATCTAATAAGGTTCACTCGCCAACTTATGTTGACCCAAAAACTCCCATTTTACACATGATACAGGTGAACCAGCAGCAGCTAGGAACACATAGGACTTGGACTAGAAGAATAAAACGTTTTAGAGTTGGGAATGTTATGTTTGGTTTATTTCCTTTGTATTGAATGAACATGTTTGGATATTTGAAAATGTAACTTTGACTTTATTAAATATGAAACATAATAGTAAATGTCATGAGCTTTGGTGATAACCCAATTATGCCCCGACTCTTATTCCGCTGCGGGTCGGGGTGTGACAAAAGTAAAATATAGAAATATATGGGAAAAACGTAAAACACAATAAAAGACAAAAAAGTAATAATAATATCTAGGGGTGAGCATGGTGCGGTTCAGTTCGGTTATTACCTATAACCGAAACCATAACCGCACACTTCGGTTATCAGAAAATCATAACCATTCGGTTCGGTTAATGCGGTTTAGGTTAATCAGTTATTTGCGGATAATGCGGTTTCGGTTCGGTTATAGGTCGGTTATTTTATCGTTTCTAAAGTTATGCTTTAAATGCGTGGGTTATGCAAATATCATGCGCAAAAATAAATATACACAATTAAAGCTTGTAGAATTATCAATTATATTTTACTTCCACATGTTATGAGGAAGCATACATACGAACACAAAGTGGCTAGAGTTTTAAATTCAATGAGGTTGGGTCATGGTTATTTGTGGTTAATGTTTAAAAGACTTAAACACTTCACCCAAAAAAATATGGATTTAGCCATGGTTAAAAACTAACTTAAAAACTTATGGTCTTATGGATTCGGCCATGTTTAAAACATTTGGTTCGGTTTGGTTATTTACGGTTATCAAATTAACAATAACCATAACCGAACCGCAACATGCGGTTATCAAAAATATAAATAACCGACCCTTTGGTTATTTCAGTTCGTTTTTTCAGTTATTTCAGTTGCGGTTCAGTTATTTCGGTTTTTATGCTCACCACTAATAACAACTACAACAAAAAAATCCACCTCGCTACAACCATCATTCTATTTCATTTGTGGTTACTATGCATAAAGATCTACCTGAAATGTTATATAGAGTAATTTCATATTTTCTTCAGCCAATGACGTTCTATGCAGAACATTAGGGTTCCATACGGTCCGTATCGACTGTCAAAATTGCAAAAAGGTCATTTTTAGTCCATTGAGTTGTTTGGTTGGTTATTTGGGGCTATAAATGCATTGTTTTGCATAATTTGAGCATCCTAAGATGTATGTAAGCCTATATATATATATACATATATATATATAGGTAGGTAGGTGAAAGATAAAACGAAAACACACTTGAGTTGAGAAAACTTAAGAAAACCCTTTGTAGCATTTTTATTTTTTTCTAAAAAAAATATGAGAATGTAACATTAATGTACTTAAACATTTTTATTAAAAAATTAAAAAGCACCTACTTGTTTTTTTTTTTTAAAAAATATATGTTACATTTTTTTGGACATATATATTATGTAACATGAAATTTTTAATATTTTTTAAAAAAATAAAGTACCTGGTTTTTTTTTGTGTTTTTTTTTATAAAAATGTTCAAATATATGTATGTTATATTTCCTAGTTTGTTTTAGAAAAAAAATGTTACATGGGATTTTTACAAAGGTTTTTTTTTAGTCTTCTCAACTCAAGTGGGTTTTCGTTTTATCATTCCCATATATATATATATATATATATGATAATAACATGTACGAATAATATTCCAGAGATAATATAGTCTTGATGTTGACTCGATTTTGTATAAAACGCGTATTTGTAAATGTATACGTATTATGCAAATACGATTAAGCAAAAATAAGATCCCATTATTATGATCAAGTCTCGAATTACAAGGGATTGGAATTGAAATACGAATTATAATAAAACGAAAAAGATATGGAAATGACGGAACGTTACAGAATTTGTACCCTTGATTGTGCTTAAATTATGATAAATATATGAAATCATTTGACAATCATTTCTCAGATTCAGATGTTTATTCATTGATGTATTTATTATTACTGTTTTTATTAATATCTAATCTGTTTTATTAAAAATATACACAAACACACATTCTCATATTCAACACTTCCACTTCATTCTTTTATTTTCTCATATTCATATGTTCACTTAATAACTCATTGATATGATCATTTTCGCCAAGCCAAAAATGTTCTCAAATTATGTTCTCTCACATGCTTATTGTAGTCCCGAGTTTGGTCATTCTATCATTATCAAATACAAAAAAGGTTAGTAGGGTGGGATATATGTGAATCGAGATTAGTGGTGTTCATCGGTTCAGTTTATGGTTTATTTGTTTTATTTGGTTTATTCAGTTCAGTTTATTCAGTTTTTAAAATTTTGTACCCCAAACCAAAAACCAAACCAAACAAAATAAGGAATATGCAAACCGATCCAAACAAACCAAATCCAACACGGTTTGGTTTCGGTTAGAAACCAAATAAACCAAATCTAACTAAATTGTACCTAAGTATTTTTTTTTTCTAATTTATATTTATGATTGTGTTCCAACTTTGAACATCACAGCTAATTTACACCTAACAATATATGAATACAAGAAAGTTTCATTGAGAAATAAAACAAACACATCCATATAGTAGTCGTAGATACGACCACAAAGTTAAAGCTTCAAAACGTAGATCATAGAAAGTATAAATAGTTAACAAGTCTAATGGTATAAAATATAAATAATCTTCAAACATGAGTAGGTTTGAATTGGTCTTTTAGATTTACATTTGGTATTTTGGGTTGCATAAAAAATAATTATTTTGGCCTAATAAATTGTATATGATTTATAAAATATTTTTATTTTTATTTAATAACTAATTAAGTTAAACGGTTTATTCGATTATCCAAATCAACTGAATAAACCAAATAAAATAAAATGTGGATCCATAAACCAAACCAAAAACCATATTCACAATTCGGTTTCGGTTAGAAAACAAACAAAAAAACAAATTCGTTATTCGGATCGGTTTTTTTTGGTTACGGTTACGGTTTGGTTTACAGTTTTTATTTGGTTACGGTTTTTTCTGAACACCCCTAAGATTACCGTTCTTCACTTAATATTACACTTGGATTTTAGTGCCTTATTCTCCTTGTGCTAATTAGGGGTGTTCAATACCGGATATCCGAATTTTGGATAGTTCATTTCACTATCCGAATCCGTATCCGAAATTTCGGATATCCGAAATTCGGATATCCGGAAACGGATTCGGATATTGAATCGGATATCCAAAAATCTTGAAAACTAAACATTATCTCCACTTGTGAAAGCCTCTGTTTTGACATACCAAATCAACCAATATAAGTCCATTAAACATCATTTAAAGCATTTCAAAATGAGTTACCAGATCTACATCTACATGGAAAATATGAACCAATTACCATATCTAATTATACATGGAAAATGAACCAATAATATAATAGAACAAACATATGAATGTGCAAAGCCTTCTGCCATGAAAACAAAGGAAATATTGCAGATCAACAACCTATTATCGCAACTGAATCAGATCGGAGGAGGGTGACGATTCGCGATCGAAGAAGATTGTTGAATGATGAGTCCTGACGATTCAGTGAAAGATTATGCTTGCAGGTCGCCGATTGAACTCGCCGGTCGGAGGTTACCCGTCGGAGGTCGCCGTCAGCAACCGGATTGATGGAGTGGGGTAGGTCGTGCGTATGGGGGGTGAAACTTGAAGGCAGAATGGGTGAATGTTTCTAGAATAGGGTATATATATTTAGTTATAATAAATATTAAAAAAATAATTATTTTAATATTTCGGATATCGTATATCCGAAATATCCGAAAAATTTCAAAACTGGTATCCGAATCCGAATTTTCAGATATCCGAAATTTCAGATAATTCGGATTCAGAATTTCGGATATTTCGGATTCGGTTTCGGATTTTTTTGCACACCCCTAATGCTAATATCGTTGGATGTTGGTGGGTGTATATATTCAAGATACGTACATCATGATAGTTCTTTTAGTTGCTATAAATCTTGGTATATTACGACGAGCCTCTATCAAACAGAGGTATTGAATACACATAGCCTTAGTTAAGTTGTGAAATTAACTACTTTTCATATGGTATCAATAATACTATTTTACAAGTTGGTTTGAAAAAGATTATTTAAATGGCTTACCCTACTACTTATATTAAATCTAGTGGCTCGTATCATGTTTGTTTGTTACAAAAGACTTTGTATAGCCTTAAATAACCTACCAGGGCGTGGTTCACTCACTAAGCTTTCATATGTTCTACATAGTTGAATTTATAAAGTGTCTTTCTCATATGTGATGTTTCTCTGTCATGAGACTTCTATGGTATGTTATATTAGTCTTTATCTTGATGACATTATCGGAAACTTATCGATATGTGTGGACCTCTGTATATCCAATTACATTCTTATACTCCACTAAAGAAACCAGGCTTCTTAGGTTTTGCTGGAAATTCAAACTACAATTACTAATGATATTCTCCATTTACCATGTGATGATATTCCTTGATCTTTTATACTACATCACCAACCTTATTAGTAATAAAAGGAATTTTTTTTTCACATATCTGTCTCCAAATCACCAACATTTTTGGTATTGGGGTTTGGCTATGGATGTTCCTTATTATATCGTAGCATTTTTTACGTCTTTTAGCATCTACTTTTGACTGAGTTAAAGATTGTGTATCTAATTAGTAATCAGTTTCTACAGAAACCTACTAACATACACTGTCATTGTCAAATGGAATGTTTTAAAAAACCGGTTTAAACCGGTCGGTTGAACCGGTTAAACCGGATGTCGGATGTTTAGCCGGCACGAATTATACCGGTAAACTAAGGAAACGGCAAAGAAGTTGTACCGTCAGTAAATTGGGTTATACCGGTACTGGTTCATACCGGGCCAACGGTCAAAATTTTGAACTTTTAATTTTTAGGTGCCTAAAAATGTGACTATTTACCTTCTTAGTTAAAGTGTAAAACTTAGCGCCCGCAATTGACAATCCACATCGATCAAACTTCTTCCTCACTCAAAGATAGGAAATAATTAGGTTTTTCAGAATAAGTTTTTAACCGATCGTCTAGGTGTACCTTTTATTGACTTTTGTTCAATCAATCATGATGTTAATTGTTATAGTGTTTGCTAATTGCTATATATTAGGTATTTAATCATAACTTTTTGATAATTTTTTGGTTACGAATTAACTTTTGGGAATTTTTTTTATCATGGAATGATGTAGTTTTGGATTATTTTTTGAGTTGAAATTATATTTATGGATTTATAGAGTTAATTAGTCAACACGGTTGAACCGCCCGGTTCAACCGATTGAACCATTTCTAATTCTAAACTGGTGCGATTAAAATACCGGATTTTAAAACATTGGTCAAATGTACTTTTGGTTTAACTACTCATATTTACAATAGTATTGATCCTTATCCTTGTGTTAATTTACAGTTTAGATCACCACCCGTTGACGAGTAGATATTGTGTATTTCTTGGACTCAAGCTCAGTGGATGTTGTTTCAAGGAAAAACACATGGTTTCTAGGCCAAGCACAAAGATTAAGTATTGTACCTTAGCTAGTATTGTTGTGAGCGGTCTGGGTTATGTATATGTTTCATGAGTGAAAGGTCTGTGTTCGTTCCAAGCTTGTTACAACCATATGCCGATGATTTACCTATAACATTTCAAAATAAGTTCGTACCGAAATATTCCTACAAACACGATTACCTCATCTTTCCAATTAACAACTATTGGTCAACCTTCTAATTTTTCATTCTTTAACACACTAAGTTACTATCATAACTTAATGCCTACTTAATCCAACTTCATTCTTTTCATTCTAAGAATCATTCTAGACATACATGATTTTAAATTATTAAACCTAACCATACCCGAGTTCTACATCTTGGTCTCTTTTCATTTTGTCATTCTTTACCCAATTGACTCGTTTTAACGGGTCAACTTCCTTTCACAAGCTTTCTACTTAAAACTCAATATTCCCGTTTAAACCATGACTTAACCTTCAAGTACTTTTAGAATATAGTGTAAGCTAGAAGAACTTACCGCGATCTTGAACCTCTTTTTTTCTCGTATGGCTTGAACCTTCCTCCTTCACACCTACACTTAATGAATTCACATTTAGGCTCCATGAATTTATTTTTTGACCTTTTATATCACCAAAAGATAATCAATCACCAAACATACCATTTCTTACATTCTAAACATTATACAAGGTATTTCATCAAACACTTAGTGGACATTCATTTCAACATTCTTTAAAATTGTCTAATCACTAATAAATTATCATGTTTTCTATTAGTTATCACATTCTAAATAATTCATATTCATCACAAAAGTAATTCAACAACATCCTATCATCATACATCTATGTTATTTAACTAGTATCAATAATTTGTCCTAAAAGCTCCAATTTCATGCATTATGACAAAAACCCACTTCATCATACATGAGAGCTTTTACTTAGAACATATACATACACAATGTTTTACACATACTTTCATATTAAAATGATTCCAAACGAATTTCCTACAACAATTTACATCATTCTATCAAAACCCATTCAAGATTGCCACTTTCATACTTCTTCTTTCAAACTTCACCAAATGGAAAGTTACAACTTACCTTACGATTACTGGGTTTAGATGACTAAAAATTTGAGTTCATGCATGAGATTAGTCACCCATTTCTTCACAATCTTATTGAATTTTAATGGGTTTTCTCTATTTCTCTCTCTCAGTTCTCGCTACATACACAAACACATTTTTCTGCACATTCTTTTTCTTCCTTCTACTATCTAATTAAGTTTCCAATATGTTCAATTCTAACCCCTTATGTTTGGTGAATATATGTCTAACTAGGTTAAATATTATCATTTTTGTCAAACCTTATGTTAAGATATTCAATATACATATACTCCTTGTTGATTTATACCTTATCTAGAATATTGTTTTAGCTACAACCACACAAATTGTTTTTCTTCTAACCAATGAAGTAGTTTTGACAATTTACCCTTTCATACAAACTTCAGTACGATATGAATCATTGGCTTATGAGATGTTAGAATAAAAATCTCACTCGTTGAACCACTTTCTTAACAACCATGTTTGGTAAGCTATATCAACGCATGTGTCACTGGCTTCACTGCGCGTTTGGACGACCCTTGGAGCATTGTTCTAGCTACTAGCCTTTTGCGGCGCAGGAGCTTCTGGATTCCGTCCATCAAATGGAGCAGCTTACCTGCCCAAAATATTTGGGTATTTGAAGTGTTATGATACATTTCATTATGTGATATAAGTGATGGAACCAAGCAGGCAGAAGCACACGAGGTTAAATAGTGAGTTTCTTGCGTGCTGACGTATGCTTACGGTGCATGTTGGTGAGCTTCTTTCATACGAAGGTGAGTTTCTTGTGCATGAAAGTGAGTTTCTTTCGACGCCTATTTAAGAGGCTTCATTTCATCACCGTGTGAGACTAGGTCTCTGTCTCTTTATGTTAATTGCATATCATTTCTTTTTAGATCTGAGTTGTTGAAGTATGTGGACAAGCTTGCTGTCTAAAACGCTTATGCATAATTGAAGTTGTTCGACGCAAGATGGTTAAGTTTTGTTTGAGTGAAGTATCGTTCGTGGTGCCAGATAATGCCTCAAGTTGATGACATCTTTGTTGGTAAGGGTTTCTCTACTTCTAATTTTGTTATGACAAACTATTTTTGAGCCAATGGAGTTGGTTGATTTTGATGCTTTCCTAACGAGTTTATTGGTGTGCGTTGTGGTTTCTAGAAACCTTGTAGGGATCCATTTGATATCATGTAAGCCTATGCAGGCAAGGCATGAATGTCTATCCAATCATTTAGCCTTGAAGGCGCTTAATTCGTCCTATGCATGTGACTTGTTTATGTAAACTTTTGGCCTTAATGGCATTAGGTTTCCTTAGAAAATTTGTCTTATTTTTGTCGTTTGTGGTGTAATATTTTTTGAGTCTCATTGAAGTATGGTGCCACACGTTACCTTACCTGATTTGATCAAAGGAAATAGATGCATATTATGCTATCTACTACACCCACATTTTAATAGTGTCATGGACTTTGATCACAAGGGTTAGCCTTTTCACTTATGGATCGAGTAATATGGCTGTAGGGTCCTAACCCATGTCAGTGATCGCACATACTAAGATCAGGTGCAGTGAAGTTATATTGTTTTAGGAACTCACTATCTGTGCAGATAGGTCAAGGCCAAATCTCGCTGAGTATTTTGGCCTAAGAGTTCATCCATTTACATGAAGAGGTATAGCGCTAGGTCTCATGGAGCTAAACTGGAAAATGAGCTCACCCCTTGATAGGATAACTGAAAAAATTGTTAATGAATTGATGGGAAACTCCCTCATTTGACATCAACTCATATGCTTGAAATTAATCCTAGACACCTCATCTCATCTCTTCTCCCATTGAACAACTAAGTTTGCCTTCTCCTTCATGTTAAGGAAGCGACCTTTAAGTTACTGAGGCAACCACCTGTCGAGGAAAGTAGCTTTGTGCTGCCAAGGCATCACAACAACTTCTTGCAGCCATGCTGGTTCTCATTACCAGCTCCCGCTTACCCAAGCATTTGAGATGTTTACACTCAAACCGATGGTCTTAGTATCCGTGGCAGACCCAAAAATTATTTGCTGGGGTGCGGATGATTGGTTCAAGCATATTTTCAGGGGGTCGGTCGGGTTTTTTGACCTAAAACTTTTTTTTCAAGGGCTACTCCCGCCCACCCTACGCTTCACCTAGGTCTGCCCCTGCTTAGTACACTACATACATTTATATACGTCTTGCATTGGATAAACCACTAATTTTGAGCGTCGGAGGGTGGTTCAAAGACCCCAATCTGTTCTAACGAGTTATTTCATTTTCGTAGGACCAAGTAAAGAAGGTGATGAGACAATGTGGATGGCACCTTTGAACGTTGGACCTCTTTGCTGATCCTAAATTTGTTGTCGCAACAAGTACATATACATCAGGGGCGGACTTAAGCCTAGCCCAAGGTCGGCGGGCGCACCCCCGGGAAAAAAAGAAATTAGTGTTAATTTTCGTCGAAAATCCCGTCCGCACTCATTGGAATTTTTCGTCCGCACCCCTTGGATTATTTCATCCGCACCCCTTGGATATTGTAAAACTTTTTTAGTAATCTCTGATTTAAAAAAAATTGCCTAAATTATATAAAGTTTATAAACTTATACAATCCCCTTAACCCAAACTTATATCAAGCCCATTAATCCTAGCCCACTAAGCAACAAAACCCACCCTCTTTTAATTAAAACAAGCCCAGACGTCGTTTAATATACTCTCGCCCTCCCTCTCTTGTCTGTCATCGCCTAGCACACAGCAGAACCATAAACACAACACCAGCAGGGGTGGCACGCCAACCGCCGTGAAACCACCCATACCGCCACCAAACCAACCGGAATCAATAAAGGGTAAGTTTTTATGTTTTTTTGATGATTTTAGTTGATATTATAGGAGAAAAAGGGTATTAAAATCCTTAAATAGGTTTGAAATTTCGGTTGTTTTGACGTTGTTTCTGGTTGTCTAGATGTTTTTTAGGGTGATTATGTTGTTTAGATGATTTTTAGGGTGATTACACACGATTTCTAGGGCTTGATTAGTTAAAATTAAAATTGAAATATTATGTATTTATGTTATGGAGCGATAAACTTATGGATCAATTTGATTGTAATAGGAACTATGAGTAGGGAAGTTATGACGTGATTTCTAAGAGGAAAGGCGTTGTACCACTTTTTTCGCCATGTTCTAATTATAGACTAATGTATGTTTTGGATAAATTTTTTTTTTGTCTTTTTATTTAATGATTCAGAGAAATAGAAGTAGGGAGGGTTTGAACTTTGATGTCTAAGTGTTTGTTAATGTGATAGGAATAAGACTGTTCAAATTGCTTGACGCTCGTTCGAAAAATGCTCGGATCGAAAGACGCTTGCTCGACTTTGGATCGGTTGAAAAAACGCTCGGTTCGGTTTCGGATCGGTTTGTAAACGAACCGAGCACGAGCAAAGGTCTGATCGGTTTCTGTTCGGCTCGTGAACAACCCTTGATAGGAAGGTAGGAACTAGGGTTTGATTGTTTGAAAATTGAGATATTAACCCGACCCGACCCGCTATGTTTGTTTGTGGTTATTGTTTTACACGACCTGGCCCGCTATGAACCGGAATTTTTTCATATAGCTAGGGGTCTAAAATCTTTAAAATTTTCATACCAGGAAAAAAATATTGAATCCGTCACTAATATAAATATGTACTTATTGGACTTAAAAGTTAAAACCATCCATATTAATGTTAATATGAAGTAATATAATTTGATTGCAGAAAGTAGTTTGCGGTTATAACCACAATTTAAGGACTTTCATATTTTTTTACATTGGAGGAGTTATAGAAAGAAGGTTTTTAATAAATAAAAAAGACCCATGCATTTCTTGTATCCATCTTTAGTTTACCTTTTGGACGTATGTGCATCAAATATCAGAATCTTATGATCAATATTGATTCAAACTTCATTCCCATCCGTTGATCCAAAGTAACGTCGGTTTCAATATGAAATAAATACCTCAAAGAAACTCTTTTTCACAATAATTATTTCTTCATAAACACAATTTTTTTTTGACATGTTTTCACATTTTCATATCTAAAATCGTGAGCAAACAACCTCATCTACTTCATATGCAGCTGACATTAGTTATACATTTAATGAATTTGGATAATGAGAGTCTGGAAGATAGAATAAGACTATGTTGGGACCACCCTAGCTGTATGTACAAAGCCCTGGTCAGCTGTATGTACTCCGGCAACAATCAGATCAGATGGCCTCATCAAAATG
The DNA here is from genome assembly GCA_947069175.1 of Scalesia atractyloides. Classification (NCBI taxonomy): domain Eukaryota; kingdom Viridiplantae; phylum Streptophyta; class Magnoliopsida; order Asterales; family Asteraceae; genus Scalesia; species Scalesia atractyloides. The sequence continues at coordinate 17,568,998 of CAMTDV010000014.1, read as the reverse complement.
TATACTAGACTAGCCTACAAAACCAGATGCTGCTGCCTCAAGTGATTAACATGACTCTTTTGTCTTTTTGTCTGTTCAAATCAAATCTATTCTATTCTACCATATCTATTAATATTTATTCAAACTTTTCTTTCCTAACTCTGACGTAAAGCAATTATTTTCCGTATTATTATTAGGTTATTAGAACGTGGGTATGGTGAGGCGGTGGTTGGAGGCATGGGCGACACGTGGATTTTGAGGGGCACCGGGGTCAAGCAACCGAAGGTGGGTATGGTGGGACGTGGCTAGACCGCATTGGTAGGCCACATTTATTTTTTTCAGTTTTTTTTACAAATAAACACAATATTATAACAACTTAAAAATAATATTAAAAATATTTAAAATTACAAAATTATACATAAAAAAGATCACTAATCGTCATCTTCGTCGGAGTCGAACCCAGGAATCGTTGAAAATGTTCCACCAAATCAGATCGAAGGTTGTGATGTATATCCCTAGACTTGATCAAAAATTCGTTTGTTGATTTCTCTTCTTCTGTAACATTACGTTATCTACTTGGACATTGTCATTTTCATAGTAGGTAGCGACCGCACGACCTTCATCCTTCAATATTATGTTGTGAAGAATGATGCATGCGTACATCACGTTTCCAATCTGATCCTTGTCCCATAGTCGACACGGCATTGCCAAAATTCGCCACTTCTTCTTCAAAACACCGAACGCTCGCTCGACGTCTTTACGTGCGGCCATTTGGACCCTGTTAAACTTTAATCTCTTTGGATCTAGGGTGGTGTGTCTTGTGAACGACTTTACGAAAACCCCCCACTCCAGGTAAATCCCATCAACTAGGTAGTAACCATTCACGTACTCAACCGCATCTGGTTTTCTGTTGAAAAAAAATCATACTTCTCCTCAAGATCCTTGCATATCCTTAGAAATAAGGTTTTTACTCATACGAAAACGACGCCTAAACATTTTTCATCGTATTTAGGTTCAGCTGAGAAATAATCTCTTACCAACAAATCGTTAGCGGTGTGCCGTTCACGAGGGTTATACCTCCTCCGTTTCAGTTGCGAAGTCTCTTCCTCATCTTCTTCTACGATAGCTTTCACCACAGTCGCGATCGTTTGTAGAAATATTTCCGCGCCATCGTCGGATGATGATGACGATTCACTCGAACTTGAATAATTCATTGTGTTTTATGACTTTGAAAATTTTGTGAGATAATTGTTATTTGTTAGTGTATTTATAAGGATTTTTTTTTAAATTCATACTCAACGGCTAGCCCAACGGCTAGTGCTCTCCGCCAATTACCTGCCGCCATGTCATCTTGGTAGCCCCGCCCAACGCCCGGCCTAAATCCCCCGCCCAAGGGGTCCACGCCAAATCTCAAGCCTACCCGGGGTGGTGAAGCGGGCGTTTCTACCAACCCAAGCCCAAACCCCCGCCCCATACCCCATAGCCTTAGGTATGGGTGTATGGCCATTCTTGGAGGAAGACCCTACACGTCAGCTCATGTAAGATGAATGTGAGGATGGACCTAGGAAATAGATGATAGGACTAAATATATATATGTATGTATGTATAGGTGTGTGTGTAGAGAAGAAGAGAGAGGATATATTTTTTGTCCTCACATGCCTGTCTCCAATGTCTTGGGGGGACGTGCAAGACGACGTCGCGGGGTGGAAATGGTGCTTAAGGCGTCGTCGAGCCTGGACGTGGATAGGACGACCCCTACACCGAGGAGTCTTATGGCAAGTTTTTACTTCCCCACTGAAACTTCTGATGTGAGAAGTTTTTCATGACTTTGCAATATTTAACTTCCATCTTCAAATCTGTTGTGATGAAGATAGTGTGTTCAAGATGATGATAGTAATTATTAACAGAATTTCTAACATCTTATAGTTATTATTATTTGGTTTATCAGTTATCTGTAAGTTTTTTTTGTAGTTATTATATATATCTCAAAATCTAATATTATGATAGTTATTATTCAGGCTTTATTATTATCATTAGTTGGTTAGTTTCGTTATTATTTTTTTCATTGTGTTATAAAAAAAGGGTAAATGCACGGTACCCCTGACCGCGGAAGGGTTCTCCCTCCCTAAGCTAGCTTAGCCCATAGCTGTCTGGCGGTTACTACCCAGCAGGATTATTCGTGCCGAGCTGGACTCGAACTCGCGTCCTCTCGTTTGGAATGAGTGAGGCTGGCCACTGGGCTGACACCCCGTGGTTTTCATTGTGTTATATACGCACAAATAATATGGTTTTATCACAAAGAACTTACGGATTTATTCTTGGTTGCCATGATAGAAAGTTCCCACGATGTCACTGATCCTGGTACTAGTCTCATATGAGCCGCTTAACATCTGAGCTCTCTCATCCACGGTCATTACGCTGAAAACGCGTTTGTGATATTATACGTGATATTTTGTCATGTCCATAGTTGATGAACTATTTAGGTATGGTATTATAGTTAACTTCTTTTGAATTCTTTTAGTAAACTGATTGATACCTAAAATACTTCCTTGAAAAACATACCATAAATTGCATAATACATTTATAAGTGTTGTAATATCCATGTATCTATCTATTTCTCTATCCGTCCATCACATAAAGTAAAAGAGAAAAGAAGAGAGAGAGGTGGGAAAGCAAAAGATCAAGTCTTTCTCAAACACAGATCCCAACGTAATGCTGGAAGGATTCCCAACATTGTTTGCTGTAAACTCATTCTTTTTGTTTGAGTTTGAAGAAACTTGCTTTGTTCACCTTTACCCATCTTTTCACGGAGAGAGATGGATAACATCGAGTTAATGCAATTGTTTTTCATTTACATTTGATGTATACATGTCCTTCATGTACGTTATTTCAAGATCTACATAGATTCTGCTTACTTATGAGTCTGCAACTACACAACAACAAAATATCATCATATTATCATCCTCTCTCCCCTATTCTTATTACTTTCAAAAAACACTCCATATTTTACCACTTCACCAATCATTAAGAATTCTCAAACCTTGGTTTGGGACTTTGGGTTACAATCTTTTTCTCTTTTTGAGTGAGTTTTAGCATACAACAACAATGACTAGCAACAACATTAATGACAACAACAAAAACAGTGACAATGGTTGGGTGTCTCTCTTTCTCCTTCAAATCCCACAACCTTTTTCACTCTCCCTACTAGCTTCAACTACCAAAACATCTACTATGGTGGAGTTGAGGGTGTAAATGGTGGTGGAATATACTCATCTTTTCCCACTATGCCCCTCAAATCTGATGGTTCACTTGGTCAGTTCTTAACTTCTTTAACTTCTTTTCTTATATTTTTTTTTTCATTATTTTGGATTTTTGCTTGAAATGTTAGTAATGGTGAGTTTCTTTTTAGGGATGGTTGCTTCCACAACACCAAAACTTGAAAACTTTTTTGGTGGTGTAACAATGGGGACCTCAGGTTTGGATAATCATGCTAGTACAATGTACTACAACCAAAATTACCATATTCAACCTCAAAACTACCAAGATTACTCTGGGTTGTACCCAACAGTACAACAACATGAAGCCAAGATTGTTGCTAATACTACTTGTGGCCTTTATCTACCATCTATTGGAGAAGGTTGGATTTCAAACAACTACCATTCTGGTGATGGTTTACAGTCCCTTAGGTTGTCTATGAGCCCTGGATGTTCACAGTCAAGCTCATGTGTCACTGTTTCACAGCAGCAAGTCACACCTGTTGCTACTAGTGTTACTGAAACTGTGGTTATGGATACAAAGAAAAGAGGGTCTGGGAAGGTGAACCAACATAAGCAGATTGTTCACAGAAAGTCTTTAGATACATTTGGTCAAAGAACCTCCCAGTATAGGGGTGTCACCAGGTTTTTTTTTTTTTTTTTTTTTTTTGAAGTATGTGCAGATTTTGTTGTAAATTTGAAATGGGAAATGATTCTGAATGTTTATCTACACCAGGCATAGATGGACAGGTAGATATGAAGCTCATTTATGGGACAACAGTTGCAAAAAAGAAGGGCAGACCCGGAAGGGAAGACAAGGTTAGAAGTGTTGACTTTTTACTTATATTTTGCTTATTTTTAAATAATCATAACTCTTCAGTTTCTTAACAATTTTCATGTTTTTTGTTCCTGGACTGTAAACTTTGCTTGATCAGTTTATCTGGGTAAGCTTCCTTTTCTTGTTTTAGCTACCAAAAAACTTTGACTTTGTTGATGTCAAGAATACCTAATAATTAATGATTACTTCATGATGACTTTTAGGGGGTTATGATATGGAAGAGAAAGCTGCTAGAGCTTATGATCTAGCAGCACTCAAGTATTGGGGACCTTCTACTCATATTAATTTTCCGGTAGCTTTTTTTTATATTAAATGTTGCAAATAATTGTATTTCTGAATGGTAATCAAGCCAATATTAACATCCAAAGTGTTGACTTAGTTGGAAAATTATGAACAAGAGCTTGAAGAAATGAAGAATATGTCTAGACAAGAATATGTTGCTCATTTAAGAAGGTAACTTCTCTTTCTTCCAATTTTCCCACTTTCAAACCATATATAACTTATGACTAATTAATTCCCCTCATAAATTTTGTTCAGGAGAAGCAGTGGTTTTTCTAGGGGTGCTTCCATTTATAGAGGAGTAACAAGGTGCGAAAATTAATAATTTTTACACTTATAAGTCTTAATAAACAGTAGCGGATCCAGAAACGTTTTCCAACAGGTTCTTTTGGTAGATTCTCAATAGTTCTCACTATTTTTTCCAAATACTACAAGGTTTTCACTAATTTTTTTCTATTTTATTCCAAACCAAGGGGGTTCCTAGGAACCCCCAAAACACCCCTAGATCCGCCCCGTTAACCGAGTGGTCCGAGTTTATTATTATATTCTGAACCATAATTTATCTTTAAGTTTGTTTATTAGTCGTTATTCTAGCTTTTTTTGAATCATGTTATCATTATCATTAGCTACTTAGTTTTAACATTAAATTATCTTTTTCATTGCAATCTCTCTTTATAAGTGGATTTTATTACATAGAAAATATTATTCACCAAAATTGTTTTGTTTTTCAGTTCTCACAACAAGTAAAGAAATTATATAGCTTTTAATGATACATAGATTTGCAAATTTTCAGACACCATCAACATGGCAGATGGCAAGCTAGAATCGGTCGTGTAGCCGGGAACAAGGATCTTTACCTAGGCACATTTAGTAAGTCATGTGTTCACTAAACCTTATGCAAACCTTTAATCCATAACAAAAGAAACGTACATTCTAAAAGTGAACAATAATATTCAGGCACCCAAGAGGATGCTGCCGAGGCTTACGACGTGGCCGCAATCAAATTCCGTGGCACAAACGCCGTTACAAACTTCGACATGACTAGGTACAATGTCGAAAAGATCATCGAAAGCAATACCCTTTTAACCGGTGACCTAGCAAGGCGAACCAAAGACCTCAACCCCACGGACCAGCCTCAAAATGGTGAACCAAAAACCATTGCAAGTGAACCCATTTCACTGGTGGATTCTAAAGCTATGAATGCTTGGATCCCAACAGCAACAACACATGAAGTGAGGTCTCAGATCCCCATATTTGGTGCATGGACGGATGCATAGTCGACAATGGAGTCAAGAAAGAATGTTTGGGTCCCGAGGACGTGACCCAACCCTTAACTAGCTGACAACAGCTCTGAATGGCCACTGTGGTTGGGTTCTTTTTCTTTTTGAAATAGGAAGGGTAGTTTAGGTATTATGTAGGATATTGTAGGGTTTCTATTTCCAAAAGTATTCAAACCCATGAAAAACCATTTTAGTTTGTAATGAAAAAAAGCCAGAAAAAGGTTGAATGGAAAATGATGAAAGTAGGTTCATGACAGATGATCTTTGACCATTTTTATGACTTAAAACTTAATTTTCGCGTTGCATTATTTATCCTTCAAATAACTCATTTCTTGCATAATCTTTTTGAGAAACTTATTTTTCTAATTATAAATGTGTAACTTGTGTATAAAATTGAATATTGATAGAAGATTCCATACATCAAAAGGATAGAGTACTTCAGCATCTATAAAACTTAACATTATTATTTATTTTATTTTTTTGTTTTTTGAATAGCAGAATTGTTTTGTTTATCTTAAAAAATCATCAAACAAATTTAATCTGTTTTATGTTAGAAAAACAACCTTATGTGTTCGGGACTAATGAAGATTGAATGGTTTAAGGTTATGACATACTCACGTGAACGTTGTATTTTTTTGTCATAAAAAATAACAAAGATTCTAAAGTTATATTTATCGCACCAGTATATAGTGACTGACCAAAATTGGAAAATTTATTTGATGAGCAAGTATATACTTGAACTCAGTCATATGTATACCCTTTATCGGTAGTTTAAGTTTCCACTTGCATAATGAATGGTTATGAAAGTATAAGGTGGTACTTAATATTAAAGTAGCAACATGTAACCCTCATACAAGGTAACAACGTTTGTGTACACGTCACTACAATAATTTTACCATGTAGTATTGTTAGTAGTAATGCTGCTTTTAGTGTAGGTTTATTGAAATTTGGGAATTGTTATTGTTCATTATTTATAGTTGAAAAGGTTGGTTCCATTTTACATTGAAATTAATTTGGGAATTGTTATTGTTTATTATCATGTTCGGCCACGGGAATTCATGTATCATGTTCGAGCTTGAAAAAATGTGTTCTTAGGCCTTAACGTAATTAAGTATTATGCTCACTAAAGGTCTAAACCTAATGTCGATGGGCTAATACTAATCTAAACCATAAAAATAGTTTTGTAAGTGGGCCTATGTTGGTGTTTGTATGGGTATACCCTATTAATTTATTTATTATTACATATACATATCAGAGTTTTTAAAAAATAACGTGCCCTTCTAAATATTGGGCCCTGGCCGGTGGTCCTCCCCGCCCACCTTCAGGGCCAGCCATGTTTATTATTTATAATTGAACAAGTTTGTTTCATTTTATAATAGGATCAGAGAGATGAACAGAAACGGGATTCACAAATTTCTCTATTAATTTGTGAATGAATAAAATTATAAGACTCAAAGACTATAAATAGTGAAAACAATTTAATCCTACTAGAACTCCTATTCTTATTGATAATTGTCTTAAACAATTACATAATAGACAATAATTAAATCTAATACTGAAGATAGTTCTAATAACAATTAAATACATTTAATTACTATTTTACTCGTTTAGTCCTTAGACTTTAGATCTCCACCGAACCAGCCCTCGAAATCTGGCAAACCTCCCTAGTTGATGTTGTAATTTTATCTTTGCCATATAATAGCAAAAAAATAATTATGTTGCCATAAACTCCACTCTTTTACCCCACCCACCAACCACACACCTTTAAAGAGATGGACCCCACCCTCAAACCTTTATCTCCTACTCTTGCACGGGTATCTCTACCGGCAAACAATACCCGCCTTACCTACCCTTGTGGGTGGAGGCGGTGTTATCGCACAAGGACAAACCCAGGAAGGGTACCCGTGAGGGTTCGCGCCCGCTTATAAATGTATAACTCAATTATACAAACCCAATAACCATTTAAAGACTTGGCCCATCTAAAGTCTAAACCCATTTACCATTTAACCCAATTACCAAGTTAAAATTATAAACCTAAAATTTACTAGTTGGCGGCAAACTTCCAAAAAAGGAGCATCGAACTATTCGACTTCAACAGTTCGACGATTAGGATTCAGGACCGCACGGTGTTTAAGAACTGATCAGACCCATCAGGTTTGTTTCTTACTCCATAGCTGTTTGTTGTTGACTCAGTGACTTGAATTGTTTACAATACTCATCAATAGTTTTATTATTTTAATATTATCTATAGTAAATTGAATGTTCTATTGCTTATTAATATTAGTTTATCATATTTTTCAATTTGTCTTTGTTGTTATTGACTATGTAAATGACTAAATGCTTATAGGCATAATGCCTCGTAAACAACCATCCGGATGTCAAAAGCGAAAAAAGAGAAAAAGAGATGAAAAATGACGAAAGTCTCAAGCCGAGGCTATGCTTAAGTTTTTACTAAAACAACCTCAAGGTTCTAATGTTGACGAAAAACATGTTCATGGAAAAGTTCATGAACATAATGTCAACGCTAACGTTGATGCTAATGTTGAAGAAAATGATGTTGATGCTAATGTTAAAGAAGATGATGTTGTTGCTAATGTTGAAGAAGATGTTGATGCTAATGTAAAAGAAGATGATGTTGACACTAAGGTTGATGTTGAGGTTAATGAAATTGATATATTTGATCCTAGAAATTGGGTTGGACTTAAATCTAACATGATCAATGTTTTGGTAGAGAAAGGTCCAAAACGAGATTTGACAATTGATAAGGGTCCCAAGAATAAATCTGGAAGACGATTTTCTGCAACTTCGTATACTAGAACTCTAGCGAATAAGGAGACTTGTGATAGAAATTGGCTAGTCTATTCGAAAGAGCTTGACATAGTTTTTTGTTTTTGCTGTAAACTATTTAGAAAAGGGAATTCGAAAGGTCATTTGGATAATGAAGGTTATGGGGATTGGAAACATGTTACTTCTAGACTTAAAGAACATGAAACTGGCGTTGAACATCTGAAGAATATGGCTACTTGGTATGAAATGCGTCAAAGGTTGAAAGCTAACAAAACAGGTGTTCAAGCAGCGTACGAGCAATTTAAGAAGTAAAGAGATTATCGGATTCAAGTAATTTTGAGAATTTCTCGTGAAATTTCTTGCTAAACATAATTAGCATTTTGTGGATCAATTAGAAGTTGTATAAACTATAAGATGGTGATGAAGAAGGTCTATTGTTATCCTAATGCATTAATTGCATATAGAGTATGTTCACTATTCGAGTAACGGTGACATATGCAATAGTATTTTGTTTTGTTTATTGTTAGGAGAGTCTCACGATTCAAGTAACTATTTAAAAAAAGATCATTTTGCTATAACAGTATTGTTTGTTTATTGTTATCACAGTTTTTCATTTTATTGATTATTCTATATATAAGTTTATATTTAGTCGCCAATTTTCTCACTCGGAAAGGGCCTGAGGGGCCCCTGAATTCTTAGGCAGCGTTTGGTATGCAGGAATGAGAGATGGAATGGAATGGACCATTGTGATGGAACGAAGAAAAGAGTGTTTGGTTGGTCAATGGAATGGAATCGCCATTCCAAAATGCATTCCATCCCCTTAAATTCATTCCATCCGTCCCCCCTGTTTTTTTCCATTCAATTCCTTATTCACCCTTCATTAACAACACCACAACCCACTACCACTACCACTACCATTGCCACCACCCACCACCACCGCCACCTGCCTCCGCCGCTACCACCTTCCACAAACCGTCGCCACTGCTTCCACATTCGACCACCACCGCCACCCACCTTCGCCGTCATCCACCACAACCACCGATGTCACCCACTCGCCGCCTTATCCACCCACCACTACCGACGCCGCTACAACTGCCAGCTATCACCACCCACCATCACTGTCTGTCATTGACCATCGCCATCTAATTTTATTCCTTCGTCTTTTCTCGCATACCAAACAACAAAAAGTATTGGTTCATTCCGTTCTCACATGGTAACCAAACAAGACATGGAATGGTAATGATCAATTCCATAACCTCATCCATTCCATTACCTCGTCCATTCCATTCCCTCGCCCATTCCATTACCCCGTACCAAACAGACCCTTAGGGATGGCCCTGAGTTTGGTTTATAGACGACAACATTAGTAGGGCTTTTATTTAGTAATTTAACTATTTAAGTTATACCTGACAGTTCTTCTGAAGCATGAGAAGCTTCTAAGCCAGAAAGCTCCTGCATCTCATCATCTGTTGTCTTGATGGCATGTGTGCGGACTTGTATGACAGCCTTTATACAAAGTATGAACTTATATGCTCACTATAGTCTGTTTGGTTCGGTTGAAACTAACTTTCTGCATGTTTTTGAACTTCATGAAAGCATGTTTGCCTCTCTTTCTAGGCTCACTACACCATCATTGCGTTATAAGTAATCTGATCATGTACTTTACCTTTTGGTTTGAACACTTTGTATGCGTGAGTTGTTAAATCTAGGTACAGGATCAGAGAGATAAATACAAACAGGATTTACAAATTTCTTCTATTAATTTTTGTGAATTAATAAACTTGATTACAAGGACTAATATTTAAGACTAAACATCCTAGACTAATACGAATTCTATTTCTTATCTAACTCAAATACTAAACAATACTTATCTAAACTAATACTAACTAGATGTGCACCCCTGCCACGTTGCGGCGGGGGCTTAGAAGTGTCGAAAACCATCAAAGTGTTTCAGCATAAGAAAACATGCAGCTAGTCAAGTCTTTTAGATGGTAAATTGAAATCATATACTTCGAGCAAATAGGAAAAAGCTAAACAATTTTATTCGGTATATAAAAGCATGATTTAAGTTAGCAACCTTAGAAATAGTAATTAATTTTTTTTAAGTTTGCAGTGTCCAAACAAAAACGACATGATAATATCATTTTTTTCTTTCCTTGAAAGACATATAATACAGAATATCAATATTGATTTGTGTATGAATACTACAATACTTGTTCTTTTAACACTGGATAACAAATTTCCAAATATATCCCTTCGTTTTCCCTACACAATACCATCTTGCCAACATGTTAATCTTCTTTATTGCTACTCTGCCGACAAACCCCACCTTTTTAAAATTCAATGTCAAAACAAAAAGTGCAAAGTTAATATCTAATAATTTGCAATAATCGAAGGTAACTAAACAAAGTAATCAAATCAATTGCAATTGAAGTAAAAAAAAAACATCAAAACGAATAAACTAAATCAATAACTCTGGTTGTGTGTCTACACAACAGCAAATTGATCAGAAAAATGCAGACAGATAAATGAAGTTGATGTATCACTAAAATTTGCAATTAATTGTGTAAGTCACATAACGATGTCATCATAGACTGTACAATAGGGATTCGAAGCAAGCAACGAAACCCTTTAATATCGTCCGAGAAGGAAACCGATAGCAAACCGTCCTGTATGAACAAAAGTATTAGACCACTGTACAGACACAAAACGATAGGGCCTATAACGTCGGCGGAGGCGGCCAGATTTACGGCATCCCTGATGATACCATCATCATTGACACCGTACAAACCTACCACCATCCAATCGACGGCCAGAGCTTCCGAAAATAGAAACCCTCTCTGCTTTTCTCTATAGAAACCCCCATCTGTTTCTCTCTTTACAAGAAGAGAGTTACAGTAACTCCAACTCCACAATGACGAAACCCATCGCCATAGACGGTCGGAACCGCCAGCAAGGAAGACGAAAACCCCAAAGGGAACCCATCGTCTGCCTCTCTTCTCGACGCCGGCCCTCGACGACAGAATGACAAACCTTTTAGTGCAAGAATTAGGCAACGGTTTTTAGATAGAAAGGGATGGTCAGTAGAGAGAATGAGAGACGGGAAGAGAGAATATGTTTGTACACTTTGCATAAACAACTCAGAAATCAACCCACGGATTTTACAAACCTCTCAAAAACCACCGTACAACAATAATATGCAAAAGATACAACTTCCATTGCAAAGAATGGTTGCTAATGTTGTACAAAACTTTAAGCAATGGATACAACTACTATTGCAGCCCAATGTCAAAAATTATAGTATATATAAATTCAAATAATAATTAAACAACTTTTAATTATTATTTTACTCGTGTAGTCCTTTGACTTAAGATCTTCTCCGAACCGCCCCTTGAGATCGTTCGTACCTCCCTAGTTGATTTGTAATTTCATCACTCCCTCTCAACATCAACTTCCATAAGTCTCTCTCTCAACACGGACTTCCATTGATATCTTCAGTGGTAGACACGCTGCCATTCTCGTACTTTGTTGCAACATCATTGCCGGTACTAACATCCTGTCTTCCGGTAGTCATAACTAAAGAGCCTGAGCGACATATGCTTTGCCTATAGCGAAAAACGCCTCTTCATCTGGATTCGATTGGTAGTCACGGACAATGTGACCTTTTTACAGGACTTCAAGAGCCCTCGAATACCTTTCAAGTAGCACTCGAACATCCTTTAAACCCACTACAATCGAACCTTTGAACTTGATCAATAACAAAACTCGATCAACCGGAAGAAGGGATAAGTTATCAATTGCCTTCAACCGAATTGAATCAAAGGGTTCACCAAGATATGATCAAGATCTTTTAACACTGCCTTTGAACTAGGGCTGTAAACGAGCGAGCCGAGCCAGACCCAGCTCGAGCTCGGCTCGAACTCAATTCGAGCTGGCTCGGCTCGAGCTTGAATTTTAAATTGAGCCAAGATTTGAGGCTCGAGCTCGACTCGATTAAAATTCGAGCTAGCTCGTACCAACAAAAAACCACAAAATTTACTAATTAAAATGCCCTAAAACATAAAACTCTTCATAGACTAAGGCCATAATTGTAATTTAATTTAACCAAATGACTAAATATACAAGTATAAATAGTTAATTCACTTTGTAAATTGTCTTTGCCATCTTTTATAGGGGAGACATTCTCTTAGTTTTTGTCTTTTGAGCAATGTGGGACAAAAAATGAAGGATGTAAACCTTATCGAGCCGGCTCACGAGCCGAGCCAAGCTCGAGCTCGGCTCGTTTACAAACCTAGCCGAGCCGAGCTGGCTCGTTTACAACCGAGCCAATTTCGAGCTGAGCTTTTTTCGAGGCTTTTTCCGAGCGAGTTTCGAGCGAGCTGCGAGCCACGAGTTTTTTGAACCCCCTACTTTGAACGAGTCTTCTTCCTTTGTTCAGCCGACTACCCCGACACACGGAGATTTAACCATCCTGATACACGCTGATGGCACATCATCATTGAAACCGAGAGAAGGGTAAACAATTCGAACTGCCTTCAACTCAATGAACACCGAAACTAAGTTGACACACAACCTAGATGCAATACTTATCTAAACTAATACTAATAGATAATTCAATTAATAATTAAATAACTTTAATTATTATTTTACTCGTTTAGTCCTTTGACTTAAGATCTTCTCCGGACCACCCCTTGAGATCGTTCGTACCTCCCTAGTTGATGTTGTAATTTCATCATGAGTATCGTTTCCAACGTTAAAATACACGGTAATTAAAGCGTTTATAATCGACTGTCTAGCTAAAAATCTGGTTTTGATAACAAGTGTGTGCACTTCCCTACCAAAGTGGATTACTTCTGAACAGCATAAGCTTAAAATATTAGCAAAACTTAAGTTGCTGTGCTTAATACCCCAATAGGAGCATTAGAAAAAATATACCAGAAGATAATCAAAACTGAATCTATGTTTTATAAATCAATGTAGGTAGAGGGAGAAAGTATATTATCAAGTTGTGTTTAAATTGCGTAGTAGCTCTCTGATATCAAAAACTAAACTCCGTAGAAACTGGGATGATAACAATCAGCAATACCCAATGCAACGTCTAATGACCATAATCTGCACAACCACTGATCACAACATATTGATGTAAGCTTCATAAATACATAGAAAAAGAATTAGACTGCGATTTCAATAGACGATTAATGAGTAACTACAATTACACAGTTGCAAGTATATCAAGTTCTCTGCGTGTTAGTATAGCATAGACGTAATCATTGCCATTCTGCTTCTCACTCTTCATCCTTATAAGCATATGGCCTCTCTCTCCAACTGGTTATTCTTTATGATGATCGGTTTCATCAAATATCTCATCCTACATGATATCACAACACAAAACAAGTTACAGCAAAAAAACACTTGAAAATGCGTTAATTAATCACCGAAATGAAAAGATTGAAGTCATCATCCATTTATGAGCTCTTCCATAACATCCTCCATTGTTATGATTCCTATGACTTCCCCTTCTTGTCTAAACGAAGAAAACGGTTTGTCTGTAATATTAACAACCTCCGCAAGAATTTATCCGACGACCTTCTGCTCTTTGAGGATTCTGCGCGTGACACATTTCCACTTCCAGAAACCGACTTAAACCTGTGAAACATGCTCCTGCTTCTTAAACCTCTAATCCCATTGCTCTGATAGCTTTCATTCCAAAATATCTAATCTCACGTCACTTGACCCTTTGCTTATTGACGGCTGCACTCGTTGACCTTGACTTGGATGTTGCATCACCACAGCTATGTGACTAAGACCCTTTTGGAACTCGTTTAATATATCGTATAACGGCATTGTATCTGAAACCCTGTATATAATACCATCACAAAATATCATACAACTAAGGTTGATGGTTTTTTGTGGTAAATTAATAAACTTTATGTTATATCATACCTAGGAATCAGTCGAAGAGTAATGTTTTTTATGGGAACGCAATCTGCTGGATTGATGGTCATTAGATTCTTACCTGTTGTGTTTTTCACAATGAGTAAAATTGTTTTCTAGATAAGAACTATTATTTTTTTTTTTTTTTTTTTTGTAAATGTTTACCGAAGAGCTCCGACTATGTTTCCGGGTTGATCATAGTATACCGGTACTCTGCTATAACCCTTTTCTATGATCAATTCATCAAATTTCTATCTAGTTTCGCGTTAATATCACTGAAAAGGTTTCAGATAAAGGGGTCATGGCGTTGCGTGCTGTTTTTGAGGTAAGTTCAAGTGCTCCTCCTATGATTGTTGTTTCATGAAGTGACAAGCTTCCACCTTTCCCAGCCTTCAAGTATATAATTTTATTGATCTTATTATTTGAATATTTTTATAAAGGTTTGATTAATGCGTTAACATTTAACAAGGCTTGTACTTTACCTTATTACCATGAAATCAACTAATGTCTTCAACTCAGCGCGGGAAAAAGACTAACATGCCCTTCCCCAATATGCAATCTAGCGCCTGATGGCAGTTGGTTCAAGAACCAAACAAAGTTATAGGTTGTTTATAAAAGAACTCACCTTGCTTATCGGGTAGGCTACGGGAAACCAAATCCAGACGAGAATACGAACAACCGGAGTCACGGCTGCACCGATCACAAGACCGTAACTGTACAAATAGACTGTGGTATTATCTGGTCAAAGTTTCAGGTTCTGGTTCAGTTGCCTTTTTATCTACATTTATTTTATGTTAAAACACTTAGGATTCTAACCTCGCCGAAGAGAAGTATTAGCGTCACTGAAATGATAATAGCACCCAATTCCGGGACCAATTTGTTCAAAAATATAGGAAGTGCCTAGGACAACAAATAATAACGCATGATTAAGCGCGCTTAAAGGTATATAACATGTTATTTAACTGTGGTACTTGTGCATAATATACCTCCATGGCAGTAGCATTGCTGATCAAGAGTGTGCATAGAACTAAATGATGCCTCTTCACAACTGATAAAATCTTTGCTGCATCCACAAAAGTTTTTTTTTCTGATTAACTTAAAAAATCCAATAAGTTTATGAAATAATGTGCATAAAAAGATTAAGCATACATGCACGAAGACGGTCAACGGGCTTTCCTGATGCGGCAAGCACTTCAAGGTCAACAAGACTCATTGACATGAGCCCAAGTGTAAGCCCAGACATCATTCCGGCAAACAACACGATCATGGTGACCACCGCGACATGAAAGAAGAAGTCTAGATTGCAACATGGTAAGTACTTCATTCCACTCTCAAAATCTACAATCCTGATCCTTTATTTTTATGTTACAAAAGGTTTAAATGCTTTCATGTAATGGAAACAAAGTGATTGGATTTTTTTGAGCATATTCCAATGAAAATCACTCTTTTTTTTTTTTATCAAAAACATAGTGCAATTTTGTCATTTGGTTTGGATTCTGTTGTTAGTACAGCCAAATGCAAAAAATGGATCATTTGAATAACAAAAACTTTGTTGGCCAATTTTTATGCCTTGACATAAGACAATGTAACTTGAGTTATGTGGACAAAAAGCAGGCTTAGGATTTAATTTTTGTATTTTTTTGTTAAAATACTATCAATTCAAACATTCAAAAGTTGTAGTGATAGATGTATTAATTTGAAATGTTTTAATTTCTATGAAAAATGTTAATTATCAGAAGATTAGTGATAAAAGTGTTAGCTCAAAGAGTTGGAGGGTTGTTGTAGATATAAGCAAAGATGAAGGGTTGCAGTGTCAATTAAGTATTCTTCTCGGCATAAAAGTGTGCTCTCTCATTCTACTCTTCCACTCTCTCTTTAAAATCTAAACATCTCTTTGCATTCTCACAAGTCACAGCAATGGCAACTTAATATCTTGTGACGGATTCAAGAATTTTCAATAGAAAAGATGAAAATGAATCGGGCCAGATGGGTCGGGTCAAAGATGGTCAGGTCGAAAATGAAAACAGTTACAGAAAAATTTTAATGCTTAAATTATACTGAGTGTTGAAAAATGGAAAAATTTTGTAACCAATTAGCATCTAATTTGATTTTTTCTAGAAAATGGAAAAACCAAAATCAATATAAGAAACACTTACCCAAAACTTTAACGTATACATTTCTCAACTTAAACAACAATGAAAAAATTCGAAGAACCTCAAATTACGAAACTTTTATATCTATCTTAAAAGTAAATGTCGGGTGGCTTTTACGCACAGACCCTTCACTTTTCATAAAAAGACAAGGCCACCCCCAACATAACTTTTTTTTCGCTCTTCCTTTTGTGTTTTTTACCCAAAGTTTCACCATATTGCAATTTTAGTCCCGTGGCTTTGCAAACGTCAACGTTTAATCCCTCAAGTTTCTAATATTTCAATTTTACCCATGTACTATATATAATATGCGTTTTTAACATATCATTTTCTTTAATGATTTTCGTGCGCTAAATTATTTTATAAAGAACTAATTTCTCGTTAACCTCCTTGAGTTTCAAAAAGTTTCGATTTAACTCCTTTCATTCCCTTACTTGAAAAAAATAAGTTTTTTCGTCCGAACTTTTATGTACTTGTCAGTATAAATTCGAATTGATCTACGTTAATTTTCTTTAATGATTTTTGTTCACTATTTTCTTTTATAAATAACTAATTTGTTGTTAACCTTCTTGAGTTTCACAAGTTTCAACTTTGCCCCTTTTGTTCCTTTGCTTGAAAAATAACCTTTTATGTGCAAATTTTCATGTACGTGTCGGTATAAATTCGAGTTAATCAACATTTTGACGCGATCTTTTCTTGGGAAACTAGTTAGTGAAAGTATAACATGTTTTCTTTACATACCAAACCGAGCGTCGTTAAATATAATACATTTATTCGACGGTATCAATTCGAGTTACTCTGCGTTTCGTGTGTTTTCTATTTTTAAGCTATAATAAGCCTTTTTTGATTGTTGCACATCGGTTGTGGGTTACATAACACTTGCACTAATCCGTTCGATGTTTGTAATGTACTCATGCTGCGACGCGCGCGGGTCTATTTACTAGTTAATATAAACTATAAAGCAATTTTTTTCAAGTAAACTAAATATAAACAATAAGTAAGTTTCTTAGCAGTTTGAAATAAAAAAGCGAGTTCTCTATTCAACAAGCAACCCACATACAACAAAAAGAAACAAAAGGGCCTATTTAATATGGGCTAGATCATGAAACGATTGGGCTAGTGATCACCGGGTACGACGGTAAGAGATGAGTTATATGATAGAAACTCGGCTGTTGACGTTACCTAATGATGTGGGGCGGGGGCCTATTTGAATGCTCAAATCTCATATTTTAGTTGAAGAATAAAGTTATGGGGATTGAGGATGTATATAGGGTAGGTGTAATGGAATAACGCGCATACTGACCGGGCGCAAATGAGACGTTAGACGCTCCCCCAAGGGGTGTTAGCCCCTTTGGGCGTGAATGGGCACACGATGGGAGTGAGTGTCACCACCTTTTTCACTTGTTCTTTTAATATTTTTAGCCAAGCTGGATTTAAATACATCCTCCTCTTTTTTTTCGAATTTATTTATTTAAATATTATTTTAATTAAAGGTGGAAAGTGAAACCGTTATACACAAAACTAAAAAAAAGTGAGTAAAATCCCCTTGTCTATATGCCGGTAACGTATCCGTCACTTTTTAGCGAAAAAATGAACTCATTACACATGGTCTTATCAACCTAACCAACCAATATTCTACCCATAGATCATACATTAAATTAATCAAATGTAACTTGTTTTATTGCTAAAGTTTTCAATAAAAAAAGTTTGGTAGAAATTCACCTCAGAATTAAGGTAGAAGTTGGAATATGAATGGTTATACAAGCTGCAAATATGAGAAAGAAGGCAAGTGGTTTCAAACCTACTTCAAGAAATAATTATGTTCTAGATAAAGGTAATTTTAGGTCCTCATCCTTTTTCTGCTAATGGATATTTTAATCAATTTGTTTGAGCAATTTAATGAAAAACCATTTACCGAGCACTTAAATAAAAAAAAATGGCACTTTACATATCATTTATTTATTTTTTTGTTTTACTAGCCATTCTACAATAGTTATAAAATCATGGCTGGATAGTGAATTTAGCACCTACCTTAATTTTTCTAAGACAAGCATGTTTAATTCTGTGTACGTGTCTTATTTAAATTCGTCTTAATGTTACTTGGACAAAACTACAAAAATAGGACACTTAAATTTGACTGATGACATAACAGTGTTGGTTGTACCTAAGTACCGTGTAAATTTGTTATATGTCCATTTTAGAAATTAAAAATAGTAGATTAGGTTGTGTGTTTGGTGAATCAATTAGAAAAGTGTTGTAATGAATAGTAAACAAGTAGATGATCTTTCTTAGGATGTGTCTACAGATAAGATCGTATAGTGTGTTTTAGGTTGTAAACGCACCTAAACGTTCAACGAACAATCATGAACGTTTTGCGGAAGTTCGTTTATGTCCGTTCGATTTGGTTAACGAACGTATTCTGTTTGGTTGCTTAGCGAACAACACGAACACATGTCTCGTTTGTTCGACTGCGTTCGTGAACGTTCGGTAATATGTTCGGTTACGTCCGTTCATGTTCATTTGATTATATTAACAAAATAATAAATAATAAACCTTTTTATCTAAACACATTGAAAACTTGAAACCCTATTTTTTCTAAGTTAGCTAAAATGTGAATACTCATTTTTTGGATTATGTCAAAGTTAGTTAAACTTGATTTATCATTTGATAGTGTAGTAGACTTTTTGTATTTAACTACTTATATCCAATGTTTAAGAATAACAATGTTTTTATTTTTTATTTTCAAGTTAAACATTCGTTTACGCTCGTTTTTATTTGCTTGCGTTCATTTGTGTTCGAGACCATTGTTCACGAACTGTTCGTAAACAACCGAATTTCCTTAACGAATGAAAACGAACATAAACTTATGTCGGTATGCGTTCGCGAACATGTTAATTCCTTAACGAACGAACACGATCATGTTCTTGTTCGTATTCATTCGCTTCGTTTACAACCCTAGTGTGTTTTGTGGCCAGTGAGTTAGTAGAAATTGCAAAGTTGGTCATCATAAAAAAAAGATTGTTGATGCATACATATTAAAGACTGATTACTTATTTTGATGCCGATAAAAGTAAGTCATATAAGTCAAATACGACTACTAAAGACAGTTGTAACATTGTATTGTATACGCCTTAATGCATTCCCCATGGAACCATGCTCAAAATATTACTAGTTATGGTGGTAGCATTGGCACATTATAACGACATCAATCGTTTGATACTATTTATGACAATGTAATTAGTTAACGATCTTTTAGTGTGCGCTAACATAGCACTATAGCCAACTTGATATTTGATTTGGAAGAGGTGTATGAGACTATGAGTCCTAGTAAAGTTGATTTGTATGTATCCTAAATGGGCATGAGATGCTAGCACCTCATCGCACATAGGCAAGATTAACTACAAATAGATCTTAACCTAAAAAATATAGGAAACTAGGTCAAACGAACTCTGATCGAACTCTTTCCAGCGGCATTGAAACCAGCTCGTCGCCCCTAATCAAATATTTCTAGGGTTTAGCTTTTAGGGTTTAGAGTCTAATTTTAGAGTGTAGCTTTATAGTTTAGCTTTAGGATTTAGAGTCTAACCTTTAGGGTTTAGAGTTTAGCTTTAGGAGTTTGCATTAGGGTTTAGGTTATAGCTTTAGGGTTTAGCCTAAGGGGTTGGCTTTAGGATCTAGAATTTGTTACATACTAAATAGTAGAGGGACTGGATATGTAATAGTTCAATAGCATAAGGTTGTAACTGTATGTTGTAACAAGTTTTGTTTATGTAACGAACTAATGACCCTTAATGAGTAGCTATCAATTTGAGATAATTCTCTCTTCTTCTCTCTATTTCTGCTTCTTCAACAATCTTTAGCTATTATCTCTTGAATACCAGTTGGATACGTAACAGTGGTATCAAAGCAATCTATTTTCTTGACTGTGGGTTAAGGAAAAAAAACGATTCTTTTACAACAAAGGATTCCTTACAGCAACAATTTAAAGCAATGATCAAGAAATATACTGGTGATTCGTATCAACAGCAATAATAGGCGATTCAAGGTGGTGATTTCAATTGACGATTCAAGGATCGTATTTGGGAAATAGAGCAACAACAACAAATCCTAGATTGGTAATAAATAGCAATCAAGAAATCGCTGAGTTAGTAGCAACAACAGATCAAGATCAGGAGACTACAAATTAAATTCATTTCGGCGAATACCATGGAAAAGATTATGTTAATAAGTCAAGAAGCTAGAGTTCACGACTATCGCTATGAAGTCGAATTTTTGTTCGATCAGGTTCAAAATTCTGAAGAAATTAGTGAATATTATGCTATATACCTCTTTTTGGATGTTCTTAAACTAGAAAATAGAGATATTTTTATAACATGGCATCAATATAGTCTTCCCACATTGAAAGACATCATTTCTTTAGCTTTGAATTGGATGTAAATGAATTGAAAGATTCATTTTCTCCTTAAGATCCAAATGCTTATGATGCTTTCAAGGTGCTTGACGTTAATGATTATAGGGAAAATGGATGGGTAATTGATAACGATGTTTTAAGAGAAAATGGGTGTGATAATAAAATGGCAACGAAGGTGTTTGATGAAATGCGTAATATGTTTAGGAATGAGATTCAAGAACCAATTATTGAAAATGAAAATGGGTAGGAAGCTCAAGGATTAGTTATTGATAATAAGTCAAGAACACATGAAGATGATATTAGTGGATTTGAAACTGAAATTGATTCTTTAAATCAAGGATTGATTGAATTAAATCATATTGATGCCTTCAATAAGCTCTTCAAATGTCTTAAAACATGAGAGTTGTGAAAAAGTTTTTAATAGCTTAGTTGTGCTTTATTTTACAAAATTGAATGTGGATGGTTATGATTATGTTCCTATTTGGCTAAGCATAATGAGAGTTAAATACAAACAAGAAATTCTGGAAAGTTTGGCTATATTAGTGGAAATATAAATTCAAGCGGGGTATGGAAGTTTATACTAGTGGAAATATAAATTCAAGCGGGGTATGGAAGTTTTTAACTAAAGTTAGTCTTAGGGGTTGTTTGGCAACTTCTGAATGGTTAAGTGTTGAACCATTAAGAGGTCTGAACCATTAAGTGCTGAACCAGTAAGAGGTCTGAACCATTAAGAGCCAGTATAATGTTTAACCATTAAGATGCAAATGTCTGACCAATTCAGATTAGAGGTCTTAACCACTCAGACTTAGTATAATGCTTACCATTCAGAGGCAAATGTCTTAACCATTCAGACATTTGCTCGCGAAACAGACAGTCTGAACCATTAAGTGCTGAACCATTCAGAGCCTCATTAAGAGGTAAACAAACAGCCCCTGAGTTTCTCGTAAATGGACAAAATAGATACACTCATTTCCAGATGTTCTCTAGTGAAAAACACCTTCATGGCATATAAAAACAATCACTGTGGCTTGAAGTGTGTATAAGCTAGATGTTTACGTGGGGCATTCTTATGCCATGGGGATGGTTCCAACTGAGTAGTTGATGCGTGGTCGAAAACCGGTGTTCGTTTATGTTTAAGTTGATATTTTTACGTAATTTTTAGTTTTGAATAGCCTACTTTTAGTTATAATTGTGTTTTGCAGGTCTAATGAAGTTTAAGGAGCTATACGGAGCATCGGGATGGAAAACGGGTCAACCGGGAGTGCGAAATAGAAAAATCAGAAAACAAGAAATCGAGAGGCCGTCGGCGACACCCTCCAGAAAGTCTCGTTGGCTGAATTGTTGCGTAGGCAGTGGTTTAGGCCGTCGTGAGTTTTCTGACCAACCAAGGGTCGTCACTGATGCCCTGATGGGCCGTCGGCAACGCCCCTCCCTTTTCCTAATCGTGAAATTTCAATCTTGAATGTTTGGGGACGGGTTATATCACTTGTTTTGACCATTTTTCTGGGAGTTACACATATTTTGAGTTTTGAACTTGATCTTGGAGCCAAGAATACTTTTGTCACACCCCAATCGATGGCGGAAACATCAGGGTTAGTGGCACTAGGCGACGAGATTGTCTCACGAGAAATTCCGTAACAATTACCCAACAACATTACTTAACGTTTAACATCCATACTATTAAACATAACATTTCAAACAACCATTACAAAAATTTTGATTTTCTCATAAAAACAACATGGTTCGATTTCCCCTAGATTTTTACTACAACCGTTCTAAACAAGATAAGCAAAATACTAAATAAAACTACTCCAAAGAAATCTAAGCTAAATCCTCAACCTGTAACATACGTTAAAATACAAGTCAATACAATTAAGTAAAGGTGAGCATACGAATTTGAATAATACTAGCATAGTCGAGAAAGCGTTTGCGAAACAATCTAATTACATATCATGATACACCAAAACACTTAACATAACATAGGCTTATTTCTCATGCTAACTACCGTGAAAAAGCTTGCGCGACCATCCTAACTAGACCCCGTCGGGTGTTAGCCAAACTATAGTTCCATACTAGCTAAGGAGGCAAGTTAACGAAAATAATTCCTAGTCACATGTTTCTAGTATCACGTATCGAGCATATACATTCAGATTATTCGCGTGCGACAAACAGTTTTGATTTGTGAAGTGATTTTGATATAGGAACGTATGTAACACCCAAAAAGTGGATTAAAGCGAAAATGTGTCAAGTATACTCACTATGGGTGCGTTTTAGGGAGAGTTCGGGATCTAAGGAGAGTTGTGAAGAGCGCCGGATCAGCCAGCATACGCGAATGGAAGTGCATCAGTCTCCGAAAAGCTGAAACGGTTAAGTTTGAGTTGAGCAGTAGGCAAGTTCGGACGAACTTGTATGTAAACATACAAGTTCGAGCGAACTTGCATGGTTTTGGTGAGTTGAGAGTCAAGTTCGGGCGAACTTGATGTTGTCGGGTCCAAAATCTTGCGTTTTCGCGTCGTTTGCTGAGGAAATCGAGTGTTCATCCCTCCAACCCTGTGCTACTGAGCAAACTTAGGTCGGAGAGGTCTTTTAGAGCGGTTTTAGCCGTTTTACAAAAGCGTGGGCTAATCCGGGTGAACTCGGGGTTCGTTCGGGTTAGTCCGGCTTGTGTAAACCAACATAAACGTCCTTGTGCTTCCAGATCTGGGATCTTGAATGATAAATGCTTCGTTTCATATTAGCAAATGAACAAAACATCATCAAAAGTCCGTATTTTGTGTCAAAATCAATGTTTAAAAGGTTTTGCTCAGATCCAAGTATGGATCTGAGTGATAAACAGAAGTTTTATGGGAAAATGATGAATATTTTCGTAAATAGAGAAGATTTGATGAAAACGAAGGCAATGCCTTGTGCCAAAATCGCTGTAAATCGTTGATAAACGTTGTTGTAGTTGAAATCGGGATGATTCTTACTTAGAACACGAAGGTTTCGGGTTTTGAGAGCTCTGGGCGAAGTTGCAGCAAGTTCAAATGAGAGGAATGATCTGGGTATTTATAAGGCAAGTTGAGAGCTGATGGGAGTCAAGTTCGGCCGAACTTGTACAAAATTGTACAGTTCGGCCGAACTTGTAGATAGCTAAGTTCGGCCGAACTTGTACATGTATGTACAAGTTCGAGCGAACTTGAGGAAAAACTAAAGATTCTGGTGTCTCAGGCAAGTTCGGGCGAACTTGTGGTAGTCAAGTTCGGCCGAACTTGGCCTGGTGACCAAGTTTCGTTTGCCAATTCCGTGTTAAGTGTTCGTTTGGCGATTCGGTTAATATTAATTAGTTATATTAAGCGTTTTAGTAAAGCGTTAAGCGTTATACTTGATGTAATAGTGTGATTTAGCGATTCGAGAGTGCGAGAGCGATGCGATGGCGAGCGTAATCATAATCACAAACACACAAAACACATAAATAACATAAAAACCACATAATTAACTGCGATTTGCGATGAGGTAAGCGATGCGATATTAATAATCGTTTAAATGCGATACAACATACTTAAACTTAATTTAGTTAACATAAACTTTTCTTATAATTCGAATCTCGGAATAGATGGAAATACAAGGATAAAGATAACAACGAGAAAATCGGGGTTGTTACAGTCTCCACTACTTTAGGGAATTTCGTCCCGAAATTAGGCAGTGGCCGTAACAAAGAGGTGTGGATATTTCGTTTTCATATCACTTTCGAGTTCTCAAGTGATGCAGATTTTCTTCGGCTAAGCACTTTTTGAGATTAGACACGTGGAAAGTCGGATGTACGTTATTAAGTTCCGCCGGTAGTTCGAGACGATAGGCTACTTTATCGATCCTTTCCAGAATCTTAAAGGGTCCTACGTATCGTGGCGCTAGCTTTCCTTTCTTTCTGAAGCGGACCACTCATTTCCAAGTTGCAACCTTTAAGAGAACGTGATCTCCCACTTCGAACTGCAGGGGCTTGCGGCGTTTATCGGCATAACTCTTTTGACGACTCTGAGCTTTCAAGAGATTGTCTCTGATTTGGAGGATCTTGTCTGTCGTTTCTTGGATTAGATCGGGACCGGTGATTTGTGCTTCTCCGATCTCGTGCCATGCAATAGGCGATCGATATTTTCTTCCATAGAGTGCCTCAAAAGGAGCCATTTGAATGCTGGTATGATAACTATTATTGTTCGAGAATTCAATTAAAGGTAAATGTGTATCCCAGTTACCACCAAAATCTATGATGCACGCACGAAGCATGTCTTCGAGGGTGCGGATCGTGCGCTCAGTCTGACCGTCGGTTTGCGGGTGAAAAGCGGTACTTAGATTAAGCGTAGTACCGAGAGCGGATTGAAAAGTCTCCCAGAGACGTGAGGTAAAGCGACCGTCTCGGTCAGAGATGATGTCACGAGGCGTCCCGTGTCGACATATAACTTCGTCGGTATAGATTCGGGCTAACCGTTAGTCCTTAAAGTCTTCTCGTATAGCAATGAAGTGCGCGGATTTAGTAAGACGATCATCGGTAACCCAAATGCTATCATGATCGGATGAAGTGCGGGGAAGTTTAGTAAAAAAGTCCATGGCTATACTCTCCCACTTCCACATCGGGATTTCGGGCTGTTCGAGTAAACCAGAGGGCCTTTAATGTTCGGCTTTAACTTTCGAGCAAGTTAAGCATTTTGAGACGTACAAGGCGATATCCTTTTTCATGCCCAGCCACCAATACTTAGGACGAAGGTCCTGGTACATCTTGTCGGCACTGGGGTGAATGAAATATCGAGATTTATGAGCTTCGGTCATTAGCAACTCATGAAGATTATCACGACTGGGAATCCAAATGCGATTGAGATAGTAATAAATACCATTAGGCTTAGACACGAGTTGAGTTTCGGCACCACATTTCATTTCTTCTTCCAAAGTATTTTCGTTAAAACAAGCAAATTGAGCGGAGCGAATCATGATTTCGAGATCATTCAAAGCTTGAGAGTCACGAACACTATACACATAGCTTCGTTGACTTAGAGCATCGGCGACGACGTTTGCTTTGCCGGGATGGTAGCGTATCTCGCAATCGTAATCGTTGAGAAGTTCAACCCATCGACGTTGTCGCATGTTTAGTTATTTTTTATTAAAGATATGTTGGAAGCTCTTATGGTCGGTGAAGGCCGTAACTTGGTACCGTAAAGGTAGTGTCGCCATACCTTCAATGCAAAAACAACTGCACCAAGTTCGAGATCGTGGGTTGTGTAATTCTTTTCGTGGATCTTGAGTTGGCGAGACGCATACGCGATAACCTTGTCTCGTTGCATAATCACACAACCAAGACCAAGGTTTGAGACATCACAACAAACGACGAAATCGTCGTTTCCGTCGGGTAAAGCAAGGATAGGAGCGTTGCATAGCATACGCTTGAGAGTTTGAAAAGCTTCCTCTAGTTTAGAATTCCAAACAAAAGGTTGATCCTTATGAGTCAAAGCGGTAAGCGGAACGGTGATTTTTGAAAAGTCGGCGATGAATCGACGGTAATAACCTGCCAATCCAAGAAATGAACGAATTTCGGAAGCATTCTTCGGTGTTATCCAACTCTTGACGACTTTGATCTTTGCAGGTTCGACGTGAATTCTTTGACAATTAACGATGTGGCCGAGAAATTGGACTTCTTCGAGCCAGAATTCACATTTAGAGAACTTAGCATAAAGGCGATTACCTTGAAGAAGTTCGAGGACTAAACGAAGATGACGCGCGTGTTCGTCTCTCGACTTCAAATAGATAAGGATATCATCGATGAAAACAATGACGAAACGTCTAAGAAAGCTTTACACACACGGTTCATCAAATCCATGAAAACCACGGGTGCATTGGTAAGACCAAAAGGCATGACCACGAATTCAAAATGGCCATAGCGAGTTCGAAAGGCGGTTTTCGGAATGTCTTCTTCCAATACGCGTAACTGATGATATCCGAAACAAATATCGATCTTAGAAAAACAAGTAGCACCTTGAAGCTGATCAAATAAATCGTCGATACGAGGAAGAGGATAGCGGTTCTTTATCGTGAGTTTGTTAAGTTCACGATAGTCGATGCACATTCGGAACGATCCATCCTTCTTTTTCACGAAAAGGACAGGCGCGCCCCAAGGCTAAGTGCTCGGGCGTATAAAACCTTTATCAAGAAGCTCTTGAAGTTGGCTCGATAGCTCGCGCATTTCGGATGGTGCGAGACGATAAGGAGCTTTAGCAACGGGGACTAAATCGGGTAGGGGGTAAACCGGGTAAATCGTCGGGAAAGACCTTAGGAAATTCACAAACAACGGGAACGTCTTTATAAGTCTTCTTTTCTTTCTCCGGGTTCACGATATGGGCGAGGAAAGCAACACATCGCTTTTGCAAGCATTTGTGCGCTCGAGTACATGACAAAAGCATCAACTTCTTTGAGGGAGTTTCACCATAAACATGAAGTTGATCACCGTTAGGAAGAGGGAAACGAATCATTTTATGGAAACATACAACTTCAGCATGATTCTCACGAAGAAAATCCATGCCTACTATGATATCGAAACTACCTAACTGCATAGGATGAGACTGATCGAGAAGATGTGGGTGTTTAGATCGAGAGAACAACCACGTAAGACAGAATCAACGGTAACGGATTTTCTGGTGGCAACTTCCACATCGAAAGTCTTTGGGAGTTTAGCGCGCTTACAATTTAAAACCTTTTCGAATTCTAACGATACAAAACAGTTATCGGCACCAGTATCAAATAAACATGAAGCATAAATACCATTAACGAGAAACGTACCATTGACAACATTGTTGTCATTCTGGGCCTGGCGGTGGTTGAGTTTGAAGGCTCTGCCCCGCGCAGCTTGTGGTTGTTGTTGCTGCTGCTGCTGCTGCGGCGGCTGAGGTTGCTGCTGAGGCTGCAGTGCTGGCTGTTCTTGCTTGACAGGACGATTCGGACAGACATTGGCGAAATGATTCGGATCACCACACACATAGCACACACGTGCTTTTGGAGCTTGCTGCTGATTGGCTTGAGGAGGAGCAGGTAAAGCTGGAGCTGCTGGAGCCTGAGGAGCTAGCTGACGAGGACCTGATCGGCAACTCACAATAAAATGGTCGTAGATATTGCAGTTTATGCAAAAACGGCAGTTGCCACCAACTGCATGATGATAAGTTCATTTAGGGCACAGAGGGTGAGGTCCGGTATACGCACGCTTAGCTGGAGGTGTGTTCGGAGCGGCTGACTGAAGCGGCTGAGGGTTTGCTGGAGCGGTGAGAGCATAGTTCTTACTCGGGTTTGCTCTTTTGCGTCCCTGGCGCTTTCCCTTTGGTTCACTTGATGAGTCGGTAGCAGCGGTTGGTTCGACGACGGCTTGATTGGCGACTTTAGCAGAGTTCTTGAAATAACCATCCTGAACTCGTTGATCGTTGATCTTAGTGGCGAGCATGTAGGTTTCCTCGATAGTTGTAGTACGAGCAACTTTCATGAAACTTGCAACACACTCGGGTAAACCACGGATGTACTTGTTGATAGCTTTCTCCGTCGTATCAACCTGGCTGGCACAGATGACGCTCAAAATCTTAAACCGAGCAGTAAAACCAGCATCGTCGGGACCATCCTGCTTGATACCCCAAAACTCATTCTCGAGCTTTTGCATTTCATGCGGAGGATAGAACTCCTTCATCATTACTTCCTTGAGTTCCTCCCAAGATAGACTGTGGGCTTCATCATTTCCACGCTTGTTTCTTTCAGTTGTCCACCAGTCGAGAGCGCGGGACTGGAAGACTCTGGTAGCGTTCACGGTGCGGAGGTCATCGGGGCATCCACTTTGCCTAAAAGTGACCTCAATAGCATCGAACCAGTGAAACATAGAAGTCGATTCGTCATTGCCCGTGAAGGCGAGAGGTGCACAAGCCTTAAAGTTCTTGAAGCTGAATCTCAGCTTGGGATTCATAGTTTTCGAGTCGACTGATGAGTTGCTGCTCATAGCATGAATTTCTGAGACGATTTGCGGGATGACTTTTGCCACTTCCTTGGCGACTAGTGAAGCGATGCACTTGTTTTCGCTGTGGCGTTGAGCTGAACGGCGAGTATGGGATCCGAGTGACGACATCTACACAAAGATTTGGATTAGACGATATTCGATTATAATAGAGTTATGTTTAAAATATTTATTACAATTATTCATACAAGGCACAAAAACACACAAGCACGTATCCACATAAGCACATAATCACGTAAGCACATAAGCACGTAAGCACATAATCACATAGGCACGTAAGCACATATTTTGCACGTATTCACCTTCCATCATAACCATGCGTAGCGCGATATGAGATGCGAGATATAAGCGAGATATAAGCGATATATAAGCGAGATAAGCGAGATAATACCACGTATAAACCCATACGTATAAGAGAGATGAGTGTTTTAGTTTAGTTGGTGTATTAATTAGCGTTTTAGATTACGAGAGCTGTGCGAGTTGTGCATACATTCGATGGAGCGTAAATACGATAAATCGAGAAATAGAATAAGCGAGAAATCGAATAAAGCGAAAATTCCCAAAATTTAAACACATAAATAATAATAAACTCGATGATCGTAAATCAACGATATAGGCTTAAATCAATTGGGAGTGTCCGGGGTTTTGAGACGTTGACTACCCAAAGTGGTTCAATTACCCTTTGCATTTGGACCCACGCTTTGGCCTAATATATAAACACTCTCACCGCACGCGGCTAACGACGTTTACCCTTCCAGTTAATACGTGTTCCAAACCATTGGCATAACCGAGACTTTGGTAAGATTGAAAATCGAAGTACGGAATTAGTTATTAAGATGCGTTTCACCCCTAACTTAACAACATCATTCCTAGTTGTGGCCACGCTCACCGATCACATCGGGCGTTCCACTAGATAGAAAGGGAGATGTTCGTCGAGGTTTGGATGTCACTCCTAACTCAACGAAGATATCTCGTGATGAGTAATACGCGGAATGAGCGATCTCATTGAGAGTTCTTGGTTATCACACCTAATCTCAACTTGATCCTTGTTTGTGGGATATGAGCGTTTCATAATCGTGTATATTGTATTAACCTTAGGAGAGGCATATTTAAGCATTTATGGCAAGTAGATTGGCATTTAATTCAAAGATTGGTCAATCGGGTACTTAAACATGCTATTAGGTCAAACATGCCAATTTTACCTATTACCCTAAGGAATTAGCTCTGATACCAATCTGTCACACCCCAACCGATGGCGGAAACATCGGGATTAGTGGCACTAGGCGACCAGATTGTCTCACAAGAAATTCGTAATAATTATCCAACAACATTACTTAACGTTTAACATCACATACTATTAAACATAATATTTCAAACAACCATTACAGAAATTCTGATTTTCTCTTAAAAACAACATGGTTCGATTTCCCTTGGATTTTTATTACAACCGTTCTAAACAAGATAAGCAAAATACTAAATGAAGCTACTCCAAAGCAATCCAAGCTAAATCCTCAACCTGTTACATACGTTAAAATACAAGTCAATACAATTAAGTAAAGGTGAGCATACGAGTTTGAAAAATACTAGCATAGTCGAGAAAGCGTTTGCGAAACAATCTAATTACATATCATGACACACCAAAACACTTAACATAACATAGGCTCATTTCTCATGCTAACTACCGTGAAAAGGCTTGCGCGACCATCCTAACTAGTCTCCGTCGGGTGTTAGCCAAACTATAGTACCATACTAGCTAAGAAGGCAAGTTAACGAAAATAAGTTCTAGTCACATGTTTCTAGTATCACGTATCGAGCATATACAATCAGATTATTCGTGTGTGATAAATAGTTTTGATCTGTGAAGTGATTTTGATATAGGAACGTATGTAACACCCAAAAAGTGCATTAAAGCGAAAATGAATCAAGTATACCCACTGTGGGTGCGTTTTGGTAAGACTTAAGATTCTGAGGAGAGTTGCGGATTGCGCTGAATCAGCCTGTAAACGAACAGAAGTGCATCAGTCTTCCAAAAAGCCGAAACGGTGAAGTTTGAGTTGGGCAGTAGCCAAGTTCGGGCGAACTTGTATGGTCTTGGGTGGTTTAGCATCAAGTTCGGGCGAACTTGTGAGAAAGCCTTACTGAAGAGGCAAGTTCGAGCGAACTTGTAAGAATTTCTTACTGAAATGACAAGTTCGGGCGAACTTGTATAGTTTCCTAAGAAACTAGACAAGTTCGGTCGAACTTGTGAAGAATTTGGTGAAAAAATAGCCCAAGTTCAGTCGAACTTGCCCCATTTGGGTGCAAGTTCGGTCGAACTTTTGACCTGGGGAGTTGGTGATTCTTGAGCGAACTTGATGTTTTCGGGTCCAAAATCTTGCGTTTTCACGTATTTTGCTGAGGAAATCGAGTGCCCATCCCTCAAACCTTAAGCCACTGAGTAAAACTTAGGCTGGAGAGGTCTTTTGGAGCAAACTTAGCCATTTTACAGAAATCGGGCTAATCCGGGCGAACTTGAAGGTTTGTACGGGTTAGTCCAGCTTGTGTAAAGTGACGATTTCGTCCTTGTGCTTCCGGATCTGAGATTTAGCTTCGACAACGCCTCGTTCCACTCAAAAGTGAACAAAACATACGTCATTAGTCCGAATATTGTGTAAAAAATCAATACTTTAAAGGTTTTGCTCAGATCTAAGTATAGATCTGAGTAAAAAACAGAAGTTTTATGGAAAAAGATGAAGATTTTCGTAAACAGAGAAATTTGATGAAAACGAAGGCAAGGCCTTGTGCAAAATCGTTGTAAAACGTTGTTAAACATTGTTGTAGTTGAAATCGGTTTGATTCTTACTTAGAAAACAGAGGGTTTCGGGTTTTTGGAGCTCGGAGCGAAGTTGCAGCAAGTTCAAATGAGAGAACAGAGCTGGGTATTTATAGGAGAAGGCAAAAAGTGAAGGCTGGTGGAGTCAAGTTCGGCCGAACTTGTACAAAATTGTACAAGTTCGCGCGAACTTGTAGGAATGTGAGAGGAAAAGAGTCAAGTTCGAGCGAACTTGACCTCTCTGAGATTAAGTTCGAGCGAACTTGAGGTTATTGAGGAGGTTGAGTGGGCCAGTCAAGTTCGGCCGAACATAGTAACACCAAGTTCGAGCGAACTTGACCCAAAAGTTGGGTTTTCTTCGTTTATTTTGCGTTAAGTGTTCGTTTGGCGATTCAGTTAATATTAATTAGTTATATTAAGCGTTTTAGTAAAGCGTTAAGCGTTATACTTGATGTAATAGTGCGATTTAGCGATTCGAGAGTGCGAGAGCAATGCAATAGCGAGCGTAATCATAATCACAAACACACATAACACATAAATTATATAAAACCACATAAATAATTGCGATTTGCGATGCGATGAGATTAGCGATGCGATTTAATAAGCGATTAGATGCGATATAACATACACAATCATAATTTAGTTAACATAAACTTCATTAATAAACGAATCTCGGATTTACAAAGGATAGATACAATCGATAACAAAGAAAAAGATAACAACGAGAAAATCGGAGTTGTTACATGAACCGGGTGTGAACCTTGTTTCTCCATCATTATTTTAACCAATTAACTACGTTTTTATGCAATTGTTCGAGTTTAGTAGTAAAGCAATCAAACCAAACTTGTGGGTTCATTCCGACATCTTTCTCAAACAAACATAAATTAATCCAATTCTTAGAAAGCTTCATAAAAGTGACAATCTTAGTTAAAATCAATCACATCCTATCGCAAACCATAAACTCTTCATGGTTCGACCCCTTACTACAACTAACACATTGTTAAGGGTAATTAGGGCTTATAAATATTATCTTTGACCGGGGCGCGACACTCCGATCAGTAGTGTTGTGGTGTTTATGTGTATCTCACTAGAACCCAGTTTGGTCAAAAAGTCACAAAATGGAATGTGAGATTTTATAAATTGGGAAGTAAGGATGTTGAATATATGGTGCATTCTTATGCCATGGAGATGGTTCCATTTGATGACAATTTGTTGGTGTATGAGTTGACGCTTATGGTTGATATGGTGGTTTTCAACAATAAATTGTTGGCTTAACTTAATAAACCAATTTCACATGACCATGGCAATTGGAAGATGCAGGCTGACTTGGCGCTACAAAGTGAAGCATATGAATTTTCAACTTTAATTTTGTTAGGTTGATTAGATTTTTTTTGCATTTGTTCTCGCTATTATGATTTTTGGGGATAAAAATATCTTGAAGGGGAAGTATTGTTATATACTAAATAGTAGAGGGACTGGGTATGTAATAGTATAGTTGGAGAAATGTAATTGCATGTTGTAACAAGTGTTCGTTTAAGTAACAAATGAATGACCCTTAATTAGTAGCTCTTGACTTGAGCTAATTCTCTCTTCTTCTCTGGATTTCTTTTTCTTCTTCAATCTTTAGCTCGTATCTCTAGAATACCAGTTTGATGCATAACAGAACTATGGCTTAGGGTTAAATGTTCGATGGGTCGGTTTGAATGCCGCTAAAATAAGTTCAATCGAAGTTTATTTGACCTGGTTTCCTACGTTTCTTAAGTTAAGGATATTGTGTACCAAAACCAACCCCTCACCACATATTATTTGATGCATGTGGTATATACATGCCTTGTGTACATGCGAATGGAGTAGGTTTTTAAGTTTATTTTGTGTCTACTTTGTATCTAAACACATGTCAAGACATACATGTGAGCACATTGGCTATTTTAATATTTCGTTTGGTAAGTTATTTTGCCTGATCTTTTATGCTAGATTTTTAGTATTTCAATCAAAATAAGACATGTTATTTCTTATTCACGACAAGTATTCAAAAAATCAAACTGTGAAAATTTAAGAGTTGAATTGGTACCATATATACTTCGTTAAAAGCATCAAAATTGAACAAACAATTACTTTGATAATAATATTAAAGAAGCCTTTTTATAGTGAAGACTGTTTTCTTATGTCTTTGTCATTATAAATCATTTTGGGACCAAAACTTTTAACATGTAGACATTTATTTCAAAGTTCGTAGTTTTATGTTAAGTTCCAACTTCCAACTAAAATACTCTAGCTATGTGGTCTCAATACAATTATATTATTTAAACTCAACCGATCAATAAATACCTATAAAGGATGAATTAAGATATAGGCAGTAAATTTTAATAGCTTTTCAAAATATTAATCAACTTTCTAAAGTAAAAATACAAATATAAATTTAAACAAATACAACACATATACTTTCATAGTAAACTGGTTGTTAAAAAACTAGTGTGTATTTTGAAATTGAATTAATATTAATAAAAAGTTATATAAAGGTTGATATTTTTAATTAAAAGTATATATATATGCCTTAGACTTGGTGTAGTGGGGTGCCAATGGATCTCTAGATCACCGGCCAACCTTCGTTAAATCATTACTAACAATGTATGTGTGGCGCCTATGGGCCTCGTTAACCGATTAATGGGCGTGAGGGCTTGGATGTGGGGCTCAAATCACAATCCAAATGATTGAAGGTTGGTTAAAATCATCCCAATAATTAAATTTTAGTTAAAACCACTACATACATGTGAAAGTATGATTTACTTTATATGACACTGAGGTAACACTATAATAAGCAAGTTTAACACAAATCACTATGCATAGTCTTAAAAGAGATATTTAGAAAAGAAAAAAAATTACTATGACAAATCACAATGATCTACACCATTGTTGTAAATAAGGTCTTGGAGGCCGAGTAGTACCCAAATAATCGATACAAGGTAGGCTGTTGAGACTCACATACTCTTCGCCTAGGCCGAGTACTCCTCGAGCAGTGGTAGATCCAGGATTTGTTTTCTATGCTGCGGAAATTTTTTAAGGATTTTAGGCTCCTAGCTATATAATATTTTTTTCGGTTTGTATCGGGTTAGGTGATAGCAATCGGTTCGTTAATGGCTATGAAATTAAACTCTAAATAAAACTGATAGATCTAACTGTCTCTTGTGATACAGAAACACCACACAAGAAAACGATTAGGGCAACTAAACGAAAATAAAGATATAGATACGCCACTTGATTCTAATCTAAGCTTCAAAAACACAATTCAAGTTGCCACACTTGAACTAGAACGAAAGAATTAATTACTCTCGAGATACATTAAGAGAATTAACACACAATTTTTTAAACTCATAAACTCACTGCCTCATTATTATGTTTTGCGAATTACATATAGAAAAGAAAAAAAAAACTGATGATAACCTACCACTACAAACAAATCTAGTACTACCTTTGAAGCTAAAAGTACAATTAACTAAATTCTAAGAAATAAACTAAAATAAAGTGCTCGACTTTTTTTTAAGCAAAACGTGGGAATGTGGGGTTACATGGAGTAATCATGAATTCATGATTCATGCATGTAGCTGCTAAAATCTTCCAACGAGCTACTCAAATAAGTTGACCCACATTTGCTCCATCTGGGTCAGGTCGGGTCACGGGTCTACTTGTTTGATACTATCGGGTTCGTTAATGTTTGCCTATCATTAGGCCAAGTAAAAAAATTCAAACTCAAAATCGTATAATAATTAAAAACACGCCAAACGTCATACCTACAGAGTCCAAGACATGAGAAGTATGTGTAGTTTTTGACTTTTTGGCATTGCATGTTTAATTAAAATTACGAGTACAGGTTATATTTTAGGTTTTTAATTAAAATAAAAAAAAGTACACAAAATGTACAAAGCTAGTCAAATTCCTCACGCCTTGCGACAGGAATTCGATGATATTGGTTCGGTTCGTTACGGTATTGATATAACGCCAACACTCGTTAGAGCTTACGATACCAAAATAACACTTTATTTCGAATACAACTTCATTTTTAACAT
This sequence comes from Scalesia atractyloides, assembly GCA_947069175.1. Lineage (NCBI taxonomy): Eukaryota > Viridiplantae > Streptophyta > Magnoliopsida > Asterales > Asteraceae > Scalesia > Scalesia atractyloides. The sequence continues at coordinate 17,533,202 of CAMTDV010000014.1, read as the reverse complement.
TGCCAGGATATAAAAGAATTCATACAAGAAACCATAAAAATGATTTAGGCATCGGTACCATGGTTATTCGAATGGTATCAGTTTGGTTCGTCATAGTAAAGAAACAAGATCAATTATACTTGATCTATTAGATTATGAATCAAACTTTTATCGAAAGGTAGATATAATAAACACGTTGCAACAATATATTTGGAATTTTATAAGCGTTACCACTATATTTTATTAGACTAACGAAAAAAGGTTAATATCATCACATTGCACTATTAAAATAATAAAAAGGTTGCCATCGTACTTTATAAGTTATAACAATAAAACTAAATATGTTCAAACTAATCTATATCTATATATATAATAAAAGAAACCATGATGTGACACGTATCATTTATTGAAAACATTATTTTTTAGGTTTTTCCGCCTCTCTCACCTAATTAATTAAATATTGATACTTATCTCTTTAGCTAAACATCTATTCTATCTAAGTTATAAGAAAAGATTAAACAAAATATCATCTGACAATATAAAAGATTACAAAAAAAATATCATGTGATAATATCTCCTTCCTCAAACAATTTTCATTTAAATTATATTAAATGATTTTTCATTTAAATATTAGAGACACGATATACACACAATTCTATAGTTTCGCAGTTAAGTTATGTAATGATAATTCCATCTTTTTAACTTAAAGAAATTATATTAGTGAAATAAATTTATAATATTTTTATTCATTTTATTATTACTATATGTTTTTTTTGATAAGATTGCCTAAATATTCGATTAAGGTAATATTATTAAAATATCAATGTGTTATCATTAGTTCCGAAAAAATAAAAACGTTTAGATCCTAGATTTTAATATTTTGCAATCTATTTAAAACCACAATAATCATATTTAAATTGCTAAAGTAAAACTTAAAGATATAATCATCATTATAAATCTAATATGAAAACACTTTTGTAAAATCTATTTTTAGTAAAGTTTAAATAAAAAATATCATTATAAGTTATAAATAAAAAATATGTTTGAGGTAAAAGTTGATTTTGTAGGAAGGTTTAGCAGACCTAATCTAACAAAAAAAATATTGGTTAGTTTAACATATATATTTAGAGGTAAATATTTTAAAATAAGAAATGTTGATAGTAACTAAATGAAATTTCTTTCCTTATTATATTTTATCTCGGGTAGCTAAGACTTAAAGTTTCAGTTATCAGAAGAAGTTATTTCTCAAGTGAAGTCATCTGATGCCAATCCTCACCTCATAACGAGTAATGTCGGCAATATCAATCAAGGATAAAGATGTTCTAGAAGCAATCTTAAGGAAAGTTAGCATGTTTACGCCAAGGCAGGAAAGAGCTGGTTGACAATGAGTAAGAGAATGAATTCTTTGCCGAGTTAGTTGACGAGAAAAAAATATTAACTATTTATTCTTTATAATATTTACTTTATGGATATTTCTTTTCTTTAGTATTTCTTTTTTCAATGTTTTTATTTTTTTCTTATTTAATAATTTAATAGGTTATTAACTTAACCCTGTGTAATACACAGGGTTCTAACCTAGTTGTAACAATAAAATAGTAAAAAGTAAAAGTAAAAAAAAACTAATAAAAAAATTGTTAAACTAATGTTCATGTGGGTTGATAGTAAAAGTTACGAAAACTAATAATAAAAAAATGCGTAAATTACTTTTTGAGTCACTATTTAGTGGTTTTAACCAATTGAGTATAAAATCAAAATGTTTTAACGCCCTGAGTCCCTAAACTCTTCTATATAACCTTTTGGGTCCTTTAGAGTCCATTTTTAACCTTTTGACTCCTTTTTTTTATAACAAAATTGGACTCAAAACGTTATAAAATGAGTGGTTAGTGACTTAAGATGTTAATTTTTTTGATTCTGGACTCAAGTGGTTAAAACCATTAAAACACTAGGGACTCAAAAAGTAATTTACTCTAAAAAATTGTAAAATAGTGTTCATGTGGGTTGAATAATAATATATAATTTAATATAATGTTCCTCACTTAAAAGAAAATATTTTGGATGTGACAGATAAACTTGCCCAGTAGCAGAGACAATTTTAGCATTTTAGTCTTTATTTTTTGTTTGATTTAATGATCAGGGAAATAAAGAGATTTAGAGATTAGTAATTGTTTGAAGACTTTGTTTCTTTTTGTGTGATTAGAAATAGAAATCAAACATTGTTATTTGTTTGTTCATGTGATTAGAATTTAGATTGAAAACTTAGGTTTGAAAACTGAAATTGAAACATGATTCAACCCCATCTAATCCGCTAAGACATAACTTTAACTTTATATATGTTTGTAACCACGTCACATGTATGTCATGTCTTGACATGTTGTTTGGATGCGAAGTAGACAAAATAACCTTCCAATTAAAAACCCAAACTATTATCTTTCTTCTCAGTTAACTCAACTTGCAAACCTTTTAGATCGCAACCCAGTAGAACACACATATTTTACCCTTTTTATCAGCCGTTACTTACCACAACAACATGTTCGTTTTAACTTTTTTAGAGGCCCAAAGCAAAATGAAATTTTGGGCCTCTTTTTTATTTTTTTATTTTTATAAACGGTACTTCTTTATCTGTATTTGGAACCTAACAAAAATATAACACAGCTATAACAAAGAGTTGTTTGGTTATATAGGAATCAAACAAATATAAAACAATAAATTTACACTACTATTAATAATTAGCATACAAATTTTTTTTAATTGGAGCTTATTTTTTAGAGGCTCTAGGCCCAAATCTGGATTACTTATACTATAAGTCTGGCCCTGCACAATAACCACCATATCCAAACATCACCGCAACTGTTAATCATTAACAAAGAAGCATCTCTGATTTGACCTCAGATCTAGAATTTCTGGTGGAATTTTTTTAGGGGCGGTTGAAAAAATTTAAGGGTGCGGTTGGGATTTTCGTTTATAACTAACATAATTATCTTGGGTGTGCGCCTGCCACTCCGGCACTAAAAGTAGGTCCGCCCTTGTCCCCAAATACTCTCAATTTCGACTAGCAAGCGCTTAGTGACTTTTGCGACTATAATCTACGCCACTAAATTTTTTTATACAAGTGATATCGCATATTTACATATAAAGACATAATTTTTTGAGAAGAAAAAAAAGAGTAGAAAGGTTTTGAATTATTATAAGTTTTTAAATTGAGTCATATCAAATCATTACCATTGTATCTATCTTGCTGATCTAAAAATGTACACTATCACTGAAATCTGAATCGGGTTTAATGAGCAGGGTAAATGTTTCTGAAACATTCAAAAACCAAAAATAAACCAATGATAGAAATTGATTGCAAATCATTATTAATAAAAATATAAAAAATCAAAATGTGAAAAGCAAAGAAGAGTTTTAACCAGAGTTGCCGACACGGAGAAACAAAATACCAAGATCCAAATCATATAAACGTGACCCACCCACGACCCGCCTAACGATCAACTCCTCCTTCCTTCCCTTTTATTCCGTCTATTTTCAAGCATCACTCACTCCCACATCAATTAGCAGATCCAAGATCCCATTCAAAGGTTTCTACTTTATCATCCCAATTTCAGGTTTCTTCAATTCTTCTTGTTCCTATGTTCATGGGTTTTCATGATCTTGAATCTTTATCTGTATATCTGCTTCTTGTTTGTGTCTTTCTATTTGTATCCATGTCAGACTGCTAAAAAATATGATTTTTTTGTGAACCCAAATGCCACTTTTTTGAATGCAGTAGTTTCTCACTTTTAAGATATAATGGGTGCTTGAATCTTGATTGATTTGATATTTTAATTGTTAGTTCATTGTTCACAGTTCATAGCCTATTGGTTGTAGATATGTAGTCAGTTAATTCACATTAGAAAGATGCATACATCATTTGCTTTTGGTCAATCTTGATGAGATAATGAAACCAAAAGGTATTTTAATTCTGAATCTTGAAAAAAGATCTAAACTTGATGTTTTTGTTTGTCTGTTTTGGCAGGGTGTAGAGTGTTTTAGCTTTGATATTTTAGTCGAATAATCATGTCGAGAAGGCCGGGTCCCACACGTCGATTCGTGGGTAGCGGAGGGGGGCTTTTTCATTCGAAATCGCAAGCTTCTCCTCTGTTATCCATTGTGCTTGGCTTACTAGTAAGTCCATAATCTTTCATATGTTGTGTTTAATGCATATGGATTAAACCTAATTTGATTGTTTTTGTAAATCAGGGAACGGTTGTTGTGATTGGCTATGTTCTTAAAGGCTCAGGTTTGTACTAATCTGGCTATGGTAGATTAATTTAAGATGTTGTAAAACCGATTATCTGATCATTACTACTTGATGACACAATATCATAGACTTACTTTCAAACCACACATCCAAACACCCCTAAATGTGTAGGCAATAGCCATATCGCAACTTGACTCCACACTTGATCTTGAAATGCAGGTGGTTCGGGGGACTATAAAGCATTTAGCAAGATCCAAGATGACTCTAGCTGCACGTATGATGTTCATACAACAATACCAATATTAAAGAAAACATATGGTGATAGCATGCGCAAAGTATTACATGTGGGGCCCGATACTTGCTCAATAGTATCTGAATTGAGTAAAGAAAAGGATACGGAAGCATGGGGCGTGGAACCGTATGATATTGAAGAAACTGATGAGGCTTGCAGAAGCCTTGTGAGAAAGGGTCTTGTTCGTGTTGCTGATATTAAGTTCCCGTTACCATACAAGTCTAAATCGTTTTCTCTAATTATAGTTTCTGATTCGGTTGATTATTTGTCTCCTAAGTACCTCAATAAAACCCTTCCAGATTTGGCAAGAGTTTCCGCTCAAAATCTTGTTGTATTCACAGGTAACCTTTTTTTTTATTGATAATAGTACATTAAGGTAGATTTTTGTTAGTTTTAATCATGTTACCTTTGTATTTTTTTAGGTAAACCTAGTAATTCAAAAGCTAAACTCCCACAAGCATCAAGATTTGGACGTCCGGTAAGCACCTACTTGAGTTTGTGATTGGAATCTAAACTGACCGGGCCAGGCCTGGTTAGGTTGGGTTGACCCGCCATTAACTTTTTCCAATTTCAAAATAATTCTAATACAAGTAAATGTGCTAATTATAATTAGAAAAAAACAATACTGTTACAATAATATACAGACTTTAGGCGTCTTTGGAGATTAACATGCCTTGTAATTTATATTTAATAAGTTCTTTATGATTTGTAAATTAACTAATTAAATGGCACTTTTGTGAAGGCTAAAATGCGGAGCGCGTCTTGGTGGGCCCGGTTTTTTGTGCAAACAAGCCTTGAAGAGAACGAGAAAGCGGCCAAGAAGTTTGAGCAGGCTGCTAAGAAGAGCTCATACAAACCAAAATGCCAAGTTTTCCACTTGAATTCGTACCATTAATGGTGAGACACTAACTATTCAAAATTATTTTAGCAAAAAAAAAAAAAGAAGCGTGGCTCATATATTGATATAGTTGTATTGTTCTTGGTTCAATTTGGTGGAAAATGTCGATTGCATCACCACCCTTATTCTGTTATTTATACCAATTCATTAAAGTTTTACGAACCCAACTCAATAGTTGTATAATTATTCGTTTAAAGACAAATAACAAGGTTATAAAGCTTTGTTTGAACGGATCCAACGTCGCTCTTATATATTTAAATATATACGTTGTCACGCTCTTTATTATCATTTTGAATTCATAACTTCCAACTGCTGCTTTGTGACTTTGAGGTCACGGGTTCAAGCCATGGAAACAGCCTCTTGCAAAAAAGTAGCATAAGGCTGCGTCGTGAAGCGATGCGTCCCCTCACCGTTGGGAGCCTAGAGCACCACGGGTAGGCCTTATATTATAACTTTCAACTGAAAATCAATTATGATTTATGAATATGTTGAGTTTGGGTTGGGGTCACCATGACGTCATGTTGGAATATTGTTAGATGCCAGGATGTCAAATTTTGAATGTTTGCTACAAGATTTTTGTCCTTCGTTATATGCTAAAATGTCTTCTCAATTCTTGATGGGTTGGGCCCATTTGCAAGAGGCATAGTATAAAATTGTTATTTAATTAATGGGTTTATATAATTTGGGACCCATGAGTATGAATGTAACTTATAAGGGCCTACATGGTATTTAAAGAGAGGAAACAAATGGGGTAATCAAGTTGGTGTTTGTCAAAGGGCAACGAGAAACCGGAGGCAGGTGTCTCCTAAGTTACCTATAAGTTTAAGGATTTGATTGAGACATTAATCATAATTAATATAAAGGTTTACACATTAATATTTTGTAATTCAGTTTTTATAATATTATTATTTAATCTCTTTATGAGTTTCCCAAAATTAATTTGAAACATAACACTTAGCGAAAAACTAACTTTTTTTTATATATTTACACTAGCTTAACTGGTTGTTGTTTGTCCATATCGAAAAGGGTGTGCAAGTGATGACTAATGTGGTCCAAAATGAGCTCTTCGTAATACAATAATTACGAGAACTGGGTTAACGCCAAAAAACATCATCAAAATTTAATAGCACAATTTATTTTTTTAATCGAACAAGACACGCGCATATGTAAGGCAAGTTTAGACAGGCGTAAAACTCACTGGAAATATCTCTGGTTTTTACATCATGAATGCAACATCAATATGTGGATCCTTCTACAATATGACTTTTAACAAAGATGGCAACACAATAGTATGTGCATCATTGGCGGACCTACCCTTTGGCTAGGGTGGGAGCCTGGGCGGCCGTACCCATTGAAAAAAATTAGTGTATATTTTAGGCACAAAAACCCGATCGCACCCCTTGAAAATATGGTTGAACACCTCATCCGCATCCACAACAAATAATTTCTGGGTCTGCCACGTTATGTGACAGAGATAATGTCACTTAAACTAAAAACCAACCAGGAGTACGAGGGTATGTTTTTGTGGTCACGTGCCTTGTAAATTATCTGCGAAATTTCACATTTCCAGCTTTGGAGGACACAACCATGTGAGATATTGCACACAGATTTGTGCCTTCTTTTCATTTTTTGTTTTATTTATAATGAAATTTAATGCTACACTGTGTTTAATTCTTGTAAAATGGTGGCCAAGGACGGCATAACAATTGACTTTATTTATTGAAAATACATCAAATGTATGTTCATAATGAACTAAATTTGAAAAATAATAATGTCTGGATTATTATTTTTTCTTCTAATATACATGTAATTTACTTTTAATTATTCTGCTAGTAAAACCGGCTAACTTTAAAGTATCAACTAATAACAAGAAGTAACTTTTACACATTCATCATCAATATACATATCAACTTACATCTGTTAGGTCACTTAAGACATGAGTGTCCAAGCTGGAGGAATTTAATAATAATATATCAACATTAATTTACATTTGTTAGGTCATTTAAGAAGACATGCAAACAAATTATTGGGTCATTAAAAAGACACAAGTGTGCAAGCTGGAGGTATCATAAGTGTAGTCACACAAGGTTGGATGGATACGAAATGAGGTTATTCAGAAAGATTATGGGTGGTTAGGGTAAAATGGTATGAATCAATAGTGAACAACAAAGAAGCGACAAAACGTTGACTAAAAACTTTATTAGTTTAACCAACTCAAAAATCACTCAACCAAACTCTAGATCTCAAGAATATGAGATCTGTAACAATACAAGATCAGAATCAACATATTAGTAGAATCTGTTGATTGATCTAACAACAATACAGAAAGACACTATCACAGAGATCACAAGATCTCTAAACAACTGAGATTTCAACATAGAGATCTTAACAACAAGATGAATGAATACATAAAGAACAAAAAAACCCCTAGAAAATATTTGCATAACTGAGTCTCTTCTCTCTTCCTTTTATACGCAGGCTAACATGAAGTTACACTTAAGCCCTCCAAATCTTCTAGTTTACACCTTGTGAAATATTCCAGTGTACCAAATAGCCCCTCAAGATATAAACCTGCACACTTTAGACTTGAACAATACTACCAGACATAACAACCAGGCCCAACGACCCAACAACTTGTTTTGTTATAACAGGTCCAATAACAACTAACATAGCCCAATATAATATGTTTAACAACTGAAGTATGAATCACATAATAATATGCACATTTCAACATCCCCTATGATTCATACTGCAAACATATTAAACATACCAAGTTTTTCCCCAAAAGAATTATGTTGTATATTATTTAGACCCTTTGTAAAAATGTCTGCTGCCTGTATATCAGTAGCAATTTTCTGTGGTTCAATTACACCACTTGCTATTTTTTCTCTCAAAAAATGCAAGTCTAACTCAAAGTGTTTTGTTCGTTTATGGAAAACTGGGTTTAAAGAAATAGATATAGCAGATTGCTATCACAAAAGAGTTTTACAGGTAAAGCATATTTAACATTCAATTCTTGTAAGACATTCAAAATCCACATTACTTCACATGTGGCTGAGTATATTGCTCTGTACTCAGCTTCAGCTGTGGATCTTGATACCACATTTTGTTTTTTACTTATCTTGGAGATAAGTGTATCTCTCAAAAACATACTAAAACCTATAGCAGACTTTCTGGTTATAGTGCACTTAGCCCAATCAAAGTCAACAAATCCTGCTAACTCAAACCCATTTGTTTTCCTAAACATAACACCTTTACCTGGACATTGTTTCAAGTACCTTAACAGTCTCAAAGCAATGTCTAGGTGTGACTGGCATGGTCTATGCATAAACTGATTTAAGAATTGAACCGCATAACTTATATCTAGTCTAGTTAATGACAAGTATATTAACTTCCCAATCAACTTTTGAAAACCAAACATTTTCTAGCATTTTCTGATCTTTATTAGTTTTGCTAGTAACAAGGTGACTCTGCTCAATAGGAGTTCCAACAGGCTTACAACCTAAATAACGAAACTCATTTAAAGGTTTTAAACAGTATTTTCTCCGAGATAAACAAATAGAATCACCAGAATACAAAACTTCTATACCAAGAAAGTATTTAAGTAATCCCAAATCTTTTATTTAGAAATTATCACTCAAACATATTTAACCTTTTCAATCTCAGTTTTATTGTTCCCTGTTAGCACTATATCATCTACATATACTAACAAGACTAAAAACACATTCTGTTTCTTAAGAACGAACAATGAATGACCACATACACTCTACACAAACCCCATATCAACCAACACAGGAGTTAGTTTTTCATTCCATTGCCTAGGGCTTGTTTAAGTCCGTACAGAGACTTAAGCAGTTTTATCATTAGTATAATACCCCTGAGGCAATGTCATGTAAACATCCTCTGTTAATGACCCATAAAGGATAGCATTATTTATGTCTAGTTGAAACAAAGGCCAACCATTATTCACAACTAACTTTAAAATTACCCTAACTGTGACCATTTTAACCACATGAGAGAAAGTTTCCCAAAGTCTATCCCCTCTCTCTGGTTAAACCCCTTAGCCACTAACCTGGCTTTATACCTCTCAACCACACCATTAGCCTTATATTTTATTTTATACACCCATTTACAACCTATAGGCTTACTATCTTTAGGTATATCAACCACAACCCAAGTGTTGTTCCTAAACAATGATTCCATCTCATTGTTCGTAGCCTCTACCCACCTAGGGTCTTTTATTGCCTCATTATAAGAAGCAGGTTCAACAGTTTTATTTAGTGATGCAATTAGACACATATTATCAATAGAAAAATTTGCATAGTTAACAACTTTTTCAACACCATACTTTACTTTACCCTCAAATACAAACTCATCAAACCTTTTTGGAACAGACACCTTTCTAGAAGACCTCCTAATAGTTTGACCCTCAGACAGGTTGGTCTCATCATTTGACCCTACAGTGTCCTCTGCCCCGCCATTGATACCCGAACTACTACTACTCCGCTGCCCTTTATTTGAATGCTAGAAAGTTTCAGCAGTAGGAACAGTGGGAGATGTTTAGGGTATCAATACTTGCTGATCATCACTGGAGTGATCATGAGCACCATTTGTATCCTCTTCATCATTAGGTTCTTTAGGAACTTCATGTGTCAAAGTTTCATACTCATCAAAAAAATTAATATGATTTAAAGTTTGATTATCAAACAACTCTTGATTATCAAACTGTTTAGCTTTAAAAGGAAAAATATTCTCATAAAACTTAACATCTCTTGAGAAAACACCTTTTTGTATCTAAGTTCCACAATTTATAACCCTTTTTTAACATTTGAATAGCCAATAAGCACACACTTATCAGCATGATAAGCAAACTTATTTGACTCAGTTAAGACAGTACTAAAACAAAGACATCCAAAATTCCTTAAATGCGACAAAGAGGGTTTAAATCCAAATACAATTTCTATTGAAGCACTTTGTGTTCATCACTTGTCGAATAGGCTAGATTTAGTGTGTGTTGAATATTGTATAGGTTATAATCGAACACAAGGCCAAAATACGGAGCTTATAGTGAAAATGGGAACAAGTTCATGTCATGAGGAGGACAAGTTCGGTCGAAGTGTGTGGTGGACAAGTTCGCCCGAACTTGTCCTATGCACACTTCAAGCGAACTTGTTGCCTATATATAGGTGTGTTGTTCATTTGTTGTTTAAGTAGTAATGGGCATTTGGGTGTCGTGACTAGTAACGGGCCCAAACGTTAAATCCGCATTTGTTAAATACTGAAAGTTCTGGATTTGAGGGGAATTTCAGTGAAAATTTCAGTATGGTCAGAATTTGCAAAAATGAGGGGAAATAAAAATTTTACGATATATGAAGATTCTGGCATTTTTGAAATTCATGACTGCTGCAACAGTATCTGGGTGGTTACCGATTGCAGATTATCGGGAAATACAGAGGATTGAGATTCATTGGGTATTTCAAATTGATGTCTAGTTTGAAAGCAGGTGGTTACATAACTGAGATTGGAGGAGTTGTTTATCAGATTCTGCGGTCATGGTTGTGGATTGACACCTGAGTCGCGCGTATGGTTTGGAAGCACATACGACTGCCTATCTTTAACTCTGCTTTGCACATGAATTATTGACTGGACTAACCGCCAGGAGGTAAGGATGCTCTGTAGTTTCAGTTGCCCCGGGTTGTACGCGGTACCATGATTAAGGAAGATGATATAATGGGTTTTTCAGACAAAGTTGTGTACCGGTTGCTGAAGAAAGAGGCTACACATTTGGGATTCCGTGATCACAAGAAGTTCAGATTTTTCAGACCATGATACAGATTGATGCTTAAGGGTTAGAGTCCTGATCTCCTGTGAAGGGTAGTTAGCTGGATTAGCAGTCATTAGTATCAGTGAGGAAATGAGGACGTTCAAAACGTTCAGTGATGATTTTAGGAATTAATGACTAGCTCCGTGTAACGCCCCAAAACTCGAATATTTATATTCGCCATATGTTTCTGTATGGTATATCATGAAATAAATAACTAGGCTATTTAACCTAGTTAAGCTTATGATAGAAACTATTATAGGAGGAAAGTTGTGCCAATTATGTTTTAGGGGAAACACGGGGACTAAAGTGGAATAAGTTGAAAGATGAATTATATTATGAAAATATCACACACAAACACACACTTCGTGTGTGTTCTGGTCGATCAGAAGCTCAAAGGGAGCTAAAACCCTAACTCAACCAAAACATTCAAATTGAAGGGGGAATTCAACCCAAATCGAATGCATGAACATGGATTCTTGATCATCTAAACAAGATGAACACAAGGTAAGTTGTAATTTGAGATTTGGTAATCTTGTATGAAGTGGGTTTATGTTAATCCACGGAATTGAATGAAATTGATCATGTATATGTGTTAGAATCATCACATGGAACATGAATTATGTATGATTTTGATTAATTAGATGATTTAGAATGAAACCCATTAATGAGTGTGAAGATGATGATCATGATGAACATGTAGATGTTAGTTTGTGATCTTGTGATACATAGGGTGTTATATGATAGATTGTGATAGATAAAAACTGATGTAGGATTGATGATTATGTGATTTTTACTTGGATATGATGTTCATGAGATGAAACGGGAAGAACACGCTTAAAATACTTGTACATTGTGCTTAGAAAGTGGAATGCACGCAAGTGTTTGATTAAATGCCTAGTATAAGTTAATATATGGAATTACATGCTAATCAATGAATAAATATGTATAGAAAGTAATAATGATGAAATTGTTAGCAAACTAATATGTGAAGTATGTTTTAGATGGAGTTCATGTGGAAATTGGAATTGTTAGTATGATGTGGTAGAAGCGTGCATTAGGAGCTTGTACTCTATGCTCGAATATATGGTACACCTTATGCGTCTAGTTGATTTGTGGTAGGGGTCAAGAGGCGAAAGTGGTGTTATAGTATGACATGTAGAATTACTAGTAAAGATAATGATAATTTAGTTTATCTCGAACGAAGTCGTTAGTTGTGGAATCATAATATGACTACTATGGAAGGAATTGGTTATGTTGCGCGTGCATATGTAATCATGTTGTCGTATGCGTGTTTTACTACGTGAATGGGAATGTACATGATATCTGTAGTATAATTGACTATAACGATGTAGAGGTATGAGATTAGTTTGATAATTCATAAGGTAGACAGTTGACTTTCTAAAAGTCAACTGTGCATAAATAGCATAGTAAGGCTTTGGTCACAAATGTTATGTTAGAGAAATTACTAAGTACATACTATATCAATATGTGCTATATGTGACGACACAAAGAATTATGTGGAAAGAAAGGGTGCGACTTCTAGCTTATACATTGTGTTGTTGTAATTCGACGAGTAAAGTTCAATATAGAATATGAATGTAAATGAATGCAATATTAGAATGTGCGTTTATACTAACGAAGTGGTAACCATGATGACATGAAAGTATAGGATCATGTCAAGATGGGGGGAAAGCATGGAAGGCTAACGGAAAGGACATGAGGGAGCATGTACGAAACGGGCACTCGAGGTAAGTGAATTTCCAGAATCACTTCTTAGTTTGTTTAAGTAAGGTTATGTTCTAGTTAGATAAGCGTGATAGTTGAATTAAATATGGATTGGTGGTATGAAATCAATGATTTTTACTAAAGAGGTCGAATGGGTCAAAAGAGGTTTTTTGCTATACCGCGATGGAAAATTTTATTAACGAAGTTTGATTTCGTATAATTGAATGAAATGAATGAGTTTAATGCATACCGGGTAACAGGTGCGTAAACCCCGAGTACGAAACTCCGGATAATGCAAAAGTATCATAGTTATAATGTTCATATAAGTTTTGGGTTAAAACAAGTAAGTTGTTTGATGAAAACATGAACGGGTCAAAATAATTCATAAATGAATAATAAGTCGAAAGCGTATAAGTTAAGAATTTCCTTAATCCGGATGTTGGATTTCAAGTTCATATGAAAGAATATCAAATTACGGTAATGTAGGAAGAAACGAGAGGTTAAACAGGTAAACGATTTGAAAGTTACGCAAGTTTTAGCGTTCACGACGACGGAACGAAACTGCAGAAAAACAGACATTAGAGAGGCCGTCGCCGACGCCCTGATGGGCCGTCGCCGACGCCATGTGCAAACCCACTTTTTGCCGACGCCCTATTTTACTGCCTACGGACAGTTCTGGTTACGTAAAAACCAAGAGGCGTCGGCGAGTCGCCGACGCCCTTCCCATGTTCCAAATGTTGAAATTTGTTATTCAAGTTGTTCGGTGTACCGTAAGCTTCGGTACGCTAACCGGGATCTATGGCGGGCTTCCAAACTTGATTTTGATTGTTTCTTTGATGTTTATGAGTTATAAAAACCAAGTCTAAGCCCCATGTAAGTAAAGTATGAGTAGGATAAGTGAATGCAAATAAATAAACAAGAATTGTGTGGAAGTAGTATGCAAGAACTTGTACATAAACGTGTAGGTATATTGAATGTAAGTATGTACGTTTATAGGTGTGTATAAATGTATGTAGGTATATATGTATGAAGGTACGTATGAGTGTATGCGTGTATGTACGAATGGAAGTCTATATATATGTATGATTTCAATACGTTTGAGTATTAAGGTTATTAATATGTTGCCTTGAGATTGAATGTAATACAGGTACTCAATTGAAGTCTCACCAAGAATTAGACACCCAGATGAAAAGTGGGTATTTAGTAAGATCACGGAATGGAAAGTATACGAGGACAGAACGCCACAAGACTCCATGGTTGTGAATCACGTTTATATAAAATATGTACTAACGCTACGGTGTTATGTGGTGAGTGCAGGTGGTACAGAATCATAGATCAACACGATGGAAGGCTAGTGGTTGAAGATCGAGTGTTAGTGACACGGATTGTACGAGATGAGCGGTCATGTAAGCTGTATTAGTATGTTATTATTGACACACTAATGAGAGACAAATAATGTTGTTCCTTAGATAAAGATGTTTTTAATATGATTTCAAATATAAAGGAACGTTTTAAGTAAGAAATATTATGGCACGTATTTCCCTGCGACTTTTCGATCAAAAAGTGTTAGGGTCTTACACTCCGGAGTCAGGATAGTTTCAAAATTACCAAGGAGATCTAAAGTTATTCAAGATATAACTGATGATAGCCTTTGGTGGCCATTATTTTTAGTCTTTAAGCAGATGAATCATTCTTCTCTTTGGACTAACCGTCGTTGGATGACGATGTTTGTTGATTAAGTGGCGCTGGTCTACCGGAGATAGCTATATATCTGGCATTGGGACTAAAAAAGAAGAATGTGATTCTGATTACGGACTTGTGTTTCTCAGATTCGATGTGTTACCAGATTATCTGTTTCTGATGAAGATTTGCTGATTAAGCGGATTACCGATTCGCTGATCAAATCTTTCTGAAGGGTGCTTAACTGCGATTAGGAAATCGGGATTTCAGATTTTCGAGGGTATCGTTGATTTGAAGTTTTCCGATGCGGTGATTCGAAGTTTGTATCAATTGCCGGTTGAGTTTTTAATATTTTAGGAGTGTGCGGAATAAACTCTCGATGCTTAACGCTTTTCAAAAACTGAACTCGGATGCGGTTATCTCGAAATAGAGAAGTTGCTGCATTGATTAGCTTCGAGTTGGTGGTTATTCGAGAAAATTTGTCGGTCAAGAAATCAAAGGAGTCGGAAACCATGCAACAAAGATCTGGACTGGAGTTTTCAGCGGTTTTTAAAGTGGATAATGCAAACCCGATCATCAATTAAGGGGGAATTTGTTGACGCGTTTCGACGACATCGGCAGACACCTTGATTGAAGTTGCAGAATATTCGAACACGGCTCAGAGTTTGAAGATCAAGATCAAGCTTCGACTGTAACGAACAAGGGGAAACTTTTGATGCACTTTGTGTTCGTCACTTGTCGAATAGGCTAAATTGAGCGTGTGTTGAATATTGTATAGGTTAGAATCGAACACACGACCAAAATACGGAGCTTATAGTGAAAATGGGAAAAAGTTCGCCCGAACTTGTCATGAGGAGGACAAGTTCGGTCGAAGTTGATGTGGGTGGACAAGTTCGCCCGAACTTGTCCTATGCACACTTCAAGCGAACTTGTTGCCTATATATAGGTGTGTTGTTCATTTGTTGTTTAAGTTTTTGCAATCCCTACGGGGAGGTGCTGCCGGATTCTCTCCAGAACTCCGGCAGCTAGACAAACTCTTTCGGTATGAATGAAGATATGACTTCCGCTGCACTCTACTTCTACTCCTTTCTGTAATAACATTCTACCGAATCAGTTACGTTTACGCACTAGACTTCCGTCTAGAACCGCCCGATCACAACCTTCAATTTCATAAGGACTTCTACCACCTAACACATATGAGGGCAACCTGCTGATAGGTTTTTGAGGTTGTTGGATATCCAAAATTCCTTATTCTGTTGATTAAGTATACAACAGTTAGAATACATTTAGACCAGAACCTAGGTGGCGCACCACATTGAAACATCAAGGCTTAGATGTGTTTAATAAGATGCTGTGCTTCCTTTCCACCACACCATTCTGCTGTGGTGTATAGGAGCATGATGTTTGATGTAAAATACCTTTAGTTTTACAAAAAAAAAAACATTTGATTGTTCACAAATTCAATACCATTATCACTTCTAAACACTTTTATTTTAATTTTGAACTAAGTAAGAATAAGTTCATAAAGGTACACAAGTTTTCAAAGACTTCAGTTTTGTTTGTCAACAAGTAACACCACACAGTTCTAGAATAATCCATCTACAACAGTGAGAAAATACCTATGTCCCTCATAACTAGTTACTTTATATAGTCCGCATAAGTCAAGATGAATTATGTCCCTAATAGATTTTGTTTTATATTCACTTAAAGGGAAGGGAACCCTAACCTGTTTAGCCCTATGACACACATCACAAGGCCCATGTTCGATACTTTTCACACCAACAACACTCCCTTTCAACACAGCTAAAACTTGACAGATGGATGTCCTAACCTACTGTGCCACAAACTAGACTTAACATAACTATTAAAACAAACATTCACAGAATTACCATCATTACTTAAAAAATACAACCCATTTTCCTAGCTACCAATCACCAGGACTCTCTTTGATTTGGAATCCTGTAACACACAGTTATCTTCATTAAAAATAACATTAACTTGATTATCCCTAGCTAACCTATGAACAGACAACATGTTCACATTGTATCCTGGAACATAAAAATATTTTTAAGACTATGTTATTCATCAGTTTTTATATTACCAATTTTCATAACCTTAAAATTTGTTCCATTTGGGTGACTAACCTTAAGATCAAATTAAGACACATCAACTGAATTAAACAAATCTTTATCATTACTAATCATATGTTGACTAGCCCCAGAATCTACAATCCAATTACTATTATTACTAAAAAAACATGGAACTTGAACAACTCACAAAATTACTAAAATTAACAGACTCACCTCCCATATTAGTGTTTTGAGAATCCACCCCATTCTTTTCACCAACAAGATTCAACAATTTCGCAATCTACTCGGATGTAAATGGCAGACCAGAAGAATACATACTAGCACTAGCAGATGACCCAACAACAACATTAGACTTGTTACTCGCATTACTCTTCCCAAGAGACTACTATTTCTTTTTCTAAAACCAGGTGTATATCCAACAACCTCAAAACACCTATCAACAGTATGACCAATCATATTACAATGTACGTTTTAGATTTGGATTAGGTCCTCTTTGATTATTCATTCTCCTTTTAGACTCAAAGTTTTGATTAGGTTTAGAAACAAAAGACACCCCCTGACTTTTAGAACCACCACTAGACAACCTGTGTGATTCCTCTCTAGAAACCACAGAGAAGGCAACCTTGACAGATGGAAATGATTCTCTGGTTAATATATTTGTCCTTATTGGTTGATAAACATCATCTGATCCCAAAAAAATTGCATCAGTTTAACTAATGCTGAAAAATCATTATAGTCTTTTGCTGCTTTACAAGAACAAGTGGGTAGTTTGAGCATAGCATCAAACTGCTTCAACATAGTTGTTAACCTATTATAATAATCAGCAACTGAATTGCCATTTTGTGAAATACAGTTATCTTTTTATACAAATCATATACCCCATAACCATCTATCTTATCATAGGTTTCCTTAAAATCATCCCAAACCTCTGAGGCATATTTAGAAAACACTTGCCCCAAAAACAAGTCCTCAGACACAGAATTTAAAATCCAGGTTAACACAACATAATTGTACCTATCTCACTGACTAGCAAGGACTTTATCATCCTCAGACCTTTTACAACTACCATCTATGAGTCCAAACTTATCTTTGCTTCTAAGGCTAACTTCATAGAACTAGACCAGACTGAATAGTTTTCAGTTCCCTTCAACTTAACACTAACAATAGTCAAAGCACTAGACTCACTAGGGTGAAGATACAATGGATCACCAATATCTAGTTTACTAATCAAGGTCACAGACGAACTAGGAATATCATCACCAGCCATTTTGTACGACACAAACAAGAACAATACACAAACAGAATATCAATCAATACAAAATATTAAAAACAAGACAAATGCAGGACTGTATCAGAGGCCAGATTCCAGGTTCATCCAAACTAGCTTGGGATGAACATATTAGGCATGTTAAGTGTGCAACAACATGAAGAAGATAGACCAACTATCTCATTTGTAGTTGTGATGTTGGATCATAATATCACACTGACCTAGCGACTTTTGATCAAACCCTACGATCTTCAATACATTACCCGACTCCAATATAAAATGTACGACAACCACAAACCCTAAATCACCACTCGGTCAAGCAAAAAAAAATATGTTTTTATCTCTACATGATCGAACAAAACTTTTCTACATTCAGGTTCATGTCATGTTATCCTTTTAAAGCTTACGAACTTGTGGCTTATTAGTCTAATTCAATTAAGGTTGATTATGAATTGAAAAATGATTGTTGCAATTGATTGTCATGACTTTGCAACCCTCACTAGTTTCTATAAATAATCATAACGAAGCACAAAGTCGGTTTCTCCTACTTTCTACTCAATCTTATGCTTGATTCATTCAGTTACATTAAGCATATATTGACCCTCTCTAAGCATCCTAATTTTAAACTAATATTGATGTGTAGTGTTTGGTTTCTAATTGTTATCGATGGTCATACAATACAACTGTTTATTAATTGTAATTGTAACTTATCAGTGTGGACAAACATCGTTGGTGCTCTTCTCGCACCAGTCTTTTTTAAGGAAAAACTCTACGTGTCGTATGGAGAATGATTGCTCATTGACCACTTCAATAGGTAGTTTTCTAAAACACTATCGTATTATGTGTTTTTAAATTCTAATGACGATGTTTTTTTTAATATAATATCTTATTTTTATTATGTGATCAATCTTACCCGACCTAAACAATAGAACCGGCCCACACATTTTTATGTTTGGTTCTATAAAATTAGAGCATTTAAAAATAATAACACCAATAAAAAAATTATTAATCCACTCATGTTACCGGGTCCGAAACCCTGATATAGTAGCTACTTTTGAATGTTTTTTTTCCGAGTAAATTGCACAAAACATCCTTTATGTTTCCTCAAACTTGCAGGTTCCAGCCTTAATGTTTAAAAATTGCTAAAAAACAGCCTTTAAGTTTATTTTTGTTGCGGGTTCAATCCTTTACAGCTAACCACGTTATTTTCTTCAGTTAAGTTCCCTCACATGCATAACATGTGAGGGTATATTCGTCATTTTGGTTGATCTGGTTATAAAACACATGAATCTGGTTATCCCTCACATGAATCTGGTTATAAAACACAACCCCCTTCCTTCTCTCTCTCTCTCTCTCTCTCTAACACCATAACCACCACCATCACCTCCACCAACCGTCAGCATACCTCCACCACTGCCACCCCAGCCGAAATAGATCGGAAAGAAAAGGCCGGAAAGACAACAAATCGGAAAGAAAAGGCCTCAAAAAACACATCACCTCCTCCACCGACACCACCTCCTCTGCCACCACCTCCACCTCCGACACCATCTCCTCTGCCACCACCTCCTCTGCCACCACCTCCACCTTCGACAAAACCCCCAAAATCCCCAAATAACTCTGCCACCATCATCTTCAACTGCCACCACCACCACCGCCACCTGATACATCACCACCGTAGGGTTAGGGTTTCGGTTTGAGATTGTGGACCGATGATGTTTGTTGGAGGATATGGACATGCAGAGGCGAAATTGCGGGGATAATTGAGGGGAGAACGGATGAATGTTGTTCAGAAAAGAGTAAACCTGATTCGATCGGAATTCTGAAATCCTAGGTGCCGATTTCACCGATTCTTCTCTTCCTTTGTTCATGATAGCGGCGGCACCGGTTGCACCACCGTGTGGTGCGGCGGCGAGTCCTCACCTGAAAAACAACATCAAACCGTAACCGTCAAGCAAAGGCCGGCGGCGGCTAGGTCTTTCAGGCCGGAATTGAAGGTCAAAACAGTTCGGAACCCTAGCCGCCAAGGCCGACGGCGGCTAGGTCTTTCAAGCCGGAACTGGAAGTCAAAGCAGATCGTGCCCCCTCGGTTCTCTCTCTTTTTCTCTGTTTTCTCAGATTTCTTTTTCCCTTTCTAAACTACCATGCGCATCTCTCTCTTGTGTGGTGGTGATAACTGTGGGTGTTGTTGTTGGGTGCATTAACAGGTAGAACGGTAGTGGTTGAGGGGAGGTTAGGGTTTGGTGTTTGGTGTTGTGGTGGTTGGTGACGGTGGGGCAAGATGGTTGTGATGGTGAACAGTGGTTGGTGAAGGGTAGGGATTGTTTTGCTAAGGCTGGAGATGGGTAGTTGTTATGGTGGTTTTGTTAGGGTGGTGATGGGTGGGGGCTGTGGTGGTTTTAATTCTGAGGGGTGGAGACCGGAGACGGTTTGTTGTGGTGGTTGTTTATTAATGTGTGTGTTTATTATACATAATATATAATAATATCAAATATATAATATGTATTATATTATATTTAAAAAGATCAAACAAAATGACGAATATACCCTCACATGTTATGCATGTGAGGGAACTTAACTGAAGAAAATAACGTGATTAGCTGTAAAGGATTGAACCCGTAACAAAAATAAACTTAAAGGCTGTTTTTAGCAACTTTTAAACATTAAGGCTGAAACCTGCAAGTTTGAGGAAACATAAAGGATGTTTTGTGCAATTTACTCTTTTTTTCCTCTTCTGCCAGTTTAAGATTTTAATATAAAGTTTTATATTTACCCCTTATGATAAAAATGATATTCATATTTAACCACTTTGATTTATTTATTTGTTTTTTTATTTTTATCAAAAATAAATTATTATAATAATATATTATTTAGTTATTTTTATCAAATATTTATGTATAATAAATATCATGTAAATATATGTTTAGACAGAAGTTCAAATACAAATAATTTTAACGTACAAAACGTACGAACTAAAGGTTTTACTGAAAAACACGGTGACATTTTCATAATTATTTGCTCGTAGGGTAGTTATCAAAATTACTCTACAGATGATATTGTAGAGTAATTTTGATCTTGTAGAGTAATTTTGTAAAATGTTTTTGTAGGGTACTTTTGATATTGTAGAGTATTATAATTACTCTACAAATGATCTTTTATGGTAATTTTGAACTTGTCCTTAATTTTATCATAATTACTCTACAAGATCAAATTTACTCTATAAGATCATTTGTAGAGTAATTTTGATAATTACCCT
The DNA here is from genome assembly GCA_947069175.1 of Scalesia atractyloides. Lineage (NCBI taxonomy): Eukaryota > Viridiplantae > Streptophyta > Magnoliopsida > Asterales > Asteraceae > Scalesia > Scalesia atractyloides. Next base: position 17,511,957 of record CAMTDV010000014.1, on the reverse strand, counting down.
ACGAGCTAATAATTACGAAAATAATACCGTGTTTTTTTGTTTTTTTCATGCCTTTCGTACGTCTAGTACGTTAAATTTATTTGTACGAGAACTTTACTCTATATGTTTAATATATTAAAGAAATTATATAAGTAATAGGCTTACTTTAGGCTTTCACGCCTACTAGATTTCAATAAGTGAAGCTCAAGGTTGGGCTTGTTTATTAGACGACCTTATTTTTAGACTCGAGCTCGGACCCCGACTCATTTAAGCTCACGTCTATACGAGCTTTTAGCAAGCCAATCTCGAGTAGCTTACGAAAACTTGACTCATTTACACCCTTTGATAATATGAATAAGAGAATATCTATTGACATCAACACATTCATCCAAAATTCCAAATATTAAGATAGACAGACACTCATCATAAAATTTAAAGAGTTGGGTATCATTCAGCAATTACTATGGCCGGGTAAAGCAATCCTGTTGGCTACCAAATTTAGTTAAACTGTCTGGTAACGTAAATATATCATTAAAAAACACTTTCACAACTTGCAAACAATTCTAGAGTTACGAATACAAAGACAAACATAATAACTTCAAAAGTATAGTGATATTCAATTTCAAGATATATGCTTAAAGTGTTTAGTTATCTTAGAAAAATCCTAACTACTCACGCTTCACATCAAGTCTCAACTATTTTTAGAATAAACATAATAACTTCAAAAGTACCATTTTTAGTTTTTGGTAATCCACTTTAAAATCAGGTGGCAAATACTGATGGCGGTTTGATTGTTTGGTGTTTTGGGGATTAAACTATTTTCAACTTTTCTAAGATAACTAAACACTTTATGACTACTAAATGTGCTAACTAATAAGAGTCTGCTAAGTGGAAGGTTCATTGACTAACTACTTTTCTTTAACGAGACATTTTCTACACATATGTGTGTGCTAAACAAAATAATTTAACAAAAAAGTGGTTGGTCTCATGATCTGGCAGTGCTTTTTAGCCGGTGACGTTGGTTCGAATCCGCACCCATTGAACTATTATTATTATTATCATTATTATTATTATTATTATTATTATTATTATTATTATTATTATTATTATTATTATTATTATTATTATTATTATTATTTAACTCAAACATTACAAAAATCCGCACCCATTGAACTATTATTATTATTATCATTATTATTATTATTATTATTATTATTATTATTATTATTATTATTATTATTATTATTATTATTATTTAACTCAAACATTACAAAAATCTGCACCCATTGACCTATTGTTTGAATTTATTTCTCTTTTATTTTAATATTTAACTCAAACTTACTAGATAATAATTACTAGTTTTTTAAACTAACTTATATTTTTCATATGTTAATGTTAATTTTTCTGTCAAATTTCACTAAATAGCAGTTATGATTTTTTAAAATCTTTATTACATTTAGAGTTAATTACACAGTTGGTCCTTGTGGTTTGTGGAAAGTAATAAGGTTGGATATTAAGAGTTAAACGTAAGAATCTAGGATATTATTAACTTTTAATTTTGTAACTAACTAGAGTACTAAGACTAACCTTCTATCTAAATGTGTGACAACCGAATGCCTATCATACAAGAGGTATCATGTATATCAAATGGTAAGGGGTAAACACTTCCATCTAAATTCGAGAAATTTCGAGAGCCAAGCCATATAAGCGGACACACCATTTTATGAGACAAATACACTGTTTATTAAGTGAGCGTTGAAGTCGGATGCACTTTTAAGAAGATCATGACTTTACTTTTTTTTTTACATTAATTAAAATACTTTGTGCGAGTTAGAGAGAAAAATACTCAATCATACGAAAAGAGTTTATTAAAAAACTTGAAGTATATATAAAAGGTTATTTACACATGAACAAATTAGTTTAATACATTTGTTTGTAATAATAAAAATATTTTAAAAAAATATGAATCATCAATAACAAAATCGAACCGGACAAATATATTTCACACTTTATAATTTCATTTCTGTGTCGATAAAACTTACTATAGTAGAAATTTGATACGTAATTAAGGAGATGCTATAGTTTGAAAGCTACACTCTCATGATATGAACGGGTGGTCACAACTCACAAGCGAAGCCATGTACGTGGTGACTGGTTATATATTAATGGCATACAGCTTGACAAAGGTGACTTCATGTAAGTGAAAACCTTACGGTCATGATATTCTATGGAATTAATTAAAAAAAATAAACTATATATTTGAAACTTTTATGATGTGAAGGTTGGTGAATTAATTAGTTGTTGTCTTGAAGACTAGTTTGTATGGTTACGTGATACGTATGGTCAGGTAGTGAATGTGAAATCGAACTGAAATCTTGATTTGTATGGTTACGTGGCTACTCGTGTTCGTATTGAGTTGTGATACCTCGACATATAAAAGATCTTACGAATTTGTTTGTTCATAACATATCAACTTTTTTGTATGGTTCTTCTATAATTTTTAATAATAAACAATGCTACACATACATATTACGGATTGGTATATTTTCAATACCTTCCATTAATGTTTTCAACAATTAATTAAATTTTATTTTAAATTAAAATCCAATGTACACACACATATTACTAAGTATTAGTATATATTCAATACCTTCCATTACTGTTTTCCACAAGAAATTAAAATTTTATATTAAATTAAAATCCAAAAATAACTTTCATATATTTGTAAGATGGATATAGTTTTTGATTTAATGTGTTTGTAGAAAATCAAGTATTTTTATTTCGAAAACAATAATATTCAATAATAGTTTATTTACTAGAAATGGTATTTAGTTTTAAAAAAGTTTTCTTCATATAAAGACTACGGTTTTGAGCTCACACGGAGAAGAGAGGAGTAAATGGCCATCTATGTAGAGTAGAGAGGAAGGAGAAATCGTTTGGAATAACGCTCTCAAACAGGTTATGTAAGAGGGGAAAGAAAAGGACGCTTGAGTCCGACCGGGTGGTGCTCGTTGAGTAACCCCATTACTAACGCGCTTAATATTGTCACCTAAAGTTCGTAAATAAAAATTTCAAAACTAATATCTTCTTTAAACTAACAATTAATATAAATAATGAATATAGTAGTATCTATCCATTTGTAATTTAGTTTTGTACACAACTTATAAACCTCTTTCCCAGTACCACTTGAAATTATTTTAGTCTTTTTAAAAGTAAACCAAAAGTAATAGTTTATTTATTAACCATATATATAAATATCTTGATATATAACAAGTAATAGAAATAATATAAAAGTAAAGGGGCAACATAAGTACGTGATTCTGTGAATGTAGAAAGTTGGTTATAATGGGGTGGTAGGCTTGCAATTTGCATTCAGGGATTGCAGCTTGTTACCGATCCCGCATTTTAAGTATTTGGTTCATGATTTTATTTGCTTTTTAGGAGGTTAAAATATACGCAAGACATCCAAAGATTTATTTATTTTTAATAGATCAACTAAATCTTAGATCAACTATTATGGAGAACATGATCAGGTTTTCATTTTAATGAAACCCATAAACATATAGTTTCTGGTGCTGTTAGAGAAAACCAAAATTTTAATAATACGTGAAAAACCCCTCAATTTGTTTTGGATATAATATAATATAATGAGATAATACACCACACATATGGCGCATCATATAGAAAGTATTTTGCTATTTGATCAAACCAATTGAATTGTTTAGATTGATTCAGTGACAGATTTATAATTAAATTGAAGTTATAACAACTAATAGGGTAAAAAGGAAAATTCTTCATTGTATTGATTTTTTTTGTTATTAGCTTCATTAATTTAAAAAAAAAAACTTATATAATTTTGTATACATCAACATTTAACCAACTGCTGAAGGATGATTATATTCTGGTAAGCTTTGTATGTAGAGTTCTTCTATTAGGGTGTGGCGTTTGAAGATTAGGTGAATTCGTGTTGTGCTTAAACCAGTTGATTCTTGGTCTGTTTATTTTGGAAGTCCATGTACGATTAAAGAAAGATGTGTGCCAAAAGTGCATACACTTTTCGGCCTCCTATTTGTCCGAAGAAGGGGTCACTCTTCTAATTAATGATTCAAAAGCAAGTAACCATTGAACCTTAAATCATATGTGAAGCAAAATCGTTGGTCCATATGGATTCAAGGATATCACATGGTTCTCAAAAAAAAAAAAAGTGGTACCAGAGCAGATTTCCATAAGTATAAAATCGAACATACGTTGAAATCAAATGAGCACCTCTAGAGGGAAGTCATACGTTCTGATAAGGATTTCCATAAGTATGAAATCGAACATTGAATTCAATTTTATGACAATAAACATCACTTTAGTCGATATAAAGCCATTCTTTCGGAGGTGATGTCAACCGAGTCCACAACAATGCATGATGGCTTGCATGATTTTGTAGCAGGGTATGTGACGTGGCAAATGTAGAGACATCAGGTATACTCGAAGTTTGCTTAAACATGTAGGTTCCTATTCATTTCTACTTAACTTTTGAACTATCTCAATGAATAAGGTAACATCTAAAAGTGCTTACACATATAGACCTCCTTTGATTTGATATTATTATTATTATTATTAACCTCTATTATTATTATTATTATTATTATTATTATTATTATTATTATTATTATTATTATTATTAATTATATTATTATTATTATTATAAAATAAAGTAAATTGTCAAAATAATAGGAATAGGAAAGTAAATAACTAAAAGACCCGAACAAACTCTAATACCTATATATCTCAACTAGTATCGACGAAGTTGATGATGCTTGGAAAATGGATAAAGCATTGCCACTTCATATTATTCCAATTAGTCTTCGCTTGATAATGCACGAAAAAGGCATATGAAAACCAAATTGTTTAAATTAGTTTGCTGGAGGCTCTAATTTATTCCAACTGTATTTGTAAAAAGGTGATGATGCTAAATTATTAGCAAAGGGTTATGACCTTATCACGTGCAATACACTTAATGAGTTAAGAACCACGATGGAGTGTATATTTGTGTATGGATGCGCCTAGAGTGATAATTCAAAGTCTATGGGCCCAAAGTCAAACAAGCTGACGTGGAAAAGAATAAAGTAAAAACTCATTTGTCAACTATGCCTCTAGACTCTATATATACCTTCCAAGTACCCACCACAATATGTGTCCTATCTTTCTCCAAATCACTTCAACCCACACAACCAACCATTTTCACCGAAATCTAACTTCAATCATTCTTGTCATTTTTTCCTACATAAGTTAAGGTTTCTAACACGTATACGAGAATGTTGTCTACAAAAGTTACCGATTGTAACGCTCACGGACAGGATTCTTCCTACTTTCTTGGCTGGGAAGAGTACGAGAAGAATCCCTACGATGAAATCGACAATCCCAATGGTATAGTCCAAATGGGTCTCGCTGAAAACCAGCTATCGTTCGATATTCTCCAGTCGTGGCTAGATAACAACCCCGACGCAACCGCCTTCAAGAAAAACGGCCAATCCATCTTCAAAGAGCTTGCCCTCTTTCAAGATTACCATGGCCTACCTGCCTTCAAAAATGTAAGCATTATTTAATTCTTTCCCTTTTTCATAAATAAATTAACAAAAAAATCTTGAAAACCCACCCTCACCCACCAAGGCACTAAATTATTAAATATTAAATATTTAAAAATATATATATTTAAATAATTACATTTGATTTTTTTACAGGCACTAGTTAAGTTCATGTCGGAGATCCGAGGAAACACGGTTACTTTCGATCCAAACAACCTTGTACTCACCGCCGGCGCAACCTCCGCTAACGAAACTTTAATGTTTTGCATCGCGAACCCCGGCGACGCTATCCTCGTTCCGACGCCATATTATCCAGGGTATATATGAATCACATTCATATATTTATTTTTGTACTTTAATTTAATTTAATCCTTAAGTAACGTGACAGCAGCCAGTACTTCTGATTCTAATCCAGTTTCCTACGTTAAACAGATTCGACCGGGATCTCAGGTGGCGAACCGGAGCCGAAATCGTCCCAATTCACTGCTCTAGCACCAACAGCTTCCGAATTACCAAATCTGCCCTCGAAGACGCCTACCAACAAGCCCAACAACACGACCTTAAAGTAAAGGGTATTTTGGTCACAAACCCTTCTAACCCTTTAGGCACGTCATTAAACTTGCATGAGCTTGATGTAATCGTCAACTTCATTTCAACCAAAAACATACACCTCATTAGCGACGAAGTTTACTCTGGTACCGTCTTCAGCTCCCCGAATTTCACTAGTATCATGGAGGTTTTAAAGAACCGAAACCTCGTTAACACCGAGGTTTCGAAGCGAGTTCACATCATTTGCAGCCTCTCGAAAGACCTCGGCCTACCCGGTTTTCGTATAGGAGCGATTTACTCTGAAAACGGAGACATTATCTCCGCAGCGACAAAAATGTCGAGTTTCGGGTTAATTTCGTCGCAAACTCAATATTTACTGTCGGAAATGCTTGCGGACAAGAAGTTTACGAAAACATATTTGTCCGAGAATTGTCGGAGGTTGAAACACCGGCAAGAAACCCTAGTAAAAGGGCTTCAAAAAGCCGGAATCCGGTGTTTGAAAGGTAACGCCGGTTTATTTTGTTGGGTTGATATGAGGCATCTTATGAGTTCTAAAACATTTCAAGGGAAATGGAGCTATGGAAGAAGATTGTTTATAATGTCCGGTTGAATATCTCGCCCGGTTCATCTTGTCATTGTTGTGAACCGGGTTGGTTTCGGGTTTGTTTCGCTAACATGTCCGAGAAGACGTTGGCGTTCGCCATGCAACGGGTTAAGTCATTTGTGGAGTCGATGACAAAGAAAAATTGTAGTCAGTCGCGACAAGAACAGATTCGGCTTAATCATGCGAGGAGAACAAAGTCGTTACCCAAGTGGGTTTTTTCGCTTTCGACACACCAGCTCGAGGTTTAGCCGATTAATGCTTGATACCCATACCCAGTAAATTCTACAGATATCAAAGCTATTGGTAGAGTCGGGATATTGATCAGACTATTGGATTAAATTTTTTTTTATTTGGATTTGATTAATTATTATCATTGTTTTTATTTTGGGATTATATATAGTGTATAGGAATTTGCATTCGACCCCTATGGATTAGGAGTGGCATATGCTTCTTTAATTACTTTGTATATCCATTGAGTAGTTTCGATGTAACTTTTTGAATTGTTCAAAAGATATGATTATATAATATAGTATTCGATTATTTAATATCATGTACATGTGTTAGCTAACTAAGCACTTTGGTTACCAACACGAACTAACTATGGTTACCTGCTACTACAAGTGTTAATTTTATAATGACGATCTTTTTGGGAATTAGAGGAAATATGCTTACTTAAAAATATATTAAAATGTATAAGTACTTGTTAAAATAATAATTTATTGGTAATGTCTTTAAGTTGTTACGATTGGGTTAAGAACATCATATCATATATTAGCAAAATAACTTTCAGTATACATGTAGGGGTGGTTGACTGGTTGGTTTGTTTTCTCCACCAAATCACTAAATCATTTTAAATTATGTTACACGTAAATTTGTTCATGCTATTTTTCCTAAATTGCACTGGTAACCGTGGTTTATAAACGAAAATATTACCAAACCTATCATTGTTGAGATATTACTTTCGCGAGAGCACAAGTTCAATTGAAAGTAATTCTTAATGTCAGGTTTAATTAAGCCAAATTCAAGGGAAAGTCACGAAAATATACTTTGACCCACATTTTGTAAGCGAAAATAAAAATTAGAAAAGGCTATACATAGAAACTTCACAAAAACAAGGTTGTGCAGAAAAAAGAAACATGAAGGAAACGACTAGTGTTAGACGTTTCCTTAGTAGAGGCACTTACCGTCGCAGCCAGTAAAAATGAAACACATGGAAACTTTGAAGACCATGCAGCTACATAACCTCCAAGTTTGGGGTAGCATCTAAACCTAGTCGTTACTCCTAAAGCGTAACATATAGAAAAGAGTGTCTCCTCTACACTCACTAGACAATGTTATGATTTATTGAGGGGTGGGAGTTGGTTCGATCTCTTTTAAAATTTTTAATGTATTTTATTAATAAATTTTAACAATGAATACTATTTATTTGTAAACAATTAGATATCATCCAAACACGTTTCAAAATCTCTTGCGTAATTATAAGCTTTTATTTAAAAAACTTCGTTACATTAATTTTTATATCAGAATGTTCAAAAAAAATGTAAGACCCATACTTACTTAATTGAAATTTATACAAAATTTGCATTTATTAGATGTAATGCAATTTTAACTTACAACCAAAGTTCTAGATTCTTTAAAAGTTATAAGTATTTGAAACATTCAAAAAAAAACATCCTAAGGTTAGTAGGTACATAAGATGAACAAAACACAGGGGAAGCTTGAAATTTAAAAGTGTTCGGTTCTTCGACTAGCTTGATCAATCATCCGCAAACATTACATTAATCACTACACCACAAAATTATATAAAATCGTTAGTTATATAGTTTATATAACCTATTAAACATAATCAAACCTTGAAAATATGGCCCAACCATCAAAACAAAAATCTTGATTCGGACCCCGTCGTAAGCTACGGCTGGGCCACCGTAGTTTACGGTTTGGGCTTTCTGTTTTAAACTGCAACAGCCTACCATAAGCTACGGTAGGCTACTGTAGCCTACGGTGGCTTGTTGCAGGTTTTCTCTTTTGCCGTTTTTGACACGAAAACTTCCGTATCTTTAAAACCACTTATCCGCTTAACCTCTCATTTCTTCCTACATGATGGTAATTTGATCCTCTAGCTTAAAAACTCAAAATCTCATATCCGGGTTCACAAGATTTTTGACTTATAAGCATTCGGCTTATTGTTTACTTACGAAATTATTGACCCGTTTGTATTTTGTTAAACAAAATCATTTGATCACATCCAAATCCTCATAAGCATCGTTACTATGAATGTTTCCAATTACTCGGGGTCCTATAAGTGTGATTCAAGCATCCATGTCACACCCCGACCTGCAGCGGAATAAGAGTCGGGGCATAATTGGGTTATCACCAAAGCTCATGATGTTTACTAAAATGTTTCATATTTATTAAATTCGAATTACAACTTCAATATTCAAACAAGTTCATACAATTACAAGGAAAAAGAAACTAAGTAAAACAATCCAAAGCCTAAACTAATTTATTCTTCTAGGCCGTCCTATATGTTTCTTGCTTCAGCTGGATCACCTGTATCATGTGTAAAAATGGGGGATTTTGGGTCAAAAAAAGTTGGCGAGTGAACCTTGTTAAAAACATTTGATATTGATTTCTTGTTGTATTTAATATGAAAAAATTGTGCAATAATCATATGTGAGCAAACGTATATAAACAAACAAACACAAACCACCTTGAATGAGTATATGACATGAATGGTAATGTATATGTTGGCAACGTCACGTTCCGCTCATAGGTAATGGGGAACGGACGAGCCTATGATGATGTATGTGAGATCAAGGCTCAATCAAACGGAGCCGATCGTATGTTGGCAACGCCACGTTCCGCTCATAGGTAATGGGGAACAGACGAGCCTATGATGATGTATGTACTGAAAATGATAAATTTAATCTAAACATTAACCACACAAACAATTGATTCATATTGGATACACATTTGATCATGGATATGATGGATGCACAAGTGTTTATATGTAATAAATAATAAGCAACACATGATACACCCCAAAATGTGATTAAAACGGGGATTTGGTAGAGATTCACTCACATTGAGTGCGTCCGTTTGATGATGTTGAATGCGCACGAGTTTAGAGATTTGATCGACGAGGAATCACTAACCTAAAATAATAACGATATGGTTCGGTAAATAAGTGGATTTTATTAATAGGATTTTTAGATTTATTTTTGTGAGTTAAGGTCATTTTCTAACTTTAAAAATATTATTTTTAAGTATTTTTAATTGATTTTTAAAATAAATAAATAAATAAATAAAATAAAAAAATTTGACTTTTTGGTTGACCGTTGACCGGTCGGACTGTGGTCTAAGTGTGCACTAAGTGAGGTTCGAACCCGGGACCTCCCGTACGCGTGCACGCAGCTCTACCAACTGAGCTACGTGTCTAACCCGAAATATTCTATGTTTTAATTATATATATATATACTAATTAAATGTTGATTTATTTGATTTAAATTAAAAGGATTTAAAGTGGTTGAACCGGTTGTAGGGAAACCGGATCGAACTCGGGTCCCTCAATTTGTAAGCGCACAGCCCAACCAGTTGGGCTGTGTGTCTTATCTGTTTAACTTATGGTTTATATTAAACTTATATACATACTAGAACCTGTTCTGATTCTGTTTTAAAAAAAATGGTTTTAATTCGGAAAAGTCGTTGCGTTGCAAGATTCGAACTCGTGACGTTTGTTTTGTTTGCGCACACAGTCCACCGCTGGACTGTGTGTCTAACCCGTTTGATTATGTGATTTTAATTATACTTATACTTATTTCTGACTTCGTCTTCTTCGTTTACAAACACCCAGATCAGAGAGTTCCGATTGTTTTGTTTAACTTGATTATCAAAACTTATAATTAGTTGAAATGTAATAGTAAACGGGATTATAGAACAGAGTGTACCAAAACAGCGTGTTTAATTCAGGTTTCCGGCAGGGGGGCGTCGGCTCTGATTGGCGATCTCCGTTTGAGTGAACCAATCGACAGTTTTGATCAATGAGTTGTGCAATTAAGGTACTAAACAAGGATTATCAAAAGGTTTAGATGTTTGTACCGATTCACAACGTGATTTCGGAAATTTCCAGAGATTTTCCGGCGAGTGCAGATTATCCGGCAATGTCGTCTGGGACCGATTCTGGTTGAAAGATTGAAGTTAGTATAAGTCTAACAATGGATTGAAAACGAAAGAATCGAGAAATTTACCGTTTTGATGTATATCTCGGTTTTCCGGCGAAAGTCCGGCAATACAGAATATTTCCGGCGAGTGAAATTTCTTCGAGAATTTGTGCGATTTTGAGCTAAAAGATTACCAGAGACTTGGGTGTGTATTTATAGGGAAGAATCAAGATGAATTGGGTCTGAATTTGGTCTTGATTCATGGTCAAGGTTTTCTCTGGCGGTTATGACTGAGTTCGCGGGATTAGACATCGGTTATAACCGATGTCGAGGTTAATACACGCGTTTAGTCAAAAGAAACCGTCGACGATTGGCGAAATCGTCGGTATTTCCGACGACTACGAATTGGGCGTGCGGATGACCGTATTTGAGTTTTGAGTTTTATTATAAGTATTAACTGTTTTATCATATATCACAAACGAGTCAAGTGGCGGAGTGGTTAGGTGTTTCTTTGTTCTTCCGGCTGACCCGGGTTTGAAACCCGGCAGCCTCTTTTCTTTTTTATTTACTTTATTTTTACTTTTTAATAATTATAGTTTCTAAATTCTAAAATGTTTATTAATTATATATCGTTTAAAATTAAAATAAATCATAAATACGCAGCGAAAATTTTATAACTTGATGTTCGATTAATAAACAAAGCGGGTTTTGGAAACCCGTTTTTCGACGGATGTTACAGTATCCCCTACTTTTAGAAATTCCGTCCCGAAATTAAGTAGTAGTGGTAACAGGAAAATGATGTGGGTATTTCTCGCGCATTGAGTCTTCACGTTCTCAAGTAAACTCAGGTCCTCGTTTCGACTCCCAGCGTACCCTGACGATTGGAATATGACTCCGTCTCAAACGTTTTTCTCCGAAGTCCATGATTTCTACTGGTCTTTCAATGAAGTGCATAGATTCATCGATCTGAATATCTTCTAGGGGAATATGGAGGTTTTCATCGGCGAGGCACTTCTTCAAGTTTGATACGTGGAATGTGGGATGAATTCTGTTGAGCTCTTCTGGTAGGTCAAGCTTGTATGCTACATGTCCTACTCTTTCGAGTATCTTGAAAGGTCCTACGTAGCGTGGTGCTAGCTTGCCCTTTTTGCCAAAACGAACCACTCCCTTCCACGGTGATACTTTTAAAAGTACTTGGTCACCAATGTTAAACTCCAAGGGCTTTCGTCGTTTGTCTGTATAACTCTTTTGACGACTTTGTGCCGCTAGAAGATTGTTTTGAACTTGATGGATCTTGTCTGTTGTTTCTTGAATTAATTCTGGACCGGTGATTTGTGCTTCTCCAATTTCATGCCAACATATTGGTGACCGGAAGTTACGACCATATAAAGCTTTGAAAGGTGCCATACCGATACTTGAATGATAGCTGTTGTTGTACGAAAATACAACTAATGGTAGATGAGCGTCCCAATTCCCTTTGAAGTCTATGACACATGCTCGAAGCATGTCTTCAAGAGTTTGGATGGTGCGTTCAGATTGCCCATCAGTTTGAGGATGATAGGCGGTACTGAGGTCTAATCGTGTACCCAAAGCGGCTTGTACGGCTTGCCATGTTCGTGAAGTGAAACGACCATCACGATCTGAAATGATGCTTAAAGGTACACCATGACGGCTTACGATCTTGCTGATGTAGATACGAGCTAACTTCTCGTTCTTGAAGTCCTCGCGAATCGGAATGAAGTGAGCTGATTTTGTAAGACGATCAATGATTACCCATATAGTGTCATACCCACTGGAGGTGCGAGGTAACCCGGTAATGAAATCCATAGTTATGTTTTCCCACTTCCATACAGGTATTTCGGGTTGGACTAGAAGTCCTGAAGGTCTTTGATGTTCAGCTTTTACTTTAGAACAGGTAAGGCACTTGGAAACAAAAACAGCAATATCCTTTTTCATGCCAGGCCACCAGTAGGTGTATCGAAGGTCTTGATACATCTTGTCGGCTCCTGGGTGTACAGAGTACCATGTTTTGTGCGCCTCATTCATAAGGAATTCACGAAGGTTATTGTGATCGGAATCCATATGCGATCTAGATAGTACAGAATACCGTCGGATTTGGTTTCGATTTTAAGTTCTGCTCCACAAGATAGCTCATTGCATACGTCGTTTTTTGTTACAGAAACATGTTGAGCTTCTCGGATTCGATCTTTGATGTCGGTTATGATTTGCGAACATAGAAGACGAATGGAGTTCGCATAACCTTTTCGACTGAGCGCATCGGCCACCACGTTTGCCTTGCCAGGATGATACCGAATTTCACAGTCGTAGTCATTAAGAAGTTCGACCCATCTTCGTTGCCTCATATTCAACTCCTTTTGGTTAAAGATATGTTGGAGGCTCTTGTGGTCTGTGTATATTTCACACTTGGTACCGTAGAGGTAATGTCTCCATATCTTGAGAGCGAATACAACGGCTCCAAGTTCCAGGTCGTGGGTAGTGTAGTTCTTCTCATGAACTTTGAGTTGTCTAGAAGCGTAGGCTATCACTTTTCCCCTTTGCATTAATACACAGCCTAGTCCTTGCCCTGATGCGTCGCAATATACTACAAAGTCATCGCAACCTTCGGGGAGCGTGAGGATAGGTGCGTCACAGAGTTTTTGCTTAAGGGTTTGGAGGGCTTCTTCTTGTTTAGGTCCCCATATGAAGGGTTTTCCTTTATGAGTTAAAGCCGTGAGTGGTACAGCAATACGGGAGAAATTTGCAATGAAGCGGCGATAGTAACCAGCCAAACCAAGAAATGATCTTACTTCGGTAGGGGTACGTGGCGCTTGCCATTCCTGTACTGCCTTGATTTTTGAGGGATCAACATGAATTCCCTTGTCATTGCCGACGTGCCCAAGGAATTGTACTTCCCTTAACCAGAATTCACATTTCGAAAACTTAGCGTACAGCTTTTCTGTCCTTAAAAGTGTAAGGATGAGTCGAAGGTGTCGTTCATGATCAGACTTAGACTTTGAGTAGATGAGGATGTCGTTGATGAAGACTATGATAAAGCGGTCGAGGTAGGGTTTGCACACCCTATTCATTAGATCCATGAATACAGCTGGGGCGTTGGTTAATCCAAATGGCATGACTATGAATTCGTAATGACCATAACGAGTCCGGAAGGCGGTCTTTGGGACGTCTTCTTCATGTACTCTGAGTTGATGATAACCAGAACGAAGGTCGATTTTTGAAAAACAGGTGGCGCCTTGAAGTTGGTCTAGAAGATCATCGATGCGAGGTAATGGGTAGCGGTTCTTGACCGTTAACTTGTTGAGTTCTCTGTAGTCGATACACATGCGAAACGTTCCATCTTTCTTCTTCACAAAAAGGACAGGTGCACCCCAAGGCGATGAGCTAGGACGTATGAATCCTTTGTCAGTCAGCTCTTGTAGTTGACTGGCCAGCTCTTACATTTCGGATGAGGCTAACCTATAATGAGATTTTGCAACTGGTGTAGCTCCAGGTATAAGATCAATGCGGAATTCGACTTCTCTCACGGGAGGAAGTCCTGAAATGTTGTCAGGAAAAACTTGCGAAAATTCTTTTACTACTGGGATGTCTTCGAGTTTCTTCTCCTTGGTTCCCTTTTTGACGACGTGAGTTAGGAATGCGACATAATTCTTGCGGAGATATTTTCGGGCTTGAAGACAGGACATTAATTTGAGTCCTTTCGAAGGGGTTTCTCCAAAGATTCGTAGAGTCTGACCGTTTGTAAGAGGAATGCGAATGAACTTTTCACGGCATACAACTTCAGCATGATGTTGACTGAGCCAGTCCATACCAATTATAATGTCGAAGCTTCCGAACTTCATAGGAATGAGGTCAACTGGAAAATCGTGATCGTTTAGGGTGAGAGTACAATTACGTATAATAGAGTTTAATGAGACCGGTTTTCCGTCAGCAACTTCTACCGTTATGGATTCCATGAGTTTATCACGAGTTTGGTTGAGGATGGGTTCAAATTCTAAGGACACAAAACTCTTATCCGCGCCAGTATCAAATAACATGGATGCATAACTACCATTGATGAGAAACGTACCGTTAACCACGTTGTTGTCTGACCTAGCTTGATTGACGTTGATGTTGAAAGCTCTTCCCCTAGCAGGTGGAGGAGCTTGGTTAGCCTGGTTTACTGGATTTGCTTGAGCTTGGGCATGGATGATGTTCACCAAGCGTGGACAAGTGTTTCTAAAGTGGTTTGGGTCTCCACAGTTGTAACAAGCCCGCATGGGTTGCATCATGGGGTAGTGGGTTGGTAGTAGGATTGGGCCGCATGTTGTGTAGGTGGTAAAAGTAAGGGTTGTTGGGCTTGACCCACTATCTGATGGTGGGTTTGGGTTGAGGGTTGGTTGCGGTTCATTCGCTGAAGTGTGCGACAGGTTTGGGTGGTGTGATCTGCACGGCCACAGCTGGTGCAATATTGGCAGGGATGTTCGGGAAAGTGATGGTATTGGCAACGGGTGCATTTCGGGTATGGGCCGGAGTATGGCTTTTTGTATGGTGCAGCTGAGGGAGCAACTTGGGTGATTGGTGCGGCAGTGATAGGAGGGTTTGTTTGAGTGACAGCAAAGTTTCTGGTGTTTCGCTTCCTTTTACCAGTAAACTTCAAAGAGGAAACATAATGGTTTGAAGTTTGAGCCTCAATGGGGGCTTTCTTTTTCTCCTCCTTAAATTTACCGTTTCGGATACGATTCTCGGTAAGTTTGGTAGCTAGTTCCATTGCGGCTTCGAGTGTTGCTGGCGAAGTGCTTAGAACCGAGTCTTGAATTTTCGAGGGGAGGCCTCGAATATAGTGTTCAACTAAGCGGTACACTGGGGTGAACAAACCTTTTGTTGTAGGAAGTATGATCTCATTCCTTTTGCTTTAACGAGTGGAATTCATCTTCTAACTTTTTGATTTCGCTTCTTGGACAGAAGCGTCTTGTCATTATTTCCCTTAACTCTTCCCATGTTAAGGCCATTGCATCTTCGATTCCTCTCTTGCCCTTCTCTGTGTTCCACCAGGTCAGGGCTACCCCAAACAGTCTCCCGGTTGCGTAACGTACCTTGCGATCCTCGGGACAATCGCAATTGAGGAAAGTGTTCTCCATTTCCTCAAACCAGTCAAGGAGAGCAGTGACACCTTCGGTCCCTTCATACTTTGGGGGATCGCAAGACTTGAAGTGTTTGTAGGAGCACTTTTTGGAGGGAGGGTTGTCGACGTTCTGGTCTTCTTGGTTGGGAGCGTTGATGGGATTCGCGGTGAGAGCTTGTTGGACTTGAATTACGATGTCAGGAAGCACCGCGGCCATTTGTTTTGCAATTTGGGTGGCCAAGCGTTCGTTTGACCTTCCTGACTTTCTACCTCCACGTAGTTGCTTAGCCGACATCTACAGGAACATTCATAAGAAGATAGTGAGTTTAAGAAGTTTTTAGGTGTCATGTGTCGTTAAAAGTAATAAAATAACATAATCATAAATAATGCAACTACATCCATAGGATGTCTTGGGTTTGCTCATGTTTGGGCCTCCAATGTCCCCCATACCATCGCCTGTATAGTCATGTGGGCCCCCATGACTATTGGCTTAATAGGATTCACATTGGTGTTGGCGGTTTAACACTCGCATCACCCGAATGAAAACCATGAAATATGTTTGCGAGATGTATGGTAGGAGGGTGTCCAGGTATAGACACAGTGACACCTCATAGTGGGGTTAGCTCACACGACGTTTGGTATAGCATGCTTTGGCCTAATAGGTCCTTCGTACTCTCATCGTTAGTCCCCAGGTAGGCAAACTGGTCCTTTATTTTGGATTTATATGAATGCCAAGCCTAGACAGGACGTTCCGACTACCGGTACTCGTACCCTTCCAGTTACTACATGCCCGTCATGAGAACTCACTTTGATGTGATTTGAAAATACAAAAATTGTTGCAAAAATCATAGGAATTGTGAGGTGTGTGCTCTCATGGATATGGTATGTTATGAGGATATGATTCATGATAAGCATTGTATAATAATAAGTACTTATGAACATGCTTGCATAACATTGAATGTAACAATAAACACAAAGCATATAAACATCATGAATTTTGCATGTAACACATAAATAATTTAAAATTTTTAATCAACTATAGTATAGGCTCTAAGGGTCTAATAACCTATCCTATATCCCTATAGTCATGGCTCTAATACCAATCTGTCACACCCCGACCCGCAGCGGAATAAGAGTCGGGGCATAATTGGGTTATCACCAAAGCTCATGATGTTTACTAAAATGTTTCATATTTATTAAATTCGAATTACAACTTCAATATTCAAACTAGTTAATACAATTACAAGGAAAAAGAAACTAAGTAAAACAATCCAAAGCCTAAACTGATTTATTCTTCTAGGCCGTCCTATATGTTTCTTGCTTCAGCTGGATCACCTGTATCATGTGTAAAAATAGGGGATTTTGGGTCAACAAAAGTTGGCGAGTGAACCTTGTTAAAAACATTTGATATTGATTTCTTGTTGTATTTAATATGGAAAAATTGTGCAATAATCATATGTGAGCAAACGTATATAAACAAACAAACACAAACCACCTTGAATGAGTATATCACATGAATGGTAATGTATATGTTGGCAACGTCACGTTCCGCTCATAGGTAATGGGGAACTGACGAGCCTATGATGATGTATGTGAGATCAAGACTCAATCAAACGGAGCCGATCGTATGTTGGCAACGCCACGTTCCGCTCATAGGTAATGGGGAACAGACGAGCCTATGATGATGTATGTACTGAAAATGATAAATTTAATCTAAACATTAACCACACAAACAATTGATTCATATTGGATACACATTTGATCATGGATATGATGGATGCACAAGTGTTTATATGTAATAAATAATAAGCGACACATGATACACCCCAAAATGTGATTAAAACGGGGATTTGGTAGAGATTCACTCACATTGGGTGCGTTCGTTTGATGATGTTGAATGCGCACGAGTTTGGAGATTTGATCGACGAGGAATCACTAACCTAAAATAATAACGATATGTTCGGTAAATAAGTGGATTTTATTAATAGGATTTGTAGATTTATTTTTGTGAGTTTAAGGTCATTTTCTAACTTTAAAAATATTATTTTTAAGTATTTTTAATTGATTTTTAAATTAAATAAATAAATAAATAAAATAAAAAAATTTGACTTTTTGGTTGACCGTTGACTGTTGACCGGTCCGTTGACCGGACCGTTGACCGGTCGGATTGTGGTCTAAGTGTGCACTGAGTGAGGTTCGAACCCGGGACCTCCCGTACGCGTGCACGCAGCTCTACCAACTGAGCTACGTGTCTAACCCGAAATATTCTATGTTTTAATTATATATATATATACTAATTAAATGTTAATTTTTTGATTTAAATTAAAAGGATTTAAAGTGGTTGAACCGGTTGCAGGGAAACCGGATCGAACTCGGGTCCCTTGATTTGTAAGCGCACAGCCCAACCAGTTGGGCTGTGTGTCTTATCTGTTTAACTAACGGTTTATATTAAACTTATATACATACTGGAACCTGTTCTGATTCTGTTTTAAAAAAAATGGTTTTAATTCGGAAAAGTCGTTGCGTTGCAAGATTCGAACTCGTGACGTTTGTTTTGTTTGCGCACACAGTCCACCGCTGGACTGTGTGTCTAACTCGTTTGATTATGTGATTTTAATTATACTTATACTTATTTCTGACTTCGTCTTCTTCGTTTACAAACACCCAGATCAGAGAGTTCCGATTGTTTTGCTTAACTTGATTATCAAAACTTATAATTAGTTGAAATGTAATAGTAAACGGGATTATAGAACAGAGTGTACCAAAACAGCGTGTTTAATTCAGGTTTCCGGCAAGGGGGCGTCAGCTCTGATTGGCGATCTCCGTCTGAGTGAACCAATCGACAGTTTTGATCAATGAGTTGTGCAATTAAGGTACTAAACAAGGATTATCAAAAGGTTTAGATGTTTGTACCGATTCACAGCGTGATTTCGGAAATTTCCAGAGATTTTCCGGCGAGTGCAGATTATCCGGCAACGTCGTCTGGGACCGATTCTGGTTGAAGGATTGAAGTTAGTATAAGTCTAACAATGGATTGAAAACGAAAGAATCGAGAAATTTACCGTTTTGATGTATATCTCGGTTTCCGGCGAAAGTCCGGCAATACAGAATATTTCCGGCGAGTGAAATTTCTTCGAGAATTTGGGCGATTTTGAGCGAAAAGATTACCAGAGACTTGGGTGTGTATTTATAGGGAAGAATCAAGATGAATTGGGTCTGGATTTGGTCTTGATTCGTGGTCAAGGTTTTCTCCGGCGGTTATGACTGAGTTCGCGGGATTAGACATCGGTTATAACCGATGTCGAGGTTAATGCACGCGTTTAGTCAAAAGAAACCGTCGACAATTGGCGAAATCGTCGGTATTTCCGACGACTGCGAATTGGGCGCGCTGATGACCGTATTTGAGTTTTATTATAAGTATTAATTGTTTTATCATATATCACAAACGAGTCAAGTGGCGGAGTGGTTAGGTGTTTCTTTGTTCTTCCGGCTGACCCGGGTTCGAAACCCGTCAGCCTCTTCTCTTTTTTATTTACTTTATTTTTACTTTTTAATAATTATAGTTTCTAAATTCTAAAATGTTTATTAATTATGTATCGTTTAAAATTAAAATAAATCATAAATACGCAGCGAAAATTTTATAACTTGATGTTCGATTAATAAACAAAGCGGGTTTTGGAAACCCGTTTTTCGACGGATGTTACAATCCATTCTTCGGTATGCTTTCTATTTTATCCGACCTCTTTGAAAAAAGAATAGTTGAACTTATTTAGCACAATTACCATGTGCGAAAATTACTTATCTTTTTCTCATGACTTATAATCCGAGCCTTTTGACTTTTAATCTGCATATATTTGAATTCCTACCCATTATCCGGGTATTATGTCGACGTCATTATTTATGCAACCATTCCGCTATACATTAAAACTTTGTTTTAAACCGTTTGGTTATCTTAGCGAAATCCATCGCTTTTATCTATCCAACTTCTATCAATTCATCATTTTAACCCGCTTGGTTGCTTTAGCGAAATCCGTCGCTTTTTATTCAACCAAACCTTTATTCTTTTTTATCATTTTGACCCGTTTGGTTTCTTTAGCGAAATACTTCGCTTTTATTAGACCAAACCTTTATTTCTTTTATCATTTTGACCCGTTTGGTTTCTTTAGCGAAATCCATCGCTTTTATTCAACGAGACCTTTATTTCGCAAGTATTACGTCAATATTTAACACATAACTATACAAATAAGTACTAAAATTCTACGAAGCATAAAGCCAGGTACCTTATAGCTTTCCTTTCAACCGCGTATCCGTCCCGGCTTGGCCACTCGACGATTCACCTGCTTTGCGTATATAGTTCAATTCGGTTTATCCTTTAGAACTCATATTACACTATACTACACGCAATCTGTCAAACTAGTTAATTACGTGATTCTTTTATATTTTCAACATTTCAAGATCACTTAGGCATTATATTGAACATCTTGTAGGCGAGATTTTCGTACTACCTTTATTAAGTTCATGATTTAGCTATTAACCATGTATTAGCATCATTTTCAAGCCTCTATGTCTAATGTGTGTGATTAACACCTAGAATTCAACAACTTATCATCAAGTTCTACCATTTCTCAACCGACATTCAAGTGTTAATCATATTGATCAAAACTCATTTAACACAAACATGGTTAGTTATTTAAACACTTAAATTATGGCATTTAATCGCTAATTTCTTATCTAGGGCTTGTTCCTAGACTTGTATTCATTTCAATCTTGTCATAACATCTACCATTCTGACTTGAATTGCAACTAGGAATGTTCATCACAATTCCACAACATCACTAAATATCAAAATTAAACATACCTTGTGATCTCCTAACTTGGGTGATAACTAATTCAGCTAATTCACTGATTTTAGACCCGATTTCCCCTTTGATTTTGAAGGATTTATGAATTTAGGGTTTGAAATATTCTTCACCCTTGGTCCTATGATTTTGGTCGATCAAAACACACATCAGTGTGTGTTTTGTGTCTAAATTTTATTTTTATCAAAGTTAGTTTCCCAATTGTCCAGTTCAGTCCCTCAAGATCAAAGGTTTATAAAAAGGGTTAAACTTCATGTTTTTTATTATTTAACAGCATACTATTAACTAGGTCAAATGTTCCTAGTCATGTTTCATAAGATTATGGCCAACTTATGTTTATATATATAGTTTAATATTTTGGGGTGTTAAAAAAGAATTAAACAAAAAAATATGTATTTAGAATTTGTAAAAAACACTAACAAACATAAGTTATTTAAAAAACCTAAACTAATTTTAAATAAAAATTGTAATTAAAAAATTAAAGGAAAAAAAAAAGAAATGTTTGGTCGTGTTATGTGAGAATTTTGCCCTCACAAACATAGGGGGGGGGGGGGGGGGGGGGGGGTACCCATGACCATGAACTGATGTGGCAGTCTTCTCTCTCACACTCGTAGGCCATAGCGTATACTTATAAAAGTGAAGTTGGTACTCGATACCAATAATATCTTTTCTCTATTTTTTTTCTCTTTTTCCCAAACTTATTTATAATACAATGTTTTTCTTTCATTTTGGAGGGGATGAAAAAACACACCAACAACAAACACTTAGCCCGCAAACATACTCGAGATCAATTGTTAGAAAATTAACTTTACGACACAGATTAAGGTTTACGTTACTACTGAGGTGGTGAACCTTTCAATATAATCCATATGTTTAAACATGAAATTATAATCCTGAACTCATTTTAGGTCATTTCATGATTTTTCCTTTAAAATTCACTTTGCCACATGCCCTTATAGTCACGTAAATTTAAAGAAACTAAAATTTGTGATAGAAATTTGAACTTATGTTGTATTTAATTGATAAAACTCATATTTGGTTTGTAAATTTGTTAAAAAGATTGAAATGCAGTGTGGCAGAAATGATAATGGTGTTGGTAGCAGCGGTGGAGGTGATGGCGATAACAACAATAGAGGCAATTGTAGGGGTTGGTAGCACCGGTGGGACAACAACCATAGTCGTGTGACTCGTGTCGTGCCCATGGTTAGAAAGTGAAATATGTCAATTTATTTGGTCAAATTTATTTATTATTTGAAAGCGATATTGAATTCACTTATTTCAACTAGTTTGGTTAAGTTCATTTATTATTGAAAAGGGATGTTGAATTCCCAAGTGAAATATTTCAATCCATTTAGCTAAATTCATTTATTATTTGAAAGCGTTAATACAAGATATTCACTTCGTAACTTAAAAGGAATAAGAGGAAATTTATTTTTGGTTACTTTTATTTTACATTCACAAATGTCATCTCTTAAAGTTCATATTCCGATTAAAATGTGAACCAAACAAATAAAAACAAAAGTAAATCTAATTAACTAGTCCTCACAAGATAGTCTAGCAGTTAGTCACTTGGTTTCTCTACTTGACGTCCCAAGTTCAACTCTCACTAGCATCACTTTGAAGGTCATTGGTTGTGGCAATGAAGTTTAGAACTACGCCTCTTTGGAGGTCGCTAGTTCGAAACCGAGCCGAACCGGGTTTTACCGCAGTGGGCTTTCGGGCGGCGGATTTCCCCAGAACTGGTGGCTTGGTGGCTCGGGTATGCATCCAACTCTGACCGTTATGGAGGAAAGGATGCATTTGCTCGAATGAGGACACACCAGGATAGCTTATCCGGTAATTTAGTTGGCCGTTAAAAAAATCTAATTGACCAAACACTAAGCATTAGATCTTGGTTTCTTATTTTATTTTATCATAGATACATTATTCATAAAAAAATATTTTTTTGACCACACTTTAAAAAAAATTATACTCATAATCTATACACTATCATTCTTTAAAGGAATAAAATCAGAATCAGATAGAAGTGAATTAAAGTGTATAAGTTAAATTAATATTATTAGAAGGTGGAGTCAAGGTTGGAATAATAGATCTCCGATTGGAGTTTACCATAATTAGTATGAGTATATGTAAAGATAGCAGCGGCGGTATCCACGGCGGTCCTACTGCCGTTGATACTCAGACTGCCGACGCCGGCCACCCCTTTTCTTATTAAATTAATTTTATTTGTTTTCTTCAAACCGACCATTTTTTTGTTATTTTTTAAGACAAGAAGGAGCGAGCATGAGGCAGTGGGCGTGTCAATTGTTTCAATTTTCAAACCAAAACCTAGTATAATAATTAAAGCTAACATTTTTTTAATATATTTTACTGTTGTCAAATTAACAATGTACATTTGTTGCCACTAGTAGACATCAAAATCTTTTGTTCACATGTTCTAGCCTTCCAATGTTCCATCATCAAAGGGATTAATACAAAAGAATAAACTCCTAATGACCAGGAAGGTTCCATGGTTTTATAATGTTACTTTTTAAGATAATTTGTGTTAGTTTCAACAACTTAAATGGATAAGTAAAAATATATACATAGTTTTTGAATTTTAAATCTTGAGTTAATTATTCATATTAAGTTTGTAAATCATTCCTACACGATTCTTACATTTAAGAAAATCAATTCAAAAAGTAACGGATTCTCTCTTATCTTTTTTTAATCAAATATGATTTTCCAAAGTAGAAAGATATTGTATGTGAAACCATAACAAGTCTCCTTCGTATATTGTTCCGTTACCTATCTTGAAGCTTGTCACGTTGACAATTTATTTCAATACCATTTAGGACGATGTAATTAGGATATTTGAACACGACAAAGAAATCGACAAATTGAAATTTTTTAACCATTTGTAATTTTGTATTGGTATAAAACTTGTTACAAAAGGAAAAGTTTTTATTTTTGGTAACATTTGTTTTCCCTAACATTATTAGAGAATTAATCAGTTCATTCTTGCTTTAAAGTCCCTAGCTTAGCTTAAAGCACCCGTAACAGTAGAATCTTTATGGAGCTCATAATGTTATTCTTCCTACGGTAAGAATATGTTTACAGAGTTTCAACATAATAATTTGTAATCCATAAGTTTTGTTGTGAAGAAAGTGTTTATAAAAGAAGCCTTTGATTTTACTTTATTTACAAAACATTAATAACATTCTTTTGTTGTACGCTAAAGTTTGTAACCCTTAGAGAAAATTTTATGTAATAGTAACCTTTAATTGTAAGCTAGTTTAGTGGCTAGAAAAGTTATCAATATAAACAATTACCTATATTTGAACCTCTAAAGAGCAACCGCAATGCAAAGGGTCATGGACCCATATTGCTACATCACTTGTTCGGAAAACTGCTAAAACTAAATTGCCTTTCGCAATGCAAAGGGTCATAGACCACCCCTTCCTTCTCTATCTACTCCCCTCTGATAAAAACCTGCAACGTTTGGCTATGGACACTCCGTGAGCATGAACCAGACTACCCTCTCTCTTACACGTCCACAACTTTCTTCCACATTAGTCAATAGAGTTCTTAGGGTCAAAGAGCACCCTCTCTTTGGTGGCAAATGACTCTTTGGTGGAGTGGTGGAAAGGATTGGTTGTCATGTGAGTGGCACCGGTTCGATCCCCACCTCCATCAAGGGGGAGGCACTATGTGCGCAATGATGGTGAAAAGTTTGATCCTGAGCGTCACTTCGGTTTTCACCTGGCTGTTACTCTAGCGAGGTATCTCGTGTAGAGGCAGTACGGTTTCCGGAGGAGCGCTAGCTCACGTCCGGACAACACCAGCGTGGACCCAGTTCAGACAACATAGTCTGGTTCGGGCCTTGTGGGCTAGGCTTGCCTTAATTGGCAGGTGTGACACTGTGTCACACATAAGAAAGTCACCGTTCGAAAAAAAAGAGCACCCTCTCTCTTCTACGTCCACAACTTTCTTCCATATTAGTCATTAGAGTATTTAGGGTCAAAGGGCCCTAATGCAGATGCTCTTGCCTTTTGTAACATTATGTAAAACTAGTATTAAGTCCCCCGCGTTGCGGCGGGGTATAAAGCGTGCCAAGTAGCACTAATGCTACACAACTACCAGCGACCAGTAAAACCGAAAAAGCTCATAAAAACAAAATAAACAAAGAACGAAAAGCATATGTAAAATCGTTGAATCACGCATGCCTGTTGCGGCATTTTAACGCGAAGAAATTAGACTGAAACATAAAAATAGAAAAGAATAACTAAGTCGATCTAAGACCGCCGCGTTGCGACAAACCTGTCAAACAGGGAAAAATAGACGCGTTGTGACGGTCCTGTCGAACGAGAAAAAATAGAAGAAAAAATGTTGAAACCCACACGCACGTTGCGGCATGTTCACTCGCAAAATTTTGAACAAAACGGAGCAAAAAACTTGCAAAACATGAAAAGTATAGAGGTCTAAAGTTTAATATAAAAAAATATTGAGGTTAAATTGTAAAACATGAAAGTCTTTGGGTTAAAAATAAAATAATAAAAAAAGTGAAAATGAAAAGATAAAAAGTTTAGATGAAAAGTGAAATGAAAAATGAAAAAAGATTTTTTTTTGAAACTCGTCCTATGCATATGGTACAAATGAAAGAAAATCTTGCTATATTTATGTTGAAAATCTTAAACTAAATGTTGTACACCTTTGAGAATTAATTTCACCTCCCTTCAAAAAATTTTAAAGAAATTGAATAACGACTAGTATTCTTTTTACCTATGACTTGCTAGTTAACGGACTAGTATTTGCCTTCACAAAAATAATATATATGTGTAAAAAATGTTGCTAAATAAAATGCTGCTAGTGTTTCCTTTATCTTTATTAACAAATTTTAAACTGTTGATATAGATAACCTCAGTAGGTGAAGATATTTAAATACGTTAAATAATCATAATCGTTATTGCTATAAAGGTTGTGAGAGTGTATTCCTAAAGTATATAGTGGCGTAACTTGTAAAATTAAAAACCTATACGAGTCTACAAATTTAAATTAACATAAATATGAAATAGATTGTCACGCTACGATACTTCTAATTAAGTAACAGATTGTCAAAATAAAATTTAAAATGGATTTGTGCAAAAAAAGAAAAAAAATACACTGCGAATACGGGGTTGAGCCGTAGCCAGTGCTACGGCTATGTATAAAACTGAAAAAAGAAAAAAAAATACACTGCGAATACGTATAAAACTGAAAAAAGAAAAAAAATACACTGCGAATACGGGATTGAGCCGTGCCAGTGCTACGGCTCATTCTACATTGGTTCCGCCCCTGTGTACGTGATTTATCATATTTTGAATTTTTTTTAGTTATAAAAAGTTGACAAATGTAAAATAAACTAGTTGATGCCCCGCCCGCGTTGCGGGGCGATGGCCGAATAATGAGCGAGTGCTAGACAGCTCCTTTACACGAAAAACAATTAAATCAAGTCAACCAATTAAAACAAAACACTTTTATAGTATTGCAAAAAATGTATAACAATCCAATACTGTAATTTTAACTAACTGAAAGTTGTATTTTTTAGCTGGGGTAAAATCGTAATTTGCCAAAAGATAAAGTAATGGCAGCACTGTAAATTTGAACCATGGGCAAAATTGTAAATTTGCGCTGGGGCAAATTCAAATTTGAACTAAAGGCACAATCGTAATTTTAGGCAGGAGGCAAAACCATAATTTTATTTTGAACTAGGGCAAAATCGTAATTTTGAGTTGGAAAGGCAAAAGCATAATTTTATTTTGAACTGAGGGGTAAAACGTAATTTTGAACTGAGGGCGACATTGTAATTTTTTAGACGGGAAAAATCATATTTTTGAACACAAGGCAAAATCGTAATTTTATGTTGGGGGCAAAACATATTTTTTATTTTGCACTGGGGGCAAAAACGTAATTTTGAGCGGAGGGCCAAATCGTAATTTTGAATGAGGGCAATATCGTAATTTTTTAGCTGGGGAGAAAAGCATAATTTTATTTTGAGCAGAGGGAAGAACGTAATTTATAAACGAGAAAAAAACATATTTTTGAACAGAGGGCAGAATCATAATTTTATGCTGAGGGAAAAAACATTTTTTTATTTTTGAATGGGCAAAAACGTAATTTTGAGCGGATGGCAAAATCGTAAATGTTAATCGATGGCAAAATCGTAATTTTAAGAGAGGGCAAGAACGTTAATTTTAGGCTAGAGGCAAAAGCGTAATTTTATTTTTAGTAGAGGGCAAGAACGTAATTTTATGCTGAGGGCAAGAACGTAATTTCAAATCGTATAAAAAATAATAAAGGTTTTGGTCTAATGAGGGAGTGTCACGCAGCTGGCTGACACTATTCCCCATTTGTGTTTTGTAGTATAGTAGCTCATGGCACTATTTCCTCATTTGTGTCTTGTAGTATAGTAAATAAATAAATGGTAAAAAATGTACTGAGAGAGTACCGCTAACAATTAATTTTAACCACAATAACACACAGGTATGTTTGATACCTAAGGGTGAAGTGAGTGGTTACCGGTATAAACTCCTAATTCACCCAATCACATAACGCATGTTAGTCAAGTCACCTAATTAACTTACCTAATGCTCAAAAACGTTGGAGGTGGTTTACCTAATGGGGTTTAGGTATTTTTTTTAAAAGGAAAAATGTGATGATTGGTTGAGAAGGAATGGAGCCCACCACACACCCATCTCTCTCCCTTCCCTCCCTCTCAGCGACTCGGTAAACCTTCACCGATTTCATATGAAACTGAGCGGTAAAACTAGTTGGCGGTGGTGTTACCGATCGATAACCCGCTTTAACGATTAGTTTACCGAACGACTCCGTTCACCCTAGTATGCAATTAGTAATAGATACCTAATGAGTATAGTTCTTACAATTAGGTATGAATGTGAAATTATTAATATTGGCCCAAACTCGTCCATTCATCCTAAATTTTTATACTCTGCCCAAGTAAATAAAATGATAGAGCTATTTTCCTCCTCATTTTTTTATTTATTTCAATTTTAACTGATTTTATATGTTTATTAATGTTTAAAAATATAAAAACAACTTATTATATAAATGATGTAAAAATATAAAAACAACTTATTATATAAATGATGTGAAAAGGGCGAGAAGACATGAGAGGTGTGACATGGGCATCACATGCAAGGGAACACCAACACATGTCCATACTTGCAAATATGAGCTCCACAAACATCCACTCATTCATATCATTATCGATATATACTTCTGTTTCCTTCAAAAGAATCATCTTTGTTGGCAAATTGAAAGTTTCAAATGCACTCACTGTTATTTTTTTCTTTGTTAAATTAACTTTCAGGGTATAATAAGGAATGTATTGTTCAGTATCTGAAACTCGAGGAAAAACAACATACATGAAAGTTGAAACATCAAGCATTTCAATATCTTAAAACTCGATCACTTTTACTTGTTCAAATCCTTTTTTAATTATTATTTTGTAGCCCTTTGAAATTTTTGTGTTTTAACTGTTACCTAAACCTTGCCGGTAACTTCTGGTAAACCAACAAACGGTAAAGTCCCTTGAACATTCAAACACAGAACAAGATCCAAACAATCAAAACAACATTACTTCTCTAAATTCCAACGGCCAAAAGATTGCGAATCGGTTGACCATAGAAAAAAAAAACCAATATTAAAACCAAAGAATGTCATCCATGTCACACAAAATATAGTTATAAACAAACAGGCAACACCAGTGATCAGCTGACCATAACTAAATCCAAATATAAGCCAGCATTAGCAAACCATTTACAACTCCCAACCAAAAACCTTAAGTCGTTAATAAGACCGACTATTCAGGAAAGAAATCAACACCCGAAAACAAGGTTAAGAGAAACCCTCCTCTAAACCCTACAGGTATATCTGTCTACATTAGAATATCATCAAACTTCTTCTTAGAACACCAACCACTAAACAAGAGAAAACATTAGCACCTAAAAGACCCTAATATATATATGTTATATATATATGCATCAAAACATCACAAATCACACCACTTCATCCTTCAACTAGACCCTTCAGCTTTTGGTTCTCCAACTTATCCTCATGTTCGAGTTCCTGTTTGTCCTCCTATTCGATGAATGAACAAAATACAGCAAGTTAGAATGTACAAACGCAGATGGTGAATTTCAGTATAATATCAATGGTTTACCGAGTCTTTTCAGTCGTAACAGATGTTACTTCTCGAACTGTGATAATCTTGTCTATGTATACAGTCGTCTCCTTGGAACCACCTACTACACTCGCTCCATTTTCATCCTCCACATTGTTCAATAGTGAAGATAAACCACTGCATATAGACAAAGAAAACATATTATACTCCAAAATCACATGAAACCATATATATATATATATATAACACACACACACATAGGATGAGAATCATATATATAGGGAGGGTTCAATTAAAAACCTATAGTTAAAGTGAGAACTCAAAAACTCCTTATTAATGAAGAAAACGGGACTGTTAATGACGGTGGGGCATAATTGGAAAAAAATATATAACTTTTCAAACATTTTTATCTTCTTCATATGTTATTATTTTTTTTAAAAGAAATGGGGGGTGGCGGTTTTTCGTAGTGTTACACATGTGTAATACTAATTTGTTTTTTTATATATATTTTTTTAAAAGTTATTTTGTATCTTAAAAATGCTAGATTTATAGGCAAAATTGTTATAAATTTTTTTGAGTGTTTTTTAGGTTTTTTTGGATGTTTTCGAGTTCTCACGATAAAAGGAGTTTTCGCTAGAACCCCCCCCCCCCCCCCCCCCTATATATAGAAAAGAAAACTGATTTGCTGTACCGAGGGGTGATAGTTTCATCCGTTAGGTTTGCTTCCTTTTGCTGTTTTCTCCTCTTGTTGCTATGTGTTTGTTCCAACAAGCTACTAGCACATCTTTTAAGCCAGCCGAAAGGAGTAGAAACAGGAGGGGACCCACCATTACTCGTTTCTTTTTTAGTAGAGGCACCCATTTCATCATGACCCGAGTTCAAATTACTAACCCGGTTCTTCACAACATGTCTTTTTGAGTGTTTCTTATACTTTGGATTGCCTTCTTCAATCTCAGTCGCAGCAATACGGTAAGGCACAGCTTTTACGTCTTCTAATTTCTTCAACTCTTCGATCTGACTAGTAATTTCTTCTTTATCACCGTGCAAAAGTTGCCGCTGTTTTTCTAATTTTTCGCGTTGAATTTTAAGTTCTTGTATGGAGTTATTTAGTTCCGCCCATTCTTTGTCGCGTCTTTCATGGTCGAGATTAATTTCTTTTCTCTCGGCTTCAAGTCTTTGCATCTCGATTTTAACCTGTTCGGCTTCTTTTGCGGCTATTTCTTTCAAAGATGAAATATATTCAAGTTCTTTCTTCTTCTCTTCCTCAAAAGCTTTTTCTTTTTCTCTTAAATATAATTCCATTTCTTCACGCTTTTTCTCAATGCAATTCTCTATCTCCTTCTTCTGCAACTCAATATCCGACACAAAATCCGTGCGTTCTTTCTGAATTTTACTGAACCAATCAGATCGTTCTTGTTCAATTTCTCTCATGAAGGTTTCCCGATCCCGTGAAAGTGATTCAGTATCTTTTTGATATTGCTCACGGAATAGAGCTTTCTCCTTCTTTAAAGCATCGCGTTCGTCTTTTAAAAACTTTGAAATTATAACTCTCTCCTCCGCGATACGTTCTGCTTCTAGTCTTAGTTCTTCTCGTTTTTCGTCAATTGTTTCCCACTCTGCTTCAAATTCGGCTTTTGCTGCTTTCAAACGGTCTGCTTCAACTTCAAGTTCATGTTTTTGAGCTCTTATTAGATCAATTTCTTCTTTTAATTTGCTTTCCAAGATCATTAATTCGTTTGTTTCATTTCTCATAGCCTCAACTTTCTCCTCCGCTTGAGAAATCTCTTCTCGTTTTTCATCCAATAATCTCAATGACTCACTGGTATCAATTTTCATGTGATTTAACTCTTCTTTTTCTTTTTGCAGTATAGCCTTCTGTAATTCTCTCTCTTTTTCTACAAAAATAATTTTTTTCTCCTTCTCCCTTACAGCATTCAGTTTTTCTAAAAGATCATTTTCTTTATCACGTATGGCGCTTGCCTTGACCTCCAAGTCATGTTCTTTTTCTGAAATAAAATCCTCGCGCTGACTCAACTCAACTTCCCTTAACTCAGCAGCCCGCCTCTTGCACTCGATCTTGTCCTCCATTAATTTGAGTTTTGTTTCCAACTCCGCATCACATTGAGCACTTTTTTCTTTCAAAGCTGCTTCATGAATAGCCAACGCTTGTTTAATACGGTCCTACAAAATTATTTAATTATGTCAGAAACTTGAAATGTCGAATATCCAAATTCAAACATAATGATATATCAATTAGAGTAATGGTGACTTACGGATTCTTTGCTTGCAATTTGCTCCTGTTCCTTACACAACTCTTCATACTTCTTTTTTAAATCGTTTTCCTTCTTGGTGATATCCTGCAAACACTCATAAACATCAAGTTTTAGTAATATACTTGATATTAAGTTATTAACTAATAATAAAGTAATTAAAGAGTATAACTATGAACCTCATCTCTCGCATCCAATGCAGCTTCTTTTAACTCCAATTTGTATTTTTCATCTTTAAGGGCTTTACGCTCGTCTCAAGGTCTAATTTTGAAGCTTGCAGTTCTTTCTCAACACGACTTATTTCCTGAGTTCTGCTTAAAATGTGTTCCTCTCGTTGATTTAACAAAGCTTGACCATCAAGTAGTCTTTCTTGTGACTGTTGAAGAGATTTTTGCCTTCCGGACAAAGATTGTCTTTCAGCGAGAATTTCTTTTTCTTTTGCATCACACCTAACATATTCAGAAAACCAAAAATCTCATAAGTTACCAAAACTTAATCAAAATCAACAATGTAATGCGATTGAGTTATGTGTTTGATAAGACAAAAAGAGGAAACTTAATGAATATCATCAATCTATATGAATCACCATTATGCATTACAAACATTCAACCATCAACGCAAACAATTAGATATGCTAATGATTGAGATAATAATGATTAGCAAAAGCAAGCAATCAAAAGACATACTCAGATTTGAAAGAATTCATCTGCCTTCTAAGATCATCTTCACGTGCTTCAACCTCGTGTAATTTCCTTTCAGCAGCACGACGGGACCTACTAGCTTCAGCTTCCAAAGATTCCGCAGCTTGCATCTTTGAGTTGGCTTCTGTCATCCTCTTTATGGCATCATCCATCAAAGTCCGTGCATCACTAATTTAACTTCGGCCGCAACCTTTGCCTCTGCACATTCTGCACGCATCTCGTGCAATGCCTTCTCAATCTACAACAAAGACCATCGTTTAGAAGCAAAGGTGAAATTTAAAAAGAAACATTAAAGAGAAATTTACAATGAAAATACATTCTTACATTAGAAACACATTCCTTCTCAATTCCAAGAGCCTTCTTCAGTTTATCTTCCCTGACTTTTGCTTCGGCGAGAGCAGCCGTATGGGTAGATTGCTCACGTTTTAGCGTCAATTCAGCCATTTCTGCAGTCGATTTCATCTGCTCGTAATGGCAACCCACTCCTTTTCTCAATGATCAGAATGCCCATTTGGTTTTGAAGGTTGCAAATCTACATTACATAAACACATAATAAGATACTCATACCATATAACTACACTATACACATGCCTAAATTCTTTACCAATGTAACAATTGAACAATCCAATGATCCATTATAGAAAAAAGTTATTAAATAATACAACTAAAACTGCACAGTCAAATCAACCCTTCAGTTTCCCTTAAACTTTAGGGTTTGAAAAGACTCTTGCTCTTTAAAACTCATCGAAAAAAAAAACATTCCATCAATTGATTGCAAATTAAAACCGCAATAATCACTATCCATTAATGATTAATGTAATCCATCCCAAAAGAGTAAAAAACAAAACCCTAATTAACAAACAACAGCTTATAAAATCAAGATAATTAATCAACAAAGGGGGAAAGAACAACAACCTCAGCTTCAAGTTTAGCAATATGAGCGATGAGTGAACCTTTATCCCTTCGCTTAATCGATTCTTCATCGAATCCTGCTTCACGAAGACGTTTCCATATGGTTTCATCAATCAAAGGGCTTTTCAAACTGGAAACCCTAGATGAAGTAATTGTTGTTGTCGGAGTGGCTGTAAATCGTCCTGATTGAGGACTCGTCATGCTGTGAACAACGCAAGAAACCAAGAATCGAGAATGAGATCGATCCGTTGACGAATTGGGGATGATTTTGATTTCAAATTTTGGATCGCTTTACTCTTTTTAGTTCACAGCTAGCCTTATTCTAACGCTTTTCTTTTCTTTTTCTGTTTTATGTTTTACAGAAAGAAAAAGCATTTATTATTGCAAATGACAACGGTGGAAAAAGCCGTTTCTTTTTTGTTTTCGGATCCGGAGTCCGGACTATTCGAGATAAGTATAGAAATTAGGATTGTTAAATGGGTTGGCGGGTTGAATCCGACACGAACCAATGTGATTCGTGTTAATGAACCTATAAACATGTGTATTCAGCATTGATATAAACTCGATTGTTTAACTCGAAAAAAGTTATTTAGTTTTTTTTACAAGTTAGTAATTTAAAATTTAGAATTTGCATATTATTTTTATTGTTTTTAGCCATTATCTTTAAACTAATAAGAATATTCGCGCTACACAGTGGAGTTACGCTCAGTATCAGTTCGATTTTGTAGGGCATCATTTTTTTTATAAAATTACATAAGACGATATTGTTGTCGTTCGTTAAACGCTATAGTTTTAGAACCATAGAAGGACGAGAAGCGTGTGAAGACTAATGAGAGTGGTGGAAAAAAATCCATGATTGATTGTGGCGGTGGTTTAGTGTTGGGTTTTGAAATGGAATTCTTTAAAAAATAAAGAAAAATGAAAACTCAAAGTTGGGACCTATACTATAACGCCACGTGGCCAATCAAGACGAATACGCTATTCACAAAACTCACAAATATTAGTAAAGTAAAGTAATAGTAATATGCTAATATATTTTCGGTACCAAATAGTTTTTAAGTTATTATATAAAACACAATTATAAACCATAAATAAACAACAATTTTGTGTATAGGGAGTTATACATCATGCTTTGGGGTGTTTCAGAAAAAGTTGCTTTTATAACTTTAATCCAAAACTTTTTATGTTTTGCAATTTTAACCCATATAATTTTTTTTCACTTTTAACTTAAAACTTTTCAATATTTTCAATTTAACCTCACAACACTTTTACCTTCAGCTTGGTCCCCTATACTTTTCATATTTTGCAAATTTTCGTTTTACGTTTGGTTCTAAATTTTGCGAGTTGACACGACGCAACGTACGTGTGTTGTTCAACCGTTTTTTTTTGCTCAAAATTCTACGAGTCAACACGACGCAACGCGTGCGTGTGATTCAATGTTTTTACGTTTAATAAGTTTGTCGCAACGCACGGGTCCTGGATTGACTCGGTGCTATTAGTGCTATTTGGCATAGTTTTACCCCCGCCGTAAGCGGGGTGCTTAATTCTAGTTTTAAAAAAATAACATAAATTGTTTATATTGGTCAACATGTGAACTAGGGGTGCAAACGAGTCGAGTCGAGTCGAGCTCGAGCTCATTGATTAACTTATGAGAGCTAGGACTCGAGCTCAGCCCGTTGGTATTTTCTCGAGCTCGGCTCATTTATTATCTATTAATTAATATATTAAATACAAATAATATAAATAATAGACTTTTTAGGCTTGCGAAACTCGAAAGTGAAGCTCGGGCTCGTTTACTAAATATACTTATTTTTAGTTCGAGGTTGGCTTGTAAACAAGTTTAAATAAGCTCGGCTCGACTCGGATCGTTTACACTAAGACTCGACGAGCCTAACGAGCTTCACATGCGAGGCTCGGGCTCGGCTCATTATTATCTATTAATTAATATATTAAATAAAAATAATATAAATAATAACATTTTAGGCTCGCGAGCTCGATAAGTGAAGCTCGGGCTCGTTTACTAAATATGCTTATTTTTAGGTTCGAGGTTGGCTTGTAAACAAGTTTAAATAAGCTCGCTCGACTCGGATCGTTTACACTAAGACTCGACGAGCCTAACGAGCTTCACATGCGAGGCTCGAGCTCGGGCTCGATAAACAAACGAGCTTTATTCTAAGCTCAAGCTCAGTTCGTTTCGAGTTTTTTCTCGAGCTGATCTCGAGTAGCTCGCGAGCCGCTCGGCTCGTTTGCACCCCTGATGTAAACCCATTGGTTGAAACGAATACAACACGTTTGGCTAAACATGTTAGCGGGTTCGGCCTGAAACTTACCCACCATGTTTAGACTAAATCCAAACTTATGAATTTCATGTTGGGTTTGCGTCCTTGTTACGTGTCAGAAACTCAGACCCTAAGGATACTATCTATTTTGTAACATAAAAACCAAAAAAATATTAGAACTCAAAGTTCATAAATAATATCGTTTAGGACATGTTTCGAAAATGGTTGTTAAGGATAAAAGTTGTATCACCCAATTAACGTTGTAAAAGATTAAACCTAAATTAGTGGAAAATATGGCATTAACTTTTTCGTTCTATAAAAGTAGACGTGAAAGTTTTACACAGGCAAGTTAAACGGTAATTACAAAATTTAACCATTTTTAGTTCTCAATGTAGCGTATACCTCACCAAATAGTTCTATTTTAGATTATATAATCAAATACGAAAGCCCTATCATTAACAAAAAGTGTGTTCGATTCTTGCTTTCTATATGAACATTATTTACCTCAAACTTCTTGTTTCGATACTAAAATACATAACATACAAATTAGCACGTTCTACTAAAACCAAGCCATTACACCTCAAACATTGAAGCAAATTAAACCGCACAAAAATCAACCGGTGTATAATTCGTTGGTCAACATTTTATACGTCGGCCCACTTCTTCCTCGAGCGTATAT
This sequence comes from Scalesia atractyloides, assembly GCA_947069175.1. Lineage (NCBI taxonomy): Eukaryota > Viridiplantae > Streptophyta > Magnoliopsida > Asterales > Asteraceae > Scalesia > Scalesia atractyloides. The sequence continues at coordinate 17,476,109 of CAMTDV010000014.1, read as the reverse complement.
GATTGGCCTAGGCAGTAGAGAGTGGGGTCTTTCACCTGCATGTCAGTGTATTATACTCCCGCACCAAGTCCCCTAGCTGAAATTTTAACTTCTTGCATGCATTTAACTTGATAATCAACATCCGTTTTGTTTAAACCATATGGACTTAGAAACAACTTCAAATACATATAAAAATCATCCGTTCCAACAAAAAAAAAAATCAAAGGTTGTCGATCGTTTTCTTTGTATGAAGTATGTTCAAAAAGACTCATCGGTTCTTCCCTAATTGGCAAAGTGTCGTGTTTTAATGACTACAATATATCAAATACAAGTCATAAAACAATATCTCTGTAAAAAGAATTTAAGAGAAATAAATATTGTACTTTAGCATAACAGCCTAATAAGTGGTTAACACATGTAGAAGCACCAAAATTACATGATGCATTTATAGATATTGCTTCGAATATAAAACACATTACGGTTATGTAACCACCTTTGTTTCTAACCTCTCTCACTACTTTTAATTATACTTTATGACTATGTACGAGTGCATTATCAAGAATGTTAGTTCCAAAACGAACGTCTCCCTATTCAATATTCATTGTGCATAGACTTGATCAACTAATGATAAAAAATTCTGAAATTTATTGATGCCAGTCCTTGAACAAAAGTCGTGTTAGGAGTTCTAGACCGACTCAAATGCACCACAATTATCAAACGAACTTTACATGTTAAAAGCTGCTTTCCTTGTCGTGTAATAATCATTAATCCACCCCTTGATAAGCTGTTCCTCGGACGCCCTTTGCGCCACCAACCAATCCGGATCATCAGCCCTAGCTGCTCTCAGATCCAAGTGATGGGCACCTGTTCACCCATCATCAACATATCACACTCTTTGACCAAAACAAAGTCAAAACGTATCAAACTGATATGTTATGTTAAAGGTTACCTTTTTCCGTCACAAGAGCCACTACACTGTCTGATACGTTCGCCAAAACACTACAAAATGCACCAATTCATACAGTTTGTTCGTCACATATAGGATGAATGGTGGTTAGAGAAGTTACCTGCCGCCACTCCAAGGATCTAGGAGACCATTTGAAAAGATAATGCTGCTTCCAAATGTTTTGAGGACAGACTTATAATCCTACACACAAATAAAAAACGATCACATTCATATGTCTTTTCAAATGGTTCAAGCGACAACAAAGGTCTTACATGTCCACCGAATTCTGTAGTTATCCAAGTGGGCCTAGGTTTCACACCGAATTCATTCAAGCACTCCTCTGCATAAGAAGTGTAGTTAAACGCCCATTCTGGAAACATGCTCGAGTTCTTGTCACTAGACATTGGCATAACCATTTCAGTGCATGCCTGTAACATACAAAACATAAGTGCATATTAATATATATAATTACATTTAGTCCTATGATAAAACTCGCATACCTGCCAATCCCAACCGCTCATGCCATGTGGGTCATCGTCCAAGTCAAAGCAATCGACGGTTCCAGTGTAGTTGTAGTACACACTTACACCTTTAAAGATTCGATCCAAAACATTCGTCCCATCAGCAGAATTGTCTATCTTTTTGCACACCTGTCAAATGAACATCCATAGTTTCAAAAAATATATAAGTACAGCAATAAATTGTAACATAATTATGACTAATTTACCTCTTTTATTGGGTATGCAGGCAAAGGCATTAGGAAATCTGATGGGTACGGGTAGTCTACCATTGCTAAAAAGCTATACGCAGAGTCCAACCAGTTATAAAGATCATCGGTGCTCTTTAGTTTCCTGCCATTTATAATTTGAGTTAATAAACACGGACAATATAATGAAAGAACATTAACTAACTAACTAACTAACTAACCCGCATAAATGGAAAGTCTTGGTAAGCTGGTCAAGACCGTTTACTTTCCGACCGACAGAAGTTATCACATCCCAAGATTTCTTAATGGTGTCGAAACAGCTTGTGCTTTCTCGCTATGGTAAAATAATAAAAGCAAAAGGTAAACTTATTATTTGGAACTTTACGACAAGAATATGAAACGGAATAAGTGAAAATAAGTATGCACAAACTCTAAAATCATTGGAAACGATATTGTAAAATGTTTCCAGTGGCACAATATCCTCAAACTGAAGAATGGGTGCGGATGCAGCAAGTGCACCTATCGCAATATGAGGATACTTGAGCCTCATCCATGCGGCCAACACTACAAACATCATATAAACATAAATTCAGCTGATTTTATCAATCAATTTGTAGATAAAGCTTGAAATTCTTACTTCCACCATACGATCCACCAAACAAGATTACAGGGGAGGCTTCTGCAGACAAATTTCTTTTCAAATCCGTTATCAGAACGGCATAATCAGCAAGTGCTTGTTCGGCTGTTAGATGGGCTAAAGTAGAAGCATTCTTGTATGCTTCTTCCCGGCTTCCATACGGCATTGATTCACCATAATATCGATGCTGCAATGGATATAATATATTAGTCAGAATTTGTAATAATTATTTTCTATGTATATACCAGTATATATCTTTATGGTATATTAAAATTATCTACATCATAAGAGATATGATTTGATAAGGTCTCTTTTAGTTTATTGCTTTTCTTTTTAACAACTAACCTACACACCCACTCTTAAAATTCATTTATTGTCCATTTTATTTTATGGGACTCGAACCTGCACCATTTTTGTGATGATTTTTGAACGGCCAACGAATTCTTCAAATGGGTTACTGGCGAAATTCACCACATCGGATACACTCACCTCCGAACTGGGAAAACCCTCACCTAAGAACCAGGGGAAACGCTCACCACCTAGGGCCGAAGTTCGTGAACACTTGCCCGAAGGCACGACAGGCGGTGAGGTAAACCCGCTCAATTCAAGGATCAAACTAGCGATCTCCACCTATTCGCCTAGTCTCCTATCATCACCAGGTACCACATAAAATAATGGGTAGACAGGAATCGAACATAGGTCACTTAGAACAAAAGTAGTATAACAATCAGGACTTACTTCTGGAAAAATGACCATGGCGCCAAAACGAGGAGCGAGTTCCCAAACAAAGCCAGAGTTAACGGCGAACCATTCGATGTCGCCTTCGTTGCCACAGTAAAGAAAGATCGGGCCCATACGAGAAGGGCCGGCCCAGTGATCGGTGCTGATGAGATACCGTTGACTAAAATTTGGAAGATCATCGAAGCTAAAATGATCAAGAGTCTGCTCAAAATACCTTATCTCGTAAGTATAGTTATCTGCAACAACATTGTTTGGGGGTTTCTGAAGCACTGATTGTTTCCCGAGAAACGGGATGCGGCGAGATTCTGGAGAACCTGGGAGTAAGGCAATGATTGGTACGATGAATACGAGAATGTGGAACAGTTGTTTTGTCATGTTGACGATGAAGAAGTGAAGAACCAGTGATGGTTAAAACTGAATTTGAGGACTGTTCAGTATTTCAATGTGTAAATCTATCATTTTTTATTTATTTATTTTCACTTTAGATAACGTAGAGTCCACTTAGTAAAAGTTTAAAAGTGGCTTTATTTTTATCGAAAGTTTATTACTTTATTGATAAGAAAATGGGGAGATATTGGAGAAGATAAAAGAATACTTTATTCATTATCTGATAAAAAGCATATGAGTTTTAGTTGAATTACTTGTACATATTTTTAAATAAATGTTAAACAAGGTGAACTATAGCATACTGTTAGATCACACTCAGGAGGGTCATATGTTTTCACACTGGTATATTTGAAGCTTATCTCACGAACTGCTACACTTTTCTCTCATCTTCCATAGACTTTTCTTTGTTCCCTATTTCTCTCTCATCGCTACATTGGGGTCGCTCATTCCCTCTTCTAGTGAAGAGACCATGAGACGAAAAATTTTGTATTATTTTCTTTATCTAATATGGTTAATGAATGTGAAAGTGATGTCTCCCGCCTACATAGACTAAATCACTTTTACTTTTACATATTCACTTGAGAAAAAAAATTGCTGTGTTAAGTGTGAAGCAACGATGACAATGGGCCATACCTAGTTATACAATCGTATCACATGTTAGTCCAATACTCATTGTTTATATATTGGGTGATTACCTATTTGATATTCGGTATACATGTGAATTTCTTAAATAATACATGTTGGGCTTTTCCAATGCATTTTTTTCATATCATTCTAGTTTTTCTAGAATGCTATGTTTTAAGATTTGCATCAAATTAAAAATATGATAAATTACATACATATTATCACAAATATAAAAATAATCTTGATTATGTAGGTTTCGATAATGATATAGATCTCAATGATACATTCATAATAAAATATAAAAAATATAAGTTATACTATCAAATACATGTTCCAAAATAAAACTTTATATTTTTCACATAACATAACTAGTATAATGAACTACGACTAGGGTACAAGTTATATATATATATATAGATACAAATACAAATAAAAAAATAGGGTATATGGTCGAGTAAACGAGCATATGATTTTTGGGTTATCGGGTAATATATTGCCTAATCATGTACTCGTCTCAAATCCACTAAATTTTTTTAAACTAATCTCATACCCGGATATTGGTCTCAATTTTTTTTTGGTTTTCCCATTGGATTCGGGTTGATTGTCATCCCTAATGTGAAGTAGTGATTTGATTTAATTATTTAAGCAATTAACATTACTTATCTTATTTATAAATAACCAATTAAACATAAATTAAACACTAATAAACATTGACCAAACAAACAAATCTATTCTTTTAACGGCCAACGAATCCTTCAAATGGGTTATTGGCGAAATTCACCACATCCGGATACACTCGCCTCCGGACTGGGGAAAACCCTCACCTATGGCCGAAGTCCGTGAACACTCGCCCGAAGGCACGACAGTGCGGTGAGGTAAAACCCCTCAGTTCAAGGATCGAACTAGCGATCTCCACCTATTCGCATAGTCTCCCATCATCACCATGTGCTGCATAAAATAATGGGGAGGACAGGAATCGAACTTTAGTCCCTTAAAACATCAAGTCTCTCCCTTACCACTCTACCACCACTTCATTGGCTCAAACAAAACCTATTCTACTAGTAAGGTCTTTGCTTTTTAACCCACGGGTCTCGGGTGCGAGTCCTTAAACAACAAGAAGCTTTGTACCGTTTATAAATTTAAAATAAATTCCACAATCGACGTGGATGATAGGTTATGGATTCGATTCGACCCGACCCATAGGCCAGACCCTACACGACTCGACTCAGGAACACTTGGAGTGCCTCCATGTATTTAATTAAGGAGGGTCGATTGTTATGGACTGAAACTATTGCAAGGTATGGGAGTTGTCCCACATCAGTTGTATGATCAACCAATGTGGGGTTTATATACCAAATGGGTTCTTTTGCTCACTAGACTAGTCTTTTAGGTTGGGTTCTATTGTTTGGTATGTTAACAGCTGCCAAATTAATGACTTCTTTATCACTATCTCAAACTGTTATCGATTTCAGATTTGTTGTTGCCCTAATCTTAACCCACAGTCAAGAGGAAACGAAACTCTGATACCAGTGATACGATACAACCGATAATCAAGAACTCAAAGAGTGAAAGTTAGGATGATACCATTGATTACGATACAGTTGGTAATAAGGACTCAATAGTGAAAGATAGAAGAGAAGAAGAATCATAGAGAAGAGGGAGATAAGCTCTCAATATCAATCACTGCTTTCATTATGATTCGTTAAGTGCTTAAGTATAAACCCTACACACAATTGACACCCGCTACTATGATACAATTACAATCTAGCCCCTTTACCATTTGATATGTAACAAACCCAGGGCCAGCCCTAGGGGTGGCCGAGCCGCACCCCCGGCCAAGGCTCGTTTTTTTCCAGGGGCCTAATTTTTGATTATTTTTTTTATATGTTTTTATATATAAGTATATAGGATATATAAAGTACAAGTAAAATATGATTTGGCCGAGTGATTAAAGCCTTACTTCCTTTCAAGTAGGTCACAAGTTCGAGTTTGCTATCCTCCAATTTTTAGCCTTTTTGCACTGCAGCCAATTCCATTTAAGAGAGCTTCTAGAAAACCTTATGGTTCTCTTAGTTCTTTGTTTTCTGCCTTGGTCAAGGCACTTGAATCCTTGTCCTAAACAAAGCCCATCTTTGCAGTCACAGGTCCAAAGTGAAAAGATGTGTGGGTGTGGATGATGAGAGAAGTGGCGATTTGTGAGACAATGAAGTGGAAGCAATTGTGACCTTCACGATTATGGTCTTGTCTTGTAGGGTAATAGTATAGTATTGTCCTAATGTTTCATATGCTAATAATTAGTACACCCAATTGGAGTTTTAAATATTAGATAAATTCATTTTTAAGTGGTCTTTTTTTATTAAATAGATAAATTCATTTTTTTTAAAAATAAACAAGCTACTTAAGTTTTAAACAAGTGGATGATTCTACCTTATCCAAAGTGAAGCAAGAAGAAATCGAAAAAGATGATTTACAGATTGAAAAACCCAGTATTCCACACACTCTCATTCTTCCTAACAATCATCGCCCTCCTCCCATCCTCACCGGAATCTCGCCGCCTCCCCTTTCCCGGCAAACACTCACGCCTTCATAATAACTACCCTTACGAGACAAGATACTTCCACCAGACTCTTGACCATTTTAGCTTCCATGATCGACGTCCCACATTCCCTCAACGTTATCTCATCAACACCCACCACTGGTCCGCCCCTTCCGGCCCCATCTTCCTTTACTGTGGCAACGAAGGCAACATCGAATGGTTCGCTGCTAACTCCGGCTTTGTTTGGGAACTCGCTCCTCGTTTCGCCGCCATGATCATATTCCCCGAAGGAGTAGTGATAATAATAATAAATAATAATAATAAGGGTAACTTTGTAGAATAGTAACCAAGTTTTAAAAGTGTTTCAATTAGGTCACTCACGTTTTAAAAGTGTTCAAATCAGGTCACACATTGATTTTTTATTAAAATTAAGAGGTTTTTCATCAATTTCATAAGTAACTGTGGTGTGTGAATTTTTGTTTCTTTTTTCCATTTCATTTGATGCTAACGTCCAGTGATGACGTTGATTTTAACTTGTTTTTTTTATTTTTATTGTAATTAAAGTGTTATTATTTTTAATAAATAAAATTTCATATATTAATATAATCCGACCCTAGCATCTTATGGTCCAATTTTCTCTTGGCACATGGAAAAAATGACATGACTCGATTTGAATGTTAAGTTATCTAACTGGGACAAAAACGATACGAGTGACCTAATTAGAACACTTTTAAACTTATTTACTATTATGTGACATTTTCCCTATATTTATGGTTGACTTTATGATTGCAGCATCGATATTAGGGAGAACATGCCGTATGGGAGCAAGGATGAAGCATATAAAAATGCTTCAACTTTAGCCCATCTAACAGCCGGACAAGCCCTTGCGGATTATGCGGTTCTCATAACAGATTTGAAAAGAAATTTGTCTGCAGAAGCTTCTCCTGCAATCTTGTTTGGTGGATCATATGGTGGAAGTAAGAATTAATTCTAAATTTTTGTACAATTTGATTGATAAAATCAGCTGAATTTATGTTTATATATATGATGCTTGTAGTGTTGGCGGCATGGATGAGGCTCAAGTATCCTCATATTGCAATAGGTGCACTTGCTTCATCAGCACCAGTTCTTCAGTTTGAGGATATTGTGCCACTCGAAACATATTACAATATCGTCTCCAATGATTTCAGAGTTTGTGAATACCTAGTTTCATTAATTTGGTTCCGTATTAGTTCCATGTATTAAGTTTACTTTTTTATTTTTATTGTTTTCCCATAGCGAGAAAGTACGAGCTGTTTTGACACGATAAAGAAGTCTTGGGATGTGATAAGTTCAGTGGGTCGGAAAGTAAATGGTCTTGATCATCTTACCAAGACTTTCCATTTATGCCGGTTAGTTAGTTAGTTAGTAAGTTACCGTGGAAACCATTGTATCGTTCGTGTTTATGAACTCAAAATATAAATGGCAGGAAACTAAGGAGCAGTGATGATCTTTATAATTGGTTGGAATCGACATATAGTTATTTAGCAATGGTAGACTACCCATACCCAGCAGAATATGAAATGCCTTTGCCTGCACACCCAATTAAAGAGGTTAATTAGTCATAGTTATTTTACAATTTATTGCTGTATATTTTTTGAAACTAAAGATGTTCATCTGCCAGGTGTGCAAAGATTCTGCTGACGGGACTAATGTTTTGGACCGAATCTTTAAAGGTGTGAGTGTGTACTACAATTACACTGGAAAAGCCGATTGCTTTGAAGTGGATGAGGACCTGGATGGCATGGACGGTTGGGATTGGCAGGTACACAAGTATTATAATAGAACTAAATTTGTCAAAAATCACCTATGTCATGTATGTTACATTACAGGCATGTCTAGTGACAAGAACTCGAGCATGTTTCCGGAATGGGCTTTTAACTACACTTCTTATGCAGAGGAATGCTTGAATAAATTTGATGTGATGCCTAGGCCCACTTGGATCACTACAGAATTCGGTGGACATGTAAGACTATTGCTGTCGCTTTAACTGTTGAATAGATACATGAATATGATTGTGTTTGATTTGTACGTAGGATTATAAGTCTGTCCTCAAAACATTTGGAAGCAACATCATCTTTTCAAACGGTCTCCTAGATCCTTGGAGCGGCGGCAGGTAACTTCTCTAACCACCAATCATCCTATTTGTGACAAACAACCATGTAAATTGGTGTATCGTGTTGTGTTTTAGAGAACATGTCGGACAGTGTAGTGGCTCTTGTGACGGAAAAAGGTAAGCTTTTACATAACATGTTCGTTTGATGCGCTTTGACTTTGTTTTGGTCAAAGAGCATGATATAATGGTGATGGATGAACAGGTGCGCATCATTTGGATCTGAGAGGGGCAACGGCTGATGATCCAGATTGGTTGGTGGCGCAAAGGGCGTCCGAGGTGAAGCTTATCAAGGGCTGGATTGATGATTATTACACGACAAAGAAATCAGTTTTTAAGATGTAAAGATTGTTTTGATGTTTGTGGTGTGCATTAGAGTTGGTGTTGTTCAAGGATTCTCATCAACAAAATTCAGAATTTACCTTTTCAAATATTTAGTTAACTCTAATAAGGATAAAACAACTTCATATAACTTTTAATATAAAATTAAAATATTATAATAGTCTAACAATAAGAATAATCACGTAAGTAATAAGAATATAAAGAGAATTTTACAATGGAATACCTTCTGATATTTTTATTTCTTTTGCCTTCAAGAAATTTCCCAACAAACATAAAATTAGTTTTAACAACTTTTAAATTTTAAAGACTGTAAGATCACTGGGTGTGGGGGTTTGGGTTGAGGGATTTGCACGACACGTGGCGGAGGTGGGCTCCACCAGGCCAACCCAAAAAAAGTGGGGTGTGGAGGGGCGTGGGTAGTTTGGCGTGGCCAGCCTAAAGTAGCCAACCAAAGCCAACCATATTGGACCAGCCAATCAAAGCCAGCCAGCTTACCCTGCCCCGCCCCACGCTAGGTGGAATCCCCACGTCAGAGGGGCAACGCGCAGCCCAACGCCAAGCCGGGGTGGAAAAGTTGGCGTTACCCCCCCAACCCACGCCCAAACTCTCGCCCACACCCTGCGGTCTAACTTTAGATAGACTGGTGGCTCCTTCCTCAACTGCATAGGTTTGACAAGATGCCATGATGGTCCCAACTTGGTTTCCCGAATGGCAACTTCGGCTGGCGTCATTTTTTTTTCACTCACGCTGAAGTTGCAACCTTCTTCACCAGTATAATTTGGCCTTCTTTTGTCCACATCAGCAAAAAAACTAACAGGTTTAGATCCCGTTTAGAAAAGCTCGGTAGAGGAAAATAGTTTGAAAGTTGAGACTGTTATGAGGAACTTCTTAAGTTGAGATTAACGTTGACAAATGAATCAAAATTAAAATTCTTAAGTTGAGACCACCTCTTTAACTAAGCATCGACTAAAAATATCTACATATGTATGGAACATATTGGGCCTACCCATCGAATATATCCTTAAAAAGTAATGGGCTGAACTTAAGTGAGCTCCATGCCTCCATTATAGGCTTATTATAGCAATGTAAATGGACTAAAAAGTACATGCGTTAATCACAAGTAGATTGATAACTAAATGTATAATTTTAGAAATAATACTGAGTAATTATTTTCTATGACAACAATCTAACATACTACATATTACAGCAGTGTCCATTGTAGGATTCGAGCGCTCGATCTTCTTAAAAAAGTAATCACTTTACACACCTTAGACCAATGGGCCTTTAGTACTTAGAGTAATCATTATAATAAATTAAATTTAGAAATTAGTTGTATAACCCAATTTTTCTCCTTTAATATTGACAAAAGTTCAACATAAAAAAAATGAAAGTTTGTTTAATCTAAATTCTAATAAAAGACTTCAAAAAATACCACGTATCAACACCATATTATTCCTCAAGAAAATCTATATTAATGGTTTTAAAAGTTTACATTATTGATATTATTATTTAAAACAAAATTTATCTAATAATATAACATATAAGATTAGTAAAAAAATAATAAGTTAACACGTTAATCAACAAAATCTATCTAATAATATACCATAAAAGATAGGTACAAATGAATTTTTTTATAAGTTAATAAGCTAATCAAAATACTTTTTTACATTTTAATATGTTGATAATTTGTATCATATTAATATGTGATATTGTTTGTTATCATATAGCTCAGTCAAGTTCAATCAACAATAATACTTTCTTTTTTTCAACTTAAAGATTTAATAATATCTTTGCCTCCAGTGGCGTGCGAATGTATTAATTATTTTCTGAGGATGCGAACAAGGGTTTCAACCAAGCTTTCAAGGGGTGCGATCAAGATTTTTTTGCTTATAAAATACACTAAAAATTTTGTTTAAGGGGTGCGTCCGCTCACCAACAACACCTAAGTCTGCTCCTGTCTCCCCCGTCCATATGATATGATCAAGATTTAAAGCCAAGTTCAATCAACAATGTAAGATTTCTTTTTTTTTTTCAATTTAAATATTTAATATCTTTGCCCCATATGGTCCATATGATGATGCGTGGAATGAGCTTTTTTTTATGTTAGAATATGATTCTTATCAACTAAATATAAACAAACAACTTATTGTTTCGTGTGTGGTTTCTAACTAAATTGTAAAAAATAACTTATTTATAGCCAACACTTAACCATTACATCTTTAGTTTGTAAATTTAAAAGAAGCATTAGGTTTGAGTTTGATTCCACAAGGGTTTTTCCTATATTTATTGGGTTTCCTCTTAAATGGAGATGGATATGATCAGGTGGTTTCGCTGGTGACATGGTGATACTCCAGTGGTCCGTAGTGATACAAATTTGTCATTCAAATTAGTTTTAAAGATAAGGATATTTTTTAAGTAAACTTACAAAAACATATCTTTGTAAGTTTTTATTAAATTAGATTAATAATGATAATGGTATTTTTATAATTGCGTTACAAAAATATGACCCAAACTCCAAATATAATTCAAACGTTAAGCAATTTATAAACGGGTTGGGTATTTAATAACTATGAGCAAAAGATTTCAAACTTGTGAGATAATTATCAGATACATTTAGTTGTTTTATTGTGCTCTACAAACACTCATTTTTATTATTCAACCCGTGTAATACACGGGATTATAACCTTGTATTCATTAAAACAATTTGATTATCTATACTATATTATAACACATTAACAAAAACAAAAAAAGTAATCTTATATAATTTTAAGAGTTTAAGTAATTACAACTTTAAAACATATGGTATAATCCTTAACTATATAGCCGACTTTTTAACCAACTTGCCCCCTTTAACAACCATAATTTTTCATACGTTAATATTTAAAAAAAATACATCATAAAACGATTATTATATTCTCTTTAATTTGAGTATGTTATTATTCTAGTTTTTTTTCTTTAAATAAAATTAACATGTTACATGATTACTGGCATCCGTGTTCCCTGCTGAATTGCGCGAACACCTCTCTGTTATACTGATATACGCATGCTAAACATGTAAATACAAAGTAAAAATGATTACACGACTGTAGGAATCCGTTCGCATAAAATAAATAAAACTTTATTTAACTGAATTACACAAGCAGAAAAATAAAGAAAGCAGAAAATTTACAATACAGATTACAACTGAAATAATAAAAATAAAGAACAAAATTTAAACAGAAAAATCGTCCTTGGCTGAGGATCGTGTTAGAACAGGTCCCTTAAAACAAATTTCGAGTCTCCCAGGAGAACTCGTTTATTTCCAGGATACAACAGCCCAAGCAGTTGCACTGCCGGAGATGACCACAACCTGAAGGTGTACCTTGCTGCAAGAAAGGAGAAGAAAATGATTTTTCTGTAAAGAATTCGTTGATGTTTATGTGTGTCTTCTGGTGTTGAGGTGATGCTGTATTTATACTGCATTTGGGTTGAAACAGTCAAAAAGGAAATAATTTAACGAATTAAATTGCATTAAGCGTCTTTAATGCACTTTAATTCGTCAGTTACATTCCTGGTCAAGACCCCTGACTCGTCTGTTTCAACTGCTAAAGTGTAACTGATCTGTCATTAACTCTGGAAGCAGCAGGTCGCGCACGCCTCCATACGCCAGCTTGCTGGTGCGTGCGCCAGTGTGCCTCACAACCCTGCGCGATCTTACTGGTGCGCAACCCCTTGCGTGAGCATCCTTGCGAGTGCGCCAGTATGGCTCACATCCTTGCGCGAGCCTACTGATGCGCAAGCCCTTGTGCGCGCATCCTTGCTCAACATCCTTGCGCGAGTCTACTGGTGCGCCAGCCCTTGCGTGCGCATCCTTGCGCGCGTGCGCCAGTATGGCTCACACCCTTGGGCGAACCTACTGATGCACAAGCCCTTGCGCGAGCCTACTGGTGCGCCAGCCCTTGCGCGTCGCACGCCACGTTACCAGGGAACCCATCTGGTCACGCCGCACAGTCGCGCCATACTGGTTCACTTAGGTGCGCTGCGCGCGCGCACGTCAGGCATGTGCTGCGCAACGTGGACTGCCTGCACTATGCGCCACCACCTGTATACCTGCGTGCCCCCTTGCCTTCTAGGGTCTGAGCCACCTGGTCCTTGCAGCCTTTGCTGGCCACGCGCGCGCTGGTAAAAAATACAAAGGCGGCTCTCAAGCGGCTCGCGGCGTTGCGAAGTGCAAAGTGCGCCATCAAAAAGCCACATTGCGCCCACGCCACGCGCGCGCGTGTGCGAGTGCGAGTTAGGGTGCCCCGCACCCTTCGCGAGTACACTTAGTGTGTGCTTCCATGAAATAATAAGGAAGGAGTGTTCCCACTTAAATACCATTTAAGTTTCATCATTCCTCCTATGTGGGACAAGATGCTACTTTCCCATTTATTTCAACATTTAATATTTCAAACACCAAACTTTGAGCATCGATATCTCATTCATATTAGCTCCGTTTTGGACGTGGTTTAGTTCGTTGCGAAGCCCTTCCAACATAGAACACAAACCCGGAAATAAATATCTATATAGACCTCAGTTTATAATATTTATTTATCGTCCAAAATTAGGAAATACCCATTTCCTATATTTGTGAAAATTGCTATTTTCACTAAATTTCCAACAATCCCCCACATGAATGGAAATCGATCTTTCCCCTTTCAAGTTTCAACGATATAAATTCAACAGTCAAGTATTGCAAGATAGGTAGGCGTAACCTTTGATCCCTCTTTTGTGAAGCACACTTAGCCTCCTAGGGTCTTGTAGACGCGGTGTCTTTGAACAATCCCCCATTTATGTAGGCGACAATATACATTCACACAATACTCTCCCTAGTTTAGTCAACTCCTCATGGTTGTGTCCGTTCATAGTTATGGAACACTTTCCTGATTCTGCGAGAGCTATAGGATTTGCGCCTCCCCACAAATCCATTCGAAGCGACTCCACTTCTCTCTAACATAGGTGATTCGTAAAATCATTAAAAGCAACATGGTTAATTTCATTTCCTCAAATCCTTAACCTCAAGATGCTAAACCTTACTTCATGTCACTGATTGGAATGGACTAGGAAGTATATAACTCCCTTTTATGAATCTTTTGGGGCACTCCCCACAGTGACTCCCTTTGGGTTTATGATTAAGTTTGCCTATTGAACCTAAATCTTGGGATCTCCAGTCAACTAAGTTAGGTTTCCCTCATATTCCCTTCATCCATGGGCTTTAGTCCCATTCCTCTTGACATCGTATAAACTAAATCTTTGCTTAAGCCTTTCATTAACGGGTCTGCAATATTCTCTTTTGACTTCACATAGTCAACCGAGATAATACCCGTTGAGATTAGTTGACGTACTGTGTTGTGCCTACGTCGAATGTGCCTTGATCTGCCATTGTACATAGAGCTTTGTGCTCTCACAAGCGCTGATGTATTGTCACAATGTATGCAAATCGCCGTCAACGGCTTTGGCCATGTGGAATATCTTCCACAAATTGACGTAGCCACTCCGCCTCTTCACCGCTTTTATCTAAAGCGACGAATTCGGATTCCATCGTGGATCTAGCTATAACTGTTTGCTTGGACGACTTCCAAGCTATAACTGCTCCCACAAGTGTAAACACATATCCACTTGTCGATCTATGATCCTTTATATCCGAAATCCAGTTCGCATCAGTGTATCCTTCAATCACTGCTCGATGACGGGTATAATATAATCCGTAATCTCTCGTGTATCTTATGTATCTCAGCACCCGGTGATAGCTTTCCTATGATCATCATTTAGATTACTAGTGTATCTACTTAGCCTGCTTACTGCATATGCTAAGTCGTGTCTAGTACTTGTCATTAGATACATGAGACTACCAATGATCCTTGAGTACTCTAACTGAGCAACTCCTTCGCCTCTATTTTTCCTTAGACGTTGAGTATTATCAATCGGAGTTCGAGCTATACTCGTATCTTCTTAATTAAATTTCCCAAGCATAGTGAGTTTGACTTAAGATAAGACCATCTTGCGTTCTAGTGATTTTTACACCAAGATTCACATTCGCTAACCCCATGTCTTTCATGTCAAACCTCGCTTTCAACATGTCTTTAGTTGAGTTGATCATATGATCGTTACTCCCAATGATAAGTATATGCACCACTACCTGTGTACCTGCGCGCCCCCTTGCCACGTTGCCTTCTGAGCCACGCGCGCGCGGTAAAAACTATAAAGGCGGCTCTCAAGCGGCTCGCGGCGTTGCGAGCGTGCGAAGTGCAAAGTGCGCCATCAAAGCGGCATATTGCGCCCATCGCCCACGCCATGCGCGCAGCGCGCGTGGGCGAGTGTGAGTTAGGGTGCTCTGCAACCTTCGCGAGTACACTTAGTGTGTGCTAGTTAGGGTGCTCCGGGTTTGTGACGTACTGTATTGTTACAATGTATGCAAATCGCCGTCAATGGCTTTGGCCATCGTGGAATATCTTCCACAAATTGACGTAGCCACTCCGCCTCTTCACCGCTTTTATCTAAAGCGACGAATTCGGATTCCATCGTGGATCTAGCTATAACTGTTTGCTTGGACGACTTCCAAGCTATAGCTGCTCCCGCAAGTGTAAACACATATCCACTTGTCGATCTATGATCCTTTATATATCCGAAATCCAGTTCGCACCAGTGTATCCTTCGATCACAGCTGGATGACAGGTATAATATAATCCGTAATCTCTCGCGTATCTTATGTATCTCAGCACCCGTGTGATAGCTTTCCAATGATCATCATTTGGATTACTAGTATCTACTTAGCCTGCTTACTGCATATGCTAAGTCGTGTCTAGTACATGTCATTAGATACATGAGACTACCAATGATCCTTGTGTACTCTAACTGGGCAACTCCTTCGCCTCCATTTTTCATTAGACGTTGAGTATTATCAATCGGAGTTCGAGCTATACTCGTATCTTCCGAATTGAATTTCCCAAAGATCTTGTCCACATAGTGAGTTTGACTTAAGATAAGACCCTCTTGCGTTCTAGTGATTTTTACACCAAGAATCACATCCGCTAACCCCATGTCTTTCATGTCAAACCTCGCTTTCAACATGTCTTTAGTTGAGTTGATCATATGATCGTTACTCCCAATGATAAGCATATGCGCCACTACCTGTGTACCTGCGCGCCCCCTTTCAACGTTGCCTTCTAAGCCACGCGCGCGCGGTAAAAAAATAAAGGTGCTCTCAAGCGGCTCGCGGCGTTGCGAGCGTGCGAAGTGCAAAGTGCTAAGTCGGGTCTAGTACATGTCATTAGATACATGAGACTACCAATGATCCTTGAGTACTCCAACTGAGCAACTCCTTCGCCTCTATTTTTCCTTAGACGTTGAGTATTATCAATCGGAATTCAAGCTATACTCGTATCTTTCGAATTGAATTTCCCAAGGATCTTGTCCACATAGCGAGTTTGACTTAAGATAAGACCATCTTGCGTTCTAGTGATTTTTACACCAAGAATCACATCCACTAACCCCATGTCTTTCATGTCAAACCTCGCTTTCAACATGTCTTTAGTTGATTGATCATATGATCGTTACTCCCAATGATAAGCATATGCGCCACTACCTGTGTACCTGCGCACCCCCTTGCCACGTTGCCTTCTGAGCCACGCGCGCGCGCGGTAAAAAATAAAGGCGGCTCTCAAGCGGCTTGCGGCGTTGCGACCGTGCGAAGTGCAAAGTGCGCCATCAAAGCCCCACATTGCGCCCATCGCCCACGACACGCGCACGCGCGTATGTGAATGCGAGTTAGGGTGCTCCGCACCCTTCGCGAGTACACTTAGTGTGTGCGAGTTAGGGTGCTCCGGGTTTGTGACGTAATTTATTGTCACAATGTATGCAAATTGCCGTCAACGCTTTAGCCATCATGGAATATCTTCCACAAATTGACATAGCCACTCCGCCTCTTCATCGCTTTTATCTAAAGCGACGAATTCGGATTCCATCGTGAACTGTTTGCTTGGACGACTTCCAAGCTATAGCTGCTCCCGCAAGTGTAAACACATATCCACTTATGGATCTATGATCCTTTATATTCGAAATCCAGTTCGCATCAGTGTATCCTTCGATCACTGCTGGATGACGGGTATAATATAATCCGTAATCTCTCGTGTATCTTATGTATCTCAGCACCCGTGTGATAGCTTTCCAATGATCATCATTTGGATTACTAGTGTATCTACTTAGCCTGCTTACTGCATATGCTAAGTCGGGTCTAGTACATGTCATTAGATACAGGAGACTACCAATGATCCTTGAGTACTCTAACTGAGCAACTCCTTCGCCTCTATGTTTCCTTAGACGAGGAGTATTATCAATCGGAGTTCGAGCTATACTCGTATCTTCCGAATTGAATTTCCCAAGGATCTTGTCCGCATAGTGAGTTTGACTTAAGATAAGACCATCTTGCGTTCGAGTGATTTTGACACCAATAATCACATCCGCTAACCCCATGTCTTTCATGTCAAACCTTGCTTTCAACATGTCTTTAGTTGATTTGATCATATGATCGTCACTCCTAATGATAAGCATATGCGCCACTACCTGTGTACCTGCGCGCCCCTTGCCACGTTGCCTTCTAGGGCCTGCGCCACCTGGTCCTTGCAGCCTTTGCTGAGCCACACGTGCGCGGTAACAAATACAAAGGCGGCTCTCAAGCGGCTCGTGGCGTTGGCGAGCGTGCGAAGTGCAAAGTGCGCCATCAAAGCGCCACATTGCGCCCATCGCGCACGCCACGCGCGCGCGCGTGTGCCAGTGCGAGTTAGGGTGCTCCGCACCCTTCGCGAGTACACTTAGTGTGTGCGAGTTAGGGTGCTCGGGTTTGTGACGTACTGTATTGTCACAATGTATGCAAATCGCCGTCAACGGCTTTGGCCATCGTGGAATATCTTCCACAAAATTGACGTAGCCACTCCGCCTCTTCACCGCTTTTATCTAAAGCGACGAATTTGGATTCCATCGTGGATCTAGCTATAACTGTTTGCTTGGACGACTTCCAAGCTATAGCTGCTCCCGCAAGTGTAAACACATATCCACTTGTCGATCTATGATCCTTTATATTCGAAATCCAGTTTGCATCAGTGTATCCTTCGATCACTGCTCGATGACGGGTATAATATAATCCGTAATCTCTCGTGTATCTTATGTATCTCAGCACCCGTGTGATAGCTTTCCAATGATCATCATTTGGATTACTAGTGTATCTACTTAGCCTGCTTACTGCATATGTTAAGTCGGGTCTAGTACATGTCATTAGATACATGAGACTACCAATGATCTTGAGTACTCTAACTGAGCAACTCCTTCGCCTCTATTTTTCCTTAGACGTTGAGTATTATCAATCGGAGTTCGAGCTATACTCATATCTTCCGAATTGAATTTCCCAAGGATCTTGTCCGCATAGTGAGTTTGACTTAAGATAAGACCATCTTGCGTTCTAGTGATTTTTACACCAAGAATCACATCCGCTAACCCCATGTCTTTCATGTCAAACCTCGCTTTCAACATGTCTTTAGTTGAGTTGATCATATGATCGTTACTCCCAATGATAAGCATATGCGCCACTACCTGTGTACCTGCGCGCCCCCTTGCCACGTTGCCTTCTAGGGTCTGCGCCATCAAAGCGCCACATTGCGCCCATCGCCCATGCCACGCGCGCGCGCGTGTGCGAGTTAGGGTTCTCCGCACCCTTCGCGAGTACACTTAGTGTGTGCTTCCATGAAACAATAAGGAAGAGTGTTCCACTTAAATACCCATTTAAGTTTCATTACTCCTCCTATGTGGGACAAGATGCTACTTTCCCGTTTATTTCAGCATTTAATGTTTCAAACACCAAAATTTGAGCATCGATATCTCATGCATCTTAGCTCCGTTTTGGACGTGGTTTAGTTCGTTGCGAAGCTCTTCCAACATAGAACACAAACCCGGAAATAAATATCTATATAGACCTCAGTTTATAATATTTATTTATCGTCCAAAATTAGAAAATAACTATTTCCTATATTTGTAAAAAATGTTATTTTCTCTAAATTTCTAACGACTTTATCAAAATACATACCAAAGAGGTGAGAGACCATTACAGCATGTGAATAAATAGAAAACTCTTTTATGCAATTGGATATAAAAAGTTTCCGAGTTCAAGTAAGAAATAAGTTAGCATGGGAAAACATAATATTGGCTTTAGAATGCATATGCATATTGCACTAAAGATCCAATTTGGGCATGTATTATGCCCTACAACACTTGTTTTGATAGCAATAGACAATAGTAATAGGACATGTTATATAAATGTAAATATATTTATTCATATGTTCATCCTACGATCTTAAATTATCATAAAAAATGGCCAAAAGGTCAAACAAAGAAAATCATTCAGGAAATATTGAAAAGAAGACTTACGATCAACCGTAAGTTGACCATGCCATACTTGGGCAAATAAAAAAAATGAATTTTGATTTCTCAAGTCAATAACCAGGCTACTCATCCTTGGGTATTCCAGATACATCAAGGATAGGTAATGTAAATTTGAATTTAGCTTAAAATCACATAATTCATCATCATTATCATACTCAGTAAATCCCACCAATAGCAAAGCTAAGGTAGGGTATAAGGAGGGTAAGATGTAAAATCACATAACTATGTTTTTATAAAACTTCTAAACAAATCTTTTATAGATTAAGACAAACTTTTTATAGAACATTCAAAGATTTATAAAAATAGATTTAATGATAACTAATAAAAATATTTCATAAGAACTTTATTAAAAGAAATCATATTCGTTGATATTTTTTATAAACGAGCTACACATTATAAAAGTTTACATCTTTCATCAAATAGTAGTGAGTAAACTGCGTGGGTGGTCACTCTATAGGGGTTTTTAACATTAATGGATGAAAAATCCCTAACATGTACATCACGTGACCACATTTAACGACTTGATATAACGTCCGTTTGACTCAGGGATTATCCGAGTAAAAAAGTAATAAATCACATAAACATGAATGTAATTTCCAAAAGTTAGAGACTAGAGGTGTTATTTTATAAAAACACAAGAACCATCCAGGTATTTTACTCAAATAGTAGGAGTATGAAACAAATTTTGTTGGAAGAGCCTTTTATAAGAAAACGTCTTCCAACATGTTTCAAGTCTTGAGATGATCAATGTATAATACTTCTTAATTTGAGAATTTGGCATGATATATATATTAAAGAAATAAGCTAGATGTGTCACACTCTGAAAATCGTAGCGGAAGGCAAACGTGGTAATAACGAAGGTTGGTAACCAATAGTGATTTAGTGAATGTTAAGTTATTTCATTTTCTGAACATTTTATTTTAGAATGATATTAATCATCTAAGTTCATAAACAAAAACATCAAATTGCTGTTTGAGATCCAACATAGGATCTTAGTACATTGGTCCCAAATTTAAAAACATTATAAAAATAAAAACATTTTTATGAAATAATGTTCACCAAACATATACATCGCAAAAATCCCGAAGCCAATTTTGTAAGTACTTAAAAAACACATTAACAAGTGTTCACATTGGTTGGTGAATTCACAAAGATAACTAAAAGTAAAATTAATCTTAAATTACTTTTGATAAAACATAGGGAAATCACAACTAGATTTCCCTTTTTAGAAATATTTAGACAAGCCACTGTACCACGAGTCATCTTCCCTTTTAAAACAATTTAGGTAATACACCGTACCACCCGTCGTCTTTCCTTATAATTTTGACAGATGGATAGGGCAGAAGGCAATTCACAAAAAGGGCAACCTTTTGGCTACCCTACACAGGCCTCAAGCTAGGTGCACAAATATTAAAGCAAAAGGATGTAAGCATGAGCAATAGGCTCTCTGTGGCTCCTTTCAAGCAAACAGTTCGTAGGGTTTAACATTTTTCTTAGTTTTATTCATGTTTGGATTTGTTTTTAACATTGACAACGTTGTATAAACAATTTAATACGTTGGTTTTTTAAACTATTTGCATGTGTTAGTAGTCTTTGCTTTACAACTTGTTCGGTTGATGATAAAACTTAATAGCATGTTGGGTGGCATAGAATAGACTGATTCACACTAGTAAATAGGGTAAATGATCTGTAAAAGATCTGATGACAAAAACCTATTTTTTGTTACCACTTAAATTAACCGACTTTCCAGCATCATGTCTATGTGGTGTACAAGTAATTAATTAAATTGATTTTTGTGAAACCTGGAATAGGTTGCGTTTTCTAAATCTAACATATTTTCTCTTAATTAAAGTTTATTGTTTTTTTTCCAAATAAATCAAAATCTCCAAATCACAATAATTAATTAAACAACATAGTTAAACACTAATCACATATTCTCTGTGAAAATGACCTTACTTACTCGTACACATATAAGTATTTAAATCATTTAATTATTTGTTTTTGATTAGCTTATGACAACTAGGTTCATCATGTTTACACAATCTCTTCTCATTAATCTTGTTCAATGTAGTATTTTTTTTCTTCCTAAATTCAAGCTATAGTAGATTAAGGTTTTCATTTTTCTTTGTTTGGTTCTTCTCTTTCTTCATCCCATGCATAAACATTTTTATTTTCATGTTATTCCATCCTAGAAAACCTTATAACGTATCAACCATATTTTGTTAGCTTGAATTAAAACACATCACCTTAATAGCGTTCGAATTAAGGTTATACATAAATAACATGTTTATTTTGATGTTATTCCATCCTAGCTAGAAGACCTTATAACATACCAACCATATGTAAGCTTAACATTGTTCAAATTAAGGTTATGCAAGACCACTACATATGATTACACTTTCATATCCCTTTATTCAAAATTAATTTTAAATGCAACGTTACCTGTTTGTATACTTGTTAATTCGGTGAGTTTTATTATATATATATATATATATATATATATATATATATATATGTGATGTGTTGACGGATACCTAACTAGGTTTCCCCCTAGCAGCCAACAAATTGGTCAAATTCAGATATGTTTCCAACCACCCAATTGTTTTCTCTCACCTAATTTCAACAAACGCACACACACAAATTGTCGAATGTGGATAGATGATAACAAGTTTCCCTTTCACCAATCACCACTTCATTTTTTTAATATCCAAGCAATCATGTCTCATCTGAAGGTTGGTTTAGTGGTAATTATTGGTCATTCTTTGAATTAATAATATTTTAGTTGATTTTTAAACTATATATTATCAATCTTCATTATTATTATATATACTACAATACGTAATATGTGAGGTGCGCTTCAATATAGAAATATTACCAAGTAAAAAACTATAAAATCATATAAACTAGGTAAATTCCTTTGTGCGCTGCAGCGGGAATTCAGTTGGGGTCGGTTCACTACGTTATGGATATTGTACCGACACTCGATTTAGCAACCAAATGAGAATACCTAAAAGATAAACTTGTGATATGCCCTTGAGGATGGTGACACGTTTTTTACATCAATTGAAAACCATAAAAACAAATATCAGTAACGATTTCGATAATATTGATATTGGTACTATCAATAATGTTTTGAAGTTTATACGAAGAGTTGACTTTTAGTAGCTAGAGTACATTTTCCTCACAACCAGAACTTCCTTTTTAATATCAACTAAGTATAAAAAATAAAAAGGATAAATATTAAACATGCCAAATCAACTATATTTACTATTCTAGATGTCAATTAATTCTTTATTCGTGTTCTGAAAAACAAACTAATTATTTGTTATTAGATAATTTAACATATGCTATTAATCAGCAATTAAATTTCTCACCAACATCCCAGTAATTACTCATGTCTTATAAAATACTTTAATAATTATAAAACTAATAAAATAACTAAAATTAATGTCTCTGTTCATCAAGACTATATTCGTATGTATAATAATAATAATACATGTAGTTATTACTTTAAATGTAATAGATAAGATAGCTTAATTTATTATCTCTTTCACTATATTATATCTAATCAACACTACGCATAAATGTTCATTATTTAATTTACTTGTGTATTAAACATGTTCTCAGAATATATTTATTACAAAGTTGCTTAATTAATATATGTGGAGAATGAATTTAACAAATTTCTCAACTTACTATATAAACTAGAAGGTTGAGAAGGGTTCGTGAATTTCGTAAGGGGTATGTACCTTTGGTAAGAAAAAACTTCAAGAAACAAAGACACATTTCTTCAAAAATGACGATCGTTACAAGCGACGACGACGATACCCAATTCCAGGGACGAAACTCTCAGGGATGACAATACCTTGGTCACCGACTCAGTTATAAGTGACAGTTGGGTTTCGCGATGCTGGTGAACTCGGGAAGAAAAGAAAATAAATGAATAGAGCATAGTTCAGTGAATTTATCATTTGATTTTAGTGACTCGAATGAGTAATCAAATATAATTATTTATCTGATGATGGCAATTCATCTAGTTTTAAAGTTAATTCATGATTAGCAATGAAAATGATTTTTCATGGTATTTTATCAAATTGAAATGCTTTGTATGTTTCGTTCAACTCAAACGTTTCATGGAAGAAGAAGAAGACAAATGTTGTTTTAATTTCAATTTCACCCCCCTTTAATATTTATCATGTAACTAATTAACCTTTTTAATTTATTTAGAATTCAAGATATAAATGTGGTTTATAGATCAGATAAATAATTTATTATTACTCTTATTAACTTAATATCCTAACATAATTAGACAAAGGGGTGTGGGAAGGGAAACCTATGTGGTACCCATGTGGCATTGCCCTCATAGGGACTACCCTCCCCCCCCTAAAAAAATAATAATAAATAAATAAATAAATAAATCATACTTTGGGTCAATCGATGAAATCCCCCTCTCTGCTACTCCCTGAACGTGATTTTGTTGACTTTGAGCCTTTAGATGCTTGTAATTAGAGGGGAAGGAAAACACCACCCCCTTTGATGGGAATAGACGGGAAGGAGGTGACGTGGAGATGGGAGGAGATCCACACCCCTTGATCTTAATAACTCAACTTAATTCAATTTTAATCTTACTTTATTGATTGATAACTCAACTATGAAATTAAATTATTACCCGTCTAACATGCATTACATAGTAGTACATATATAGATAATTGTTTGCGTCATGTGTTGCAATTATGTAAAACAAATTTTTTTCTTCTCGCTTCTCTTGCTTGATCCATTCCTATTCTACTTCTTAATTTTGTTAGATTTCTTTATCTTATCTCAAAATCTATGAAAAAGAAAGCAATGATGTTTCTTGTTTGTCTTTCCCCCTTTTTTTAAATTTATTGTTATGCATTGCATGGTTTATTATTTTAGTAAATACTGTATAAAAAATCGAAACACTTCAATCATATATAACTCTTATCTCCGTTTTCTTAATTTTTAAAAGAAAGAGTAGGTGGAATCAATCATCAGTTATTTTGTTTTTAGGAATAGACGGATATTGATAAAGAAAAATTCTTTTACTTTTTTTTTTCCACTTAGGCTTTAACATGTTGAGCCTAACATATTATCAAGAGAAATTACCTATTATGGAAAAATCAAAATTCAACCCTTAAAAGTTATAATTGGTATTGAATTTATCGGGAGAAAAATTAGCCGTTCTAACTTAAGGGTGGAGATGTGTATCAAGTTGGAAAATTAATCGACACCGAATAATAAAAGATCAACTCAGTTAAATCCAAAAAACCAAAATTTCAAAGGTTAATGAAATCTGAAAACCAGTTCTTTAAAATCCCAAACTATAAACTTATCGAACTGATCATAGCATGTTTCAATCTATTTAAGTCTAGTTCTAATCATGTTAAACTTTATTAGTCCACCCTTTGATTACGTAAATATATGTATCTAACTATTTATAAACATAATATTTCAACTCATGACTCGAATCATGATGTTTGGATTATCCAAACAACCTTTGGATGGGTAAATTTGTTGTATTCGAATTCTATATTTATTGGAACGTAATAATCATTAAAATATGATACAACTTCAGGTAAAATCAAAATCATGTGTTATACTAAGCAGTCATGTAGAAAGCTTGTAAATTTCTAGGGTAAAATCGTATCAGATGTGGGTGGCTATTGACTATGTAAGATATATATATTGACATGCATGAAAAGCAGTGACGAAGTTTAAGATTTCTGGGGAGAGGTGGGGAGGGGCGGAAGTCACAGTACCTAAAAATTTCTATAAAACCGGGTGGTCGAAAACGTATATACCATAAAATTTCTATACGAAAACTACATACTCTACACTACTGAGCGAAAAGTTCCGGGGGGGTGTTCTGTCGCCCCCTCCCACCCCTTAAAAGCTTCGCCCATGATGGAAAGAATACGTCCGGGTGGTCGAAAACGTATATACCAAAAAATTTCTATACAAAACTACATACTCTACACTACAGAGCGAAAAGTTCGCGGGGGGAGAGGGGGTTCTGCCGCCTCCGCCCCTTCAAAGCTTTGCCCATGATGGAAAGAATACGTCAACAAGTGTATATACATTTAGAAAAAAAGTATATATTATCCTCTTTTATTTTATTCCAATTTTATTTGATCCCTTTTATTCATTTTATAAACGAATTTATGTAATTCTATATAAAAAGCTTATTAATCTTTTATTAATAAATTTTAATCTAAGCGCATACGACATAACTATGTTTTTCATTATATAAACAAACTCATTAATTATAGCTATCCTTTATGCAGATAAACACAGCATGTCTTGCTTGTAATTTACGAATTTTGTCGTAACCATATAATATTAAAATAAATTAAATAATAATATATATTTTTTTATTATATCGATTTATTTATGTGACATTAAAATCTACATTAGTTATTGAAACAAATAAAGCATAAGAATAAAACGTAAAAGTAGTGATCACGTTTATGTATAGGTTTAATTGTTTGAAAAACGTTTGTACTTTTTTTAATTAAATAACTAGATGCGTTTATATAAAGAATAAATATTTACATGTTGTGGTACCTCTAATAGACTTTATTGAATAATAAATGAATATATACATAAGTGATGATAATATGAGTAGTAGTCCATTACTAGAATGGGACAGCAAGTAGGCACAATTGGTCGGACGGCCATAAACGACGGACCCAATAAAAGGGAAAATAATTATAAAAAAAAAAAAAGAAATCTTGAGTTCAAAGCCATCATAATTGCCAACATCTACGTACTATAATCATCAATTTAATTCTGCGAATCCAACCCAAATCATTGAATGGGTCCATCCTGTCACCGTGATTTCTGAATTATTATTAACTAACATTTTCAGATTAAGGATGAGATCTATTGCAAATTAAAAACAAATATATAATGATTATATGACGTACCAAACAACATTAAATCTACTAAGTTGATTTACTAAGCAAAAGTTATGATTAAACACACACACACATATAAATATATATAATTTTGTTATCAATGATTGATGATGCATGTATTTGTTTTTATGGTGTATAAGTTATTTTCATTTTTCATATAGAGTAGCAACTTTTATGAAGTTTAAGATTTTACACATAATAAAATAATACTTGTGATTTTTTCTGGCGTCCACTAAAAGAATAATTCTTTTGTAAGAAACAAAATAATACTGATATTTACAAAACAAAATATAATAAATCAAACTACATATATTAAGTGTAAATTGGTAAAATCGTCTATGAGGTTTGGGTATATTTACTAGTTTCATCCAAACAAATTTTTTATACCATATTGATCTTCACTCTTGAATTTTTTTTGTCATTTTTATCCAAACTTCTAATTTTTTTGCCAAAATTATCCCTGAGATCTGAGATTTTTTGCCATTTTCATCCAAATGTTTGACATAAAAAATAAAACAAATTAGACGTTTGGATGAAAATGGCAAAAATCCCAAAAATGAATGGCAATACGGTATAAAAAATGTCTTGGATGAAATTGACAAACATGGCTAAACATTAGGGACGATTTTGACAATTTACTCCAAAAATACAGGTATAAAACTTCAAACCAAGTTATTCGACAATATATTCAGATGCAAGAATCGAGCGACCCATAACACGTTAAAGTTGGCTAGGGCCTCTTATTTGATCTATTATTTTAAAACAACTTCCACGCTATCACGAAACCATCGCCAAGGGTACAACAACTTAACAATGGTTGCACTACATATTATGGTCTCGCAAGTTTGAGATAACACCGAATTTTTATGTGTTTCGTGGTTTTTGGAAAATGGGATAAAGTATAAGTTTGGTTAAGAACAAGAGACCATTGTCTCTTGGAATGAAACACAAGTTCGAGAGTAATGGTCTATTATTATTTTATAAACAATATTTGAGTCACTCATATCACGAGTTTTGTGTATAGTTTCTTTTCCTCTCGTGTCTTTATAGTATGGATCAACAAGTTCATTTTAGAGTTACAATTAATATGTTTAAGAACTGTCAAGGAAACCGATCTTTTCATTGATGATAACATCACAACAAAATTATTCGCTAGAGGCTAGCCCACTTGATAGAGGCATATGTTTTTAGAGAAGAGGTAACAGGTTCAACAATGGGCAATAATGAATAACGTAGAATTATTGGTGTAATATAGTAGGAGTAAGCGTTGTCATTTAAAAAAAAACGATTCAGCTTAATCATATTCAAGCCATTCATATCTCATTTTTTATTTTCATGTGTAGTATTAAGGTGTGATGTAAATTTTAAAAAATAAGTTAATTGTTTTTTAATGAAATGATTTTTACTTTTTTTCATTGTTTGTGTGCTGCATGCTAATCGAATTTGAAAAACACGTAAGAGACACCTATTTGAATGTTGGACTTGATGTCAATTACAACAGAAAGGACACTTCATCGACGTCTAGAGAATTGAGTAAATAATAGACTTGTACACATTCAAACTTGTTGATCTCAACTTCCTTCTGAATTATATGCATTTTTTTATTATTATTGTACTTTATGAAAGACAAGATTGGAACAACTTGGTGTTCTTTATGACTTAGGTTCGAACTTTCACTGTCCTAAGTTATTTTCTGCGGCATCCAGGTGAAGGGCAAATACGGGTGGCGTCGGTTCGTCTTGGATGTGAGGCGAGGTTTTACCAATTATTCCGCTGTCGTGCCTTCGGGCGGGTGGAGGTCGGGTTTCCGTGCATCTGAGAGAGCCAATGGGTTGGCGCCGGTCGAGTAGTCGACCTTGCATATAGCGCCCGGTGTCACGGTAGTTGGCACATCGTTCACTGTTGTTAAAAAAAAGATTGGAACACTACTTAATCTAAACTAGTCTTAAGCACCCCTCGTTACGGGGCAAGGGACGTAAAATGTGTTACTAGTGTTGCAGGGCCGAGGAGCATAAAACGGTGCTATGTAGCAACCAAACCACGATCAAAACTGGAAAAAACGTAAAATAAAAACACAAATTTTTAACACCAAATAACTCACATGACGTAAAAACTACCAAACATCGTGCTAAATAGCAACCGAACGGGAAAAAAAACTAAAGAACCAAATGTGACCACCAAACACTGTGCTAAACAGCAACCGAACGATGACAAAATCCTAGGAAAAGCGTACAACAAAAACTAGTAAAAAACTAAGCTTGTTTAACTTTTTATAGCAAAATTATAATAATAAATAAACTTGTAAAACAAAAAATGAATGAAAAAACCTAAAGTAAAAAAAACATAAAATCACAAAAGACAAAACTATGTAACTATTCATCAAAATGTGATGAATTAATACATATATATGAATTGGCCGTGTTAAACTAGTTAGAAGAGTTGAAGTTGAATATTAAACGAAGTGATGATTCAATAATCGATTTCTTTTGACCCGTACAGTCTTGTTGAACTTCAACATTCATGACGAGGTCAATGTTTATCCACATTTAAACTAGTCGCATATTGATAGTATATATAATTACATATTATTCATGGACTAACCTCATTTGGTTGAGTCCATGTACTTGATGCACTCCCTGTCAAAACATATAATTTTATTCGTATTAATTTTCTATTATAATTTTTTAAACGATTTAAATTACATCAAATCTCTTTTATAACCTTTTAATCTCATAGAAAGCAACACCTTAATTCAATGATTTTGTCATTTGTACTAACCCTCCACCATAACTATAATTAGTTTTAAGAATTTGATTATTAATCAAAGCTATGATTATTTCATATATATATATATATATATATATATATGAGAAGGATCCGTTAGAACCACCCTTTATTGCGAGAACTGCGAGAACCAATGTGAACACAACTAAAAATACCTAAAAAAACACAATTTTTTTGAAAAATTTGCTATTTTTCGTAACTTAAAAACCAAAAATAATAATAATAAAAAAATCGAGTAACAATTATCCATGCATATGTGCATATGTATCATTTTCTTAGACAAATTCCGTAATACATTACCAATATTAGACAATTGCACTTTCATTTACACTACCATCCATAATACACTACTTTTTACATTAACAATATTAGAGATGCACATATGCATCTATATGTATGAACAAGATATAACGTGTTTTGGTACACTAATTTGAATACACTTTCCCTTTCATCTATCATATCATCCATAATACACTACAATTACCTCATAACATCCATAATACAATACCATTACAAATATTTCACTTTATTACATGTATATCAACACCCTTTATACCATCCAAACAACATATAACATCATAAAGTGACAAATATAACCAAACCATCAACCACTAGATAAAACTAACAAAAAACATGTATGTGGGGCCTACTTCATCATTCAAAATCACAAACTTTTTTTTTACCAAAACACGTTATATTATGGTTATACATAATGATGCACATGTGCATTTTTAATATTGATAATGTAAAAAGTAGTGTATTACGGATGATAGTGTTAATGAAAATGCAATTGTCACTACTAGTAATGTATTGCGGAATTTGTCCAAGAAATGATACATATGCACATGTGCATCGACAATTGTTTCTCGAAAAAAATATTTGTTTTTTTTTGTGACGAAATATAGCGATTTTTTGAAAAAAAATATCAAAATTTTATTTTTTATGCGTTTATTAGATTTTTTAGGTATTTTTTGTGTTCACTTTGGTTCTCGCAATAAAGGTGGTTCTCACATGAAAGCTACCCTATATATATAGGATTCGGTTCAAATGAGAACCACCACGAGTTGGCGGAGAACTAGGCCATTCGAAAGGTTTTTCCGATTTTTTTTCTCGAAAGTCGTAAAAACAATCACTTGTTTCAGAATTTTATTTTGAAAAATGTCGTATACCCACATTTACATGAGGCGTAAAAAAGATATTTATCTTTTTCCAAATTTACGTCTGTCGTAAAAAAACTTGCATTAGTCAAAACTATCAACTCGATAATTTTTTTTATTTTTTTTACAGATATTGTTTATAATTTTTTCATCTACGTTTGTACAAATTTTTTTGACTCAACTTGCGTCGATCAAAAAGTTCTCGCGGTTCTCACAATCCAAGGTGGTTCTCATTTTACCATTTCCCTGTATATATATAGGGATAGGGATGTGTTAAAATGAGAACCACATTGAGTTTTGAGAACTAGGCCATCCAAATGGTTTTTCTGAATTTTTTTTTCTCAAAAGTCATATAAAAAATCACTTGTTTTAGCAAAAAAATTAAAAATGCCGCAAAACACATTTACATGAGGCGTAAAAAAGTATTTATCTTTGTATAAAATTTACACAAGCGCATAAAAAAACGTGCATCAGTCAAAATTGCCGACTCGACAATTTTTTTTGCAGATGTGTTTATAATATTTTCATCTACGTTTGTGCAATTTTTTTGGCCCAACTCGCGTAGGAAGAAGGAGTTCTCACGGTTCTCACAACTTTTAGTGGTTCTCATTTGAACCGAGCCATATATATATAGGGTTAGGATCATGTGAGAAGCACTATACTAATTGAGAAACTTGAGAAAGCATTCTGGACCACACATTTTCTTTAAGCTTTCCGTAATATACACATATGTATAGTTTGAAAATGACTATATACGTATGTGTATATTGAGTTATACACATATGTATATAGTCAATTTTAAACTATACATATGTGTATATTACGAAAAGCTTAAAAAATGTATGGTCCATAATGCTTCTCAAGTTTCTCAAATAACGTGAACTTCTCTTAGGATCCCTACTTTATATATATAACACATATTTTTATAAAACCTATTTATATAATTGTTTAACTTAAAAAAGTTCTATACAAAAGTGGTCTCAACGTTTTTACAAAACCTAACTAACAAAAACTTTTATGAAAAGTTTACATAATATTATGTACTCGATCAAACTAAAGCTTGAGTGGGACTATTGGGTATGGGTATGGGTATAGATATCACAACATGATAAGTGAATTAACCCATAATAATAAAGGGTTAACTTCCCAAATTGTGTTCCTCGATCGAGAAATCTAACCCTATAATTGAAAAAAGTCTATACCTCAAAGGATTAGTGTATGCTACATGCGTTATATAAAGGTTATAAAAATTCATCTTTGGAAATTCCATAAAACACGTAGCTTCACAACTTTTTCTAAGAAATTTCATAACCCCCTATGGAACGATGTCAGGTGTATGGTACTCTGCCCATTTGCAAACCATTTTATGTGTACGTATAACAATAGGGTACATGGTATGTTTGATTTGAAAATCAAGCTTATTTACCTTGTGTGTTCTCTTGATCTGATTATGACGTGTGTGAGTGATTAGTGATTGATTGCAGTTACCATAACCTTCTCACATTGATTGCACAAGTATAGAAGGTGTTCTTTGTAAAGAGACCCGTGTCCAGGGCCTACATTTTTTTATTGGTTCGATCAACATGATTCAAATTTGTGTGGTTCATTTAGTTGTATTGATTTGGTGAGTTGCTTCGAAAGGTTAAAAAAATGGTCGCATATGATCATTAAATCTGCCAAACTTGGCCCTGGTAGGACAGAATGATCACAACGATGGTTCACCTCAGTCCAGGTCCGTCGTGATTATGTCTGTATTGTTTGACTCATAGTTGGGCACAAAGGGTGGTGATGTTTCGAAATGTCCCTTAAGAGCCACCTTTATATTTTTTATTAGTTCAGTAAGAAATAATTCATCATTGGGTTATTCAATTAGTTGTATTGGTTTGGTGAGTTGATTTGAAAGGTTCAAAAATACGCACGTATGTTTAATTGTATGCATTGACTCGATCAAGTATATCTCATTACCTTTCAAAACACTAAACGCCCGCTCAACGTCTTTTCTCACTGATTCATGTAACTTCTTGAACACTTTTTCTCTGGCGTCGGTCGGAAATGAATAAGCCTTGACAACTAACTCTAAGTGCTAGAAGACATAGCTAGATATTTATCATATTTGTCAGGAACGTTACCGATTGCAAGTTGACGAACCACGGATGTGTATTTTTATCTTGCCATGAAACTCTTTTTCCCCTACCGCTCTCTCATCTTTAGCTTCAATATCTCTTACAATCTTTAAAAATAATTCTTTCGGCATACGAAACCTCACTCTAAATGTCTCAGCATTATTGTGTAAGTTTTGAACAAAGTAATCATTCATTAGAACTTTATTTGCTGCTACCCCATCATGATGCACATTTTTTTATCGTCCCGTATTTTTTAGCTTCACGTTCTCATAAATCTTTGCAACATATTCAAGGGTACACCCCGAAAGTCGGACGAACGAGATGAGTCGGGCGGATATGTACTTAGACGCTCCATATCCTCCATTGGTATTTAAAAAAAAACTATAAAAATAAAGAGTTTATAGAATTGAGAGGACTAAATAGAAAATTTTTATAGATTTGAGTGGTAATTTGTGAAGTGAGTATGTGTGGAAGTAGATTGGATTTAAATAGGTGGGTAATCAAATCTGTTTTTTAATTACTAACGGTCATATGATCGTTTGACACAAACCATCACCAACGTGATAGCTATCGCGGCGAAAGCCATCACCACGTGATACACACCATTTGCGGCGATGTATCACGTCATCACTAGTGTGATAGGTGTGTATCACGCGAGTGCCTCAAACCATCACCAACGTGATAGCTATCGCGACGAATGCCATCATCACGTGATACACACGTTTGCGGCGATGTATCACATCATCACTAGTGTGATAGGTTTGTATCACGCTAGTGCCTCAAGCCCCTAAGCTGAATAGTTAAACATGTCACTTTGGTGACTGATAACCTAAGTGATGGGTGTGTATCACGCGAGTGCCTCGAGCCAAGCTGAATAGTTAAACATGTCATTTTGATGACTTATAACCTAAAAAATTGTCACTAAACAAGTGTCGTGTGATCCTTCATCTTAAGTTTATTGGTCCCATTACATAAAAAAATAAATAAAAGAAGAAAAACATTTCAGTCAATTAACCTTGTATTATTCAATATAATTCAAAGATGACTAATGATCACCAACCAAATGTTTGCCCGTTCAACGAAGTCTTAAACCTACTCCAAATATTTATCAAGTATGGACCAAGTTTAATTGACTTTTAAAACGATTTGATCAAGCATATTATCTTGAATTTAAAAATGTTACTTAATGATTTGGCCATGGCTTGATTCCATGTGTCCTGTTTGTTTCGAGTGTTCAAGAAGTATAATAGAAAATTAACATTTGGTTGAAAGAAAAATTATAGAAAAAATGTCGATTACAATATTTATTGTGCTTTTATTATTTGGTGATATTACTCTATTTACCTAGTCATTGTACATAATGTTTTCAAACCAATTATTTGATAAACAATAAATTAAGTCGTACACGGTGTTTGATGTCACCAATTAGTTTTTTGCTAGATGTAAACAAACTAATATATTTTTAATTAATCAAAATAGTTTGTACCTAAAATTATGATATATATATATATATACACACACATAAATATATATATATAGGGTAAGTATAGTGTAAAAAAAGCTTAAAGTGTGAGAAGTGTAAGTGTGTTTTAAACAATTAGATCTTTAATCTAATGGTTGAGATCAATAGGGACCAAATTGTAAATTGTGAGAAGTGTAAGTGTGTTTTAAACAATTAGATCTTTAATCTAATGGTTGAGATCAATAGGGACCAAATTGTAAATTGTGTTTTAATTATTTGGGCTAATTTGAAAATTATAAGGGTAATAGTGTCTTTAGATAAAGGGTTGCGGTTATTCCTATAATAAAGGGTGTCGGTTATGGAAGGTTATCAATTAATTGATAAACACTATATAACACTATATAACACTATAAATATAGGGTGGCGGATATTCCTATAATAACGGGTGGTGGTGATGGAAGGTTATCAATTAATTGAATTAATGAGAAAATTACTTGTTTACCATTTTGAATTAATTTAGATTGAGTACATATGTCATCTCCACAATATTTTCACACTTTGGACACTTTGTACATGATCCTCTACATATATATATATATATACATGTGTGTGTATTTCCTTTATTTATTTTTCAAAAAGCAAACTGGCATATACCATACCTAATATTTGCCCAAACACAATATAACCAACTAAACTGTTAATTATTTATTAACGTGATTTTAAGTTAGACAATTATAAGGACTTTATTGCTTAGCCAAATAGAATATAACCAATTAAAAAAATGTTACGTAAAGCGTACATATAAGAATAAAAACACACACATGAAAAGAAATGAAGTTAACATCCACTAAAAGAAGGTTGATAGAAACATGTATAATTATGTAACTTAATAAATAATTTAATGTATAAATATTTATTATCACTAGCATATAATAAATTAATACTTAAATCTGAATAAAATAATTGTTAATTGTTAGCATCCTGTAATATTTTTATCAACAACAAGAAAATCTGTTTTTCTTTTTCCTCACAACAGTAAAAGTTAATATTCGTACAAACAATTCGTATCATTAATATAGTATTATTTGACAATCATGTTTTTATATTAATTTATTAATAGGTGACCTAACTATGATAGATACGGGACCGACAAAAGGATTTAGTGATCAAATTTAAACGATAGTAATTAAATTCGCTCTGATTTTAAAGGTACCAAAAAAGTGAACTTTTAAGTTTATGTCAATATTATTCGTTTGTTTTTAGTTTATAAAGTCTGTCAATATTATTAGTTTGGTTTTAGTTTATATAATCACTCGAATTTATATATAAAAATATCAAAGAATTAGCGTTCGTAAATTAATGGACGGGTGAATAATTTCTTGTGTAATTAGCTTCTATTAGATGACCAAATGAATTACTAATAGTAACTTTCGACAAAGAACTAAAACACTAATGAGTACGTCCGTCAATAATCACATGTTTTGAAAATCGGACCGGACCGGACCGGGAACTAGTGGTTTGGTTGGTCCACTTCATCCTATTAGACCTGTTATGAGTCGAACCGGCCGGTTGGACCTAGAACTGGCGGTCAGACTGGAAAATCGGGGGTTAAACCGGATTTTGATTAATTTTTTTTAATTTTAGCCTATTTATTTCTAGAATATTTACAGTGTCACCGATTCTTACATCCGATCTGACCACTGAGCCAGTAAAGAGATCTGTTCGATGTTTGGTTCCGTCGTGTAAACTCACTAATGGATAACAAAAATTTGAAGTATTTGTGGTTGATATTTAAATGATTTCCTTCATAGAATACTTATCTCTTCTTCATATTTTTAACATTAAAACAGCTAGCAAATCATTTATATAAATAAACTATAGTCGACATATTTGTCTACTAGTCTCCCCCCATACTCAACAATAAATTTAGAAGGGTTCGCCATCCATAAACATCACCACCCTATTTAGAAAGTTGGTAAAAGAAGCAAGCAAAGATGGCATGCATCCAACTACGGCAAACGTAATAAATAATGGGTGGTTAAGGTTTGCCACAATATAGAAAAGAAAATTTTAAAATAACTTTTCATTAGTTGATGCAAATCCAGCTCAAAACCATATTAATTGTCAAATGTCATGATACCATAAATCGACATAAATCGCGTAATTAAGTTTATTAGTCTATGAGACGTAAGTAATCACTTATGTTCAATTAGGCAACCATTGATGTAAAGGCAAAGAATGCTATCTCCCACAAGTACCTAATTATATATAAAGGTGTTCATGTTCAGAGGTGATATGAATATATAATACATCCACTATACTTTTGTGTTGTTGGTAAAGAATTATGGACATGTTACAAAATAATGGACCAATAGAATTTAAACCAGCAGACATGTTTTCCAAAATGCTAAAATGAATATGGCATTATTAAAGTAGCAAATGGCAGCATAGAAATAATGAGTATCATTATTAAAATTATTCCAGAATATCATTATTCATGTCATAACTTTGTATTTAGCATTCATTTGATCGATCTCACACTTGTTGGAGTATATTATTGACTTTCGTTTTGTTATTCTTTCCTTAAATTATAATTCGAATACGCGCAAGTAACAACTTCAGTTATTGTTATTGTATTTACTCTTCTTTTATGTAGCTGAATTTCTTTTTTGTTGCTTTTAATTTTCCTTAACTGGGAATTAAGGAAACGTTTTTTTTTTGTGTGTAAAGGCTACTAAATAATATGTACAAATTTTGATAAAGACTTTTCATCGTGTGTGTAAAGGATACTAAATAATATGTACAGATTTTGATAAAAACTTTTGATCGAGCTTCATGAAATCAAAAGTTTTAGAGAATCACAGAAAATGAGTGACAATATACTGTAAATAGTAGAAAGATATTTTGTTAATTGTAATGGGTGGCAAAGTCACACGAATCATTTTTGTGGTATGTTTTCTTTTATCCAATGATTTTACGTCCCCATGCATTATCACTCGTCCATTATAAATTTGTTGCTATTTTAATATATATATATATATATATATAGGGAAATGTTATTTGGAAAACCCTATCTTTTTTAGAAAATCTTGGAAACCCCATATCAACCATTGATTGAGTTTCATCCAACTAGATCAATGAATCTCCTATTTGTGTATATATTAGATTTAAATATAATCAAAGAAGTGCAATTCTGGTAGAAAAATATGACTTTTTGAGCATTGAAATCACAAACCCCCACTTGTATAGTACCATCTAATCAAAGAAGAGATTTCAAAACACTTTTCTCTCTCTTCGAGTCAAATCTCCATGAACACCAAACACAATCTTTATTGAGATTTCAAAACACTATTATCTCTCTCCTATTTCTTCAAGTCATATCTTCATGAAAGAGAAAAACTTCATGGTCTTCAATGGCGATCTAGTGCATGCTTGTTTATTCTCATCCATTGATTCCATCTTCAGCAAAGCTTCAAGATTTCGCCGGAATAATAACATCCGACCGGACCCAAACAACCCAATCTCTCTCCTCTCCGTCTAATTCTACAAAAAGCTTCAACCTTTAGAAGCAAATGAAGGGTCTCAAATTCTCTATAATTTGTTGTTTTAGAGGGAGAACGATGGCACGATGAATGTTTTTAGAGAGAGAGAGAGTTGATGTTCTAGATCCGGTAAGTGTTCTTGACACTTGATTTTTTTGTTTAAATGGTTGTTAATATGTTTTTGTGTGCTGAAAGTGTTTTAGTAATGGTTAATGTACATGTATTTTAAATAAATCAAAAACTTTAGGATGAGATTTTGAACGGGTTTTTTTTGTTGGTTTGGTTGCTTGTTAGGGGCTTTTGATATTAACAGTAGCTGTTTTTTTGTTGGATTGGGTTGCTTGTTTAGGCTTTTGATCTGAACAGTAAGTGAATAAATCGAAAAGTTTAGGATGAAATTTTGAAGGGGTTTTTTTGTTGGTTTGGTTGCTTGTTTGGGGCTTTTTGATCTTAACAATAATAGTTATGTCTGGTTAACGACTTAACAGTTATCTTATCTTTTTGTTATTAGGATGGTGATGGATACAAGGGAAACAAGATCCAATTCTCGGGACCGTTGGTTTCGTCAAACGTGGATCAGATGCTTAAGGATCATGACCATGTTTATGTTACAGCACAACACAACTAACACGTGTTATAGTTTGAACTTCAGGAAAAGTTACATTGCTTAGGAAAAAGAAATTTTCGTTTAAATATAACATGTGTTAGAGAGTAATGTACTGGTAAATTTGTAAAAAAGTTGTTTGTTTTTTCATGTTGTCAAAGAGCGTTGTCTTAATTTCTTTGCCTAAACAACGTGAGATAACTAACGTGTGTTAATCCCCTATTAAGAATGGATGCATAGAGGCCGCAAGAAAAAATCTTCGTTTGCATGTAACATGTGTTAAAGATTAATGTACTGGTAAATTTGTCAAAAGTTAGATTGCCTAGAAGCAAGTTACTATATTACGTGAAATGACAAACGTGTGTTAAGGCCCTATTAACACTAATACTCATAGAATGGGTGCATATATGCCGAAAGAAAAAATTTCTTTTACACATAACATGTGTTAGATATTAATGTACTGGTAAACTTGTAAAAAGCTACATTGCCTACAAGCAAGTTACACAAAAATGGATGCATAGAGACCAAAAGCAACACAAATATGTTGAGGTCGACTTCAAGGCAGAAGTTCAGAAGGCCAGAATATTTTTAACAACACGCCCTAGACAAAATAATAAGAGTCTCACATTACATATTACTAGTAAACGAAAACACATATCACTAAGAAGGGGTGGAGCTTCCATTAACGGTCTATCTTTGTTGTTTATCTGCTACCTTTACTGACTCATCTCTTGCCTAAACCCTCGTTCATTTATAACATGTCTTAGGGTTATCATGCTGTAACAGAACACCATGATGTAACCTGACATGTGTTCATGTATAACATGTGTTAAGCCCCTATTAGAATGACATATAACGTGTGTTAACCTTTGTTAATTTTAAAAAAGAAAAACAAGTAATATCTATTTTATTTTTGTTGATGTTTAAAATATCCGATAATGTGGATACCGAGCATAACACTTGTACAAATAATAAATGTACAAGTTAGTATGTAACGTGCAATATGAAACGAGCCATTTATGGGAACACATGTACCAGTAATTTTGGAATTTATAA
The DNA here is from genome assembly GCA_947069175.1 of Scalesia atractyloides. NCBI lineage: Eukaryota > Viridiplantae > Streptophyta > Magnoliopsida > Asterales > Asteraceae > Scalesia > Scalesia atractyloides. The sequence continues at coordinate 17,436,944 of CAMTDV010000014.1, read as the reverse complement.
TATGAAACGAGTCATTTGTTTTGTACATTTTGTAATATATAACATGTGTTAAGCCTCTGTTATAACATGTGTTAAAGATTAATGTACTGCTATAACGTGTGTTAAGCCTCTATTATAACGTGTATTAAGACTTCCATAATGGATGCATAAACTCCAATAGTAACTTAGTAACATCAGAAGTACCAACACGGCCGACTCCAACACAAAATGTGTTAAGTCGATACCGTTTTAACATCATGTACTAGACAAAATAAATAGGAGTCTCACATTACATATTATTAGTAAATGAAAATGCATAGCACTAAGAAAATGGTGGAGCTTCCTTTGACGGTCTGCCTTAGCTTTTCAGCGACTACCCTTGCTTTATTGTTTGGGTCGGTCTTGAAACGGTTTGTAAACATATGGGTGTGCGTATGCTAGGGAAGTTATAAAAATGTGTTTTCATTTCACACGTAACACGTGTTATGTTGTACATGGGTTTCATGTCACATGTAACACATGCATGTCCAGGAGTTCAAACTATAACACGTGTTAGTTGTGTTGTGCTGTAACATAAACATGGTCATGATCCTTAAGCATCTGATCCACGTTTGACGAAACCAATGGTCCCGAGAATTAGATCTTGTTTCCCTTGTATCCATCACCATCCTAATAACAAAAGGATAAGACAACATCAAATAAGGACACAAATGAAGATAATGACATAAACATTAACGATCTAAAATACGAAACATTAACGGTCTATAATTTGTAATCTATTCGAACATTAACGGTTGTTCGTGTTTCACAATAACGGTTGGAATTATATAAACTGTAATTTGTAATCTATAAGACACATTAACGGTCTAATTACGAACATTAACTATTATACTTGGTGTTCGTGTTTGAAAACCCATATTCTGTAATCGGCTGAAAAGAAAAAAACTACTGAAGCAAACAAGCAAGAAAAAAAACGTGAGCATTAATAGACTTGTTGTTCGTGTTTCACATTAACGAGATCCCCCTTAAATCATCATATCCAAACAACAAACAAAAACCCACAATGCAATAATCAAATCAAGAAACTAAATCAAGATTACCTCATCGCATATATCATCACAAAAATCGGACCCAAATCGAATCAAACCCACAAGATGAAGATTGTTGTTTCTCTCTCCAAAACATTAGCATTCTCTCTCTAAAAACATAAACAAAGATGTGATGAGAGCAGCACCTTACTTGTTTTTCTTTGAGAGCTTCGATGGTGGCTTTAATCTTCAGATATGGTGGCTTCAATAGAAATGGATGAGTACAAGATTCAGATCTAGTTGTTTCGTACAACACAACATGGAGACGTATTCAGCAAGCATTAATACTAAAAGTCTACTTATGTGACATCCTCCAAAATTCTTGTCATAAACTCCATGGATTAACAAAGATAAAAAGAAAATATATAGAAGGTTTGAATTTGAAGAAGATGATAGAAATGTGAGAAAGAAGATGCATTGAAAAATGTTGCAAAAAGGTGTGTACTTTAGTCTCAAAAAGAAAAGGTGGGTTGGTGAAATGATAATACGTTTGATGGGATGGAAAAGTAAAAGGTCTAAAATGCCCCTTGAAGACCAATTTGCAAATGCTTGAAGTGGGTGATGTGGCTAAATACGTGCCAAGTACTGGGAAAGTTTTCTCAAAATGAAGGGTTTTCTCCATAGCATTATCCATATATATATATATATATATATATATATATATATATATATATATAGAGAGAGAGAGAGAGAGAGAGAGAGAGATTAAAGATCCTGTAAAAATGGGCAAGTGTGTGAGAAGTGTAAGAGATATTCTAGTGATGACATGGGGTATTGATTAAAATTAGAGATTAAGAGTAATAATGTAATTTCAAAGAATATTCAATTAAAGTAACTAAATAATTATAAACGGTTTTGTTGAGAGATTTTAGGAAACAAAATATATTGTTTACGTTTCATACATTTCAATGTCGCAACAATCTGAATTCAAATAAACATTATTCTCTTCGGTCGATTAAAGATCGCTCATTCATGTACTCTTTTCAAAGAATATTCAATTAAAGTAACTAAATAATTATAAACGGTTTTGTTGAGAGATTTTAGGAAGCAAAATGTATTGTTTACGTTTCATACATTTCAATGTCACAACAATCTGAATTCAAATAAACATTATTCTCTTCGGTTGATTAAAGATCGCTCATTCATGTATTCTTTTTAATCGTGACCTTCTTAATAATCTGTAATGGAAAATTCTGGTCAACAAGACAATACAGGTTATGTTGTCGTGTTTTATGACCCGTTGATAGATTATTCATTGTTCTTCAAACAAGACAATACAGGTTATGTTGTGGTGCTGTTCTTCAAATAGTGTTTTATGTTTTATTAACTTTAGGTTGTCTCATGTTTAAACCTGCAATTCCCCTAGATCTTCTTCGTATGGTGTTTTAAACCTACATTCATGGTGTTTTATATCTACACCCCAATAGGTGTTCTTCGTATGGTGTTTTACATCTGCATTCTAGTAGTTGTTATTCGTATGTTTTTCGTATGATGTTTTAATTACACCTGGATTCCAGTAGATGTTCTTCGTATGGTGTTTTAAACCTGCATTCTAGTAGGCTTTATATCATGCTATAAGTAATTTTTTTTATATAGAAGTATAGCAATCTGGTACTCATATTAAAGATAAAAAACTCGTTATTACGGTTTATTTTTTTTTAAATTACATATAAAGAGTTATTAAATTCAAAAACGATAGGTAGAACTTGCATGTGCATTGAGGCTGATGGCAATTTCTTTATTTAAACAACACAGTATAAAAAGACACTATTACCCTTAAACTAGCCAAATTAGTAAAAAAAACATAATTTACATTTTAAGCCGTTTTTATCTCAACCATTAACTACAACATCTAAGAGCTTAACACACTTCTTACACTTCTCACAAAACCACCCCTTTTTACACTAACCCCACCATATATATATATAGGGTGAGAACTTAGAGAACTCAGCCTTACGAAAGGTTTTTTTTATTACCAAAAAGCCTAAAAAATCGTTTTTACAAAAAAAAAACAAGTAGTCTTTTTATTTACACCAGCCGTAAAAACACTTACAGCTGCTGTAAATGCTGATGTTAGCAGCTTTTTACACTAGCTGGAAAAAGCCGAAAACAGACTTCGTTTTTTTCATAGCCCTTGATGTGTGCAAAATGCAACATATAAATTACATCAATTGAGGCATAAAACTAACCGTTTTTTAGTACTAATGTTGGAAAAAGCACGTTTCTTTGTTCCTTTTGTATTTTCAGGATAAAAAGAGCATAAAAGAAAGAAAAAAACAAATAAGCAGCTAAAACCAACATAAATACAAAAAGAAGGAATAACGAACCATGCCCAACCCCTCAGCAACACCCCAAAAGACAAAAACAAGGTTACAGAAGACGACCACGGGTCGTGTCCATCCAACACGGGGCGTGGCCAGACCTTACACTTCAAGACAAAACCTGCAGAAGCTTCTACGTCCACCACAGGGCCGTGCCCAGGCCAACATGGGGCGTGGTCAACTATAAGATTTTTAGAATCCAGATAGTACAGTGAACAGCTGACCACGGGGCCATGCCCAGAGGCCACGGGGTCGTGTGGGGCCCTCTGCTTTCAGATACAATTAATGAATAAAGAGAAGGAGGGTGGCCACGGGCCGTGCCCACTGGACACGGGGCCATGGCCGGGCCTCTGTTTTGACTATAAATAGGGGTGCTTGGTTCCCTTTAAAGGCATCCCTTGGCAAACCACTTCTCTCTCACTTTGCCACCACTACAACACCAACACCCACCACCATCATCCCATCTTTCATCTTTAGAGTGTGTAGTAGTCTTGGGATCCAAGATTGATTGTAAGGGTTTTTGTCAATCAAAGGTCATGCTTGGCTAATCTCTTACATCACTTGGTGAACACAAGTCTTTAATGTATTACTTTTGATTTTTAATCTTTCGGCACTTTTTATTTGGGTATGTATTAATGACTTTAATAACTAGTTTCTTATGTTGAAAGTGATTTTTCCTACCATTTCTTCATGATGTCATTGATTTGCTCATTCGTGTCTTTACGGTCTATATAAAGCGCGTTAACTAACCTGGTAGGGGGTTAGAAGGGTGGTTTGTTAAATTCTTATCTCGTTCAGTGTATAGATCATGCGAGGACTTGGTTCGAGCTTATTAGGACCTCATTCAATACCCCAAAGGTATTAGATGGCGGGGGTGCGAACGGGTTGAACCCTTCATATGTAAACTAGATTAATATTTTAAACCGGCTACTTGGGATTGTATCCTTGCTGACTCAAACCACTTAGCCGAGGGTAACGTCACCTTCAAAAGAGGGGCCTACCACTTTTGCCATTAATAACTTACTTAATTGTCTTCCAATATTCCGACCCTTTGGGATTGTATCCCTGCTGACTCAAACCACTGGGTTGAGGGTAACGTCACATTCAAAAGAGGGGCCTACTACTATAACTAAGATAATCTCTTAAAAAGTCCGAAAGTGCGAAAATCATCAATGGATACATTAAAGATAAGTTGGATCCAAGTGATTTTATCTTTTATATCTTTTCTTTTATTTTATTTATCTTCTCATTTTTATTTTTAATTTTTATATTTGAAGCTTTTATAAAAAAAAATATAGATTGATTAGACGTTGACGATAAACCGGTATTAAAAACTCTTGTGTTCTTGGACGATCTCGGTATCTTATCAACGCTCTACTACGCTCACGATGGGTGCACTTGCCCAAGTGTGTGTTTAGTGTTAGTATAGTATCATGTTTTACGAATTTAAAACTTGACTAATGGGTAAAATGAACTTAAAATAATAACAAAAATATAGTACGCTCAACGCATACCAAGTTTTTGGCGCCGTTGCCGGGGACACAAGGATTTTGAGAAAGTTTAAAATCAACGACCTAATTATTTTTAATAATATTTCTTTTCATTTTTAGGAATTTTTCAATTTTTAGAAAAATTTGCACTTTCTGCTGAGTGCAGCACGGGCCGTGCCGGGTCAGACACGGGGCCGTGCCCAACACCATCACTGGCAGTAAAAATTTTCTAAGTCACAGTAGAGTGAACACGGGGCCGTGGCGGTGTGCCAAGGGGCCGTGCCCAACTCCTCTGTAACTGGGATCCAGAAAATTGATTTACTGCATCTCGACCACGGGCCGTGGCCATTAAACACGGGGTCGTGGTGAGAAAATCTAACCCAGATTTCTTTTGTTCTAATTGCAGGACTTCGAACTCGATTGCAGGGCCTGAAATCTCTACACCGTGCATGAGCTCTGGTTTCGATAAAGACATAAAGAACCTCTAGACGAACCCGAACACTTTCTAAGAAAAAGAGTAAAAGACAAGAATAAAGAGAAAGCTTCGGAGGATCAAAGCCCAATGGCGGATCAACGTACCCTAATGGATTACCTACGGCCAACGGTCGGTAATCTTTGGGCAGCGATCAATGCACCGAACGTTGATGCTAACAACTTCGAACTAAGGCCGCATTTGATTCAAATGCTCCAAAATTCTGCCGCATTTCACGGCCTTCCCGATGAAGATCCCCATTTACATATTACCAACTTTTTGGAAATATGTGACACCTTCCGAATCAATGGAGCATCGAACGACGCCATTCGCCTCCGCATGTTCCCATTTTCACTAAAGGACCGAGCTAAGGCTTGGCTAAATACCCTCCCAAGTGGTTCAGTAAACACTTAGGATGAACTTGCCCAAAAGTTTCAATACAAATATTTCCCGCTCTCTAAAACCGCTAAATTAATGACAGAAATAAACACTTATTCACAAGAGAACGGGGACACTTTGTATGAAACTTGGGAAAGATTCAAGGAGCTCTTAAGAAAATGCCCACACCATGGTCTCGCAGTATGGCAACAAGTATCCACTTTCTATAATGGTTTGTTGCCACACACGAGACGAACACTCGACTCAAGCTCTGGGGACTCCTAGGCAATAGACGCTCGAACGAAATTTACAATAAAATTGAGGAAATCGCTCAAAACAATTTTCAATGGCACACCCCCTGAGTTTCAAAATATATTTCCCCGGGCGCCCATAAGGTTGACGAAAACACCTCTTTGCAAGCCCAAGTCGAAGCCTTATCCTCGAAAATAAAAAAAATTAGAAATGACGAAAACGGCTTCGGTTATGGCTTGTGAAGGGTGTGGTTGGCCACATGAAAATTGGAATTGTATGAAAGATATGGAAAACCAAACGGAAATGGTAAACTACGTAGATAATCGACCTAGACCACTGGGCCCCCTACAAGTACCTACAACCAAGGTTGGCGAAACCATCCTAACCTTGGTTGGAGGGAGCCAAGGAATAGTAATAGCCAACAAAATCAAAATCAAATATTTAACTTTCAACAACAACCAAGAAACGAATCACAAAATTTCACTCAACAACAAGGAGGCCGGGAGAGTCTTGAAGATCTCATCACACGCCTTATTTCTAAAACCGAAAAAAGGCACTTGGATCGATTCTCACAAACGGAATCTGATATTAGAAACCAACAGGCAAGTATTCAAAACATTGAAAAACAACTAAGCCAGCTCGCCCAAAATTTCTCCGAAAGACCACAAGGCGCGCTACCTAGCAATACCGAAACCAATCCAAACGCACAAGTACACTTCATAACCTTAAGAAACCGAAAAGTGGGTCCCGAGGAAACACCGCCACAATCCATCAACAACAGTCCACCCGAACAAAGCACACACATACCTCCTAACCACTATCACACAAAATCCCGAACTAACAAAAAAAACCCTCAGTACCCTACCCTGGTCGTTTACTTTGCCAAAAGACCGATGAGCAATTCACGAAACTCATAAACCTCCTAAAACAATTGCATGTCAACCTCCCGTTTGTAGAAGTCCTCACTCAAATGCCAAAATATTCAAAGTTTATAAAAGACTTCCTCACCCACAAACGAAAGATTGAAACATTGCAATTAGTTAACTTAAGTGAAGAATGCTCCGCCGTGCTCCTCAACAAACTCCCCCAAAAGAAAATCGACCCCGGAAGCTTCACCATTCCTTGATCCGTTGGGGGATCACCTATCCGAAATGCACTAGCCGACCTTGGGGCTAGCATCAACCTCATGCCCGCATCGATGTTTGACCGACTCGGACTTGGGAAACCAAGCCCCACGGAAATGGGTATCCAACTCGCTGATAGGTCAATCAAACACCCTCAAGGCGTCACCGAGAACCTCTTGGTCAAAGTTGGGGAATTCGTTTTCCCAGTCGACTTTGTCATGCTCGGCATGGAGGAAGACGCCGAAGTTCCACTCATGTTAGAAAGACCATTCCTCGCCACCGCTCGTGCCATAGTGGATCTGAGTGACGGGAAACTTACATTAAGGGTAGGAGACACGGAATTGAAGTTCGGGGTAGGAAAGAGAATGGAGGACGACTCGATCAACGACGTGGATGTCATAGACTCAAGCTTAGACGACGCACTCCGACGATGCAACATGAGGTGCAATGCATCCCGCTCGAGTAGCATATGACAGGTATTGGGTCTAGCCAAGGACCCTTATAAACGTAGCGCACCACGGAGGCATTCCGCGGAACTATCATTAGTATTAACTTAGTTTAACTTTTGTGTTTCCTAGTTTAGTTTTCCTTTTCAGAAATACAAACGAGAAAAGATGAAAAATACCTAAGGGACGTCAAAACCACACCCCATGCATAAAAACAGCGCCTTCCGACAACTTTCGCATCTTTACAGCATGTGCAGCACTGGGTCGTGCTCAGTTCAACACGCCCCGTGCCCAGGTTCTGCAGAAAAAGTTCTGAAACAGATTATTGACCACGGGCCGTGTTGACTGGCCATGCCCCATGGTCAAGCTTCTGTAAGTTTTGTCACTGGCACTTTGGACACGGGGCCGTGCCCGGACCACACGGGCCCATGTCCAGATGACCAGTAACATAAAAATTTGTTTTTAACACGCTTTTACGCATTCGAATCAAGTGAAAAAAATTATTTTTGGACACATTGAGGATAATGTGTAATTTAAGTGTGTGTGTGGGGGGGGGGGGGCTAACACTTTGAATCTAGCAAGTCCTAATAACAAACCTTACACAAAACTCTATTGGAACCGCTAATCACCCCAAATCTTTTTCAAAATTTTTCATTTTCTTACTTTTTTTGGTTTAATTTGGGAATAACAAGTTCTAAAAAGTTATGTTTTTACAAATTTACAACCGATAGCGTCATGATAAAAAGAACCAAATAAGAAAAATTATATAAAAAGGGCATGACAAATCTTTTTTAAAATTTGATTATATATACTTGTTCACATTACAAATCCATTCCCACAATAAGTGAGCTTTGATCCTTTAACGAGCATACATTCGTCTTTAAACTAAATGATCATCTTCGTTTCTTGTGTGAATAGCCGCTTGGTTCTTACGATTCTAGAACTTGCCAAGAAGATACATTCCAAATCCTTACCAACATAAACCCAAGTAAGTAAATGATGGAGGCACTAGGACTAACCCGTTTTTCATTCAAAACCATTATTTTCTTTTTTTTTACCCATTACCAAAATCCCCCTAGTTAACCCCTTTGAGCCTAAACCTTTTTCATTTCAAACCCGAAAAACAAAACATCCATTACCCACCAAAACCCTTTTTTCATTCAAACCAATTTATTTTAGTAAAAGCACCGGGGTTATGTTGAAAGTGAAAAGAAAACACACCATATCTCTTTAACCAAACAAGTTCTTTAAAAAATCTTGTTTGAAAATGATTGGTTTAAAGAAATAAACAATTTTTACGATAACCGACGCTTTTTACGCTTTTCGCCATTTTACTAACCGCTAACCCAAAAATCACCTACCCTTAGCCCAAGCCTAACCCTTTCAAAGTCCTCTTGATACTCGCAAAGGTTTATAGTAGAAAAGGAGGAGGTTTGATCGCTTGGCAAGCATATGGTAGATGTAAGTTCCAAACCGGAATCGAGCGAAATCACAAAAATACATCTTCGGCCCAGTGTTGAGTGATCTCTTGTGAGGTAGGTGAACTGTATATAAATAGAATTTTAAGGAGGCATGTTATGCCCAAAAAAATATTTTTCTTTAAACCATTCTAAATAAATCATGAGAATAGGATTGTAAATAAAGTAAAAACAAAATTTAAATAAAGATCTTGGATTCAAGTGTGGGGAGCCACATTTAGGTGTGTGAGCCACATTTAAAGAGTTTTGCTCGAGGACAAGCAAAGATTCAAGTGTGGGGATATTTGATGTGTGCAAAATGCAACATATAAATTACATCAATTGAGGCATAAAACTAACCCTTTTACATCAATTGAGGCCAACATGGGGCATGGTCAACTATAAGATTTGCAGAATCCAGATAGTACAGCGAACAGTTAACCACGGGGTCGTGCCTAGAGGCCACGGGGTCGTGTGGGGCCCTCTGCTTTCAGATACAATTAATGAAGAAAGAGAAGGATGATGGCCACGTGTAACAATTCGAAAATTCGATTGTTATCTCTTCTTTTGTTCTCTATTTATCTATCATTTTGTAATCTCGAGATTCGATTAATAATAAAGTTTATGTTAATTAATTATGGTGTTATACATTATTATCGCATCCAATCGCTTATTAAGTCGCATCGCTAATCTCATCGCATCGCAAATCGCAGTTATTTATGTGGTTTTATATTATTTATGTGTTATGTGTGTTTGTGGTTAAGTTTGCAATCGCTATCGCATCGCTCTCGCACTCTCAAATCGCTAAATCGCGCTATTATATTAACTATAACGCTTAACGCTTTAATTTAACGCTTAATATAACTATCTAATGCGAACCGAATAACCAAACAAACCCTTAACGCGAAATCGGCAAACGAAACTTGGTCACCAGGCCAAGTTCGGCCGAACTTGACTACCACAAGTTCGCCCGAACTTGCCTGATAACCAGGACTCCTTTGTTTCCCTCAAGTTCGGCCGAACTTAGCTATATTTCCCCTTGAATTCTATCATGTTCGCGCGAACTTGCATGGAAATCATGCAAGTTCGGCCGAACTTGTTGTCAGCTCTTGAGATTCTTGCCTCACCTATAAATATCCATGCTCCTCATTCATGCTCCCCTTGCTGACCAAGTTCGTTCAGAGCTCCCTCATTCCAAATCTCTCGTGTTCTAAGTAAGAAACGATCTGATTTCAACTACAACAACGTTTATCAACGATCTACAAAGGTTTACAACGATTTGGCACAAGACATAGCCTTCGTTTTCATCAAAACTCATTCTTTAACGAAAATCTTCATCTTTTTCTTCAAAAAAAAACTTCTGTTTTAAGCTTAGATCTACACAATACAAGTTCGTTTGGTGATAGTAGAGACTTCCCGAACACGAGATCTGCAAGATCTCGGCTTGTAAGTGATAGATCTGAGAAAAACCTTTGAAAACCATTGATTTCTACACAAGATACGGACTTTTGATGATGTTTTGTTCATTTACTAATATGGAACGAAGCATCTATCATTCAAGATCCCGGATCTGGAAGCACAAGGACGTTTATGTTGGTTTACACAAGCCGGACTAATCCGAACGAACCCCGAGTTCCCCCGGATTAGCCCACACTTTTGTAAAACGGCTAAAACAACTCTAAAAGACCTGTCCGACCTATGTTTGCTCAGTAGCACAGGGTTGGAGGGATGAACACTCGATTTTCCTCAGCAAACGACGCGAAAACACAAGATTTTGGACCCGAAAACATCAAGTTCGCTCGAGAATCACCAACTCATCAGGTCAAGTTCGACCGAACTTGTACCCATTTGGGTCAAGTTCGACAGAACTTGAGTGTTTCTTCACCAAAGTTCTTGCAAGTTCGACCGAACTTGCCTTTTTAGTAAGGATATTCTACAAGTTCGCCCGAACTTGACAAGTTTCTTAGGAAACTCATCAAGTTCGACCGAACTTGGCTCATAACTCACCAGAATTACACAAGTTCGTTCGAACATGTGTGTTTACACACAAGTTCGCCCGAACTTGGCCACTGCTCAACTTAAAGTTCACCGTTTCGGCTTTTCGGAAGACTGGTGCACTTCTGTTCGTTTACAGGCTGATCCGGCGCACTCCGCAACTCTCCTTAGAATCTTAAGTCTTACCTAAACGCACCCACAGTGAGTATACTTGACCCATTTTTGCTTTAACGCACTTTTTGGGTGTTACATACGTTCCTATAAACAAAATCACATCACGAATCAAAACTATTTATCACATGCGAATAATCTGATTGTATGTGCTCGACACGTGATACTAGAAACAGTGACTAGGACTTATTTTCGTTAACTTGCCTCCTTAGCTAGTATGGTACTATAATGTGGCTTACACCCGACGGGGTCTAGTTAGGATGGACGCGCAAGCCTTCTCACGGTAGTTAGCATGAGAAATGAGCATATGTCATGTTAAGTGTTTTGGTGTATCATGATATGTAATTAGATTGTTTCGCAAACGCTTTCTCGACTATGCTAGTATTATTCAATCTCATATGCTCACCTTTACTTAATTGTATTGACTTGTATTTTAACGTATGTAACGGGTTGATGATTTTAGCTATGGATGCTTGGATGTTGCATGCTTACCGTAGTTTTGTTTTGACTTTATTTTGTTTAGTTTCCAAGTGTAATAAATCTAGGGGATATCGAACCTTGTTGTTTTGTGGGAGAACTTAGATTCTGTAATGAATGTTTAAAATGTTATCTTAATGGTATGGGACGTTAATGATTGAATGATATTGTTAAATGATTGTTATGCAATTCTCAAGAGACAATCTGGTCGCCTAGTGCGACTACCCTGATGATTCCGCCATCGGTTGGGGTGTGACACCACGGGTCGTGCCCACTGGACACGGGGCCATGGCCGGGCCTCTGTTTTGATTATAAATAGGGGTGCTTGGTTCCCTTCAAAGGCAACCCTTGGCAAACCACTTCTCTCTCACTTTTCCACCACTCCACCACCACTACAACACCAACACCCACCACCATCATCCATCTTTCATCTTTAAAGTGTGTAGTAGTCTTGGGATCCAAGGTTGATTGTAAGGGTTTTTGTCAATCAAAGGCCATGCTTGGCTAATTTCTTACGTCACTTGGTGAAGACAAGTCTTTAATGTATTACTTTTGATTTTTAATCTTTCACTTTTTATTTGGGTATGTATTAATGACTTTAATAACTAGTTTCTTAAGTTGAAAGTGAATTTTCCTACCATTTCTTCATGATGTCATTGATTTGCTCATTCGTGTCTTTACGGTCTATATAAAGCCCTAGTAGGGGGTTAGAAGGGTGGTTTGGTAAAATTCTTGTCTCGTTCAGTGTATAGATCCTGCGAGGACTTGGTTCAAGCTTATTAGGACCTCCTTCAATACCCCAAAGGTATTGGATGGCGGGGGTGCGAACAGGTTGAACCTTTCATATGTAAACTACTATTAATATTTTAAACCGGCTACTTGGGATTGTATCCTTGCTGACTCAAACCACTTAGCCGAGGGTAACGTCACCTTCAAAAGAGAGGACTACCATTTTCGCATTAATAACTTACTTAATTGTCTTCCAATATTCCGACCCTTTGGGATTGTATCTATGCTGACTCAAACCACTGGGTTGAGGATAACGTCATCTTCAAAAGAGGGGCCTACTACTATAACTAAGATAATCTCTTAAAAAGTCCGTAAGTGCGGAAATCATCAAAGGATACATTAAAGATAAGTTGGATCCAACTGATTCTATCTTGTCTATCTTATCTTTATTTTATTTATATTCTCATTTTTATTTTTAATTTTTATATTTGAAGCTTTTATAAAAAAAATATAGATTGATTAGACGTTGACGATAAACTGGTATTAAAAGCTCTTGTGTCCTTGGACGATCTCAGTATCTTACCAACGCTATACTACGCTCACGATGGGTGTACTTACCCAAGTGTGTGTTTAGTGTTAGTATAGTATCGTGTTTTATAAATTAAAACTTGACTACTGCGTAAAATGAACTTAAAATAATAACAAAAATATAGTACGCTCAACGCACACCAGCCCTCTTTGTAACATTTTAATATAGGTGTGTGCAAAAAATATGGGCAAAAATCGCACGAGAAGTCGAAGTTCTCTAATTGTTCACAACTCATAGGAGTTTTTTCTTGATCTAAATCCTATATATAGGGTGGGGTTCGGCTACAAAGTCTATTTTTCCTACAAAGTATACAAAGTCATAAAACACCATAATTTTAGCCATAAAACACACTCAAAACCCATAAATAACATAGTGAAGGTCACTTAAACACAATATCTAAACCCTAACAATTATTAAAAACTTCAAGCACACCATCGTACAACTATGAATATAAAACACAATATGATAATCAACATAAAACACACCAATATTAGTCATTCGATAATCAAAGCCTTATCATCCAAAACACAACACAAAACCCACAAATATGGTGTTTAGTAATGTCCTCTATATTATTTGTGGGTTTTGAATGTGTTTTATGGTTGAAATTATGATGTTTTATGACTTTTTACACTTTGTAGGAAAAGTAGACTTTGTAGCCAACTCTCACTCCATATATATATATATATATATATATATATATATATATATATATATATATATATATATAGAAAGAGTAAAATGAGAACCACTTTGAGTTGCGAGAACCGTGAGAACTTTTTGATGCGGCGCAAGTTGGGTTAAAATTTTCTTTGCACAAATATAGATGAAAAAATTATAAACACATCTGCAAAAAAAAGTAAAAAAAATTGCCGAGTCGATAGTTTTGACTGATGCAAGTTTTTTTTACAATAGACATAAATTTTGGAAGAAGATAAACATTTTTTTACGCCTCATGTAAATGTGGTTATGCGACATTTTTTCTCAATTTTTTTTGCTGAAACAAGTGATTGTTTTTACGGCTTTTGAGAAAAAAAATTTCAGAAAAACCTTTTGGATAGCTTAGTTCTCGCGGTTCTCGCAACTTGTAATGGTTCTTATTTGAACCGAATCCTCTCTCTCTCTCTCTCTCTATATATATATATATATATGATAAGGATCCGTTATGAAACACTCTTTATTGCGAGAATCAGTGTGAACACAACAAAAAATAACCAAAAAATTAAAAACACACAATTTTTTTTATTAAAATTCGTTAAATTTCGTCACTAAAATAAAAATATTGAACAACAGTAGCGTTGCATATGTGCTTGCGTATGCACAAGTGCATCGATACTGTTGTTCAATTTTTTTTTCTTTTTTAGTTTTACTGACGAAATTTATCAATTTAAAAAATATAACTTTTTTAACATTTAGTTGTGAGGTTTAGCTTTAATATGTTATATATATCTTTTATAAACATTTTATACTTTAATACGTTATGATATTTTGTATTAGAATTAAACCGTGTTTAAATAAAACTTATAGCTTGTTTTTTAAATCGGTCGCCGAAAAACCTAGGAAAAAAACGAAAAATTCACTTATACATATGCCGACGACATGGCATCACCACAGGGGTTATATAATAAAATAAAAAGATTATAATAGTTACATATCCCAACGATATGTCTTTACAGTTGGTGTGAAATATGTATTAATTTTTTTTCTTTGGTTTTGAAAATATATGGGTACAACCCTCTTACGACGACAAGTCATCAATATAGGGTGCCTATAGCGACGATGTGTATGCCCACATCTACCACTTATAGCTACAAATCTATGCTAAAGAAACCTAGGGCGACGAAATGCCATCGGAATATCTATAGTTACAACAACTGGGGTGTGTGTGTATGTTAGCTTAATTCTTTTGTTTTTTGTTTGATTTTTATTGTTTTGTTTAACCAGCAGCAGAAAAGTGAAGGCTTACAAGGCTATACAAGTAGTAAATTAGAATTATGGATTTGCACTTGAAAGTAGGAAACATAAACAACGACAAAAAAAAAAAGTTGAAAAAAAGTTATGCTGCTAAATATTAGATAAAGATGACACGTGAAGTAGTTATAGCATGCATTATAATTGGACATCTTTTTTATGTACGAGAATTTCAAATTAAGTAGTTGTGTTTGTTGAAATGATTACTTTATTGTTTGGAAACACCTTATACGAGTATCAGTTTGCATATTATAAAAATCTACAGTTCTACACATTTGTAGATTTACGATCATTCGTTGATCTACAGACGTGTAGAATCCTATATGTCACTGACAAAAACACATGCGCATATTGTAAGTCGACAGAAATTGTAACATCGGAATTTTGTAGAGAGCAGAAATGATAAGTGATTGATGATTAAAAAAAATTAATTAATTAAAAAGATAAGTTAATCAAATTGAAGAGATAAATAAAATCTTTATTTAACTTTAAATATTAAATGAGTGATTCATATTGATTATTGAAGTTTTGAAATGAAGCAATAGGTGATGAGATGGATTCAATCGAAAAGTAAACGTAACGTATTGGCGCCTCACACGTGATTGACTCGCAATATAATTAAACTTGTGACATGAAAGGCCTTGATTTACAGTCGAATATGCTAAACATGTATGGGCAACAGACCCCCACAAACTGTGCACTAATGGAGTTCTGCATCAATGACAACCAAAAGGAGGTTTTGATGTGGTCGTTCGTACGTCTTGTATGTTGGAGGAACCCAAATGAGGTGACATTAAAGAACAACCCAATTGTTTAAGTTATAGACAATCTAGTGAAGATCATCTCAATCGACAGAAATAGCTACTTCAAGGCAGAATGGAACGTTTGGACCACTGACCCTTGGAACACGCATTTTTGGTAGGGGTATTTACGAAAATAGCCAAGACCAACTTTGACTTAACAAAATGGCCACCTCATGCGTCCTTGGAGCGGCGCATCACGGATTCAAATACGCGGGATGCCTCTTTCAATAATAAATGGACATGTGGCGACAGACTCCTCCAAGGAGTCAGACAGACTCTTCCAAGGGGCCGGGCAGACTCTTCCAATATATCATTAAAATAATTTAAGAAAATATTTTAAAAAAATATTCAAAAAAATACTTAAAATATTTTTTTAAAGTATTTTTATATCAACTAAATAATTGTAAATTTATATACGTAAAGTAACTTTTTTAATTTAAAAAATAATTTTAAAGTTTTTTAAAGATATCTTTACGTATATAAATTTAAAATATTTTTTTAATTTAAAAAATATTTTAGGAAAATATTTTAAATATTTTTTAAAGTAATTTTTAAAAAAACTTTTAGAGTATTTTTTAAAGTATTTTAAAGATATCTTTACGTATATAAATTAAGAAAAAAATGATTTTTTAAAATTTAAAATATTTAATTATTTTTTTAAATTTAAAAAAAATATTTTAAGTATTTTTTTAAGTGTTTTTTTTAAATATTTTTTAAAGTATTTTCTTAAATAATTTTAATGATATATTGGAAGAGTCTGCCTGACCCCTTAGAAGAGTCTGCCTGACACCTTGAAAGAGTCTGCCGCCACGTGTCCATTTTTATTGAAAGAGGCTTCCCACGCATTTGAATCCGTGATGCGCCGCTCCAATGACGTATGAGCTGGCCATTTTGGTAAGTCAAAGTTGGTCTTGGCTATTTTCGTAAATACCCCTTTTTGGTATTGCCACCATGGTCGAGTCAATGATGCATCTACTTCTAGTCAATCTTGTCTATTATCTAAAATTCTATCCATAGATATAAAATAAGTCAAAGAAATGTTCATATATTGTTTATTAATTTATGGTAGAAAGTTATAAAGGTTGAAGTTTCCTAGATTTTTCATTAAGAGAAAACAATTATTAAAGCTTCATATGGTCAACTTATGTGTAGAGAGAAAGTACGACCTTTCTTTCTTATTGTTATTAAAAATATATTCTTCTACTATAATAGCCAACGAACTTATGATGCATTAGCAAGGCTTATAAACTTTTAAAATAGAGATTATAGATTCAAGTCTCGTCTAAAGTAAAAATGTTATAAGTTGAGTCAGATTTTACCATAATAGACCTTCGAATAGTGTTTACTTTGAAGTGGTGACCGGCTAGATAACCAGCACCGTCTACGTTTACAAGTGTGAGTAGCCTTTTGGTATTGGATTTATTTGGATGAAATAGTAATTTCAGATTTGATAAATAAGATTTAAGAGTATTTATTTGTAATAAACAAAAGATTCATGAGAATTTGTTCTTTTCTTTTTTTATTAGATTATACCTTTAAATGTCCACCAAATAATCAATGAACTTTTCAAACTATATTTTAATGAAATAAATTACAAGAATATCTATTGGTTGATAGTTTTCTTGAACTTCATAATTTCATTCCCCACATACTATTTTTCTACCTATTTATTGATTTCATTATTAATCATCAAAACCCCTCTCCCCACCCCCAACCAATAATTTCCCTTACTTAGCTTGCTATATTTCTCTCTTCCATCCTCCCAACCTCTTCATAATATCTTTCCTAAAAATCTCTCTGAATATAACCTTTCAAAGAAATGGGAAATGATAGTGTTTGTAATAAGGGTACTATTGTCCTAGAATTAGGTCTTAGTTCATGCATGGTGGAAAACAACTCCACCAACACCACCAAGAAGCCTTGCAACATCCTTAATTTTGATCCATCCTTAACGTTGGCTCTTTCCGGCGATCGCGATCTTGATCATGGATTAACCAAGAAGAAACCCGACGATGGTTTGTACCGACAAGATAGCGTTAGCGTTGGTTCATCATTAATCTCGGTTGCAAGTGTGTGTGTTAAGAGGGAGAGGGAGGTCAAGAGTGAAGAATCTAAGAGAGTGATTAGCACAACAAGTCAAGTTGAAGAAGAAGATGATTATAGTGTTAATGACAGGAAGAAACTCAGACTTACTAAAGCTCAATCCGCACTTCTTGAAGAAGCTTTCAAACATCATAGTACTTTAAACCCTGTATGCATCATCTTTCTCACACACATGTTAAGATTCTTTTTTTGTAATTTCAAAGTGTTTAAGGTTTAACAACTAAAACTTACGATAGTTAGTGTTGATTATTAGCAGAAACAAAAGCAAGAGCTTGCAAGGGAGCTAAAGTTGAGGCCTAGGCAAGTTGAAGTTTGGTTCCAGAACAGAAGAGCCAGGTATACATACATACACATCGATTACCTATATATCTTCTTTTAAAACCCTGAAGTTTTATGGTTTTCTAATTGTATCATCTTGTTTTTTTTAAAAAAAAATTGAAAAACTTTAAATAATACAAAAACTGTTACTGGATCTTTGAAAACTCAAAAGGTTCATACTCTAAATATTGAAAAGTAATTAACTCATGGTTGAACCTTTTTTACTTCTGTAATTGCAAATATTCTTTCGTTTAATATATTATATTAATAATATTAATTACTTCTGTAAATAATATCAACATTTTTCTTTCTGTAAGATCTTTTTGTATAGTTATGTTTCACGTTAAAAGTGGTATGCATAATTGAAGAAAGAGTAAATTCAATATGACTGTTAACCTAATTTATCATTTGCTATATATGTTGACAAAATGATTTTATTTTTAAGCTTGATAAAAGGAGTTGTAAGCTATGATAGAATTCATTGCGTATAGAAGTTCTGTTCGATCGCCATGAAGAAAACACTTGTTACGTCACAATATATTGCGTCATAAATGAGTATCCATGAATTTATTAAATCTCACATTTATGTTGATTTCCAGTTTTGTTCTCAAGAAATACATATTTTATATCATTTATTTATAATGGTTAGTTGATACAATGATAGTTAGTTGAAACAATGATTTCCTAGTTTTCTTTTATTTATTACTCTATTGTTTCAATTAAAAATGATTATTTAGAAAACTTTATTATAAGATGTTAATCCACAATACAACTATAAAAGAGAAAAAAAAATGCAATGACAAATGATGTAGCAACAACAAACAAAAAGCATGCGTGTGGGTTCTTCTGATATCTATAATAATTTGCTTAATTATTGTTGCAATTACTTTTGGTATTATTTAAAAAAAGGATTTCTGTACGTATTAGGTTGATTTATTTATTATAAAACTAATTATGGATTTTTTTTAATAATTAAAGAACAAAGTTGAAGCAAACAGAAGTTGACTGTGAATACTTGAAGAAGTGTTGTGAAGCACTAAAGGAAGAGAACACTAGACTCCACAAAGAGCTTCAAGAACTGAAAGCCCTCAAAATGTCATCTCCGCCACTGTACATGCAGTTGCCAGCGGCCACCCTCACCCACTGTCCATCATGCGAACGCACCACAGACGCCACTTCCTCCGCCACAACTCGCCCTAGTTTTACCATGGCTCAAAAACCACACTTCTTTAACCCATTTACCAACCCATCTGCAGCCTGCTGATTGCTAATTATTATTTAATTAATTTTCTTTCATTCTCAGTCTTAATTAATTTAAAGCATGCATATTAATTACTACTCATATTAATCATCCATGAAGAATCCTTTCTCTTTTTTTAGAGCTAAGGGTTTGTCAGAATTAGTGAGGGATTAGTTTGTTAATATTAAGTTATATTTGTGGAAAACTAGTGATTATATATATGGATTTCTACTGATCCACTTTTTTTCTTTTATTAGTTTATAATTTGCTGTTTGTAAAAAGAATTATATGTCAATGAAAGGATTATATATATATATATATATCATTAGAATTGTTGTTTATCCTTTTTTGCTATATTCATTTTGTAACAATTATTAATCATTTTGTATCCTTTATTTGAATATTTGGTAGACATGCATGATGCATGTGTATATATATTATGCTTACATATTTTTATATACATACATATTGATCACAGTTAAAGTTGGTATAATGGTATTATGCCTGCCTTAATTGAATTCAAGTTAAATAAACGGTAGGTTAATTATTAATTAAGCACGATTTTGGTGAAAAAGCATGAGAGAAAATGGAAACTTGAACTCGGATGAGTCAAGATACGAGTGACAAGAAGCAACGAAGACAATGCACTCAAATAAGGGCGGTGGAAGGATAATGAAAATGATGGGTGGATTTTGGGGTTTTCTATTTAGTAACGTGTTGGTTTGTGTTAAATCATTAATTTAGATAATTCTTTTTTTAACAACTACCATTGCATTTTTTTTCCTGTAAAAGTTAAAAAACCCTATAATTGATGTTTTGTAAATAGTTTCCTTCAATTTCTTTCTAGGTATGACGTATGCGATTATGTCAACATATTACAAAGATTAATATATCATCAATATTCAACATGAATAGAATGTTCATTGATTTACCAACTAATTAAGGGGTCAATAAAGTACCATTAGTATTGTGCTTTACGTGTAATTTAGTTGTAAAATCATCATCTATAATGAATTTAACTTTAATTTTTACATTGTATTTATCGTCCCAAAAAGCAAAAACAAAGATCAAATAATTACAAAGTTATCGTATCAAACCTAAAAAATTAAAGTTACTGATTTTAGTTTTATTAATAATAGATTTAGTCTTTAAGATGATTATAAAATAAGGGAAAAGATCAAATACAAATACCTTTAACGTTTTATTTAGTCTTTAAGATGATTATAAAATAAGGGAAAAGATCAAATACAAATACCTTTAACGTACAAAACGTACGAACTGAAGGTTTTACTAAAAAAACGCGGTTACATTTTCGTAATTATTTATTCGTAGAGTAATTATCAAAATTACCCTACAAATGATCTTGTAGGGTAATTTTGATATCGTAGGGTAATTTCGTAAAATGATCTTTTATGGTAATTTCGATCTTTGTAAGGTAATTTTGAAGGTATCATAATTATTCCACAAATGATCTTGTAAGGTAATTGTGATCTTGTAGAGTTATTTTGTAGAATATCATAATTACTCTTCAAATGATCTTGTAGGGTAATTTTGATTTCTATGTTGTTTGATAAACTAGTAGAGTAATTTTGATATACTTGTAGAGTCATTTTGATAATTACCCTACAACACATTTTATAAAATTACCATACAAGATCATTTGTAGGGTAATTTTGATAATTACTCTACGAGTAAATAATTACAAAAATGTCACACTTTTTTTACCTTTTCATGATTTTTATACGTTTTGTACGATAAGGCTGTTTGTACAAGAACTTTCCCTATAAAATAAAACATTAGAACAAGAAAACAAATTATCTATTACCCTTTGTTCAAGTCACTCATGCATTACATACTCGATAAAAAGTTCAAAATAAATTATTGATTTAAGATAAGTAGATAACGATTGTAGTATGTTATAATGTATTTTCATAGAATTAATTCTTCATAAAACAGTATTTTTAAAACTGTTCTAAGCTACATTAGTGGGTTAACGTTATTGGTGAAATAAAAGAGAAGGGATAAAGGGAAGTCAACTAGGAGGCGACGAGTAGGTGAGGGAGGGCATATGATCGACGACCCACCTCACTTCTTCAATTCCCTATTATTGCGTTTGCTTTACTTCTATTTCTTGACCCCTATCAATTATCAATTATTATGGATGACATGCAAGTGACGAATAAAAATCCTACAAGTATTTCGTATTTTACATCATTTCTCATGTTTCTAAATTATGATATAATTTCGTCAAAAAATAGTTGTTACTAATGTACGTTGTAGGTAAGGGAGTGTAATTTTCTTATATAAATACAAAAGAAAAAAGAATATAAGACACTACAACAAAATGTCTAGTTAAATATTCAGAAATCATTTTATTCATCAATATAAGATTATTCCCATTAAAGAAAATTGTTCTATATAGAGTAAACTGTAATTTTACCCTCTGAGATTTGGAGGCGAAATTAAGTTTACCCTCTATTTTCAAAATCTTGCTGCATTACCCCCCACGTCTAGCCAATTGCATCAATCTTGGACACTACTGCTAAATGACATCAAGTTTCTGTTAGTTATGATGTGACATGACATTTATACACTTTCTTTTTTACACCCGGTACTTTGTAACAACTATACGTTTTATTCCCTAATGCGAAATGACATCTATATCATTTCTTCTCCGTCAATATTTCGACCACCGGAGCAAAACGGGGCAAAACCCATACGTATTAAGTGATTTTATTCGGTTTCGAAGGACTGTAAAAACCCACCAGAGCAAAACCTATACGTACTAAGTGAACTTATTGAACCTCTATAAACTTCTAATTTTTATGCCTCGTACTCTAATCTTCCAACATGTGGGTTTTAAATGCCATATTTTCGTCTCCACGTTTATGTCCCTAATGGAGCACGTTTATCTACTTCGGTCCATTGGCCGGAGCAACAAAAATAATATTATTTTTCTAAAATCGAGATCTAGTGCATTCAACGGGAAAACTAGAGATGATCTCGGTAATGTTATCGAAATCGCCAAATATGGGTACCGAATCGGCGCCAAAAAATTCAGTACGAAAATTCCGTACCGGTAACAAATCCCATGTAACACCCCAAATTTTTATATCTTACATCATAATATTACATGTATGATGCCTTAAAAAGTGAAACGATAAGTTTCGACTATTACAATAGTAATAGTCGGTTAATTATACTAGTAAGTTGATTATTTAGAATGAATAAAGCTAAATATGAGGAAAATAACTTGAATAATAGTTAGATGTTAAAGTGACATGATTTAAAGGACTAGGGGCTGAATATGTAACTTGTAAAATGAAATATTATAACAATTAGCTAAAACAGAATGTGGGGGAAGAGGTGGGTGTCGACCAGGAGGTGTAGAAGAGGGGGAAAAACCTCCATGAATGAACTACTAAAATGCAGCCAATTGACAAAGAAATCTGATCCAAAACCCCTGCATGTTCTTGAATTCTTAATCATCTAAGCATACTAAATCATAAGGTAAGTAGAATTTTATGTTTTGATGATCTTGAATAAAATGGGTTTCAAGCAATCCAAGAATTATGTGAAATCAATATGAGTATGGGTTTGAAACGTTACATAGAACATGAATTATGCTTGAATTCGATTTAATTGATGATTAGGAATGTAAACCCATTTAAAGTAGAAGCTTGTGAAGAATAATGGTGAATTAGGTGCAAAAATTTGTGTAGTAAATATATATGAAATTTCTTGTAAGGATTACTTGATAAATATAAGTGATCTAGAATGAATGTTATATGAGATTAGTTGAATTTGATGATCCTGATTTAAAGTAGTGAGAATATGCATAAGATTCTTGTACAATGTGCCTTGTTAATGTTATGCACACCATGTGTTTGATGAAATGCTTGATTATTAGCTTTTATGCAATGTTGATGATTTCGTATGCATATAATGATAAATGATTAGGATTGGTGTAGTAGTAAATTGTTAACACACTATGATAACGTAAAAGTGAGACAAGAACAAAAGATTTAAAGAATGTTGGATATGAAATTGTAGGAGTGAAGGAAGAAAGCACATGCCAATCCGGGTCACAAGCAACGCAAAGTAAAGGTAAGTTCGCATGAACTTCATTTTAACTTATTGTAGCTCATGAAATTAGTTTCTTCGTAATACTACTAGTTCATTACCTATAACTCATTGAATGGTTAGATGTCATGATTGACATTGAAGGAAATGGTAAAATAATGGTAAGATAAGAATGTGTTAAGTGACCGTTGTAAACGGTTAAGAAGAATGATATGTCTTTATATGGCCTGTATGAGTGGGTCGAATGAGATGTGTATGAAGGTGATAAGAAAGAAAATTTACAATTTCGTAGTTAACAAAAATGGTGGAAGCATGAATTGTAGAAAGAATGATGGTTCTAAAGTCACAACCTTGACAACGAGTCAAATGAATTATTAAAGAAAGTATAAGATTATTATGTTAAATTGTGTATACTAACGAATGTGTTTTGACGTGTATGATAGGAAAAATACAATCTTGATGATGGCGCTCTTGAACGAACACACCGTATCGTTTAGTACTCGCTTCCGGTTCAAGTTTGTTGTTGGTGGGTCAAAACAAGTACTTTTGGGTTATAAGTGTCGTTTTTAATAGTTATGACTTTTGTATGTAAACTTAAAGTTTGTAGTTTCGTTTCGTATGTCTAGTCATATGTTCCTTGGTGAACTTAATGTCTGGGTTTTCGCTATGTATTAATACAGGGCAATATGGTTAAAATTTGTTCTAAATTTCGTAAGTTTTAAGTTTATATATTGTTTAATCCCTTTTTAAAAAAAAAAAAGAAAAATGGGCGATACAAGTTGGTATCAGAGCCTAGGTTGAGAGATTCGAGCACGAGATGAAGTGCTCGAACTCAAACCGAAAGCTCGCAAAGATGAGTGTGTTCTTTCCGAGGCGCAAAGCAATTAAGTACCTTTGAAATTTTTGTGATTTTGTTTAACGGATAATGTTACGGGATGTAATGGGATGTCACGAGATGATTACGGGATGTTACGGGGTGTTACGGGTTGATGTGGAATGTTACGGGTCAATTCGGGTTGGAACGGGAATCGAAAACAGGTCGTACGAGCTGAAATCAAGTAAAACAGCGCCTGAAAGATGGGGAAGGCGTCGCCGACGCCCCCTTGAGCGTCGCTGACGCAACATATGCTCTCGACGCCCTATTCTCCTGTCTACGGAGAAAATTACCCGACGCAAGAAAATAGGGTGCGTCGCTGACGCATGGTTAGGGCGTCGCCGACGCCCCTTACAAGTCTAGAAATTCTTATTTTTGTTATTTTGACCCGTTAGGAGTCCAGTACCTTCAGAAACCCATACCGTAACTCTTTAAGAGTTTTAAGTTGATATATTGTTTAATCCCTTTTAAAAAAATAAGAAAAATGGACGTTACATCCCAATTACTCATCCATAGTAAAAGTAGGGTGGAGTGGTAAGGGAGAGACCTTGTGTTCCAAGTGACCCAGGTTCAATTCCTTCTCCCAGCATTTAGTTTCTACGGCACCTGGTGGTGATGGGAAGACTAGGCGAGTTGGCGGCGATCACTAGTTCGATCCTTGAACTGAGCGGGTTTTACCTCACCGCACTGTCGTGCCTTCGGGCGAGTGTTAACGGGTTTCGGCCCTAGGTGAGGGTTTTCCCCGGTTCGGAAGGCGAGTATATCCCGATGTGGTGAATTTCGCCAGTAACCCATTTAGAGAATTCGTTGGACGTTCAAAAAAAAGTAAAAGTATGGTTTTTAAATAATAAAAAGTAGCATGTGAACTAGCGAAGAGATTGAATCGATTACAATTTCCAACATCTCCTAAACAAAGTGTAATCATCATCAATTTAAATTTGCATAAACTATTATTATAAAAATGGACCAATAACCTAAATAGGTCATCAATTTTGTTTTAAAAAAAAAAGAAAAAAATCTACCCGACCTAAATGTGTACGTTGATCAGTTAATTTCTTCTAAGGTACCTTCCACCATTTTTGTTATTCACTGTTTTCTTCTCCCTTTGTCAAAGGTTATTCATGTCATCCACCATCCATCATCGACTTAGACACTTAGTATCTATATATGTGTGTATTAATGTATGTATTATGTATATGTACGTCTATGTGAGTGTGAAGCTTGCATGCTAAGTTTCCACGTGACATTAGTCAAAAGTCAAATTTTGGTAAAACGTTCCTGCCTGAATATTATTACTAAGCTAACATGGCACTTAACCTAAGTTAAAAGAAATAAATTTGTTGAATGGGTGTTTGGTGTACGTGTTGGATAACCTAATGTATATTTATCTTAGGGTAGAAATATGAACATACGTATAGTCAAAGTCAACTATTTTGATAAGTAACATGGACATTGGGTACGAATAAAATTCAAAACTCAAAAAAGAATTAACGAAAAAAAAAACTTTACCAACGGAGAATCGCCACTTGATAAATAAATTCTAAAATGAAAATAAAAGTTTTTTTTTTTAGGTTTTTCGATGATTATTCCTGGTGATCCATGTAGAAATTATCTATGAAAAAAGACCTTCGTATGGTGATCCATGTGGATATTATCTATGAAATAAGACCTTCATATTAAGGAGGATAAATATATGATATTATATACTTTTAATATTTGATACTGGTATAATATTATATCATAGTTTTTAATGCTCAATACTGGTATATGATATATACGTACATTTTGATATTGCTCCGTGTCTACAGTTTTCAGTTCTGTGGCTCTCCACTAATATTTGATTAGCCCTAGTATACCCTCCAAACGAATTATACCAAGAGTAACCTAAGGTGTCAAATAGTATTGCCAATTCATACTAAAAAATAACTTCCTTCAACACAAATACTAAAAATAAATTCCTTCAACACAAACCCGTTTCAACAGGCAACTCAGACCGCCACCTCTACTAACATCATGTTCATATTTTTTAGTGACTGAAAAATATATACGATCGAGGCACAAAACCATGATATGTTATTGCATTCATTTTAGCACTCTCGAATCTGTTAGGGTTGCGGGGAATACTTGTTGGGTTTGAAGTCCTTTTTCAGGTTGGGTTATAAGAATTTGGGTCTTTCTTGATCTATGATTGTTTTCTTGAGGGATAAGTTACAAACCTTAATTGTCATGTTCACATCTTAGCTTTTATTTTCTATACGTTTTTGCGTTATTGTTAGTTTGTGCGTTGTGTATTAGTTCTGATGCGCCACTTGATACCTAACAATTCTCTGTCACAATTTCATGAGGACCTAAGAAGAAAATTTTAATGAACCAAATGAACTAAATTTGAAATGATTAAAGAAGACAATTTCCACACAGTTAGCACTTTCCTAAAGCTTTTTGACTGATTCCATTATGTAGAAGTCTACCATTTCAAAATCAAAAGAAAAAAGGTCAACTGATTGAAGGTCTCGTTATGATGGCACTAACAAACAGTGACAGAGCTAGAAGGCCCAGAACCTTTTAGGCAGAGAATCATCATAAGGATTTTTATATGAAAAGTATAATTTCATATGTAAAATCCAACAAATTCTGGCCAACGGAATTTTATTGTATTTTTATGTTCTATACATAACTAAAATACAAACGAGACTTCAAGTACTTTGTTTAATCTAGAATAGAACCTAGAACATCTGGTTCAAAAGTTATAGGCGAGATCATGATAGCCATGAGGGTTTGAAAAGATCGAGTCCGGTGGTTAATGCCCCTCAAAAGGACTGAACCTCCCATTACCCTGCAAGCACACAAATAAAGACACTCGCCAGCTGAATGCAAAACAAGTCTCTTACTACTGAGCCACCTTGTGGTACATGCAGCAACAACTTAGCTAGCTCCAGCAACACTTCATCAATGCTTGCATATCCAGACAGATAGTTCTATCCCCATCAAACCACACACATCAGCTTCTTGCCATAAATAAAGAACCACTAAATATCTTCAAAATCACAAACTTACGATGAAGACAAATTTCAAACTTCCAACAATGGAGACAAAACTTAAAGAATCCAACACCTGGATGTTCACAAAATTTAACGTATGTTCTTTAATTTAAACTTACAAAATCAAAACACGTGAAATTAATAATAATATCTCGTTCTCAATATTATTTTGCTTAATCCAACCGTTTATATGTTGTGAAAGAGTATAAAACAATATGTGAACTTAGCTCATGACTTTATAGCCTAGTGGCATCTTCGGGTTTGGATAAGGCTTTGGGACTAAATTTACCGTTAACCGATGATACTCCAGTGGTACGTCAGTGATCTAAATTTACCGTTCAAAAAAAAGATACGTGAACTTATTAATTAATATTATAGAATTAAAACCATTAAAAACTTACAATCAATGTTTTTATAACCGGATCTATCAGTGGTACCCTAAAATGAACAAAAATCACTTATCTTACTTTGTCCCCAATATTACATGACCACAAACCTTCATTACGCATGTGGTAAAATGTAAATATCCATGGATGCCTTTTTCATCTACGTGAATTTTGTGTTTGGTCCTCCCAGTTGGTGGAAGATGAAGTGACTTACTCCCCATTGAGATCCAATATTAGGTGTCATGTGTCTCTTATATCGTCTTCTCGAAGGTGTCTCTATGCTAGTCGTTCACATCACGCGTCGTAAATGGTAGTCATCCTCCTCCAAGAAGAATTGAAGTATTCGATATCCCAAGTTTTTTTCCGGGATGACCCATGCTATCTTCTGAAAAGCCACATAAAATTTATTAAGCAATCATACTTGGATGCCAAAGATATTAAAAAAAAATTCTAATATTGACTTGGCGTCAATTAGGCATTTCTCCTTTCTTCAATGGTAAAAGTAAGAAATATGAAATATATGTACAATAAATGGGTCATAAGACATGAAAAGATCACAAAAACTTGAAGAATTCTTGAACTTGTTTCGTGTGGTCTTTATACATGGAAGTGATATGAAAAGTAAATACGTTAAATAATTTGTAATTCGTACGTTTCATGGCATTTTTAGATTTATAACAAGTTATATTTTAATATAAAAAGTAAATACGTAAAATCATTTGGAGAATGCATGGTGGCCATATAATTATACTAGAAAATGCTCATTTTGTGAATTTATGTTTTATTAAGCTAATCTAAACAGCCCTTAGTTTAATCTCATGCGAAGGAGAAACTTGTATTTTGTCTTTCGACTTGTAGTATTTACTATTTATTTTGGTCCCTTATACATGAAAAGTTGTACTTCTAAAAAATGTTGCATTTTAAGAAAATGATAACCGCATGTAGTATTTACTATTTAGTGCCCCAGCTTGGAAGATGAGTAGATTATTGAGTAGCTTTCTTAAAGCCTATTTTTTTGCGTTCATAGTCACTATTTTTAAA
Source organism: Scalesia atractyloides (assembly GCA_947069175.1). Classification (NCBI taxonomy): domain Eukaryota; kingdom Viridiplantae; phylum Streptophyta; class Magnoliopsida; order Asterales; family Asteraceae; genus Scalesia; species Scalesia atractyloides. Next base: position 17,408,119 of record CAMTDV010000014.1, on the reverse strand, counting down.
AGTTGTTGCATGGATGGTTCCTAACATTATTTTATAACTAGTATTTTAATCCCGTCTCACGTTGTTGAAACTTAAAAGTAACTCCTGTCAGATATATGACTTGACTCATTTCCAAACAAAATTTACGTTAAAACATAGACTAACTAAAATCACACATAAAAAAATGAAGTAGATTACCCAAACTAGATTAAAATACATTTGTTTCTCTTGATCATATAATTATGAAAACTTCATTAACATATATTTGCGTCTTACAAGTGGGCTACAACCCAAGTGACATGATTAGTTACTCTCTTAATGATTATAACTACCGATTTTATAATCTTAGTGGTGGAAAAAGTTAAGTAGATTACCCAAACTAGATTAAATTATGAAACTTCACGAACATAAATTTATTTATAATAAATTTGAAACATGATTTAAATATACTGTGCGACTTTTTCATATTTTGTCATTTTATTTGATATGTTACATTTACTCATAGAAAATGTTATATCCTCCAATGAAATCTTCTTAATTACTTTATAACAACAATATTTAAACACGTGATAAAATCAAAGAAAAGAGAACATATGACATACGCATATAACGTTCAAAAAAATGGAAAAAAGAAATAACATTTCACTTTCAAACACCCTCCCACTACCCCTCAACCTAAGCCTCCAATCCCTTCATACATAAATATATTTGACACTTTGACACATAAATATAATGTAAATATAATGTATGGTGAAAAATGGAATTCCTTTAGATACCATCCATACATTCTGGTGGCTTGATCGGGTTCCTTTGTTTATCGGTGCAGTAATCGTAGACCATATGGTTCAAACGGACCCATCTGTACCTACGGGCTGCAACCGAATCAAGTTGTTGGTAACCAGAACCCTCCCACCAATTAGCCTGGCTAGATGCACAAGCACTTGGGCCTGGTGCAGGACACCCCTCAATATCAAAGTCCTTATAATATGCATAAAATGGTGCTTTGCTCCAGTCAATTTTTTCGAGCCCACCCCTTGTGGCCCAATCATCTGCTTCCCATAATGTGGAGTAAATTCCCATTGGTTGAGATTTTGGATAGGGGATTCCTTTGCCTTCATTGTTTTTGTACACTCTTATAGGTACTTCATCCACCGAAAACCTACACAAATCATGCCAAAAATTTAATAAAATTCTGAAAGTGTATTGATGAATATTTCTTTCTATTGAATAACTGAAAGCCAGATCTCATTATATAGAGAGATTATAATGAATCAGATAATGATAAAGATTATAATCAAATATTAATAAGAGTTAAATGTCATTATGTGGTTTGGGCCATTTTGCTTAGTTTAGTCCAAAGGTTTCAATTTTCGCATGTGGGTCCAAAAAGGTTTCACCGTTGCCATTTTAGTCCATTGGGTTAACTTCATCCATTTTTTTGTTAAGGAGAAGGGCAATTCGGTCATGTTTATATGGACGAATTGCCCTTCTAGTTAACAGACTTACATATAAAAATGACCGAATTGTCCTTCTCGTTAACATAAAAAATATATTAAGTTAACCCAGTGGACTAAAATGGCAACGCTGAAACCTTTTTGAACCAACAGGCGAAAAATGAAACATTTGAACTAAACAGGCAAAATGGCTCAAACCAAAGGGACTAAAATGACATTTAACTTTATTGATAACGATGAAACGTTAATAACCATTCTAATATTCAAAATAATGGTAAAGTAATAACATACAAGCAAACTTAAAGATAAATAATAAATCAAATAAAAGTAACTATAATAGATAATAAATTTTACCGAAAGAATGCGTAGTGAAGTTGTACTTACACAACGTGGTGGTGGTTCCATAGGATAGAGTAATCATGGAAGTCAGCAGCAGGGTCGAACCAAAGGTTAACCCTTTGTTCTCTATCACCTTTTCCATGGGCATACACATTGGTTTGGACAGAATACGGTTGTCCGGTCCGGTTCCCCAAGAACTCGAAATCAAGCTCATCGCGTACATTATCGGTATCTGAATTCATCTAACCACAAGAACCATATAAAAACAATGAGCACGTACCCAATATATTAAACAACTCATAAGCAAGTTTTACAATGTAAAACGCCTTACGTAAAAGGCAGTGACAGTGCCAGCAGAGTCACCGGGAATGAGCTTGATCTTCATGCTCACACGTCCAAACAAGTACTTGCTCTTTGAAGCGAACCCACATCCTATGACATAACAAAACATATAAAAAAATTAAAAACAATGTACATGTAACTATTTAGCCCGTTAATAATGATCATATGTGGCACACGTGACATCTAGCGCACACATACAAAAAGTGTGACATACCAGAGTTTTGGTCTAGGAGTAACTGGATCCCCTTCCCACCATCGAGTTGTTTAATATGAGAATCAGACCATGTTATGTGAAAATCTTGTAGGAATGTAGCCGGTTTCGCTTTTTTCACAGGCAACAATGTCATGAACCCGATTAAAAAAAGAATGACAACAATGTTTTTACGAAACATGGTGAAAGAATGTGTCATTTTTAATATACGAGAATTAGAATCATGAGAGGGGGTTATATATAGGAAAAGTTTAGATAGGGTGATGAGGGTGTGTAGTTGTATATTTGAATAGTAGAAGGGGTGTATTGTAAATTGGGATCGCTTTCTGCACAGCTAATGACTGGTCGTCATTTGGACCCCGCTGCTCTCTAACCAAACATCGTCTTATTCATTTTGTTTATTTGTTATGTTACTGGTTCATTATAATTGACCATAATTGCCGATAGCTGACTACTTTAGCAAAGCTAGTTTAAAGTTAAGTTGAATCTAAAATGCTGCTTGAATTATGGAATATATTAATCTACATGTTTAAATTTGTTTTTATGGATGAAAAACTTATTAATACACGTTTCATAAGGGTATCTTTAATGTATTTATATCTCTGAAGAATTAATAAAATGCCCCTAAAATTAGAGAAAGATTGTGAAATGTAAGATGTGCTTAACGTTAAAAAAAATCATTTGGATGTAAAATTATTAAAGTTTGGAATGCGAATAAATATTACAATACGTGTGTCTAGGACGTCAAAACAGGAGATACACTCAGGGGAGGACCCTCCGTTGCCCCTTGACGCTCTGACGGTAGTGTAAATTTCGAAAACATTTGACGTTTTTTTCGATTTCGTTACCCTTTTTATTGAAACGTTACCCCTATGCAGATTTTCTAGATCTGCCACTTCATACACTATCATGTTAAACTTTTGTGTAAGGCTTTTATTTTTTAAATAGAGTTTTCACTACTTGCTAATCTCAAATAGATTTAACAAATTCGGACGATGGTTTTGCAATGGTTCGGTATGAAGAATTCGAAGGTTGCGATCACACCCATTGATACGAACATTGACAAGATTCGATCTTTCTTTTTCGGTTGGGGTGTAATTGTGTTAAGCCGGTTTATGGCTTTATGCAACCGTTTAGTAGACCACATCTGTATGCAGCTAGGTGTGTTTTATGGTATGTCAAAAGCACAATGGACCATGGGTTAAAGGTTAAAAGGGAGTCACATGTTGAACTAGGGGGGGTGTTTCTACAATGCGGACTATGTCGCTGATCCGAACGTAAGAAGATCGACAACCAGCTACGTTTTCTTCATTGGTGACAGTGCAATATCATAGTGTAGCAAGCGACAACCTATTGCTACTCTATCAAACCATTTCCTGGATCTGCCACTAATGTCCAACTTTATAGTTTAAAATGTCAAATAATACTTACCAAGAACAAGTGATCCTAAAAAAGAATATAAAGTTACAGACTGTTTTTTTAATATACCACAAAACCAATTTCACAAAATGGATGCGACTCTATCAATACTTGTCATCCACATAATTCTATATTATTAAAAAAAACTTTTATATAATAATTTTATGAATTATTATATAAACTCAATTACCTGAATTAATGTTATGAATTAAGTGAAAATATTAAATGAAGCAGAAAATAACGTCTAAAAGGACATGGCCAAACGTGTGGTACTCATGTGTCTGGCTCGAGCCTGTTAATTACAGGTGGACCATTGTCTTAATTTTTTTTTAAGTGTGACTTTCTATGTGCAGGACCTATTGGTCACCGGGTTCTTGTCAAACACAATCCCCCGTCAGCCTCGCCTTGAGAACGCGATGTTCGATTGGGCCCCGGCTTCCGCGCAGACTGACCTTCGCCCGGAAACCATACTACCCCCACACGAGAGACTCGCTGAGGTAACAGCTGGGTAAAACCGGGTTGCCCTCCGGATCGAACCATGCCTCGGTAGGAAGCGATCCATCATTGGGACTTCCCCCCACAAATGCCGCAACCGGGTGTCGAACCGGTGACCTCCCAAAGGAGGAACCGGCCCAACCCACCCCAAGGGAACCATTGTCTTAATTATACCCTAAATATTATACATATACACACGGTGTTCTACTCTTGTCTTTTCCTCTAGTTTCTCATAACCAAAAATAATGTTTAAACGTGTGTATTAATTTGTAAATATTTTGTCGGTTCGTATAGAATTTGAATTTGGTTACTTGTAAATGGTGGCCCAGGCCACACAGTGACCTGTGCTTGCATTTGGGGCTTGACACCAAATAGATCTGACGTGGGTACCAGTACCAGTGCCACACTGCCACCAGTTATTTACGACTTAAAAGTTTGATAGGCAGCCAGCCATAAATCCAAGTGGGGTCTCTCAGGCAGGCCAGACCAATTATTGATATTGTTCACGACCAACCTACCATACCCTCAACTCAAAATCATTAGAACAAATTTCTTTTTTACCTTGTAGCAACGTTGTACTACAATATTATGTTTTGTTTTAAACAAAAGAAAAAAAAACGACATGAGAGTTGAGACGGTCATTTTACTAGGGTGTTTTATGTTTCTTATATTGTTTTCGAATTACTTAAACTCTTTTATTCTTTTAAAGTAAACTCGAACTAGTATTAATCCCCTACGTTGCAGCAGGGTCAAATTGTACCAAGTAACATCAATGCCATATCACGATCAGTAACCACCAACACCAGAAAAACTCGTTAAAAACGAACGAAAAGTAGACGTAAAAACGTTGAACCATGCACGCCCCTTGCGGCGTGTTAGTGCGAAACGTAAAACATAAAAAGGAATACCTAAGTTAATCTAGGACCCGCGCGTTACGATGGGGTCGTTAAACAGTAAAAAGTAGATGTAAAAATATTGAACCACACACGCACGTTGCGGCGTGTTAAGTCACAAAATTTAGACCGAAACGTAAAACGAAAAATATGTAAAAGATGAAAAGTATAGGGGAAAAAATTATATTGTATAAATTAGGATTGGAGTTCGGATTGAGTTGAATGGAGGATGAGTTCTTTATGAGAAAGTTTGTAACAAGTTGTGTTTAATATGATGCTAAAATGAATGAAATACATATAATATAATTTAAGCTGGTGTGAAATAGAATTTGAAATAATGAAATAGATGGGAAAAAATAGATATGGGGATAACCAAACCTAAAAATGGTTTATAAGCCTACGTGGAAAAAATAGATATGGGGGTAGCAGCCTTCGTGGACGAAAAAGACGGAGCCACCGATGGCGGGGGAGGTGTTCGTTCCCGCACCCGTCATGACCCGTTTCTTCCCACTCTCTCACACATTCGAATACCTATTCAGCCTTCATCTATTACAAACTCTCGAGCTTGAATCCATGTGGCGTGATACGGTTCGAGGGTTTCTTCTTCCTAATGGGACGATCAAAGGCAGTCCGGTGTGGATTTCAAGGGTGGAGGAATCCATCTTTCAACTTTTAACACCGCCACTAACGAATTACCAATCATAGCTTCTCGTCTTGTTTTTTAGACGTCCCTAAAGGGTGATGTGAAGTTCCTGAAGTCTCCTAAACTTTTTTTAAACATTTATTTTAAATTAAATAAATAAGCTTAATAAAATTTAATCAAAGACTAAATTCTTTAATTAAAAAAAACAAAGTACGAACCTCTTAAAACATAAATCAAATACCCAGTATCAACCTCGGAAGAGTCAAAGACTCGGAACCGGCATCTTAATTAGAACCGACTACCAGATGATTCTTATAATATCCCCACAACGATATATGCCTAAATCCACTTTTGGATAGTGTTTTTTAGTGCTCGCGAAGAGCCTCGTCAATCACAAGAGCAACCTATCCACTAATTAATACTAATATATAATAACTAACACGTCGATATATGTGAGTTGGCGGACCGAGCTGTTGGATCCCCCCCCCCCCCCCCACCCACCAAATGTTGCTGAAAGTATTCTACTCCAAAATTCTTCATTTCTGGGCATCGGGTCCTTGGACAAATTCACTCAACCTGTGTGGTGGTTCTTTTGGTTGTTTTCTCAAGTTTCAGATTTCTCGGCCGGTTTGTTCGGGTTTTCAAAACTAAAAATATTATCTGATAACTGAATCATTCTATATTCGGTGTTCGTGTTAAATGGTTCAGGTTTTATCATATCGGGTTTCGGGTTAATATAGTTTTATCGGCTCCAGACCATTTAACTTAAACTTGAATAAGTTAAACATTGTAAAATGAATAACTTAAACGAACTTCTTAATTAAACGATTTATAACAATTCAACTTCTCAAGAAAACAAATGTAGAATACATTCTACTTTCAAATAAATAGTAAAAGATCAAACCTTTAGCAGAGCCGAATATATTGGATTAAAACTTGAAAGCCATATGGAATTTGATTATGCAAACTTGATTGCAAGGTTGGAAAAGGTTTTGGGTATGATACTATGCAAGGAATCACAAGAATTATGTAAGAAACTTTACATAAAAATCACTAGTAGTTTGGGGCTCGTCCTCCACGTAAGTGTTTGTTTGGATATTCTGATGTGTTATCATGTTATAGATCACTAGTTTGATACGTATATTTACTATGAGGCTTGTTGTGCAAAGGAAAACCTAGACTTTTGTTAAAAAGAGAGAATTTAATTATTATCAAAAGGAGAGCATAAATCTAAAGGTAACACTAGATATGATGTTTAATTTTAAAAAAAAAAGAATAGGAACTCAAATTCTCTATATTAATATCATGTGTTAACAAATGATAATTCAAAGCCTAAAAAGCTCACTAAATGAAAATTAAATTATTTACAAAACACTAATATTACTAATAAAGACAAAATTGTTTGTGAACGAAACCAAAAATATGACAACAATATCACCATTACAAAAATAAACAATAAAAATCCTTTATTTTTGGGTGCATGGAGTTGTAAGGACTTAGAAATAGTTGTAATTGAATTATTTGTTAATATATTTTTGTTATTTGAAAAAATTTTCTCTTTGTTTTAACTTAAAGAAAGTCGGTCAGTTTGACTGATACTTCTTGGTGAGACTTAGTTTACAATTACAACAATTACTTTATTAAAATAATAGCCATAACATAATCAACTTCAATTAAAAATTAATGAAGGAAATAGACTTATAATAAAATAAAATAGTATATGACCATATTTTAGGATGACGTGAGATAGGGGAAATTTTTATAGTTATGCTATTATATAATGTTTTGTAGCTAAGGGGTGTGTTCAAACTTAAAACTTGGATGTTGTGATCTATATATTTTTCTTTTTTTTTTTTTTTGAACAGCAGGTGGGGTTTGACTGCCGGGTCCTACAATGATATGGCTTGAAACGTTTACTAATTATGTCGAATCATACGAATATATTTTTTCTTGAAATATAATACTTATTATTAATAAACAAATAAAACATGCTTAAATCTCAGCACTTGAATGATGCCGTTATAATGAATTTCATTAGAATTAAAAAGGCGGTATGTTATTTTTTAAAGGTGAATTTCTTTTCAATCTCTATCGTCTTTGGTTTGTCTTTTACTGACGGTATAACAATCCATTGGTAACATGGTATATTATTTAAGAGAAGAATTTTATGACACCAAAAATATGAGGCAACAACTAAAGTTTTGGAAAATCATGAAAGATTAAAAATGGATTATAAGTTGAGAGAACTCTAGGGTTGGGAATTGGCAAAACCTTTGAAAATATGGGTTCGCGTCGCTACTTGGTGTAACTTACCACTAAATTTCTTTTCTCCATGAAAGATCTGATGCTCCTGCCAAAGTCGCTAAATTTGGGTCGAAGGAAATCCAAGATTGTTTATGGGATTCTGATCACATGTGTGTGCGCATTTGAAAATTCAGAAACGAGTCGGTTTTCTCGGATAGAAAGATAAAGTGGTGTCAAAGCATTCGAAGACATTAGATCTCCTAGATATTTATGGGTTAGGAATAGATCGAATTTAAGGTGTCTTACGTTGATAGATTGGTGTAATTTGATTTCACTTTGTACTCTTTCGCTAGCGTCTCGCTAGTATTGTGTTGAATGAAGTTAGCCGTTCCAAAAAAAAAATTAAACGTAACTCTTCTTGTAAACAGGAAAATAACCACTCATTTTATAGCTCCCTTCTCTTCTCTCTAGATTCTCTTTGTGCAAATTAGTTATCGTACCATAAACTCTGTTATCATATATTCTACACTTAATAGATACACATATACATGTTTATACATCTAAATCTATGGTTGATTTTTGTTTACGTAAGCGTTAAAGAAGGGTCCTCAAGTATTTTTTATACTAATTAGGACCCTTATTACATGTTTCTTTGATGTCTAAAAACTCAACCTCCATTTCGATTGGACAAATAGCAACCCAACGAAACCGCCATACTACTTGGAACAAGAAGAGTCTCATTGCTACAAAGCTTCACGACGCCCACATGATTTTTTTAGCAACCGTTGTATGTAACATAAAGATACAAAATTGTATAGCATGATTATTATTAATAATATAAATAAACAGTGTACATTGTACCTTCGTCTGTTCTAATTTATGGTGAAACTTAAATGACAATATTATACGTCTCTTTCGGGATGATGAAAGAAAAGACCTTAGTTGGCATAGTGAAGTGGGCCCGCTTGCATTTGCCGACATTCGATATCACCGTTTGGATGTACACATAGTTGAGTGAGTTATTTTTTTTGAGTAAGATCTAACCTTCAACTTTCTTTTTCATGTAGCGCATGAACATAACTTTATATTTTATACCATAATAAAGCTTACATTAACATGTACCAAACTATACTTAATATAGTGAGACAAAAGTAAAACACAAGGTAAAAAAAACATGACTAAAGCATGTGAAAATTCTATAAAAAAAAAAACTCATAAGGAAAATAAGTTAATTTTACGATCGGTTTGTGTAACATGGTATATAGGTTTAGATTTCAGAAGAAAAACGGCACTTATAACCATTAAACCTAAATATGTAATTTTTTTTAAGCATTTTGATGAATTTTTTTTCTAGGTTTATTAAACCATATTTGATAAGATAAAAAAAATCGTTGAAAATTCTGGAACGCGACACCAACGTTCATATGTGCTTTACGTTAATCATTCTTAATTTCAGCTAAAGACATTGCTGCTGAATAGTTTTGGGATAATTATTAACAGTCAAATAAAAACAACATAAAAATGAAAATTAATTTGACACTTTAAATTGTTGTTGAGAAGGATATAGATTTGATTATACTTTTGAAACTTTAATTTGAGTTTCAAATCAAATATCTTTTCAATTCTACACTTCTTTGGGACATAAACTTTTTTTAAGATGAAAATGACACATACATTAAAATTTAACGCTAGAACTTGTGTTGTAAATTCGGTATCTGTCTTGTCTATTACTTGTTTGTGTATGCTTCTAAGAAAGTAAGAAGATATAAAGTTGTCTACAATAATTTGTAAATACCGTACATGACTTTATAGCCTAGTGGCACCTTAGGGTGGGATAAGACTTTGGGACTAATAGGTTTGGGTTCGATCCCACAAGGGGTTTTCCCACATTTATTGGGTTCAGTGACGAAACTTGTCGAAAACGTATATACCTAAATATTTCTATACGAAAACTACATATATAACACTACTGAGCGAAAAGTCCCCCCCCCCCCCGCCCCTTAAATGTTGCACCCCTGATTGGGTTTCCTCCTGAATTGGTGTATAGGGTTTTCCCACATTTATTGGGTTCAGTGACAAAACTTGTCGAAAACGTATATACCTAAAAATTTCTATACGAAAACTACATATATAACACTACTGAACGAAAAGTCCCCCCCCCCCCCGGCCCTTAAATGTTGCGCCCCTGATTGGGTTTCCTCCTAAATTGGTGTATAGCATTATGCCTAGTTGGAATGGATATGATCAGGTGGTTCCGCCGGTGGCATGATGATACTCCAGTGATCCGTAAGTGATCCAAAATTTGTCTTAAAAAAAAAATTATAAATACCTACTTCACATATGCACTTGTTTTTGATGATTTCACCTCTTAAAAATAGGAAGGTCTTGAATAAACCGTAAGTTTATGTGAATTTCATCATCAAGCCTACTATATATGTACTAAGCTAAGTGTATAACACCATCTACATTTTATAATCCTTTTTTAATTAAAAAAAAGTATCAAGTCAATTGATACGTTAGCAACACACACTCTTATCCCCATCAAAAAATGGTTCTCAAACAATCCAACAATCATTCACTTGTCATTACTCTGTATCACAGTCTTTATTTCATTTTTAGATCAAGCGTGTGGCAGAGTTATAGTGGCGTGGAGGCTTCCACCACACCGGCACACCGCCCTGTGCCATGGCGTGGAGGGGAGGAGGGCTTGGAGAATTCCACCGGCAAGGAGGGGAGAAGGTGGGTGGCGTGACGGCTCTTGATTGCACCTTCCATCCCGTGTTTTTTTTACCACGCCCCGCTGACGTGGCTACCACGTGACGCTTCATACCCCTCAACCCCGTCCAGCCTTATAAATAATTTATACAATAAAAAGCATAGGAGTGAATAGTAACCGCCTCAATCAAAGCATGCCCCGTGGCTGGTAATCTTTTTACTTTTGTTTTTGAATTCGCCTTGTTATGAAAATAATATATATAAATATAAATATATATATATATATATATATACATATATATAATATAATACAAACGGACAGACACTACAACGCAAAAACTTGGTAAGGGGCACGCTTCTCTTCTCATGAGATATAAGGTTCAAAATTTTTAATATATAACATGCTATTTTAAGCATAACAACGTAACGAGGTCAAAACATAAAGCTTATAAAATTAACCACTAGACTTTAAAAGGAACAAACCAAGTTAATGGCACAAAAAGTTTACATCTAAATTCGAAGTTAACCACCAAACATTTAAACACAAAATAAAACGTTCGAGAACTTTTAAGTTAAATATTTACATAACTAGACATATCATGGAAGTTTCCAACAAAAGCTTTTGACCGTTTAGTCGATACATAGCGGAAGCGTACAAGGCGGTGTGTTTATTCCGAGTTTGACGCCATCTAACATGATGATCTACCTACAATCATATAACACAAATTAGTCATTTTATATGAACTAACATAGCATTCCCAATCCCCTGTATGAACATGAAGATGATTCTTTCTAATTCGCTCATCCATTCATTCTAATTACTATAGATGCAACCTTCCTTCTAACCTCAATATCCAAGTCAACATTAATTCCCCTTTCATACATATGATCGTTATCATTTGTTCGACTAATAACATATAATGAACTTCTAAAAGTTTTTTTAACAAGACACCACTTCATATTCGTAACAAGCATGGTAACATAAACAATAAACATGACTAAAGCTTGTAAGTAAATGAACTTACCTTTGTCGTTTTTTGTTTGCGATTCGGAGTGACTTGAGCCTTCTTCCTTAACTCCTACAATTCAAAATCAATTCACTTTAACCTCATGTCATCCTTTTTATTCCGTTCTTCACATAATCGAATGAACAACCTACATTTCTAAATTCTAGCAATGTAGATTGTTCCACATGAGATTTCATTTCATTCAAGCATTAAACAAAACTTGGTGTGCGTACTATTAATTAAGTATAGTGTACAAGTATCATGTGCATAACTTAGCCAATTCATGTCAATATCATCAAGAACATCAAACTTTAAATGAAACTTCATATAACATTCCCTCTAATTTAATTCCAACTAACAATCCTCTCAATATGGACATCATCATACAAAATTCTTATATAATTTCACTCTAAATTCCACATTACAACTCACAACCATCCCATTCTAAATGGGTTTTCACTTCTAGTATCAATTATTCAAATTCAATCATTCACCATGTTCTAAATGGTTTCTTTGTTCATTATCATGCTAATTTCATACAAGTTCATGGATTTCTTAAAACCCATTACATTCAAGATCATCCAAAACATAAGATTCTACTTACCTTAAGCTTTGGTATGCTTAGATGATTAGGAATTTAAAGACATGCATGAGTATTGGCCATGATTAAGGCTTCAATTTGTTGAATTTGTATGATGTTGAGGGTCTTCCCTCTTCTTTCTTGGCCCTGGGCGACACACACAACAGATGTGTGTGTGCTTGTGTTTTGTTTTTATTTTAGCATTCTATCATTCTTAACATGTCACCTTTAGTCCCTTATGTTTAGTGTTTGCTATATTATTGCCAATTTCTTTCTTTTAAATTAAATCTTACTTACATAATAACCAAGATCATAATTTATAGTCATTATAACTTACTTGTAATGTATTATTTAACACAAGACTGTGAGAAATCATAATTTGGGGCGTTACAATGTGACAACCGGCAAAAATAATGGTATATCCCGTACAACTTAACAACTTAATTATACATTTAAATGCGTTCATTACGACTTAATTATTGCATCACGAAAAGTCTAGCAATCATAGGACATGTTATATATGTCACGTAATGTTAGTACATTTGTCGCGTCGTGAGAAAACCACAAACTATGTCCAAATATGTTGGCAAAGTGCTGAAAGCACTATTCACCTGAGCACACTATTCATCCCAGCAAGTTCAGAAAACTGTCCGAACGAGCAACGAATGGCATGAAAGCAAATTATGGATGTAATAAAATAAAAATCCCTAATTAGGGACGCTAAATACAAAAACACTTTAACTTTCCAGAAAAATACGTTGTCGTTAAAATTCGTCCGAACTGCCCTAAAATATAACAAAATAAATTGTCCGCGAAGCTAAAAAATCCGGCATTTTTATGTCCGTAGGCTTGTAAATAATATTTTACATCCTAAATAAGCTTAGGATATCAATGGGATACCCGAAACATAAACACCCGGTGTTACGCCACAACTTTTACACCTTACCCAAATTCGAAATATTTTTTTTTACCATTCAAATTTCTAAACTAAAAAGCTAGTGAACTAGTTAGCCATATTTTGGCGTCATAAACGCCATAACATCGATGGTAAAATAAAACTATAACTCCGGTATTATATAGTATCTTTTATATAACACCCAATATGGAACCGACGAACGAACTAATGGTATTTTTACCATCCAACATCAACAACCCACTAAACTAATAAACTAGTTGGACCTTGTTTTAAATGCTAAACTATCATTAACACCCTAATTAACCTACTTGATTTAATTACTTAAATATATAATTGTAATTTACTAATATATATGTATATAACTTAAGAAAAAAAAACTGTAAAGACCTTCCAAAAAAATCGGTCATATGGGGGACCCACTCCCCATCACCTACTTGCTAAGATGTGATGTCAAAAATGGTACAAGTATGCTGAAAGATTACAACTTTAACTATGAAAATTCAAGAAAATTATAACCAATATATATTCATTCTTGCAACACTTAAACAAAAACCATAAACACCTTATTGGCTTCCTCTCACCTACGGCCACACATAACCATCACTAGTTACTTTTTTTCCCACCATTAGACACCTCCTTTAAACCTCTATTAAACCATTTCAAAATGATTTAAGAAATTTTCAAGTATGGAGGTCCATTAAGGAATACTTTGGAGCTCTTATTCTATCTTAATCTCCATCTTAATCTTGTGTAAAATTGTAAGTCCATCTTTATATTGTTTTAGCCTTCTCATAATATGTAGTTTAGTAAAATACATGTTGATCATCTTGAACCTCAATGAAATAAAAGCTCAAAACCCTAACCACACTTTAAAAGTACACTAAAAATAATGTATAATGTGTTATTATTTGCTAGATGATGCTTTTACTTGTGTTGATCTTGTAAAAGTAGGTTTTTAAATATATAACTTGCTTGGTTGAGAACAAAAATAAGGATTTAAACATTGTAATGTTTAAATCTAGACAAGATTATCATCCTTATGAGTCATGAACTTTACTACAACATGAAAATGATTTATTACAAATATAACTTTTATAAAGATTAAGAACCATGATTTACATTATAATAATCTTGAAAGTGAGTTAGACAAGTTGCTTAAATAAAAGATCAAGGTTATAAAGAACAATAAAAATGGTAGTTTAAGAAATCTTGTTAAAGATCTACAAGTGTCATCATCTTTATTAAAAGTATGGTAAAAAAATATGTATATATTCATGGAGCATGAATTTTTTTAGGTGTAGTGTTCATGCAAAGTTGGTAAGTTGAAATTTGATTTGAATTGATTATGATTAAGAGTTTTAAACATGCTTAAAAATACGTCTATAAACGTGAAAAACGCCATAGTTTAGGGGAAACTATGGCAAAATTTTCTAAAATATTAATCGCGATTAAAAAGTAATTAACGAGGTGATTAGCATGGTTAATCGTGATTAGTAACCTTAATTGTGATTAATGACCCTAATCGTGATTACACAAACCCTAACGACAATGATTACGTGTTAGCCATCTAAGAAGTTCATAAATATTTAAAAGGATATTTTTATAAATAAAAAAGTGGGTAGAAAGTATAAACATGACAATAAATATAATTTTTGATAAAATTATATGAATATATGTTAAACACTATATAATAATGAATATTACTTGCATGTTATGTGAATATACTAGTGCTAGGAAGTATACACACCAAAAATATAAATACGGCTCACTCGAAAAATACAAGTTAACATATATTTCGAACCGACACAAAATATTTAACAAGAGTCCTATCGAACAAAGCGCGTCGACATTGGCAACGACCATTCTAGCGGATCAACTCGGAAAGTGTACACATCGGGACGACACATGATCACTTGCGACACGAAAATATACTTAATCGGTTACCACGACACGATCTAAAAATAATATTTATTTTAGACAAGCGAAAAATAAATACTTGCTAACACTAATAAAAATTCCGGAAAGTATAAGGCAAAACTTCTAAGTATATATGCATACACAAGTATACAAGTATATTAATACGTATATATACGCTCAAAAATACACATGTGAAATACAAGAATACTTGGATTGAAATGGGCTAGCAAAAGCCCATTTAAATGATAATATGGGCTAGACCCATTAACACGTCAATTGGGCTAGGCCCATCATCCAATAACACTTTGGGCTAGGCCCACCTACTTAATTTCTTTGGCCCATTCACACTTAACTTATTTGGGCTAAGCCCAAATATATAAAATACCAAATACTAAGGTATACAAATACGGTATACCCACGTGTACAAATACGGTATAAATACGACATAAATACGGTACAATACATCAACAAATATATGAAGTTAAAAATAAATATTTTTAACATTAATAATTATTCAAAGCATACAAGTTAAAGAACAAGTACTCCTACTCCAATCGAACGTAACATTACAAGTGAACGAGGTTCACTAGACTCGAAATATATATATTTTGAGAATATATATAATAAACGTAAGCCGTGCGTGGCACGGAGACTCTCACGGGATAGGCCCACTCATACCTGTGGAACACGAAGACACAAATGGGCTAGGCCCATTCATACTTGTGCAAGGCAAAAAGACTCATATGGGCTAGGCCCACTTATACTTGTGCGAGGCACGAAGACTCACGAAGGGCAAGGCCCGTTCGTACTATGGATGAATGTGAAACATATATAAAAGAAATATATAACTAACATACAAAACAAATGCCAATATATTTATAATACTTAAGGGAATCCAAATATTATAACATTCAAGATGAACAACGTACACACTTTTATCATAATCCCCAAGTGTCTAATGAGTTAGAGCACTTGTAGGTTATCACGCGTCATTGGATACCCCTTTCGCTAGCACACTTATACGGACGCAAAACTGTGAGTTCATGTCCCCCTTTTCTCTTAAACGTTTTTGGTTTTTCAAACTCTCAGGGGGAAATACATGTTTCGATGGTATGGTATAGCTATGGAATGAAATATTAGATCATGTGCGAATAGGGTGTAACTTAAGTGCCATTAATCTTTTTAAGACCGTGGAACAAGAATGGTAGATCTATCGGGTGTAGGCGAGCCCCACTCATGGGTCCTTGTGTGGCCACATGTAGTGCTTTTGTTGTCCCAACCGGATGGACCGGAGGAAAATCGTCTAGGGTTGAGTACTTCCTATGTCGTCACACATATTAATGTCCTTGCAAAACATTAATGATCAACAAGTTCATTGACGCTTTACATACCACACATACTTACTTATGAACTTTCAAACGTTTTTATGATTCATTTGGGCCCGTACAAAACACATGAACTCGCCAACTTTTGTTGATGTTTTTAAACTTACATGTATTTCAGGAAACTAAGTGGATCTTGTTGCAGTCGGTTACAAGCTTTCAAGGTTATCAAGTAGTCGATGTCATCCATGTTTTGAAGGGTTTGGTCTGTATATCTCATCTTCAATGAGATATAGGATGCAAAGCCTTTGCTTTTAAAAACTATGTTGAATTAGTTTTTGTAAAACTTATAACTTATGATGTCATGTATTTGAACAAGTCATGGTGTATATTTCTTATTTATATTAATGGATGAACATCGTGTTTGTTTTAAATAATATAGTTGTTTACTTATATCGTATGCGATGAAAACTAATCAAGTTCACACCGCGCGCTTCCGCTATCGACCGGGTGTGACATACAAGTCCACCCCCCTTAAAGAAGGTTTCGTCCTCGGAACCCGATTTTACGTACCGAATACAGACGGGTAAAACATCCTCATTTCATCCTCGGGTTCCCAAGTGAGATCTGACCCCTTTCTGTGTTGCCATTGGACTAGTACTTGCTTGATTTCCTTGTTGCGAAGGGTCTTTACCTTGGAATCTCTTATAGCTATCGGTCTTTCGATATAATTCATTCTTTCATCCACCTCGATGTCGTCAATAGGTACATGAGCCGTTTCATCCACAAGGCACTTTCGTAGTTGTGACAAATGAAACGTGTGTGAATTCCTTCTAATGTTGGGGGTAGTTCTAAACGATAAGCTACCTTTCCAAAACGAGCTATAATCTTGAACGGTCCAATATATCGGGGACCAAACTTTCCTCGTTTACGGAATTGGATTATGCCTTTCCACGGGGACACCTTCTAGAATACTCGGTCTCCCACTTGGAATTCGATAGGGCGCCTTCTTTTGTCCGCATAGGACTTTTGTCGATCTTGCGTCGCTTTTAATCGAGCTCGTACAAGGTCAATCTTTTCATTAGTTATTGCGACTACATCCTTGGGAGCGAGTTCTCTTTGTCCCACTTTTCCCCAACAGACAGGGGTTCTACATTTCCTTCCATATAACATTTCATACGGCGCCATTTGTATGCTACTTTGGTAGCTATTGTTATATGAAAACTCTACTAACGGTAAGTGTTTATCCCAACTACCCCCAAAATCCATAATACAAGCTCTCAGCATATCTACAAGCGTTTGAATGGTCCTTTCGGAGTGACCATCCGTTGTGGATGATACGCGATACTTATATGTAAACGAGTACCCATTCCTTCATGAAACTTTCGCCAATAACGGGAGGTAAACCGCGTGTCTTGATCCGACACAATGGACACGGGTACACCATGTTGAGATATAATTTCATTCACAAACATTTCAGCCAACTTTTCCGAGGAATAAGTTTCTCGAATAGGTAGAAAAGGGCGCTTTTGGTAAGGCGGTCGACAATAACCCATATAACATCATGCCCCTTTCTTGTTCTAGGAAGTTTGGTTACGAGATCCATAGTCACATCCTCCCATTTCCACACCGGATTTCTAAGGGTTGCAATTTCCCATATGGTTTCTGATGTTCTGCTTTTACTTGAGAACATGTCAAGCATTTAGACACCTACTTGACAATGTCGCGTTTCATTCCCGGCCACCAGTAGTTTCCTTTCAAATCCTGGTACATCTTGGTAGCTCCTGAATGAACTGAGTAGCGGGACTTATGTGCTTCTTCCATTAATAAAATCTTGGCTTCACAAAATCGAGGTATCCAAATCCGTCCATATCTTGTCTTAATTCCATTCGCGTTCATTTCAAGCTTATTTACAAACCCTTTCGTTCTTTCACTTTTTGGATCACTTGCATTTAATGACTTATCTTGTGCTTCTCGTATTGTTTCAAGAAGGTTTGGTGTGACTATCATTCTCATCGACTTGACTTGGATAGGCAGTGAATATTCCCTTCGGCTTAATGTGTCCGCCACGACATTGGCTTTACCCGGATGATAAAGAATGTCGCAATCGTAATCTTTAATTAGTTCTAGCCACCTTCGTTGTCTCATGTTAAGATCTTTTTGTTCGAAGAAATATTTGAGACTCTTGTGGTCTGAATAAATTGTGCATTTCATCCCGTACAAATAGTGCCTCTAAATTTTTAAGGCAAATACTACCACCGCCAACTCTAAATCATGGGTAGGGTAGTTATTTTCATGTTGTTTGAGTTGTCTCGAGGCATACGCAATGACTTTGCCTCGCTGCATTAAGACACACCCCAACCCTTGATTTGATGCATCTGCATAAACTACCAAATCTTCTGTTCCTTCCGGTAAAGTCAACACCGGAGAGCTCGACAATTTTTCTTTTAACATCTGAAAAGCTTTCCCTTGTTCAACACCCCATGTAAATTTCTCTTCCTTCTTCGTCAGTCGGGTTAAAGGTAAGGCTATCTTAGAGAAGTCTTGAATAAATCTCCGATAATAGCCGGCTAATCCGAGGAAACTTCTTACTTCGCTAACAGTTTTCGGGGTATCCACTTAACTATGGCTTCTACTTTTGATGGATCCACCAAAACCCCTTTCTCATTTATTACATGACCTAAGAACTGCACTTCTCTGAGCCAAACCACACATTTAGAAAACTTAGCATATAATCTTTCTCTTCGAATCGTCTCGAGCACCTCACGTAGATGACTCGCATGTTCGGACTCACTACGAGAGTATACCAAAATATCGTCAATGAATACTATGACGAATTTGTCTAGCATGTTTCGGCATACTCTATTCATTAAATCCATGAAAGTGGCCGGAGCGTTAGTTAACCCAAAAGACATTACTAAAAATTCATAACGTCCATAACGGTTCTGAACGAAGTCTTAGCTACATCTTCTTCTCTTACTCGTACTTGATGGTAACCCGATCGTAAGTCGATTTTTGAAAACCATCTTGCTCCTTGTAATTGATCAAAAAGATCATCTATCCTTGGTAAGGGGTATCGATTCTTCACCGTGAGTTTATTAAGCTCACGGTAGTCGATGCACATACGCATCGACCCATCCTTCTTTTTAACAAATGAAACAGGCGCTCCCCCCGGGGTTACACTAGGACGTACAAACCTTTGTCGAGAAGTTCTTGTAATTGGATCATTAATTCTCGTACCTCCGCGGGTGCCAAACGGTAAGGAGTTTTGGCTACCGGTTTGGCATTTGGTTCCAATTCAATTCGAAATTCAACCTCTCGCTCGTGTGGAAGTCCCGGCAATTCATCCGGAAACACATCCGGATATTCATTCACAATTCTCGTATCTTCAATCCTTAAAGCACCCTTTTTTGTATCAACTACATAGGCTAAGAACGCCTTGCTTCCGTTTCTCACATACTTAAACGCTACTACAATGGTGCACAATTTAACCTTTACTTCTCGCTCCCCATATATGCTACTCGTTTCCCCTTAGGAGATGTCACATGAATAATCTTACTCTCACAATAAATTTTTACGTGATGTCGATATAGCCAATCCATGCCAACCACCACTTTGAATTCTCCCAAAACCATGGGAATGAGATCAATATCAAAATCTTCATCCTCAATTGTGATCTTACAATTTCTATATATCTCATGTAATAAATAGCTTTTACAATCGGTTATTTCTACTTCTAAGGGTATAGGCATTCTTTTTATTACAAATGAAGGGGAATGTATATATTCGCTTGAAACAAATGACCTACTAGCTCCAGTATCAAACAACACATATGTAGGTATGGAGTTTAGCATGAATATACCTGACACGACATTCGGGTGAGCCCTTGCTTCCTCCGACGAAATATGAAACATCCTTGCTTTAGCCTTGGAGCTTTCTTCCTTCCTTCCTTCTTTCTTCATTCCTTGCTTGAGCTTCGGACATTCGGCTTTCACGTGGCCTGATTCATTACAGTTGTAACACACCCTTTTGGGATTGGGGCAGTTATAGTATGGATGCCCTTCTTGACCACAATTGTAACATCCCCTTTTCCCATTAAACATTCACCAGAGTGGAGTTTCCCGCATGTCTTGCACCGTGGGAAACCTCCTTTAGTAGCCTCTTTCTTACCATGATCGTGAGTTTTAGGCTTTTTAGGAGTGCCTTGAGTTGATCCTTTTTCGGCTTGTCTTTTCTCCCCACGTTCTTCTTGCCTTTTTAGTTCAATTTCTCTATCTCTTGCCTAATTGATGAGCTCATCCAAAGTTTCGCACTTAGAAGGGGTGATTAATTCTCGGAACTCAGCCTTTAGCATGTCATGATAACGGTTAATTTCCATCCTCTCCGTTCCATCAAAATCCTTGCAAAACTTCATTTTATCAAGTAAAATGCTGGTGATTTCATTGATTGTTTCATTCTTTTGTCGAAGACAGAGGTAGTCTTCTTGATTCGATCTACAGCCGATTGCGGACAATGATACTTCATGAAGGGTTCTTTTTTATTCTTGCCATGTAAGGGTTTGGAGCTTATCTTCGCCAATTTCTTTGCTATACGCATCCCACCAATCTTTAGCTTGTCGTAATAGTTGCGATGTGGCAAACATAACTTGATCCTCCTTATCACAGTGGCTTCGAATGAATACTCCTTCAATATTGGCGATCCATCTTTGACATTCAATAGGATCGATTTCCCCGTTATAAGTTGCGGGCTTACATGCCATAAAATTCTTGTACGTGCACCGTCGTGCTTCCTTCTTGCCTTGCATTCCGGTTATCATTTCCTTCAACTCATTCATTTTACTTGTCATCATGGTTTCTACCACGTTTAACACTTGGCTTTCTACTTCTTGCACTATACGAGGGATGTTTGTGTCGAGTACCTTCACTACTTCTTCAGCAATCAACTTATTCAGTTCATCTTGGGTTATTCATTCCGTAGCATTTGGACTTCCTTCGTTAGTCATCTACAATTACATACTTACGTTAGATGTCGTACTAATCATTCGTTTTATCATTCTACAATTTGTTTACTTTCTATATTTCATTCCCACAAGTCATGAGATCGTATACAATTCTTATCATAAACATTCTTGATATAATACTTGAGATATACATTCATTCACGCACACAACTTTCTAATTGTTTATACATTCATTCTAATCCACGAGTTGTCATGCCCTGCAATCATGATTCCTTTAGTATTATAGTGTATTTCGGAAGTTTATCGGAGTTTTGGACGAGTTTAGGGGGCACATTACTTAAAACAACAAATTCAGCGATTCTATTTTACACACGGCGTAGGCGACGGCTTGAAGCCCGTCGCCGACGCACACGGGAAACACTCGTCGCCCCAAAAACCCCGTAGACAGACTGTTAGTGCGTCGGACAAAGGAGGCTCATCGGCGACGCCTAAAGAAACCGTCGCCGACGCCTTGCCCATTATGCAGACGCTGAACCTTCCTGTTTCAGCTTGTTTGATCTGTTTAAGAATCCTGTTTCAACCGAATTCACCCTAAAATACCTCGTAATACCTTTAATTTTGTTATCTTAGCCCAATCCCTGAAATATCTTCCCATTTTCATACCCGAAAGCATAAATGTTAATTGCTAAGATATACTTACTTGTGCTGCGCCTCGGAACGAACACACACTTAGACGAGCTTTCGGTTTGAGTTCAAGTATCCTAACTTTGATACTTGAATCTCTCAAACCTCAGCTCTGATACCAACTTATAAGGTTAAAATTTTTAATATATAACATGCTAGTTTAAGCTTAACAACGTAACTGGTCGAAACATAAAGCTTATAAAATTAACCACTAAACTTTAAAAGGAACAAACCAAGTTAATGGCACAAAAAGTTTACATCTAAATTCGAAGTTAACCACCAAACATTTAAACACAAAATAAAGCTTCCGAGAACTTTTAAGTTAAATATTTACATAACTAGACATATCATGGAAGTTTCCAACAAAAGCTTTTGACCCGTTTAGTCGGATATCATAGCGGAAGCGTACAAGGCGGTGTGTTTATTCCGAGTTTGGCGCCATCTAACATGATGATTTACCTACAATCATATAACACAAATTAGTCATTTTATATTAACTAACATAGCATTCCCAATCCCCTTTACGAACATGAAGATGATTCCTTCTATATTCGCTCATCCATTCATTCTAATTACTATAGATGCAACCTTCCTTCTAACCTCAGTATCCAATTCAACATTAATTCCCCTTTCATACATATATCGTTATCATTCATTCGACTAATAACATATAATGAACTTCTAAAATTTTATTTAACAAGACACCACTTCATATTCGTAACAAGCATGGTAACATAAACAATAAACATGACTAAAGCTTGTAAGTAAAGGAACTTACCTTTGTCGTTTTTTTGTTTGCGATTCGGAGTGACTTGAGCCTTCTTCCTTAACTCCTACAATTCAAAATCAATTCACTTTAACCTCATGTCATCCTTTTTATTCCGTTCTTCACATAATCGAATGAACAACCTACATTTCTAAATTCTAGCAATGTAGATTGTTCCCACATGAGATTTCATTTCATTCAAGCAAACACTTGGTGTGCGTACTATTAATTAAGCATAGTGTACAAGTATCATGTGCATAACTTAGCCAATTGATGACAATATCATCAAGAACATCAAACTTTAAATGAAACTTCATATAACATTCCCTCTAATTCAATTCCAACTAACAATCCTCTCAATATGGACATCATCATACAAAATTCTTATATAATTTCACTCTAAATTCCACATTACAACTCACAACCATCCCATTCTAAATGGGTTTTCACTTCTAGTATCAATTTATCCAAATTCAATCATTCACCATGTTCTAAATGGTGTTCTTTGTTCATTATCATGCTAATTTCATACAAGTTCATGGATTTCTTAAAACCCATTACATTCAAGATCATCCAAAACATAAAATTCTACTTACCTTGGGCTTTGGTATGCTTAGATGATTAGGAATTTAAAGACATGCATGAGTATTGGCCATGATTAAGGCTTCAATTTGCTGAATTTGTATGATGTTGAGGGTTTTCCCTCTTCTTTCTTGGCCCTGGGCAACACACACAACAGATGTGTGTGTGTGCTTGTGTTTTGTTTTTATTTTAGCATTCTATCATTCTTAACATGTTACCTTTAGTCCCTTATGTTTAGTGTTTTTTGTTGCCAATTTCTTTCTTTTAAATTAAATCTTACTTACATAATAACCAAGATCATAATTTATAGTCATTATAACTTACTTGTAATGTATTATAGTAACACAAGACTGTGCGAAATCATAATTTGGGGCGTTACGTGAGACCAAGAACCCCCTCCCTTTGCGCTTTTCTTTTCATTTTTTAATTTGTAACCATTATTGTTTTTTCCCTTTCTTGTTTTAAAAAATATTTTTTTTGTATTTAAGTTATTATTATATTATTTGAGTTAATAAAATAGATCGTTATAATCTATATACTATGTAATAAAAGAAAACGATAGGAGGCACATGTCATCCATTAGAGTCCTTTATTATTTTTTTCTGCCTCTCTTTTCTATTTAGTTATTGATACTAACTTTTTAATTAAAAATAATAATTATGTCAAAAACCAAAGGAATTTAATTATTTTTTTTTAGTAAATTTATATTTTTTACTTAAAAACTTCAATAAGTTAATATTATGTTGATTAAACTATTAAAAAAAATAAGAATAACAATGATAATTGTTGTTACCAATAAAATTTCTAAAAATTTTCATATATATGATGTGAATGGTTAGTAAGAATATGTTAAATAATAAAAGTAGGTGGTATTAATGTAACATTTGTCGAAAACGGGTTTTCCAAACCCGCTCCATTTGTAATCGAATATCAAGTTATAAATGTTCGTTGCGTATTTATGCTTATTTTGATTTTTAATGATACATAATTAATAAACAAACTAATCTATAAAAGTTATAATGGATAAAAAGTAAAAATGAAATAATTAAAAATAAAATGAGGCTGCCGGGACTCGAACCCGGGTCAGCCGGAAGAGAACTCAAAGACTTAACACACACACGCAATAACCACTCCGCCACTTGTTGTTTTATGTCAACTCTAGGAAACAAATGAGTTTTATAGACAAACATAAATCAACCGGTTACGCCAACTGTAACTGAAATCGGTCATCAAACGCCCAAAGACGATTTGATTACTCGCGGTTCACTGAGTTTAACCGATATACCGACGTTTTCAATCAAGTTGCTTTGAATGAACTTGAATTCTAGAAGTGGATCGGTTTTTATAACCGAAAATCTTCAATTCCAGTATTACTTCCATCTTTGTACTCTTTCGCGACTCAAACATAATCTACAGACTCTCAATTCCATTTCCGCACAAGTTTCAGTCCGCCGGAGAATCAAATTTTACTCGCAGGAAAGTTTCTGCAAGTCGCCGGAAAACCGTATTCTCCATCAAAACGGTAAGTCTTTCAATACCGTCGTGGTCTATCAATTGTTAAGCTATTTCTAACTCAGACCTTTCAGTTGAAATCAAATTCAGACGCTGCTATCGGATAATTCCAGTTCGCCGGAAAACTTCTGGAAATCCTTATTTTCAGCTGTGAAACGGTATGGACATTTAAACACCCTGTTAACGTTTATTTGGCATTTCAATTCCACGATTAGCTAATCAAAACGGATAATTTGCTTGCTCAGTTGAAGTTCATAAAAACAGAGCCGACGCCTTGCCGGAATTCTGAGTTAAATTATTCCTCCGGTATGTTTGTTTCCAACACCGTCTTTGTCATTTCATCTTAGTCTTATGAAGGTGTTAATCGTTTTAAAACAAGAAACAGAGGGGTAATTTGCTGTCTGTAAAAATTAACGGAGAAGACGAACTGTGCTAACATTATAAGGATAATTAAAATTGGTATTTTAAACGGGTTAGACACACAGTCCAGCGGTGGACTGTGTGCAAATAATACGCGCACGCCGCGAGTTCGATCCCTGATACACGCACCCACTCTGTAATAAAAACGTTTTATTTTTCTAACTGAACCGGGTTAACTTACGTTAGTTGTTAAGTATAATAAAAATGTGTATATTAACCAAGTTAGACACACAGTCCAGCGGTGGACTGTGTGTAACGTTAAAGCACAGGTCCCGGGTTCGAGACCTGTCAGTGACACCGGTTCGATGATTTAAAATGTTTTTGAAAATAAAAGAATTTTGGATAAGCTGAGTTAATATATAAGTATAATTAAAAACAGAATTATTTCGGGTTAGACAAGTAGCTCAGTTGGTAGAGCTGCGTGCACGCGTACGGGAGGTCTCGGGTTCGAGCCTCACCCAGCGCATTGCAATTACACAATAAACCGGTCAAACAGTCAAAGTCAAAAAGTCAACGGTCTACCCAAAAAGTCAACATATTTTTATATTTTTAATTATTTAATTTAATTTAAAAATCAATTAAAAATACTTAAAAATAATGTTTTTAAAGATAGGAAATAGCCTTAAACTCGCAAAAATATATCTAAAAATTCTATTAAAATCCTTAATAAAATCCACTCATTTACTATATTTTTCCGTTATTATTTAGGTTAGTTAATTCTCGTTGTTCAGCTCTTCCAACTCGTGCGCATCTCACCATCTCCAATCCTACGCACCCAATGTGAGTGAATCTTTACAAATTCCCCGTTTTAATCACGTTTTTGGGGTGTATCATGTGTCTTGCTATTTATTATATTTAAATCATTGTGCATACATCATATCATGAACAAATGTGTATTCAGTTTGTTTCAACTGTTTGTGTGATTATTGTTAGATTTAATTTATTATTTTCAGTACATGCAATTTCATAGGCCGCCGCTCCCCATACATTATGAGCGTTGAGCATGTTCCCCATTACATTATGAGCGTGAACCTGGCGTGCCAACATACGATCGGCTCCGTTTGATTGAGCCTTGATCGCACAGACATTTATCATTTTCAGTATATGCAATACGATCGGCTCCGTTTGATTGAGCCTTGATCGCACAGTTACATTCATGTTATTTATTGTATGATGTTGGTATGTTATTGTATGTTATAGTTTGTGATTGTTATTGCTACTGTTTGATTATTTACATTTGCTCACTTATGATTATTGCACAATTTTTCATTGATAAACTAGCAAGAAAATCAATAATAAATGTTTATCTAACAAGGTTCACTCGCCAACTTATGTTGACCCAAAAACCCCCATTTTTACACATGATATAGGTGAACCAGCTGCAGCAAGAAACACATAGGATTGGCCTAGAAGAATAAAATGATTTAGAGCTTGGAATTGTTTAGTTGGTTATTTTTCTTTGTATTTGTATGGACATGTTTGGATTATTGGGAATGTAATTTTAACTTAAATAAATATGAAACATATTAGTAAATATCATGAGCTTTGGTGATAACCCAATTATGCCCCGACTCTTATTCCGCTGCGGGTCGGGGTGTGACAATTAATAAATCAGAGTTAATACTCAGTTGAAAAAAAATAATGTTAAAAGTAAGTAAACAAAATGAATAATTCTCACGCTAATGTTTATTTTTTTAAATAAATATATTGACGACTGCATATGTTAACAAATTGCATTATAATTTATTCTATTAGTATAATACACATGTTTATTCAACCGTGCAATGCATATGTGTTTTTAAAACATTAAATTTATATTATTAATTATATAACATTACATTTATCAACCCGTGTAATACACGGGATTGAAACCTAACTTCTTTATAAATTAGATTTCTTGTTCTTCAACGCTTTTTTTCACAACAACGTAAGTTTTTAACGTCATTTTCATTCAAATTAGCACAACAGATGTGCTAATTTTAATATACGTTTACGTGTAAATTTTAAAAAGCGATCTCACGCGGAGCGCGGGTTTTTTAAGTTTTATATCTATGTTTCAATTTTCATAAACAACGCCGCTATATTTTGCTAGTTATTTATTATAAACTGTGCATGTTTTTATACAAAAGCAACTAAAATCAAGTGCTTATGTATTAAGTAAGGACATCTGGGCCTATTGGTATCAAGGTGTATAGAAAATGTGTCTTTTCTTAAGTGATTGGTGATTATTTTTCATGCTAGATAAATGTGTAGATTTAGTTATAGGAATAGAGGGTGGGTTATAAAGAAAAAGAAAATTATTCAGCATTGATTTAATATATATTAAGTTAGGTTTTAATAGAACATACATTTGATATAAATCTTATTGATTAGGTTATATTCAACTAAAATGAGGTCCTTATTTTATTCAGACACAGGATCAATCAATTGGGTTGGGCTAAAAGTTCGGGCCTATTGACTTCTTTAGAGCATTTTTGTTTTCAAGTATTTCAGGCTCAATATTGAACCAAACCCAACCCACCATGGATTGAAACTCAAGCACCTCCTTAAAGAAAGTGTTGACCTTCAGTGCTTCTAGTTTTTATGTGTATATGAGCTGAAAAGTGGGCTGATAGTTAGAACTCATGAGGATCGTGAGGAGGTGGGTTTCAAAAAGCCCACCCATGAGTTCTTGCAGCATTATAAAGATTGATAAGATACTACACAATGAAATCCAATACTAGACTCTTATGAAATAACATGAGAAACGTTTCATTTGAGATTTCTGACTTTGTTGATACCGCGTCTTCTTTTTTATTTAAACAAAGAGTTTTTGTTTAACTTTTGAACTTTTCGATCGATTCTTTCAAATTCATCATTTTACCACCAACATTGGTGTTGTTGCACTCTGTTAGACTGTGTGTAGCGGAATAACTAAAAAGTGAAGAAAAAAGCATACCAATTCACTGTGATGAAGGCAATAGGGCTTTAATTAACTAAACCACAAAGAGTGTGTAACCACCACTTTATTAAAATAATGTTTAATAAAATAAATAAAAAGTAAACTAAATCAAAGTAGGTGAGGTGGTTTGGGGTGCCACCCCACTACACTTGGTCTTAGAGCTATGTTGAAACATCATAACATACGGCTTCAATCGTCGAGATGATAACAAACGTTTACAAATTGAAACAAATTCAACACATCTGTGTTTGGATCGAGCAATAGCTCTAATTAATACAATGAAGAAATTGAAAAATATGAGAATACCAGCGAGAGGGTTTATGTTTAGTTAACTAACTAATTACTACACGTACATGGACGATCTCTAAGAGCTTGTGTAGCACCACCCTCCCACGTGCCCTCTCTCTTTTCCATGTCGATATCCTCTTTATTGACGCAACCCCCCCCCCCCTTTTTCTCTTCTCCTCCTCTCATATGACCGTCTTCTCTCCTCTATGGATGGTCTGTGTGGACAGACTTTTATCATGAAAAACATGGCATTCATCGCCTTTCTCATCCACCTTAGTGCCAAATCATCTATGGGGCTCGCATTGTGAAAGCTTTAACACCTAGTTTCTTTGAATAGAATATTTGTGGAATAGCATGTAATTTGGAGGACTTTTTGGTCATTTTGAACTTCATTTTAACTAAAAAAAAATCCATACCAACCTAAATAAATGGTCACGGTCCTTAACTGAGAAAAAATCTCTGATACGAGAAGATCACCGACTAGTCAAACCGCGAACACCCAAATCCAATAAAATTAATTTGTTAGGAAGATTAAAACTCATTTTTTTAACTTTAATATATATTTATGGTTCATTGAATTACGACAATACAACGAAAACACCGAAAGAGAAAGAATCAAAACACATAAATGAGTTGTCCGTTAGCAGTCTTCAACTGTTCCTTCCATTTTTCTGTTTCATTCATCGTCTTCTTGCTGTTTTTTTCATCGGATTTGAGGAAATTTTGTGTTAAATTTTTTGTATTATTACTATATTCTTTAGATCACAGTTGTAACTGTTGTAAAATTTGTTCTATCAGTTAAAACAAATTGTAGGTAATGTTCTGACATTTGTTTATCGCTTAAATCCACGAAATAGATTTAAGAAAATATAATCAAGTACGTTGATCGTCTATCTGCCTTTGTATAGTTGCTACTGATCTTTCGTAGGTGTTGTTTGTTTTTTAAGGGGTGAAATGTATGCAGTCTGCGTACCACATCTGTAGAAGAATATGTGAAACAAATATCTGCAGTCTGCAAGATAAGGCTGTTTGTTTTTTAACGTATGTAGACTTCTAAAATAAACCAGTGGTGGTGGTAGACGGTGGTGAGTGGTGGACAGTGATGGTAGTGGTGGTGATGGATGGTGGTGGGTGGTGGTGGTGGGTAGTGGTGTTTAACCCTCTATAGACCTTAGAAGATCTTAGAAGTTGTTGGGCCAAGTCTGCACCAAGAAAAGAGCTCGCGCAGACGTTTTTTAATGAAACGAATTCGGATAAATAAACAGTCTGCAGATGCTTATGTCTGTGCGGACGCAGACAGAAGAAGTTGCGCAGATCTTTTTAAAAAACAAACAGCACCTTAACCTCTCGACATAAATGTAGTTATCTTTTTGAGATGTTAGGATGAGTAGAAAAACCAAATAACAGAAATTGTCAAACTGATGAAGAAATTGATGGTTTGGTCATGATTTTGTAACCGAACATTATGGTTCAGTCAATGTTGTAAAACAAGGTCTCGGACACCAAATAGACATCAAGTAATCGCTATAGGGTAGGTTGCTGAGACGATTTTCTTCAAGTCCGCCTACTTACTCGGAATCGACTCGGACCATAATCAGATCTAGTTGGTCAACTCGGACCGAGTTTGACTTAAAAAACATAATTCCTATGTCCATCATATTAAACGATAAATATGATTTCTCAAGGAATGAATATTAGCTTTTGAAATAATGCACTATTTGAACATGTATTTTTTTATTTATGTTTGATATTCCCGTATTTTGTTATATATATTAATAAACTTATGATATTTAACAAACACACACACACATCCATATATGTATATATAATTTCAAGAAAACTATTTTGTTTGTAATTTAACATATTCGAGTACTCGCAAATCTCCAGTTGACTGACCTAATAACGCCTAGCTAGTGACTTCTGCACCCATGGTCAGGGGCGGAGGTACAATACTTATTAGGGGTAGCACGGACTATGGCTCAACCTCGTCTTCGTAGTGTAGTTTTTCTTTTATTTTTATTTTTTTCGGTTTTATACAAACGATACCTCTGAACAAATACGAGGATACCCTTGGAAAAATATAGGATTCTTGAATTTATTAAAATCCCAAATTTTTATAAGCCTGGACATTTTATAACCCCAAACTTGTATAATTAATAAGTCTAAATGATAAATATAGTCCATTTTACAAATAGTTTAATCAAAAGGAGGCCTAACTTAGCCCAAACCCCAGAGTCCAAAACAATAAAATACCCAAGTTCTGATTAAGGCGGTAATTATATTTTGGAAACAGATGGTCGCTGGACTGCTGGAGACAGTTGCACACTGTCGATATCACCCCTGCTATAGACTGCAAGTCTGATCGCCGTTGACCGGTGTTTGACCTTGGTGATTTGTGAGTGTTTCTTGTCATTTGATTTCTTGTGTTGTTGTTATTGATTGTAGAATTGTAGTTTGTAGGTTTGTTAGGGTTTAAGTGTTTGGATAAGTTAAATTATACAGAAACTTATACTTTTCTAGTTTTCTTGTTAACACGAAGAAGACAAATCTATTTGATATTTGTTTTACTTTATTTATTATCATGTTTTTTTATTATTTTATGATTGCACGGTAAAAAATTGGGATACCCCTGAATTAATGGGTTAGCTCCGTCAATGACTATGATGATAGTTATATTTATATAAATAACCGTGAAAACCTTGAAATCAACTTTCATATATTTTTTTTTTAAATTTGTAAACAACATGATGTATACCTAGCGTGAAAGGTGGGGCGTTTCTATCAGTGCATTTTACGCGAATTAAAATGTATATGTGGCCATGTTATGATGTAAAAAATATTTTTTTTATCTCAAACGCTAAGTAATTTCATGCGAATTAAAATGTATATGTGGCCATGTTATGATGTAAAAAATATTTTCTTATCTCAAACGCTAAGTAATTTCATTTGATATTCTCTTTTAACAAGTTAGTGAAAAACCATATAATAATATAACAATTTAAATCAGTTATTTTATAAAAATAATATGCGTGATTAATTTCTAAATTGACTATAAATATATATTTTATCTCAAAAGTTAAGTAGTTTCATTTATTATTTTCTTTAACAAATTAATGACAAACCATATAAAATTATAATAAATTTAAATTAACTATTCTATGTAACAATTTTAAAAATAACTGGAACTTGCCGTTTGTCGATGACATGACCCTAGTTCATGACATGGAATATTTCACATCATTTGATATTTTACATACATTTTTCCCTCAACTAATTATCTTTCATATTTTCTCATAAGCATCTTAAACAAAATAAGAAAACAAAAAATAAATATTATAAATCCTTGTAAATGCTAATATTCTTTCTTTGTTTACAAGGAAATGTAAAGGAAAATACCATATATATACACACACATATACAATTTTTTATCCATAGATTTTGTAGCTTATGTGATGTTGTGTTGCATGGATGCAATGACATTGAAGAATGAGTATTTGCATGATTTAGTGTTAATGCAAGTGATTGTTGTGATGGGGAAGGATGCTATTCCTATTTCCTACACTGCCTTTTTTATGTCTATCTTTTTGTCCTTGCTGTGTTCCATCATGCTCTTTACCTTCTCTTTCTTTAAGGAAGAGACCACACACCCTATGAATGACCTCACATCTATGTACTATATATTTATCTTTGTATTTTCCCTTGGGACTTGCTACTCCCCCCTTTTATTCTAATATTATAATATATAATTTATTTATTTATTTATTTACAAACATCTTTCATTTGTAAAAATTTAGTTGCTATATGATTTGGTTTACTTAAGAAGAAGAAGAAACAAAACCCAATATCCACTTATAAAAAAACTTAGCAAAAACAAAACCCATGTTTTATAATTATAAAGTCACTTTTTTAACTTTTTATTCATATTTATCACCTTCTTGAAGAAAAATATTAAGAAAATTTTTTTTAACGGTAAATTTGGATCACTAGCAGACCACTGGAGTATTATCATGTCACCACGTCTGCTAGAAAATAATAATTCAGGAAGAAACCCAATAAATCTGGGAACAAACCCATTATGGGAATCGAACCCAGGACCTAATGTAACATTCGTCAAAAACTGGGTTATCCAAACCCGCTTCGTTTATTAAACCGAATAATCAGTTATAAATTTTGTTGCGTATTTAATGCTCAAATTAATTTTATACGATACATAATTAATAAACATTTTAGAATTTAAAAACTGTAATTATTAAAAATTAAAAATTAGTGCAAAAAAAATAATAACAAGCTGCCGGGTTTCGAACCCGGGTCAGCTAGTTCACCAAACAACCACAACACCACTCCGCCACACGCTGCCTTTGGTTAATATACTGAAACAATTAATACTTAAAGCAAAACTTAAATTCAAAAACCAGGTATCAGCGCGGCGGAACTCGCAATCACCGGAAAATCCGGCAATCCGCGAGTTCAGCCATTATTTCTTTTGACTATAATGCTATAACCGTCGACGACATCGGTTATAATCGATGTCTAGCCCCAATTTCAGTCATAACCTCCGAGTTTACCAAAATCAAATCTCACCTTAAGCAGCCTATAAATACAGGGCTAAATTACTTAATCCCACCCGTTCAAACACTCAAACTCTCTCCTAAACTCTCGCTAAAACACCCTGAAGCAGTCGCCGCAAGTCGCCGGAATTTATCTGTGTTCGCCGGAATTCTCAGATACTTGCCGGAAAACCGAAGAATCTATCCCAATGTTGCCTTACCTTATAAATAGGACATCTAGAGCTAGGACCGAAATCACCCACACTCACCATAAACTCCCTGAAGAGTCTTTGTCGCAAGAAATACATCGCCGGAATTTGGTGCACCCGCCGGAGATTTCCACCGGAAAACCGGGATTTTACTTCTAGTTGGTATATTCCTTTAACTTCTCTATCTATTATTCTGTATGTTACGAATCTTTGAACAATCACCCAGAATCGTCTAAAAATCGATGTCAGGCGGATTATGTACTGGGCTTCGGGTTAATGAAGAAGATGAACTAAAATCAGTAGTTAAATGTAATTGAAATCGGAAATTATACCAGGTTAGACACACAGTCCAGTGGTGGACTGTGTGCATATTTAAATCAAGGTCGCGGGTTCGAGACCTGTTATGTGCACCGGTTCGACCAAATTTCAAACCTTTTTAATTAAAATAAATTCTGGATCAAATCAGTAAGTATATAAGTATAATTAAAATCAGATTTATTTCGGTTAGACACGTAGCTCAGTTGGTAGAGCTGCGTGCACGCGTACGGGAGGTCACGAGTTCGAACCTCACTCAGCGCACATAATAAACACAATCAGACCGGTCAACAGTCAAAGTCAACGGTCAACGGTCAACTGGTCAACGGTCAACTGGTCAAAAAGTCAAAAGTTTTTATTTTCTTTTTATTTATTATTTTATTTAAAAATCAATTAAAAACATTTAAAAATAATATTTTTGAAGTTAGAAAATTTCCTTGAACTCACAAAAAATAAACCTAACAATCCCATTAAAGAACACTAATTAAAAATATTAATCTCAAATAAAAGTTTATTTATTTATCGAACTATTATGTTATTATTTATGTTAGTTTCCTTGCCGATTAAATCCGAATTCGTGCGCATTCATCATCAATCCAAGAAACGCACCCACTGTGAGTGAATTCTTACAAATTCCCCTTTTTATTCATGTTTTGGGGTGTATCATGTGTCGCTTAAATTAATTCGCTTATTCAAACTCATGCTATACCATTATATGATATAATCTTAGAATGTAAATATTGTTTGTTGTGATGTATTACATATTGTCAAGTTGTATGCAAATTTTTTATTAGGCCCATCAGTTCCTCGTGGGAGACGAGTTGAACAACGCGTGCCTCAAAACTCATTCATTAGGCCCATCAGTTCGTTGAACAACGCGTGCCTCAAAACTCATTCATTAGGCCCATCAGTTCCTCGTGGGAGACGAGTTGAACAACGCGTGCCTCAAAACAATCATTTGTTGTATGTGTGTGCAATATTTAATATTATGTGTTTTGTGAATAAATTTACATCTACATTTACTCATATGTGGTTATGCACTGTATTTTATAATCAATACAATAAACACGTTTAAATGTTTTCATAGGATTCACTCGCCAACTTTTTGTTGACCCAAAAACCATTTTTACACATGATACAAGTGGACAGGATGAAGCAAGGAACACATAGGAAATTGCCTTAGAAGAAAAAAAAATGAAGTCTAGAAAGATGTATAGAACATGTTGTACTTGTATGATTTGATTGTATGATCTCCTTTAAATTGTAATAATAAATATGAAACATTATAATAAATGTCATGAGCTTTGATGAAAACCAATCATGCCCCGATCACCTTTTTCCGCTGCGGGTCGGGGTGTGACACCTAACAGTCTCTAAGTCTTATCTCACCCTAAAGATGTCACTAGGCTATACTGTCATAGGCTAAAAAAATGTATTATGACTGTATATTTTTTAAAATATGGCATTACTATTTTCTTATGAAATAATTTTGTTTGCCGATTTTTGTGTCTAATTATATTTCCAATAATATTATGATGGGCTGTAAGAGAGTATATGGTGAAAGAGACTTGTGTAGACGTTTCTCTTCACTGTATTGTCACCTCTTTGATGGTAAGATAAATTAGATACAAAAGTTATGAATATACGGTATTCCTCTTTTTATTAAAGTTGTCATGTCTATTGTTCTTAAGAGTTACATTATTTTGTTTTTTAAAGAACCTTTGAATTGTAAAATAGTAAAATAAAATCTTATATGACAATTGGTTTATTTAGACTCATCAAATGTTTGATTATTTGTTTGATATGTATAAAGAGAAGGAAGATAGGAACTTAGCATTTGGGAGGGGAATCTTGAAATGTCAAAATAGTTATCTATATTTAGTTACATGTACCAACATGGTCCATTAACATAGTTTGAGGGCATGTATGTTATCAAAGTCCAAGTGGATAATGTCTAAGGTTAATCTATTTCCACTATAATTAGTGTTTACACTTTATTAATGATTTAACTAATCAATTTTTTTCTATTATTTACAAGTTGTGTTCTTAGTTATTATCTTCTTTAGACTTCTCACTTTCTTCTCATGATTTATTCTAGCAACAACAAATCAATCAGTAGTTCTTGTTGAAACAAGGTTTAATCCACAACCCAATGCGGGTTTTTCTTCACAAAGCTCTGTAACATAAACAAACACTTAGACCGCAATATACTTGATGAATACAAGTAATAAAAAATATATTTCTTAACAAACTATAATCGACACAAATCTTTTACAATAGTAACTGAACTAAAAACAAGATTGCCCGTATAAATTTCATATAAGGGGTATGAAGAAGGGAGATTACTTTCATGATTCAACCATCGCGAAAGCTTTGGAGTCATCGCTAGTATTCTCGAGGTTAATCTCCAATTGAAGCGGCTTTGATGGGTGATGGTGAGGCAGAAAGGAGAAGTGTCGGGGATTAGGGTTGGATTTCAGTTTTCCCTACATTTCTTTTGTAAGCTTCTAAATGTAAAACGACAACAAAAAAAGATGAGAAGCGTAGGCCGTAGGGTATAAATCATCCAAATCATGTAATTAAGCGAAATCGCTTAACCACTTCAAACCATATGTGATCCTTAATTCAATCATCAAAGTATTATATATATGTGTGTGTCATCTTTCAAAAATATAACATTGATATGATGGATAAGAAAATGAATTTATGTTTGTATTAATGCGACATATAGAACCAAAAATGTAAGCTTTAATCTTATTTGGAATATGAGTACTTATAAATAAACTCTACTAATGAAACACCCACACGTGTAGGATTCCATAATAATAATTGACCCGTCCGTCCGTCCGTCCGTCCGTCTGAGCTCTGATCCTGCCACCCTCCTGCAAGCAATTTCTCTACACGGTTTTCATCTCACACATTGATTCATTCATTCATAAACCCACACCACAACACACCCTTTTCAAGACCACCAGACTTCACTCATTAAACCCTTCAGTTAACACAGAGCTCCATTACTCTATCCACAAATGGGTTGTGGTCACACCCTCCATTTATTAACCACCATTTCCCTTCTCTTTCTCCTCTCTTCCTCTTTTGCTCAAGGTTAATTTCTCTCTAACCCTCCGTTCCATCTTTAATATTTTTCTTCTCATTCATTCTAATATTTAACTTCTAATTAACGCTGTGTAAAACGGTGTCCCTTCCCATAAGGTTGTGGGTTACACGTTCCGTAGAATTACAATCCAGAAAGGGTGGCGGCCCAACTGGTTACCCATCTACCTTCTGTTTTGATGTAACTTGACAAGTTTTTTTTTTGGTGAAACTAATGAATCTTGTTAAAATAATAATAATAATTAATAATTTCTAACATGTTTTTTTTTCATTTATTTCAGGTAGAATGCTGGCCACTCAATCTCAGGTAACCAACCACTCAAGTCTTGTTTTCTTTTGTGGACTTTTTTTTATATATATGGTTCAAGTTTTGTAAAGATGTAATGGTTTTTTTTTATTTGTGAAGGTTGAGGAGGAGAAGACAATACTGAGGGGACAAATAGGATCAAGGCCACCAAGATGTGAAAGAAGATGTGGGTCTTGTGGGCATTGTGAAGCCATTCAAGTGCCTACAACCCCACAAACCAAGACTGCAATGAAGAAGAACCCAACACTAGAATATGCAAGAGGTGATTACAGCTCAAACTACAAGCCCATGAGTTGGAAGTGCAAATGTGGGAGCTTTATTTTCAACCCATGAGTTATGAATTTATTATAAATAAATAAATAAATAATTAGTAAGTGTACATATAAGAAATATTCCCTGTGCTTTTTTAATTTCTTTTTTTCTAGTTTGGGTCCTGCCTTTTTCTTGAGGGCCTGATTTTTGTACTGCTTTTTAATTATTCTGGATTAATATTCAATAATTAATTTTTCATAAAGATTATAAAGATTTGGTTATTAATGCTGTGTGCGGATTAAAGTTCATCTTATCTCCTCGAGAATTATCTTTATGAAATTGTTGAATTTTAATCGACCACAACTAGGATTGCTTGAATGTTAATAACTAAAAATTGTTTAACTTAAATGATTTTGGCAAGATATACCCTACATTAGGTTCTTTAATTATATATCGTTAAAATTGCTGTTTGTACTTGAATAATAACTTTGAGTAAACTTCCGTTTTGCTCCCTGTGGTTTGGTCACTTTAATGGTTTTGCCCCAATCATTTAAAAATAGTCATTTTCCCTCCCATGGTTTGCTATGTTTTTTTTCCATTTTGCTCCCCGCCTCTAACTCAGTTAATAATTTTAATTATAGGTGAGGGTATTTCGGTAATTTTAGATATGAGTATTTAATTTTTATTTATTATTAACTCCAAAAATATTTTCTATGTATATAGTGTCTCTCATCTTTTTATCCCTCTAAAAACAATTAGCTGGCCATCAACATCAGGCACCACTACACCAGCAACCACGATACCACCACCCTCAACAGCCACCACCGACATCACCATCATCAGCCACACCCACACCACTGTCACCACCTGCCAGTGTTCTCTCCCTCTCCCTCTCTCTCTCTCTCTCCACAAGAGCACAACCAAATCCGGCGAGTGATTAGGGTTTAAACCCAATCGAATCAGACGATATCATTACTCACCACTACTAACCTGCTCTGCCTGGAAGTCCTACCGTCGCCGTCGTACCATGCTTTTAGGGCTTCAAAATCTGACCAGAACCCTAGCCGTCGTCACTCGACAGTTCTCTGTTCCCTGATCAATCAGTCACTGGATTGAAGTAATTGGGGTTGGTGTTAGGGGAAAAGTAGAATGAAAGGGGTGAGGCCGCCGGTGGTGTTACCGGTGATTGTGGATAAGCATTGGGAAGATCCGGTTGGTGGTGACGGTTGGATAAGCATTAAAAAATGGCAGAAGGAGGATTTAGGGGGTTTTAATGTATAGGGTTACAGATGAAAATGATGATGGGTAGCCGGTGTTTGTGGTTTTTGTTAGGGTTGAAGATGAAGATGGTGGGTTTCGATTTGGGGTTGGGTACCAATTTGCGATTTTGGGTTTGTTTTTGTTTACTAACATGTAGGGGTGGGTTTTAGATGGTCGACTGATTGTGGTAGTTGCAGGTGGTGATGCCCTGTGGTGCTGGTTTGGGTGATGATGAAGAGAGAGAAACATGTAGAGAGAGAGATGAGAGAGAGTATTTGTTTGTATGGTTTTGGTGATGTATATAAATCTGATAAATAATTAAATCTTTATCTTTAAAATTACTAAAATACCTTAGTATATACTTAAAGCTACCAAAATACCCTTTCAGATAACAGACAACTTGGATGGAGTTAGAGGCGGGGAGCAAAATGGAAGAAACATTGCAAACTATTGGAGGAAAATGGCTATTTTTAAATGATTGGGCAAAATCATTAAAGTGACCAAAACCATAGGAAGCAAAACGAAAGTTTACCTATAACTTTAAATAATTAGTTTAATTTTGTGTTGAGGTTGATAAATAAAATATTTATATTTATATTTAATTTTAAACGTAGAAGCAAAGGTTGGGTGAAGAGTTGGTGGTAAATTAAAAGAGATGACATGTTAATGATAAAGAAAGAGTGGGTAGCGTGTAAGAATAGGAATGATTGATATATCACACCGTTATATCTATGTGTCCCTTTTTGTTTTTTATTTAATTTTTTACTAAGTATGTTTATTAGTATTGTTTTGAAAATAATGAAAAAGTCTGTATAGATTGAACTAAAAGTATATTAACAAAATAATAAATGGAAATAATGAAAAAGTCTGAAAAGGTTTATGTAGATTTAAATAAAATTATTGTAATAAAAAGAATAAAATACTCTCCTTGTATATTTGGAAATTGTACTATTTATCGTGTACGAATCCAAATGAAAATGAAAATACATATGAAATAAAACAATTTAAATAAATCAATTCAAACCGTTGTCTTCGACAAGAGCTTGAGTAGTGTCTTCTTGTATGATTTCCGTTTTGTCTTTAACGAGAACTTGGCGTGTCTCCTTATACGATCCTTCTTGGTTGCAACAATAAACAAAATAATATTGATGGTTGTGGCTAAAGCACGTGTTTAACACGCTTCCCTTAAAACAGATTCCGTGTCTCTACTTAAGACGACGTGTCTATCTCCTAGGATACAACAGCCAAAGTAGTTGTACTGTCTGAAATAGCCACGAGCCCGAGGTTACACCGACTGAAATTGTAGTATTAAAATTTGTGGAAAAAATAAGGATACGAAGGTGAAGGAATCTGTAGAGAAAACTTACCACTCTAAGTACCCAACACATGGGCTTCAAGTATCTCCAAGAACTCTTCCACTTCTTCTTGTATCTTTAGTACTTGTATTTTGTAGTACTTTCAAATGAGACACATAGCCTACTATATATACAAGAGTCATGAATGATGAAGAAGCTAACATAATTTGAGACATTAAAACACTAATAAAGTATTATAAATAAAACTTTACTCAAGAGTTTGTCACCATTAAAAGCCCCATTAATAATTTTATTAAATTAATTTTCATTCATATTATTCTATTTTTCCAACAGTTTATATATACATATATCTTAATTTAGGAACTAATATTATGTTTAGCAACGCACAAATCAGATAAGTATGTATATAGCAGATGTGACATCCACACCTCTACAATCTCAAAAGACCCCTACGGGTCTACTTATCAAAAGAAAACTACCCACACAAATCCCATTACCACTAACAAAAACATCCACACCACAAACAAGATCCAGAAAAATAAAATTCATCATCCAAGATGATGATAAAGAATCCCTAAAGCTTCCCCATGAAACCACCACTGCCATAGAACCATCCACAACCATCACATTCCTTCCATTAATTATCCAACCAACCACCACAACCATAACTGCATTCTCACACCCATTGGAACTAGAAACTGTGTAACAAGAAATATAGTACTTCTGTTCCACAAATGATCCAAGCCAACTTTGCTTCCCATATTTGCATGATCTCCCAAATCCAACAAATGTCAAAGAATATCTTGAGCTCAAGCTTAAAAATGTAGAAGTGATTGCAGCAGAAAGAAGCAAATGGAAAGGAGAGAAAGAGGCTCAGCAAATTCTCTCTAAAAAGTTCACTAAAGTGAAATATTTTGCTAAAAATGTCAACAAAAAGGCTTCACAAGGCCCTGTAAGTGATCCTGATCTCATAAGAGTATTAAGGGAATATTACATGGAGTACATAATGAAGAACAAGCCTTACAAATCAAAACGAGCTCAATTCATTGGACAGTCTACAAAAGCTCTTTTATATGAAATCATGAGGATTGGAAAGCTAAAGCTAAATCCTGAGATCAAATCCACTCCTCCCAACTGGAGAGCAAACAAAAAGTCAGCCGGCAAAAAGGCCCTACAGTTTAAAAGAATGAAGGAGGAGATGGTAGCTGCAAACTTTGGCTCTATGCAGTCAATGGCTAAAGATTAGATGAGCCAACAATCCAAGAAAATTACAAGAAATTAGAAGTTTTAAGAGAAAAGGATCCATTGGTCCCCAAAAATCCAAATTATGAAGAAGTAGACTTCCCCATCAGATCTCCGGTTGATCCCTCATAATTTCCTACTGCAAAAAACATCTCTTCAGTTGTGAAAAAGTACCTCAAAATGTAAAAAGAGGTGTCTACTGAAGATCTAAAGATATATGAAGATGAACCGTAAAAAGGGATAAAATGAACTGATATATGCGCATCCAGATGCAAACCCAAAATAGCTACTTGGTCAAGTCTCGGGAAAACAATTTTCCCCAACTCAATAACATCTACCCCAAGAAATCCATCCAGCTCCAGAATTCTCAAATGGATGTCTAACAAGACAAGCCATGAATTGACTATAGTTAGAGCTAATAGAAAAGTTAAAAAGATCTCCATGAACTTTTATAACTATCTCTCTATGAAATTTGAACACCAATTCAAGAATCAAATTAGGGAGAAGTTGATGAGGAACAAAAATTAATCAAATAAATATATGTTTTGGCATCATCTGTTCTAATGGAGAGATTGTTGAACCTATAAAAGAACATATGAGTTCAAAAGCAAACACATGATTTCCTGAACAGTTGATGAAGCATTTTCCTTCCAAAGATAGTGAATCTTGAATATTAATCAGAACATCTGTTAAAGACATCAAAGATCTGTTTGAAGGCTTGAAACATCTGTTGAAGAAGAGGGAACCATTTTTGATGGCCTAAGTTGTGTTAAAGACAAATCACTTATCATGAAGACCAAACATCTGTTATGGCCAAACAGATGTTTAATACAAGTCAACAGCGGTTTAATCAATGTAATAGTGTTTAGCTTAGAACACATGTTTAACGTAATAGATTAGATGTTAGATTCCCGCATATGTTTGCTAACATATGAGGAAATTTTTCTATTAGGAATGTTAGATGTCACTATCAGGGTGACTTCAGATGATTGCAAACAAAGCTTTCGTACTTGTATAAATAGAGCTCATGTGCTAAATATCTATTTTATCACAAACATTCCTTTTGTACGAACAACAAAGTATGTGATCGGGCTGATGGGGAGTTTGTATAATCATTTTTGTATTATTGTAATCTTTTGATTATTAATAGAAAGTAGTTTTGATATAACTTTCCACTCTTGTATGCTCATATAATTCCGCATTTGTCATTTGTATATTGAAACCCATTCATTATTGTTCACCCAAAGCATACAAGTTATACTCAGCTCCTACACAGATAATGTACGAATGTGCATGGTTCGATTGGTACGGTTCTCAACCAAACTTGAAACTGAAGTTATCAGTTAGTCTATTTTATTAAACAATATGTTTTCAGTTAATGAGTTTTGTTTATTATGTTAGATTGATGGTTTTTGGTTCATTTTGGTTAATTTCGGTTAATAGCCAAAAACCAAACTTACCAAACTTAGGCTAAAACTTTTGTTTAGAAAAAATGAAATTGAAGTATGAATATAGGATATGGATGTATAAATTATAGGATGGAAATATAAATATATGAAATGGATGTATAAAATATAAAAGCTAGAGATATATAGAATGAATTGTTCGGTTTGGTTCAGTTAATTTTGGTTAAACTAGGGTAAAAACCCGATAACTGATTTTTGGTTAATTCGGTTTCCAGCTAATTCAGTTTTTGTTGATTCCGTTTTGGTTTCCCCTGTTTTCGGTTCGTTTTTGGACTTTTGGTTAATAATTGCACCCCTACACATTGTTAATCACATAATATATCAACTTTCTAATTAAAACACTTATACTAATACGATACTTAAATTAAAGAGAATAAAATGATTGTTTTTATAGTGTAATGTTTTTTTAAACAAAACTAACTTAAGTAAAAGTCATGGTCGTTTAAAAAATGTGGGTGTACTTAGTTTTTTATAAGGGCTAAAGTGTAGCTATTAATTAATTATCTAATTTGTTTAAAGATAAAGAAATTAAAGTGTTACTAAGATAAGAGATTAAAGTTTAATTAGTGTTTGAAAAACTATTTTACCCTTATTATAGAATTGTGTCTTATGCATTGAACTAAAAAAACTTCTTTTAACTTTTGAGTATTTTAAAATTTTCTTCCTAATATATAATATACTAATGTATAAAATGTATAATGTATACTGCAGTATAGATTTATGATAAACAAAAACTATAATATTTAGATATTAAAACCCGATTCTGTGAATTTATAATATAAAATCAATTATTATAATCAAAATCATATAATATATGTAACTTGTAAGTGAAATATGTGATGTTAGTGTAACA
Organism: Scalesia atractyloides; assembly: GCA_947069175.1. NCBI lineage: Eukaryota > Viridiplantae > Streptophyta > Magnoliopsida > Asterales > Asteraceae > Scalesia > Scalesia atractyloides. Next base: position 17,364,610 of record CAMTDV010000014.1, on the reverse strand, counting down.
TTCTTATGTGGAGAGCCGAGATGGGTCGTATCGGTACGGTTGATGCATTAGCGAAACGGAACTGTTATAACGGTAACGATGTTTGTGTGTTGTGCAGGGAAGAGGGTGAATCTGCTGAACACATTTTCTGTTCTTGCTCGGTAACTTCAGAGGTGTGGCTGCAGATTAGTCGCTGGTGCAAGATCAGCCCCATCTTTGCTTTCACTATAAGAGACCTGATAGCCATTCATGAAGTTTTGAATATGGGACCTGATGCTAAAGAGGCCTTGCAAGGCATTATTTTGGTGGTTTGTTGGGTGGTGTGGAAAGCAAGAAACGATAAAAGATTCAATGGTAAAGAGAAGTCGGCCTCTGATATGGTTCTCGAGGCTAAGGTGCTAGGCTATTTATGGTACCGTAATAGGTCTAAAAATAGAAATATATCGTGAAACGAATGGTGTTCTTTCAGTATAATGTAATTGGTTTTGGTGCTTGTCCTTTCGGCCCAAGGATGGATCTGTGAATAATAATATACTTTAAAAAAAAACCTAGACCTTTGATTCATAGGGATTGAGGGTGGTTTTTTGTTTACTTGTCTTGCAAGTCATTAGATCTTCTGGGGATATGGGTGGTGGATATCTTTTACTATTTCCTATTCCAGTTTTATCATGCTTTTTTAACCCTTCTAATCATACTTTCCAGTCAGATTCGTCTAAATGTTACTTTAGTCTTTTTATATTGATTTATTGAATTAAATGATCTAAGGATGGAATCAGGAAAAAAATATATACAGGTGAATAAATTCAAATACGAGCCGGACGATTTGTTATAATTGATTTAACTCGTTTAATTTAATAGTAAATATAAGTTAAAATGAAAACCCATATAATTTGCCATCTTTATAAATTACTTAAGTTAAAACCAAATTTATCAAAGGCTCTTACTATTTCCGCACTACTAAAATCTTATTTTTACACCCCTACATGTATACGATTTGTATAGAATTATACGAGCTGTATAACTGATTGTTGCACAAAAAAATGTCAAAGAATGTTTTTTTTTTGTCTCCATGTATATGGGTTATACGACCCGTATACAATGTTATACGGCCCATATAATGTTATACGGCCTGCATAGAATGTTATACGACCTAATATTTTCTCATTTATACGAGCCATATAACATTATACGGCCCAATATTTGTCATGTTGGATTATTCTATACGGGCCGTATAACGTTATATTGCTCGTATACAGGATGTGAAATTAAGATTTTGGGTTTACTAGGACCCTTTTATTAAGTTAAAACCAAATTCATAAGTTTCTTAGGAATACTTCATAGAATAGTAATCAAGTTTTAGGATATCTCAATCAATCAGGTTACTCATAAATATTTTTGTTCTAATTAACAAAACATATAAAATATATATGACAAATTAATCAAGTTTGATAGTTTATAATTATCAGTCGATTCATGTTTCAAAACCCCACGATCCTTCTTCTACGCTACTATCGCTGCTCTCTAGATATGGTGTTATGGAATAACTAATGCAAAAGATTAAAAAAATTATTAAATTAAATAAATAAAAGGATGTGATCGGGTAGTGTGGCAGCCGGCCCTTGCCATTCCACAATGCCCGCATGGTCTTAAACGAAAAAAATCACGATACAAGAATATTTGCAAACTTTCGGAAAAAGTAGAGAATTCAATACGTGTAATCATTGTGCATTAGATTACTATATTTTTTAACGATAAATTTGGATCACTGACGTACCACTGGAGTATCATCGTGCCACCAGAGGAACCATCTGATCATATCCATCTCCATTAGGCATAATGTCACACCAATTCAGAAAGAAACCCAATAAACATGAGAAAACCCCATTTGTGATAATCGAACCCATGACCTATTAGTCACAAGATCTTATCCCACCACCAAGATGCCACTAGACTATAAAGCCATGGGCGGGATATCTAATGTCTTTGTTAGACTAAATTATTTGTATATAATCTGAACGGGATCTCTAATGTCTTTGTATTAACACTAACCAGGAACGTAACTAGATAAATGGCAAGAGCGTTCAAAGAGGTGTCTTAGTGATAGTAAAGCAGTAGTTAAGACAACCTCTCACAAAAATAATAAGGGTTCAAACCTTAGTAGCATCATTCGAAAAAAAAAAGATAAATGGTAAGAACGCTTGATAATATTTGCCACCGAATTAATTATATAAAACTACTTGGTTTGATGAACAAAGGCAAATGAGACAATAGCATGTCATTTAGGCGTCACATCATCAAAAAGCTTTGCCTCCACATTACACAAAGAGGAGTGGTGAAAGCCTAAAAGGCAAGAGGACAAAGACAAAGCTTCAAAAAACACAAATGAGTCAACCTTTCAAAGAGTAGAATCTTGCGTTGGGCATGGCAACACCCTTGTGGCTTTTGTGGTGTGGGTAGCGTGAAGGTGCTTGCCCTCTCCTTCCCTCACTCGATACCGTCTAATCTAAGAATAACTTCCTTCTATATACACATTTTTATGAGATTCGTTTTAGTGTTTGTGATTTGTTAAAAAAAATCATTTTGAAAATTTATGTTTATATGTATTGTGGTGAAAAAATAATAATATACAAAAGTATAAATAAGGTCTGGTCTATTCACACACGCACAAATCTATTTACACACACCAAAGCGGGACATTTCATTGTAAAGTCAAAAGACAATGACTGAGCCTGTCAGTCCTTGTCTGTTGACCCTAGTGTGAAACGCCCCGCTATGATCAAAGCGGGGCGCTTTGGCCTGCCAGACTTATTTGGTGGAATGGGTTAGGTTTTGGTGAAAAAATAGGTTGTTGGTTGATTGTTTTTGTTGTATTTGGTTTTGTTGTTTTTTTGAAAACTTGTAGATTTTTGTTTTATGTTTCCAAAACATTTATATTAAAGTTGAAATAAGCGCAATCAATCGTTTTATTTCTTACAAACGTATATAATTTAAAGTTGTTTGTTTAAATGTTATCCGATTTAATTTTTAATGAATTACACGAACATGTTTAATTAAAACACCGTACAACATGTCGCGAATTAGACTATGAAATAAGCGTAAACATCCACACAAGCATACATAAAAGATCAACTGCATATATACATAAAAAGTCAGTTTGTACATACAAACAAAACAAAATGTCTAGTACAGGAAAAAAAAATAAAAAGTAAATCTACTTATCCTCCGGCTGATCCTCCGGCGGTGGAGACGGTGGCAGTGGAATCTCCGGCAGTCCCAAATGTGCACTGATAGCCCTGAGCGTCTGGATAATCCACGTCTGCTGTCGCTCAAACCGTCAGAGACGCCGATCGAAGTCCCTCGCCACCGCCTGCGCAGCTGGAGGTAGGTCGGCGATGACGTGCTGTGGGTACTGCGGCGGATGTGGAGGCGGTGGCGGCGGTGGTGGCGCGTCACCCTGAGCCTGCTGAGGGGGGTCATGCTGAGGCGGTGGCGGAGGCGGTGGCAGACCCAGAGCCTCAAGCTGAGCCAGGTAAGCAGCAGCCTGAACATCCGGAGGCGCAAGTATGCCCTCCCTGACCTCAATAACAACGAGGATCACCTCTGGAAACGGCGGCTCCGGCTCCCAAATAACGCCCTCGCGGCTCCGAAACCGGTAACCAACGTCGAACTGGTGAAGTATACCCATGGACGACGCTGACGCCCGGTCTAATGAAGTCGACGGAATGGCCGAGGTCAGAAGCGGATCCGTCTCGGGCACGAGCCCTAAAGAGCGAGCGATCATGGTGACGTAGCAACCGCCAAAAAGCCTGCCGCACTCCTGCTTATGATAAGCAGAAGCATAGTAGTCAGCCAGGCAGTGAGCTAGGGCGCACGGGTGAGGCTGCAGCAGACAGTACAGGAAAAAAAGGTCCCCCAAGTTGACCTTGTCCCGGCTGTGAAACCGGGGCACCATCGAGGACGCAATAATGCGATGCAGGTATCTGTACAGGGGGTCTCTGATGGTGGAGGCCTTTTGCGAGGATTTCCCAAAGGGAACCCTCGCAATAAGCCTCCAGAAACTAATAAGGGTCTGCCTGTCGAAGGCTCTGACCCCCTGCGTATATAAGTCTGTATCTATCTCGGGCTCGGTGTACAAACCTGCATGGACGGCGAACTCCCGAAGACTCATCTCAAACACTTGGTTGGCCAGGCGGAAGGTAACATCGTTCTGAGGATGGGTCGGGTCCTCCACGTAATCCGCCAGATGCGGCTGGAATACAAAGACGTGATAAACTCGACCGTAAGTTCACGGTACGAGTCCTCCGACGCCCCCTGGAACAAGCGCGCCCACGGAATATCCATCCTAATGATATCCCTCATCAACTGACACATCCTCCTGCTCTCCATCGTCACCGAGTTCCGAATAGACTTGATGTTAAAGCTCTGCTCCCAACCGTGACCAAAGTCGGGATAGTTTGGAAGACCGTACGAATATTCAACCTGAGGATACGCTTCGCTTCCGTATCCGAAATTCGAATAACCTTGTTGTGCGTACGGGTCCTCCACAGGGATATTCAAATCCAGCTCCACCGTGTGATCCCGATAACGAATGCCAGATACAACCTCCTCCTCCCTCAAGTTGGACAAGACCGGTTTCTCATACGTGTCAGAAATAGCGGTCCCCTCGTAAGAATCAGGAACAACTGACTCGTTAGAATATTCACCGAAAAGATAGTTGCTTAACCACGGCATCGTAACCGTGCGTTATTTTGAAGAAACACAAGTAACACAGAAAAAACCCACGTATGTCTAGAAACAATATAATGAGTTTTAGAAATCGAATGCGTTAACTCTTATCCGGGCAAGCTTTAAGGCAAATATTTGGGGCCGAAGTGCCGCGCTTTGGCCAAAGCGCGGCGCTTAGGGATCACGGGACAACATCGTACGAGGTCAAACCTCGTATCACCTTTATGTCACTCAGACATCAGTCACTTCACCTTTGTCTGGTAAAGTAACCCTAAACGCCCCGCTTTACCAAAGCGAGACGCTTTAAAGTGTGAAAATAAGTTGGTCCGTGTGTGAGTAGCAAGATCCATAAATAATTACATAAGAATTATTTGAATCTCTAATTTTAGAAAGGGAAGAAATGTTGTGTGGACAAAAATAGGCATGGAGGAGTAAGATCGATGGGATTTTTCATCAACAACCTCCCCCTCATATTTTGTCCTTTTATGTCCTTTCCCTTTCATTCTTTATCCACCCCAATGTTCAACTATTTAAGCTATTTCAAAAAAATAAACTATTATGCTCTCGTTTGACTCAGGATATGTATCATTATTGGTTGGGTTAATCAATTTTAAATTGTTAAACGGTAATAAATTACTGAAAATATAAATAACTACAAATTTCATACTATAACTTGAGTACAAAATTTTATAACCACATATTTTATAAAGTATAATAACACTTATATTAAAGTTATATATACGTTAACAAAGTATGTATTTAATATTACTTACGTTAAATCCGAAAATAGCATATATATAACAATGATACGTCCTTTTTTTTGCAAAAACATAATAAGGCTAGTGCCTCAAGGTGTCAATAAGCTACACTTTAATGCAATGTTTTAAAAACCGGTTTAAACCAATCGGTAGTATCGGTTGAATTGTCTGGTAGAACTGGTTAAACCGCCCGTACACCTGGTTGAACCGTCCGATACACTCGATTAAACCATTTCTGAGCCTAATTCGATATGGTATAAAAACCGGATTTTAAAATATTGCTTTAATGTTAATAAGAGTTAAATGCTTGGTTGGTCCTTATGTTTTACAAAAATTGCAGACTTGGTTCTAGTGGTTTACTAATTACACGCGTGGTATCAAAACTTATCAAAAGTGAACTCGCTTGGTCCCCAGCCCTAACATCAGTTAAATATCTTTGTTAAAACATCCCATGTGCTTGGCACATGAGGGTAATTTGGTCCTTTCAATCCAGTCCATTATAAAAAGAGTTAAACACCTGGTTTGGTCCCACCCAACCCCCTTCTTCTCCCCCAAACCACCACCACCATCTCATCTCCTCCATTGTATACCCGCAACGACTGAACTCTCACTCACCACCGCCATTTACTGCCAGAAAAACAAGCCACCCACCACCGCCTTCACCGAAGAAGATTCAAGTTCTTAGGGTAGCATTGATATAAATTTTCTTATTTTCTAACTACATTGAAAGGGAGTTGTTTGTAAGCTTTCCTCTTCTTTTGCCTCTTGGATTCATAATCCTTTAAATAAGCAAACTATGATGATTCAAGTTGCAAGGGATCTGTATTCATACGAAATTACTTTCTAACTACAATGAAAGGAATCTTGTAGATTCATAATCCTTTTGATTCTGACTAAATTGAAAGGGATTTGCATTCATACGAAATTACTTTCTAAGATTTCAGCACTATCATATATACCATGATTATTCAAGTTGCAAGTATTTTTTTGGTCTAATATCATGCATATGTTATAAAGACAAACCCAAAACTTGATAAATGTTCTATTTCAATTGAACTGTAGTTAAAGAAAATCACTACTTTTTCAAAATTCATCCCATGTCTACCACGTGTAATTAGTTGCCTACCACAAAGAATGGATAAACTGATTTGAGAGACGAACAAGATAAGAGCTTGAATTCTGAGTCTTCGTAAGAAGCGTGAACAAGATAATTAGTCTCTGACGATGTGGTTGTGGGCTCGTTTTGTCCAGCAGCAAATGGCGATGGGAATGAGAGTTTAGTGGTTGTGGGTATACGATGGAGAAGATGAGATGGTGGTGATGGTTTGGGGAAGAAGAAGGGGTGGGGTAGGACTAACCCGTATTTAACTCTTTTTTATAAGAGGCTGAACTAAATGGACCAAATTACCCTCATGTGCCAAGCACATGGAGTGTTTTAACAATGATATTTATCTGATGTTAGTGCTGAGGACCAAGCGAGTTATTTTTGACAGATTTTGATACCACACGTGTAATTAGTAAACCACTAGGACCAAATCTGCAATTTTTTACAAACCACAGGGACCAACCAAGCATTTAACTCTTAATAAAACGTTTTTTTATCATTTTGATGCATCTGTTTTATATGTTTTGGACAATAGTAAACGAAATTCAATAAATACTTAGCCAACTTATAAAGTTTTTAGTATATATAATTAACATGTGAAAGAATGGATCATGAAGCATAATTCGTATGAAGTGTTAGAGAAAGTTTTGGCCTTTGATCAAGTAAATCTAATGATCGAGAATGAGTGGTCCCCAAATCTATAAATCACGAAAGACAAAACAAGTGGAGAAGGGCAAAATAGAAAGATCCGATATTTGGTAACTCATAAACTCACTTCCCTCACGATTTTCAAACGACTATAACTTTTTCATACAATAATATTTAAAAAAATTACACCATATTAACAAATATTTCATTCTCTTTAATTTGAGTCAAATTAAACTATAGCAATAACTTACTCAAATTAAAGAGAATAAAATGCTTGTTAAATTGTTGTAATTTTTTTAAATATTATCGTATGAAAAAGTTATATCCGTTTGAAATTGTAGGAAAAGTGGGTTTATGACTCTACAATATTGGATCTTTCGAAAATACATTTCTCTTCTACGTTTCGTATGAAATTATTCTCTTATACAATAACCAATCTATAATTAATATTAAATTTAAAAATCACTCCAAAATAACCTTAAAAAATCTTACAAAACGGCTTTTTCTTGAGAAATTTTAAAAATCCTTTTGTGTATGTATTTTAAAATATTGTAAGTCGTTGGTAAAATATAAGCCAGTAGAATAAAATATGATATGGAGTACATGTAACAATCAAATGGAATGATGTAGCACCATCACCCTCCAAAATCCTAGAAACCAACCCCATCCATAAGTCTCTTTCTCATTTTTATACGAATTTCTCATATTATTTTTTAGTGTTTTTATAACTGGATCTATTACAAAATCGATTGTTTTATTGGTCCGGTAGTCGAGTCACTTCAAAAAAATTTGATGACCCATTAAATAATCTAAAATTAAAAATTATATAACTAATATAAAACATATTTATGAAACTACTTTTTGGGGATTAGCTATTAACAAAATATGAAGAATGAGATAAGAAAAGTATAAAGTAAGAAATCTGTAAATGATATTTTAACAGATTGGTCAATCATATCCGTTGATCCGATTCAACAGTTCAAGCAGTCTATCCAACGAACCTAGATTATTCCTTATTTGACCAGTCGATGCGATCAGATTATGAGAACAATGGTCATTTTAGCTTTAGTCGAATAAATCCATATGAATAGATATATTGTTGATAATTGCTTTTTATATAGAAAATAGGATCGTATTTCTCAATCCTCATTGAAAATGTGTATTTTATGATTGTTTTAAGGTCTTATAAGTAGTCGAATAAATCCATTTGAATAGATAGATATATGGTTGATAATTGGTTATTATATAGAAAATAGGATCTTATTTCTCAATCCTCATTGAGAATGTATATTTTATGGTTGTTTTAAGGTCTTATAAGTTGGAAGAGTAGACGAAACATATATTTAAACTTTCAAATATCTGGTCCGGCTACGAATACCGTAACTATATTATATTATACAAGTGAAATTATTTAAAACGGATTTAAATGTTACATTCTACAACACATAAAATAAACTAAATGCATAAAACTTAATAAAATTATATATATAACAATTACTTGAAACAACTACAATTATATTTAATTTAAATGTAACAAGGCTAATATAAACCGTCAGTCAAATACAAATATGAAATATAGGCTTCTCAGAGAATTGGCTTAACATAGCTTTGGAAGCTATGGGCCACAAGTGACCTACCATGTGTCCATAAACCAAGTATCCACTATTGGTTTCACCCATAAGGCCTTTTGAGTTAGACCCTGGGCCTTCGTTATTTTAGCTGATGTGTGAATGAATTTTTTTATAATATTGATATTTTGTTTTAGTTTCAATAAACAAGTTTAAGATATTTATCCATACTATATATAAGAGTTAAATGCATGGTTGGTCCCTGTAATTTACAGATATTTAGAGTTGGTCTTAAGACTTCAATCTTTTTAATGAAGTGGTTGCAAATTTTTGAACTCACATGATCCTTATCACTAACCATGTTAAATTTCTTAGTTATGTGAAAGTCTTATCTAATTCCATTTCATTTTCTATTCGTGTCCCAAACATCCATTTCTCTCTCTTCTTTCACAGGTCAAGACACAATGATGATGGAGATACATTTTCCCGGCGATGAGGATTCCGATGAAGATTCCATTAAAACATTTTCACTTGCATGTTCTCTCTTTGTGTAGATCAGTAGCGTTAAGGTAAGATCTGATCTTCTTGATCTGTTTATCAAAACTTCCGATTAGTCTTTATATGTTTTATTTTTACCCTGTAGCATATAGGTAGTTCTAGAGCGCCACCGGTGGTGGTGGTTGTTACCGATGGTACAAATTTATGATTGTGCTTTTGAATATTTTAATTAAGCAAAAAAAAAGATGATATTTAGCTTATTTCTTTTGATTTTATGGTTTTCAATTTGCAGCTTGCCATTGTAGTAATTTGTAAACACTAATGTGCTAAATGCTTTTGTGTTTTTCAATTTGGTTAATAAAGGTTTTAATTAGTTTACTTGTAGGTCAAGATGGCTTCAACGATAACAATCATTAGTATCATTGAAAAGGCGCGATTAAATTCTAACTAGAGAATCAGATATCATGACGATAACTCCATTAGGTGTTGGAAGTGAGGTTGGGATATCCTTTGTATATATGAGCTTCAAAGGGAAAAGTATGATGGTAAACTATTATCATGTTTGATTATTGTGTAGTGTGATTCGGTTTGTGTTATGAATTTTGATATCTTGATTTTGGATGTTAATAGTTTGATTGTTGGGTTTTCAGCAATGGTTGCTTTGCCTTACATTAGCAAAATTGATCCTTCTACCATCGACATTCTTCTCACTACTCAGTAAGAGTTATATCATATTTCCAAGGTTTTACAACTAAAGATCATGTTTTTGCCTTCACCTAGACAAGTTTTCTTAATTTCATTCCAATCTATTTAGTTTTTTCACAAGAATGTTGATTTGCAATATATAAATTTTCCTGTTGATGCGGGATCAAGCAGTAATCAGTCGAGGAAGAAAGAAGATTAACCTTATTTGAACGAGATTAATCCCACAAGTTAACTCCTTGGATTAACTTGGTATTTCTTCACTTTATCTTTAAATCAAGTTTATTGATAAATATATCAAGAATGAAAATGAATTTGATTAGTTCAAGAGGTTTCTTTAGTAGGTTCATTAGGTGGGTTTATCGTTGATATGATATTTATGAGAGAGAGAGGAGAGAGAGAGAGAGAGAGAGAGAGTAGTGTATGTTTGATAGCAATTACAAGATAAGTAAATTTGACATATCAATAATCATTTTAAAGATTGCTTTACATGTTCAAACTTATGAATCATTAATGTCATTTTCTACACTTAACAATCTTTTGCATAACTTTATATAGCCACACACATCACGTAACTTTTTATACTTTAATTATCACAAACCTTTAAGGCCTTTTATAAGCATTCATTTATTATTAATCTTTATACTTTAAATTTTGCCATTTTCACATGACTTTCTTTTTCAAGTGGATAAGAATCCATAAAAGTTGGTGATACTTTTACCTAATTTTTTTTACTTTGACACTTCCTGCCTCACCTAATCATTCTCTTCCTCTACCGATGCCTAACCTTAAGAAGCCATCGTTCCTAATATACCTTTGCAATGACATTTATTTATAATCCTACTAATCATGAGATTGTAAATTTAATCTCAATAAAGACATTAAAGCCTCTCTAATGGACATTCGTGGCATGCTTAATTGCTCAAAAATGTGTACCGGTCGCCTGCCAAGAGCACATACAATGGAGTGGGCATTTGTGGGGTGTTTTGAAGGCTCATTTGTGGCGAAGAACGCAAATTGATAAGGTTGGTAGGGCGGGCCACGGATGGGTTGTTATTTTTTGTTTTAGTTTTTAGGCTAACAATTTTAAGAAATCCATAGATATGTATATAATTGTTAAACTATAAATATGAATATATGTTTTAGAATTTTATAAAATACAAACTTTTTATCATCGAAACTGTCGTATGATTTATAAACTTTTATATATAGAAATTTTTTTAATTCTACAATAATGAAACTAATAGAAAACAAATTTATTTGTGAGCATTTACTTGTAATTTAATAGCTTAAAAGTTTAATAGTTTATTATAATATACAATTTGGTTTAAAAAATAAATATAAAGTTTGGTCATGATAATAGATATGAAAGGAACTATGCATTTTGGTTGAGCTAAATGAGTCACATAAGGTTCAATGCGTTAATATCCGTGGCTTCACATGATTTTAAAATATTTGTAAAAGAAAATATATAACCTAAATATATACTTTAAAGGTATCTTATTTGTAATGTTGTACTCCATATATAGATATTTGTTGTAACCCTAATCGATACACAAACAGAAATACAAATTATCCATGGTTTATATTGGTACTAGAGCGTCAACATGTTTTGAGCGCCATTGAGATACATAGTTTGTAGGTCACGAGTAGTTATACCTTGGTCGTGTTTAAAAAAGGCTTTTGACTTGGTGAAGAGAAGTAACATATGAATATGGAATCATAGGAAATCCAGTTAGAATAATTAGATGGCGTTGACCTCTAGGAGTCAAACAAACTTTCATAGATCGGATCTAAGGAGGTAAAACATCCGTGTATTTCTAGGTCACAAGCCCCCCCCCCAGTCCACACCGTACCATACTCAACTTCAATCTCAAGTTTCCACTTAATTATCCATCGCAGTTACACGCAACCGTGTGGACTAACAAACAAGGTAAACTTCACCTTTGCATCTTCAACAATATCTACACAAAAGCATTTGGTTATTAACTAGTTTAATGATTAATTGAGTTTTTTTTTTTTTTTTTATTTCTCTATTTGAATCTGGTGACGGTTATTCTCATTTTCGATTTCGATCTGATTAGATTTCGATACTGTTACTGATTTAAGCACTTATTCAGTATCTGTTACTGATTTCAGGTCTGTTAATTCGCTTTAGTTTGTTCATTTCATATTCTAGGGTTTCGGACTTATTAGATTATTCGTTTACATTTAGATCTACGGTTAACTTCAGCAGATTGATAATGTTTGAGCCTTCATGAGATTTTAGACTGAGATTTGGTTGTTGATGTATATCTCTATGTTGAACTTGTCGCAGATTTATTGTTGAGATTGAAGGTTTTACAAGGGAGTAAATCATGTTCAAGCAATCGCCGAGAAGAAATGGTAGAAACAAAGGATTGAAGATAAAGCATGTGTTGCAGATCTGTGTGTTGCTCGGCGTGTGTGTATGGTTGCTTTATCAGATCCAGCACTCTGGTGGTAAGAAACCAGCGGCTGTTACGAGCGTCTCGGAGAGGTTACAGAACGATGAGAAAATTAATTTAGGGAGGAAAGGGCTAGAGCCGAAAGTGGAGGAAACAAATGATGAGCATCATGAAGATGAAGATGTAGATGAGAATACGTCTGAAGAGCTTGGTCGGGATCATGATAATGATAGTAGTGAGGAGGATGAAGGAAATGAACAAGAGAATATCGAAGAGGAAAACGGTGATAATAAAGATGATGACGAGAGCAAAGAAAAGGAGGATGGGATTGAGAAGATGAACGAGACGGAAAACGGGAGTGATGAGACTCAAGAAACGGATGAGAAAGAAGGTGACGATGACGTGAAGGAAGCGGAGAAGAGTGATGAAGATAGTGAAAGTGAAGAGACAAAACCGGAGGTGGAAGATAACCATGACGAACATGATATTATCAAGGAAGTGGATGGTGTTGACGGTAATGAAAACAGAAGTGATGGGAATGATCAAAGTGTTATTGAGACTAGAAAAGGAGATGATGCGTCAAGTGAAGTGGTTGATGAATCTCAGAAGACGACTGAAACAGATTCGAAGGAGCAAACTGGATTTACGGACATGACTAACATAAGTTCCGACCTGAATTCAGATCAAAGCGAGTCAACTCAGAGCAAGTCAACGGAGCATAATGAAAGTACGGACTCTACCAACAATGGAGAAAGTTCAGATTCGAATACAACACAAGGTGAATCAACACATGTAGAGACTGAAGAGCAAAAAACTGAAAGTACAGATTCCAATGAGTCAACGCAGACAGAGTCAAAGGAGCAAACTGAAGGTACTAACACCACCAACAATGAAGCAAGTTCAGAGTCAAACTCTGCACAGAATGAGTCAACGCAGACTGAGTCAAACACAGCACAAAACGAGTCAACGCAGACAGAGTCCAAGGAGCAAAGTGAAAGTACTAACAATGAAACAAACTCAGACTCAAGCTCAGAACAAAATGAGTCAACACAGACCGAGTCCAACACAGGAGAAAATTCAGACTCAAACACAGCACAGACCGAGTCCAAGGAGCAAATTGTGAATAATGAGTCTACCAATGATGGAGCAAGTTCAGATTCAAACTCATCACAAAACGAGTCTACAAAGATAGAGTCCGAAGAGCAAAATGGAAACAGCAATGGAGAGAGTTCAGATTCGAACTCTGCACAAGGTGACTCAACCCAGACACGGTCTGAAGGGCAAACTCAAACTACTGAAACCAACAATGGAGCAACTTCTGATTCAAACTCAGCACAAAACGAGTCAACCCAGCAGCAAACAGACACTACCAACAATAATGAGTCAGCCCAGACAGAGTCTAAGGAGGAAACTCCAACTACAGACTCCACCAACAACCCGGTACAAAATGAATCAACTCAGACAGAGTCCAATGAGCAAACTCAAAGCACAGACTCCAACAACAATGAAGCAAGTTCAGAATCGAACTCAGCACAAAACGAGTCAACCCAGACAGAGTCCAATGAACAAACTCAAAGCACAAACACCAACAACAATGAAGCTAATTCAGAATCAAATGCAGCGCAAAATGAGTCAACCCAGACAGAGTCCAATGAGCAAACTCAGAGCACAAACACCAACAACAATGAAGCAAGCTCCGAATCAAATGCAACACAAAACGAGTCAACCCAAACAGAGTCCAACGAGCAAACTCAAAGTACAGAGACCAACAACAATGAGAACACAGACTCAGCTGGTAATGAGAACAATGGAGTTGAGGAACATAAAACAGATGAAGGAGAACAAGCTTCGAATGAAAACGACAATGGGGTAGATTCTTCGTCAAACAATACGGGTCAGAACAACAGAATGACGAGAGCACGTCAATACCGCAAGAAGAAAAGGATGCTCGCACAGACCTCGGAACATTGCCAGAGACTGGAAATGAAGGAAGCAGCAGCCATGATACTGCAGCCGCAGAGTAGAAGCTCGTGCCACGTGTTTTTGGTTTTCACACGTTATAAAGTTCTTATGTTTGATTCTTTTGTGTTGTACTGCAAAGCTAATACGATGTATGTATCGGTGTTTCCTCTTTATCATGTTTTGTGGCACCACCAGTTTAGACCTAAGGTTTTGTATTAGGAAACATTGATTTGAGTCGAAATTTCTTGTTTTGTTTCACGTATTTATGGAGTTGGTTCAAAGCAAACATCAAGCACAAAGCCACCATTGATGAAGTTTCCGAAATAACAGAGCATTCACAAACTCTTTATTTGTAAAAGCAATAACATCTTGACATGATAGAAATTATCACTACAACACAGCTTTGAAACAAAGACAATGCCAACTGAATGACACAAAAGTGAAAAGTAGGTATCTCTACAACATGCAATATCAAACTTTTGCTTCAATGGTGTTCCTTGACTTCAAAGAGACCATCGGGACCTGAAAGAAACCAATAGAAATTAACATCCAACGGGTATTTGTGAACTTGCTTTAATGGTGTTCCTTGTTTTCAGAAAAACCCCACATGTTGTGCAAAAAAAGGCTTGAAAAAGAAAATCAAACAAGATTCCTTTTGAGTTGTTTTGATCAAAGAAGACAAACCAACAGTTCTTTTAAAAACACATTTTAGCAAATCCATGAAGAACGTAACTGGATAACAATCATGTAAATGTAACTTTCAGGTGACAAATAATCAACAAAGAAGCTGGGTGTTTAACATCCCATAAACTCATTATTTATCCTTTTAACCGACTCCTTGTTTGTCACACAAGGATGTATAAGCAAGTAAGCAAAATATATATAATAAGTATTAATTTACGACTTAAGAGCCGTACCCCATGGAAACTCCTTGTTACGAATGTGCAAGTATGGATATGGCTGCAAGCATAGATCAAATAAAACCACATAAGAGCTCGATAAATAAAAGCTGAGCTATTGCAAATGAAGTTAGTCTATTGAAAATGAAAACGTTGGCATTACAGAGTCTCTAACATGATGCACGATTACTAGTTCCAAGTCGAATCCCACCTATAGCCAAGCTATTGATAGGGTCAAGGGAGGGTAGGACGTTGGCATGCCTTACCTCTACCTCAAGATATAGAGAGGTTGCTTACAATGAGACCCCAGGCTCCAAAAACCATATCCGCATATGAAATTCATTAAAAACATACATAGTTACTAAAAAAATACAATGCAGTAAAACATATGTGCTAAAATATGTAAGATGAAAGACTGATTGATCATTATTGAATAATTAGGTTAAACTATATAGAGATTACGAGTAACCCTAGAAACTTAACTGAGCTTGTGGGCCATAATAATATAGTCTAATAAAATATAGTCCTAGTAAGCTACTAAATATACAAGATTGTTGTAAAGGTTTAATAAGAACATATAACACATCATGAAGACACAAACAGCGTTAACATGCAAAAGTCACCGATAAATCTACTACAAATTTGTACCATCCTCCTAAAAAACCTTAACCTTAATCCTACATCTCCACGAAATCCTATCATGAACCATGTCCTCAAAGAGTCAGTTTGGGCCTGCCCCTACTCCTCTTCCTCTCGACAGTGAGAGTTTCCACGGTTCTAACTGACGTCTCTTCCTGATATGCCAAACCTTCTCAACCTCTCCTCCCTTATCTTATCCAACATAGTCATAAGTCATGACATACTAATCAAACATCTAAAATACCATGAAAATGAAATAACCACTTAATCTGGACAACATTGTGAACCAAAAACCAATAACATCAACAGTGTGATGACTTAAAAGGGCAAAAAGATAAACTTATTGCTTCAAAGAATATAAATATGGCAATTTTCAAGGAACAAAAGAAGTGCCCCATTGGGTAATGGCGACACCTAACACATGAGCAACAAATTACAACATAACATATACTGTGATAACAACAAAAAATACTTGAAACACAACCGTTATATCCTTCATCATAAAATGCTTGGCTATGCAGTCAATAGCGTGCTATAGCGGTGCTATAGCGCTTAGCAGACATTCGATCTCATAGCGGTTCAAATAGCGGTTCCGCTATTAGCGGTGCTAAATGTCGCTATTTGACCGCTATTCTGAAACTTGTATAGCGGTCGTAGCACTGCTTTTAGCGGTTTTTTTATATTTCAACCCAAAAACCCATATTAATCAACTTTCTGTTTGAAATAAACCTAAAAGTAAAGGCCCAAACGTAAAACCAAACCTAAATCAAGGTCTGAAGTCTTCATTTGCTGGATTCGTTTGACGTTGGTTCCTCATCGTTCAACAAAATTAAACCTAAATATAGAAATTGTTGGACTTCCACTTTCATGTTTTCATTTTTTGATATTACTACTAATAATTTGCATGATATTACTATGAATTTTGATCCCACTATCAACATTTTCAAATATGTATTTATATTTATATATAAATACATAAATTATGCATGGTATAAAAATTACCGCTATAACACCGCTATATATCATATAGCGGACCTTGACCGCTATATGATTTTGGACCGCCATAACTGCATAGATGCTTGGTAGGAATGATGAGTGCCAAACAAAGTGCTAAAACAATAAATTAGCTTACAGGTGGTTCCTCAAAATGAGGATGGCCCTTGGATAGGTTAACAAATGCCAGAATTGTGCAAGCAGCAATGCCTACGTACGTTATCTTCTCCCATTTTGCAGCTTCACCTGAAATCAAATCAACAAATTACAGATCAAAGTGCCCTAACAGTACAAATATAGGTGTAACTATTCAATTCGCTTATGAAATCGAATTGCATGAACCACAGTATCGATGAGACATATGAAACCCTAAATCTGAAGATTGTAATTCGATCCTACCGTAGGTTGATGTGATCAAACAAAACAACCAGATTTCAATAAACAACAAAATTTTCAAATATGATAGAATTAGAGAGAGAGATCGTACGAGCTTCTTCATCAGCTGATGCGCCGGAAGAAAACGGCCTCTTAGAAGCCGGATTGGGGCGTGAGCCACCTCGAAGAGCCGACCGGAGACTCGACCTTAGAATCGCCGAAGCCATTTTTCTTTATACTTTAATTTCCTATTTCACAAAATGATTTATTAATGCTAAATAAGGTATTAACGAGAAACTAAGGCCTAAAAGCATATCCAGGCCCAAATGAAATGGGTTTGACAGTGTTAGGCCCAAATGAAATGGGTTTGACAGTGTTTTTGTTTGGTTTGTGACTTGTGAAGAGGTAACACTCACGAAACAATAAACAAAGTTCGTACTAGGATAAAGGTCGCACCAAGACACAGTCGAATCAAAATAAGATAATAACAAGAACAAAAGGACACACCGAACCAACATCCGACTGGACTATGTCATCGTCCTTGAAACGGATTTTTTGAACTATTAGGGACCACGATGTAACATACTGCGAAAGCGACAGCTCTGAAAGGAACCACAATATTGATCAAGAGAATTCAAAATAGAGAAAAGCTATTGTTGTAATCACTACTCTTATGTGTCATTCTTTTTCATCACCAGAATATTGATTTTCACGCCGAAGGTAGCTGTGTTTTGCGTATTCTTTGCCATTGAAACTATCAATTGTTTCCTTGTCAACACATTCTTGCCTACTTAGATTCATAAACACAGGCTTAACTGAATCTTCAGATTTGGTTGGATTGTGAACATCACCAATTCTCTAGTAACTTTTATACATGTATAGAACAACAGTCAATGTGAGATGACATTAAAAAAAGTTGAAGTTTACACATTATTTTTGCTTGCCAATAGTATGATGAAAATTCAAGGATTTATTAGACATAAAGAAGGTTGTTAAAGCTAAAAGCTATTTTTGTATGAAAAGAGGCCGAAAATACTTGTCTTATGCCTCCAAATGGGTTGAGACTTGAGCGTCATAACGACTAATAAGTGGTGATATGGATATCCACAAACTTGGCTTCACCAGAAACCAAGACTAATAACCGTTTCTGGAATTGATCATGAAAGTTGGTTAGAAGCGTTTTTCTTCTTTCTTCACATCATCTCTAAAACTGGTTATTGGAGATCTACAATTGATAGCACTGAGTGAGCCAGTGAGGTAATCGAAAGCAGCATGAGAGTGAAGTCGGGAATAAGTTTCTAAACCCACATCATTTTGGTAGGTTTTAACCAAATTTTTGGCTTTGATATGCACATCTAAAACCAAAACCCTTCAACCAAACTTGTTATATAACCTGTGTCCTCTGTCCTCATTCCTTAACTCACATTCCAAACACACCCTTCTTTAGTTGACCAAATGTCATATACGACTTAAGTTCAATCTTCCAATTTTGTGAGTCAGGATCTAGAATCCTATCCAACTTTAAGATGCCATTTTTTAATAAACAGAGCTGTTTACTAAAATCATTTGTAGAAGTTTATATTTTTTTTTATTTCCAATGTAAGAATACAACCAAAGCCTCTAAATCATGCCAAAAATCAGAACCAATTAGAACACCACAGAAAACCCAACAAACAAATGCAGAGAAAACACATAATACTAAACGCTTGATTCATACTGAGATCCCAAATACATATAATAGAAAAGGCTGCAACAGCCATCCATATGTCTGCAACTACAACACATACGCCATAGAGAACACCACAACAAAAATAACAAGTACTAGAAACAACACACCAGCAAAAGTAACATAATAAACCAGCCACGACAAACAGACATTATCCCCTCAGTATTCCTCCTCGTCTTCATCTTCACCCTCACCGGACTCCAGACCAACTTCTTCATAATCCTTCTCAAGTGCCGCCAAATCCTCACGAGCTTCAGAGAACTCACCTTCTTCCATCCCCTCACCCACATACCAGTGAACAAAGGCCCTCTTGGCATACATAAGGTCAAACTTATGGTCAATACGGGAGAACACTTCAGCAACACTTGTGGAGTTTTGAAATCATGCACACAGCCCTCTGCACCTTGGCAAGATCTCCACCAGGAACCGCAGTTGGTGACTGGTAGTTAATACCACATTTGAACCCAGTCGGGCACCAGTCAACAAACTGAATGGTGCGCTTAGTCTTGATGGTTCCTACAGCTGCATTCACGTCCTTGGGTGCAACGTCACCACGGTACATCAAACAGCAAGCCATGTACTTACCATGGCGGGGATCACACTTAGCCATCATAGACGATGGTTCGAAAGCAGTGTTGGTGATCTCAGCAACTGACAGTTGTTCATGATATGCTTTCTCAGCCGAGATAACAGGGGCATAGGACGAAAGCATGAAGTGGATCCTTGGGTAAGGTACAAGGTTCGTTTGAAACTCGGTGACATCCACGTTCAAAGCTCCATCAAACCTCAGAGAGGTGGTCAGTGAAGAAATCACCTGAGAGATCAAACGGTTAAGATTGGTGTAGGTTGGACGCTCAATGTCTAGAGAACGCCTGCAGATGTCGTAGATAGCTTCATTGTCAAGCAACACAGAGACATCAGTATGCTCCAAGAGAGAGTGAGTGGAAAGCACACTGTTGTACGGCTCGACAACAGATGTTGAAACCTGAGGTGAAGGGTACACAGTGAATCCGAGCTTTGACTTTTTACCATAGTCAACCGACAATCGCTCCAACAGAAGAGAACCGAGACCAGAACCAGTTCCTCCACCAACAGCGTTAAACACTAGGAAACCCTGGAGACCAGTGCAGTTGTCAGCGAGCTTTCGGATGCGGTCAAGGCATAAGTCAACAATCTCTTTTCCAACTGTAATATGAAAAAACAATCAGTAACATAAAATATCAATAGTTAATAAAAAAAACTGATTTATAAAAATAGCGGGGTTATTTACTAGTATAGTGGCCACGAGCAAAGTTGTTGGCAGCATCTTCTTTCCCGCTGATGAGTTGCTCAGGGTGAAACAGTTGGCGGTATGTGCCAGTCCTCACTTCATCAATGACAGTGGGCTCGAGATCTACAAAAATAGCACGAGGAACATGTTTCCCAGCACCTGTTTCGCTGAAGAATGTGTTGAAGGCGTCATCACCTCCTCCAACAGTTTTGTCACTTGGCATCTGGCCATCAGGCTGTAAACATATAAACACGGTCAGATTTGAAACAAGCATGCCTAAAAAACATCCACTCGTAATTTTAATTTTCGTTTTACCAAAAAACAAGATGTTATAACCTCCATTAGCAAATATATTAACAACCACATTTAACAATAGCACCATACCACATCAGTTTACACAAAAACAATAAATGTGCATGAGATCCACACAATATCAGTCTTTTTGTATCGGCAATTCATCATTAAGGCGTAAACGACACAATTACATTAACATACAGAACAGCAAACGAAGCCATAACAAAATCCACACAAAAATATCAAATGTTCATAAGATCGATAATGTAAACCCTAGATCTAGACATTCATCATGTAACTTCAATCAACAAGCATACAAAACGATTACATCAACCTCCATAACAAAATCCACACAAAAAACATCAAATGAGTATAAGATCTACATCAAATGTTGATAAGATCAGTACCCGTAAACACAAGATCCAAACATGCATCTTATCATCACAATCAACACGCATACAGAACAATCATATCAAGCTCCAGAACAACAAATCCACACAAAAACAACAAATGAGCATAAGATCTACATCATAAACCACAGAGCTAAACATTGACATTATCATTTCACAGAACATACACAGATCTGAAAGTACATTACAAATCAGGCATAAACAGATTGAAAAAACATAACACACATAAAATCTAACAGGATACAGTCACAATCTATTCAAAGAACAGATAAAAAACCGTAGATCTGGATAAAATAACGATGAATACCTGAATTCCGTGCTCGAGACAGTAGAGTTCCCAACAGGCATTGCCAACCTGAATACCGGCCTGACCGATGTGAACGGAAATGCACTCTCTCATTGTCGAAAACGAGATCGGAGATCTAGGGTTTGAAAGATATTATTCGAAGGGCGTTTATCAAGACGCCTCTCAAATGGATTTGAACTTTGTAATATGACGGTTTCAGGGATTTGGGGTTTGAATATATAGTGGAGAACGTGGGTCTGCTCTCATGCGTCGGTTGCCACAAATAAATAATTTTGAAATGAAAATATCCCGAAATTTACTCGTTTTGTGATTCGGTAAAATAAAATATATTTTTTTATGGCAAGGAAGTAAAGTGGTGTGTAAAAATTTTAGTTGTTCGTTGAACTTGGTACAATCTCGAAAATTGGTGTGAATGGAAAATTGGAAATGTCATCTCGTATGAATGCGATATGAATTATTCAGTTAACGTGATTTTTTTTTAAATTTAGTATTTTATAATGTAACGAATAAATTATAAGTTTTGTCATTTATGTTAACACATTTTTTTCAGGCGGTCGTATGACGTTAAAATTGACGAGTTTTATACATAAGGTGTCAAAATGCTGCACATTATATTCTTTACCCCTAAAACACTTACATTTCACATCATCACGAGAAATAGTGAAGTTTTGTTTCTTAACTTTGACCACTATTTTTTCAAAGTTTTTATTGTGGCCCCTCTATGACTTATCTTTACATAGACATATAGGTGTCTAATCAAGCCGCGTATATAATGTATGAATATTTATTTAAGAAATTTATTTAATAACAATTTGGTTATGGACTATTTTATGTTTGTTATATTTTAAATTTAATTGATAGCTATATCTGAATTGTATATAATTTTTTATACTTAATTAAATGGTTTTTTTTTTGTTAACTATGGTCATTTGCCTTGCATATGATGAAATTCTTTTCATTTCACATTCCCAATGACTATTTTGTAAAGTACTTTTATTCAATAACTATTTTGCACATAACTACAAAAAAAACCTCTCTCTGTCTTTCCTCTCTCTCTATCTCTAATCTGAAAAACACAATTGGAAGGGGTGGCAGTGATGAAGGGTGGTTGTGGTGGTGGGTTAGATGCGACGGTGAATGATTTGGTTATGGCGGCGTTATGTGGTTGGTGAAGGTGAATGGGTGGTTGTGGTGGTGGGTGATTGGTTATGGCAGCGATGAGTAGTTGTGGTGGTGGTGGGGGGGGGGGGGTTGAAGGTAGTTGTGGTGGTGGGTTAGGGGCAACGGTGGGTAAAGGGGTGGTTGGTTTGAGGCGGCGGTGGGTGAAGGGTGGTTGTGAGGTGGTGGTGGGTGAAGGGTGGTTGTGATGGTGGGTTCAAGGAAGGTGGTTGTCGGAGATGAGTGGGTGACGGGTGGTAGGAGGTGGTGGGTGAAGGTGAGAGCGAGTTTAGATTTATTAGACATAAATACCATTGAGTTTATGATCCATAAGTTTATTTTTTATTATTTATAAATAATCTAATATACAGTATAGATTTATTAGACATAAATGCCATTGAACAAGGGAATATGATATATATGAAAGAAAATAACAAAAAATTAAGCATTTTAACTTGACCCTTCATATGCTATCTTAAAATTTCATAATAATTATCATTTTGTACGAAAGGCTTTATATAGTAATACATATTAGTATTTTGTTAATTTTGTTAAATTAAATTGATCAAATCATATTCTTTTTATAAAATACTACAAAAGAAAAGAAAACGGAGTTTAAAATTTTATATAAGAATTAAAAAAGGTGAAAAGAAAAATGACTTAGATGAAAATGCCAAGTATCAAACTATTTAGTGAACTGACAAAATTATCCACTGAGTTTTCTTGACAGAGTTAACAAAATGGATTAAAATGACAAATGTGAAGGATTCGGGGGAAGAAAAAAAAATATTTGAAGTAAACTAGCACTTTAGGCCGAACATTGGGAAGAAGAAAAAAATATTTGAAGTAAATTAGCACTTTAGGCCGAACATTAACTATAATAAAAATTATCTCATAAAAATTATATTAATCACATAAAGTTTACCTTTCGTTTGTCAGTGGTTAACGAAATAATCAAATCGAAATAATTATGTAGACCACATAAAAATAGAACTGTTTAAATATTAATTTTTTCATTAACAAGTTTCTATATCAGTGTACTATCATTGTTTCTTAAATACGATGGAGCTTACTCGCTAAGGCTATCGAAATCTGTATTACTAATTACGTCCATGGCTTTATAGCCTAGTGGCATCTTGGTGGTGGACAAGTCTTTGGAACCAATAGGTCTTGTGTTCGATTCTCATAATAGGGGTTTTCTCATATTTATCGGGGTTTTCTTCCTGAATTGGTGTATATGCATTATGCTTAGTGGAGATGGATATGATCTGGTAGTTTCGCTGGTGGCACGATGATACTCCAGTGGTCCGTCAGTGATTCCAAATTTGTTGTTCAAAAAAAATTACTAACAACTATATATGTATTATTATTACTTTTATCATTTTTAATTTTAATCCTGTATAATGAACAAGTGTTAAACAGGTAGGGCTGCAAACAAACCGAATCAAACAGGATGGAGCCTTGTTCATGTTTCTTCGACTAGCATTAAACTTGTTTACGAATAGATACCAATGGAAATTATTGTTTGTGTTCGTTTATTAAGAAATTGAACTTGTTCATGAACGGTTCACGAACAGAAACACTTAAAAAACAAAATAAAAAACATTATAAATCCCAAACATTAGATGTAATCAATATATATTAAGCACTTGATATAATAATTAAAAACATTACCATCCCAAAAAAAAGGAACAAGTTCAAACAACCCTATACATAATTATCCAAAAATAATGTTTCAAATATTAAATTCTAATGACTTAACACAAACTAAACAAAACAAACAACCATGAACGAATGTAAACAAACATCTTACTAAACGCAATTGAATAGACACGACCTTTATCCGTGTTTATTCATTTAATTAATTGAACAAAAATAATATTTGTTATTTATTAATAAACGAATAAAAAACAAAATTTTCATGACAATTCACGAATAGTTAGTTTGTTAAACGTTTATTTCATTTACTACCTTATACCTAGACAGAGACTAGAGTCTACATACAACCTAACATTAGGCTTAAAATACAACCTAACATTAGGCTTAAATGATCCAAGGCCCAAAATCTAGGGCCCAAGTCTTTGAACTTTGAACCACCACCAATCTTCCCTCTCAATCTCCAAATCAAACAACCGAAGTTACATCATACCTACAGTCTCCAGGTGTTTGTGAAAATGCCCCACAGAAGTTCCCACACCGAGAACCCACCACCACCAACCGTTACACTCCGCCGATCTCCAAGATTTCACCAACCCGAAACCCGAAAACCCCCAAGGCGGAGCCCCACCGGAGAACCCGCTCCCCTCTCTCATTGACCGGAAATGAGAGAAAAAACCCGCATATATACGTCAAGAAAGTTGGCAGATGGTTCAGATGGGAGACCGGTAAGCATTGTTTAGAAATTCTTTGGTTTAATCATTAGCTATTTGATATATTTATGGTAATTAGATGTGTTTGTAAGAGCTGAGCTGAAACTAACTAACCCTATAATAGATTGTTAAGTTGTAATTACCCGACCCAATTGCCCAAAACCCGCTTACCCAAACCATACCTGTAAACATGTTTTTCACTAATTTTAACTTTCATATTTCTAATATTTTTGGGTAATATAAAAACATAAATAGGAAGAAATGTCTTTGGAAATCCCAACACGTAATTTTACAAACCAACGGGTATACCCGATGATATACAATATACCTAACAGGTTGTGGGTCGGGTATGGGACACAGTTTTACAACTACTTGAATTACCAATATCTGTCCCATTGCCATCTCTATTTCTTTCTTTGTGCATGATGAAATGTTCTACTTCTTTATAGGGAAATTGGAGAAGCGGATAACACCAAGTTCTTGTAAAGATTTTGATAATATAAACCATGGATGTTCATCAAAGAACAAAGTGAAACACAAAAGTGATGCCGATCACATTAATACATTAGCAATTACCAAAAGCCAAGTTTTGGATGAAGAATTATCCGAAAAAGAAAGAGATAGAATCGAAAATGGAATTGTTGTTACCACTGCTGTTGTAGTGCGAGAAGGACATGTAACCATATGTGATGATCTTAACAAAAAGGAAAAGAATATCGGGGTTAAAAGAACAAGAGATCAGTTTATGAACAGCACTCACGGTTGGACCAAAGATCAAGAAACAGCATTGGAGAGAGCTTACTTAGAAGCAAAACCGACACCGCACTTCTGGAAGAAGGTTTCGAAGCTGGTAATTTACTACCCATTACAAACACGTTGGTTTCAGAAAGAACCAATAATAATCTTGACAACCTCAAGTTTTATTATATCTACTAAAAAGAATGCAAAAGTATTGAAGAAAGAATTTAGAGTAAAATGCCATTTTCGTCCCTCAGGTTTTGGGCCCGTTTTGCGACTTTGTCCAAAGGTTTGTTTTTCTGGATCATTAACTCCATCCATTTTCTTCGTTAAGTCAGGGGTATTTTCTTATTTTTTGTTAACTCGCAATTTGGTATTTTTCAAGGTATTCGATCTTTTTACATAAATTGAAAAAGACAATTGCCCTTTAAGTTAACAAAAAAAGAGGAGAATGCCCCTAACCTAACAAAGAAAACTGGATGGAGTTAACCAGCCGGTGAAAATGGCAAGATTGTAAACTTTTTGGATCCAGATGCAGAAAAACAAACATTTGGACGAAAGTCGCAAAACTGGTCAAATCTCAGGAACGAAAATGGCATTTACTCATAAAGTTAAAATAGAAGACGATATAGGATTGGGCATTGTATAATGATATTATGTTTGTTGTTTCAGGTCCCTGGAAAATCCGCACAGGAATGTTTCGACAAAATACACGGTAGTCATATGACCCCGCCTCAACCTCGAGTTCTTTCCCAAGCGCGAGTATCAAATTCGCAAAACCTATCTTTGTCCGCAAGTAAATTACTCAAAACTTCAAGTCCTACGACTAAGAGACCTAGATACCGTAAGCAGAAGACTCATGTAGTCCAGAGAACCCTAAGACACTTGTTAGTATAAAGCGGAACAAGGTTCGGAATCCGACATGTTCTCACTTCTCGAGCCCACGTTTAACCCGTCTTTAAACGTTAATATGGTGCTCACCACACCTGATCGCACCCAAGAAACCGACGATGTACAAAAGATGTTCAAGTGCGCATAGAAGTGTTTCGAGATTTAGTGGTTTACATGGAACGACGACACTTGTGAGCCCTCCAGTTTTAAAGCAGGTGAAGAATAAAGCGTTGCACGAGAAGTATATTGACTTGTTAAATTGTAGAGAAGCTAACAGGAAGGCGGCAAGTGCGAAGGCGGAAAAGGTTGATAAAAGTAAAGTGACGAAGCCGGAGGGGTCTATAGAACGAAAGGAGGCTATTAAAGCTGCGCAAAACGTGCTTGTTTTTGGTGCGAAAGATGCTATTGACGAGTTTCAACATCAACAGGCTACTGCGTTGATTGTTCTTTTTGATTATAAGAGTGGTGCAGATGCTGACGAGGACAACGATCAAGTTTTATGATTGTTGGTGTATAGAGTTATTTTCACTAGTGAGTTCTTGTGTAGGTTGCTTAATCAGAAACTGTGCATACTTGAGTTGAATCAAATGATCATTTGAACTCTTATGTACGCTTCATGAGTTGAATTCATTTGGCTTAAATGTATGTATGATTGTATGAATGTAACTGCTTCATCGGAACATACTCCACATACCCGTATGCTAGATCCAAGCGTTTAACATGTCATGCCTAACACGACTTAATAATTGTGACTAACCCGTATGAGTCGGTGTATACACCATTGTACGCTTTGGTAATGCCTAACACAACTTTAAAATTCACTCCCATGGTTTTATGTATGACTGTAACTTATGGTATGTAGACTCCTTATTCAATTACAGCTCTTCTAACGAAACCACAACCATCCTTGCTCTTCTTGACCATCCCATAGGCATGATATTCAAGCCATCCACCATAATGATGTTATGTAGCTAGCCAAGGATGGCTCATGCATGCGCAAATCAAGTGACTAGGTTGTTTGGGATGTGTCATCCATTCCATGCAATTTACTAGTTTATTTATTTTAGTTTATATGTTTTATTTCTACTTAGTTTAAAAAGTCATGTGGTCAAATAAAGGAAGTGGTGGAGGATTTTCCATAATTTCCATGTCTCGTATTTATAGTTTAAATAACTAATTAGTAGTTAGTTATTGCTCTTGTATTCCTTCTAAGTATCATTGTTGAGTTAATCAAGAGAGGAATGAAAATGACAAATTAGTTTTGAATCTCTCTAAAATTCTTCAAGTTCTTATCTTATTTCTTTGGACCATTTGTGTAACGATTCGATTCGTATCACATATTCACGTGCAAAAATCGTTCATGTGATCATGACCGGTCAAGTCACCCGCTTCAACTAACGTTGTAAAGAATCCAGAATTCACAGAAGCCGAGCTAATCCCTTCTTGTCTCATGCTGGTAAAGTTCGATGCAAATTCTGGCAATGGGATGTGAAAATACGCAAGCGCGGGTGTTTTCGATTTCTTTTGAAGCATTTTAGACGTCTGTTGAAACCAAAACTGTTGAGACGGTTTGATCCATCCGTAACCGAGGAACGGTAGAGTAATCGCCACTGTCTTATAAAGTACAAGTTTAGGATCGATTTGTTCACAAGCCTTATGAACTTCAAGATTGTAATTCCCAAAACCGTCAATAACATCTAAGTGGCGGGAGGGAGGAGGAAGGCAATTTATGATCTCAAGGAATGGCAAAGTAAACCGGTCAGATTCGGGTGGCTCAACTAGACTGTTGGCCCAGACGGTTCAAACAATCGTATCAACAAACACGAACACGAGATATTGGGGAGACAAACCCACGACTCTTTCTATTCAATCAAACGAACTTACGAACTTACAAAGAAAATGGACAAATTAACCTACACCCCTATTTATAGTTATACTAAACTTGCCCTCCAAGGAAAATAAACCTTTCCTATACCTATTACAATATAATTACCTAAAATAAACCAATATTTAATAAAACTGAAACTAATTATATCAATCTTTCACTTTGGTCCTTCAACTTTCAACTCTTACGACTTTTAGGATTAACTTTCAACATTCCCCTTAATCCTAAAACCCATCTCGAACTTTCTTCACTTTATACCGCCAAGGTCTTGAATCCCAAATAGCACTCTTAACTCTTCAATTTCTATCATTGATTATTCTTTAGTCTTTTTTTCAGTTGTTTGTAACAAACCTGTTTAACAGATTCTTCACACTCATCATTCAAACCTTCAACATTCATCTTAGATCCGACTTCACTGGACACTTTCTTTCTTGAACTTTTCTATCTTCACATATTTGTTGCGTCACTTGTTCAATTGACAAGTTCTTTTTCCTCACTTTCGTTGCTTATACAAACATTCTTGAAAATTTGACTTTAACCCAAAAGTCACTGTTGGGTCAATCTTTCTTTCTTTATCAGACCCTGTTGAGCTTTTCTTTCTGACTATTAATCTGAACTTTTCATTCGTTTCTGATTTTTCTTCAATGGATGCTCGACTGTTGACTTTCACATACGGTTCTATATGTGCAGATGCATCATTCATTTCATTCAGTACTAGATCCTTTCTTTCATCATCATGATCAGTAGTAAGTTTCTTGCTTTGGTGCTGCTTACTCATCTTAACAATTTCTTTAACTTCAAGGTTGTTTGAGTCAGGAAACGTTCCTGAAGATTCACTCTTTTCTCCTCTTCTTCTTCCAAAGCAAGTCTTTCCTTTTCTTTATTCAATCTTTCATTTTCTTTACTTTCCAAAACAACTTGGACAGCTTCTTCTTTCTCTAAAGCTTCTTGAGCTTCGTTCTTACGTGCATGTTCTTCTTGAACAATCGCATCCAATCTTTCTTTCTCAACAATCTTATCTAATCTTTCTTTCTCAGCGGCTTCTTGAGCTGTTTTTTCCTGTTCTTCCTTTCGTACATGATCAATTCCAAGATGCCGAATCTTCAAAGCACGCCATACTTCCTTAGCATTCATGAGTATGCCTACTTGTACCAAGATGTCTTCCGGTAGGGTTTGACATATGTACCCCAGTGCGGTGTACATCTTCCTTTCATCTGTAGCTATGCCAACTGTAGGTTCAATAACGTCCCAAAAGCCATAGTCTTTCAAGAATCCCTCCATCTTGGTAGACCATACTTTGTAGTTCGATGTCGTCAATACTGGAAGTCCCCCAATCACCATCGTGTCTTTTCTATCTTTCGTTTCTTTTCTTTTCTCATTTGTTATTTTCGGTTAGAATTGATTCCCGATCCCGAAACCAATCTCTAATAAATAACCAAACACTATAAACTTTTCTTTCTTTCAATCCATCAAGAACAACATTCGTGATTACCTACCCGACCCGGAAACCCGGTTGCTATGTTTTTCTTTTTTCTTTTTTTTACGTACAAACAGATCTTCGATCACAACTATTTTTTTTCTTTTTGTTTCTCAACTGACAGAACAACCGTACTT
The DNA here is from genome assembly GCA_947069175.1 of Scalesia atractyloides. Taxonomy (NCBI): domain Eukaryota; kingdom Viridiplantae; phylum Streptophyta; class Magnoliopsida; order Asterales; family Asteraceae; genus Scalesia; species Scalesia atractyloides. Next base: position 17,334,671 of record CAMTDV010000014.1, on the reverse strand, counting down.
TACGATCAAATCAACCAACAAAAACTTTGATCTCTATCTTGACAGGAGTTTCGAATTGATTTACACCAGCTTCTTTTATTTTTCTTCAATTAATTCCACTTCTTGACATTGACATATCGGTTGCCTTTTCTTATTTATTTGTTGCTTTCTTTTACATACCAACACAAAACAAATTGGATATTTTTTCTTTTATGTGAATCCCAACCAAAGAAACAAAGTCTCCTTTTTTTATGTTATACTCGTAATCGCTCCTTAAATAAAGAAAAAACAATGAACTTATCTTACTTGAGTAGCGATTGAATAAACGCTAACGGCAAGCGGCACGGTTTCTTCGATAAGCGATGACAATTCTTCGAATAGGAAAACCAAACTTCTTGCGAAACGTTTTCCGTGCAATCCCGCTCTGATACCAATTGTTGGCCCAGACAGTTCAAACAATCGTATCAACAAACACGAACACGAGATATTGGGGAGACAAACCCACGACTCTTTCTATTCAATCAAACGAACTTACGAACTTACAAAGAAAACCTAGACCCATATTTATAGTTATACTAAACTTGCTCTCCAAGGAAAATAAACCTTTCCTATACCTATTACAATATAATTACCTAAAATAAACCAAAATTTAATAAAACTAAAACAAATTATATCAATCTTTCACTTTGGTCCTTCAACTTTCAACTCTTACGACTTTTAGGATTAACTTTCAACACAACTAGGTTTTTTTCGCTTTGGAGGTTTAACTGTACATTTTGATAGGTTGTGCCAATTTCTTTTGTCTCCTTTAAACAATTGTAGATGTTCAAAAAAATTAAAATAATATAAACAAATTATGATTGTAACACATACATAACCACATATTCCGAATATGAAAAAATATACAAATAATATAACTTAACGATTGGTTCCAAGTTCAAAAGTGGACCAAATCATTAAACCATCAAACCAACAAAAATCAAACAAACCATGAACCAAAACTTTTGGATCTCAAACCCGCCGGCCGACTTGCTTAGGTTTGGGCGCTTCGATCGGTTTCTACTATTTTTATAAAATAATAATTGGAATACTAAAAGCTGATTGTTGAAGGTTCAATATGAGGATGTTTATCCAATGGTCGTTCATGAAAAGAACAAATGCCAATACTCTTTAGCTTGGATGGTGTAAAACCAACAGTAGGTATATGCTGTCTTGTTTATACAGGTGAACTACCGAAATGAAATCAAAATGAAGCAGGGTTGTGTTGAATTGTTGCTAGTTAGAACAAAAGAAGCGAATCTCCTATTTATACAGGTGAACTACCAGCTTGTGACAGATCAGACTTTGCACTTGACACATTTACGACACGGGTTGTGGAAATATACTCCTATAGTTGACAGGTGTAGTGGGACTGTTGTGGTTCATCATCTGCCCTCTCAAGGGATCTTCACTACAACTAGTTCCACCAGGTGAGATCTTATTCCATTCATCCTGTTCCATGTAACATATCCGTCATTCCGGATTACATATCTAGGCACGTAAATTGAATTCATACCTTCTCGCTACTCCGAGTCAGCCTCATATAATACGTAGATGGGGAATTATTATGTGACATGAAGTAATATGATGAATGGTGTTCCTCCCTACAATACGTGTGGGCCGAGTCTCCGAATTCTTGGTTTTGTGGGGATGTTCTAGAAGGATTAACGTATGACTGAGGTACACGAGAAGATCTTCTTTCATGTCCCATCTTGCGTGAATCCGTCATTGTCCAGTCTTCAATTGTTATACCTTGCTTAGCAGCAAGTTTAAGCAGCTGCTTTTCATCTAATCCTAATCCCATAAGCAGTTTCCATAGATTTCTTTGTGTTTCCCTCTGATTGTGTATCACTTGATCCCTCATTGCCATTTCAAACTGAAGCTCCGTATTAGTCATCCCCTGCATTTACAATAAAACCAATTTTTTCTTCAAATACTTACTTTGTTTAATATCCTAGATTCTTGACATATGAAAACGCGAGTTTCAACGTATCTGATCTAAAGCATTGCGATTACAAAAGAAACAGAATCGAATCCAAGTTGGTTTGTTTAGTGAGGGTTCCACCTAACCACTACACTATCTTTACCTTTGCAACAAGACTTGGCAGCGTCAAAACGTACAATAACTCAAATTTATATCATCGAATGAAAATGTATTATTTATGACCCAACTCGTTTCCGAACACAGTTTACGTCAAAACGAAGACCAACCGAAAACGTACGCAAAATTAAGCATGAAAACGTATTATATTTGACCAGACTCTTTTTATGTTGAAACATGAACTTATATCATTTACGTTAAAACATGAATTTATACCGACATGTAAATTAACATGTCAAAACATAGACCAACCGGAAACGTACATAAAAATAAGCATGAAAACGCATTATATATAACCCAACTCGTTTCCAAAAAAATTACGTCGAAACGTGAATTTATACCGACACGTACGTCTTTTTTGTCGGTGGCTATGCCACTGACCTTCCCTTTTAAGTATATATATAAATGTGTGTGTGTGTGCTTCCTCTATATTTGTTTACCAGGAGTCTATATTGACTGAGAATACGCAAGTAGGTTTTATTAGCATTGTTGCTTATGGCCTCATCAATCATCTCCTGTAATTGACATCGGCGTTTCTCATTGGCTTCAATTTCCTGTGACATATTAAACATTTCAAAACTTGTTAGTCAAGGGCCACTTGTGTGTCAATTGTCAAAGGGGAGTGAACGCACCTTCTGATAAATGACACCTGTCTCATCATTGTCACGTATATTGTCCAGAACAAGCTGTCGCCTCAACATTAAAGCCTGCACAACTGTTCCATCATTTTCAATGGCCTGTTTTGGGAAAATATAAGTCGTTCAGTGTTTATAAGTTTAGTGCTTGAGAGAAAAAACAAAGGATTTATTAGTGAACAATAGTACCTGCTGTTTTGCGATACCATCATCAAGATGTTGCAACTCAGTTCGGTTTCTAAGATTAGTTTCCTCAAGTTCAAACACAGCTTTTTGTAAGTTTATCCGTTCTTGGACATTTTCACTGGTTTCTTGGCTCAATGTGTTTAACCATGATAATTCATCATCCACTGGTCTTTCAGTAGGTTTCGTGTTCAGTTGTGTTTCCTTTTCAGCCAGTTGTGTCTTCAACTGACTAACCTCGGTCTGCAGGGAAAATATGCATCAGTAAACTGCAATTAACAGCCATAAACTTTACTGTGATCTAACAAAGACTTTACCTGAAGACTGTCGATCATACGTTGATAATCTGATACATGAGTATCAACTGTGCCAATATTTTTCTGATTAAAAAAAACACAAATGTTATCATCATGAACTTCTTTACATAACATAAGAGTCTGAAAAGTAAAAACCATACTAACAACTTGTACCTGGATGTGTGTTTTGATTTCCTTAGCTCGGTCTGCGTATTTCAAGGTATTAACAGTGTGATGATATTGATTATCAGCCGGTGATATAGTTGCAATCATGACCGTTTGAGAATTGCCACTCAAGCCAACTTTAAGAATTCGAGTCAACTTGCTGAAAAATATTAGTAAGTTAGTCAACCGATGCTAATGAATTATGTTAAGCTACTTATTAGTTATTAACACCTTACCTATTGCGATAAGGGACATATGCTAGACCCTTTTTATGTTGTTTTCCTAAAGCATTTATACAGTTTGCCAACGCAAGAAGTGATCGGTTTATATTGGCACCGTCTCTTAATTTCTGGCCACCGTTATTAGTTTCAGAGGCCCGTTCACTGCATCATTTTTTGTATATTTTAGGATCGAATGGTTTTAAAATTATAAAAAAAGCATATATCGAGAAAGTTTATACTTTATACCTCCCAGCAAGATCCACAAGTGCGAGTTTACCACGAATAACTTGACTACGGTATTTCCTTTTCTGTTTTCTAAGCACAGTTATTTCCAAAACTGCATGAGACCTATTTTAAAAAGCAAAATGTATACTCAGAACATTCAGAACAAAAAACAAATAAAAATAAACTATACATTCACCAGTTGTGTGTATGACTCACCGTGATGATGTCTCGTTGGCATCTGTGTTGTCAGTTTTGCGCCTACTGTTCCCAACATTTAAAAGCTCAAGAATCTTATCAGCTGAGTTGACCTGAAACCATTAGACTTAAGAGATTTATAACGAACTACAAAACGGAATCAGTGCATTAAAAAACACAATTATACAAGTAAGATGTTTTAACCTTGATACATCTTAGCCCAGCTACAATTATCCCCTGCTCTGGGTCCTCTCTGAGTTCCAAATGACCAGATGATTTTTCAAGTAGATCGTAGATCACCTATTTACGTACCAAAGAAGGTCAAACCTTTCCAACATCTTAATAAAGAAAAAGATAGAATATGGTTTTATGATTTAAGATAAGATATCAGCAAGTTTATACCTCATTATAGACCTCAAGGTAGGAACAAGTAACTTCAAATACATCAGAGCTCTTATCATTTTTTATAAAATTGACTATTGTGTGTAGGCTTAGAACCATCAGGCCTGGGTCGCCTTCGGTTCCTACCATTGTATAGGTTTTTCCACTGAAACAGAGACTTATGTTACGCTTGAGGTAAATTACATCACAAAAAACGGAAGAGAACATATGGAAACATATTTTATATTAAAAAAATTCAACGGATTGGATTCCCCTAAGATTAGTAAAATGTTACAACAAATGAAAGATACAATATTCATTCTACATAAAACTCTGTATATACACTATTACAGCGCACCTTAGTTTGAAGTTTATTATATTCCTCCATTGTCTTATTAAGCCAATTAGTTAATACATTGACATCATGGTTCAATATTGGCTCAAGCATTATTAAAACAGGCATATAGACATGTAGGCAACCTGGTAATTTGGTATACAATGAACAATACGTACAGTGTGTAAGAAGGAAACTGCATGTAATGTCTGATTACCTTCCAGTTGAACCATATGCAAACACAGTTGCATTTAGACCATGAACTACCCCAGAGATTGTAGAAGATATACTTCTTTCATAGACATCCTGCGCATATCATCAGCATGAAATTATAACCATTATCATTAGAAACAGATATAACATATACTGAAAATAGAAGCACATAATGTCCAATATCTTGAAACCAATACTGGAGCAGTTAAAAAATAGCATGTAGAACTCTTCTAATGTTTTAATGTTAACAACAACATCTTCGTGCCATTAAATGTGAGAATAAGAACAAGAGAAGTTGTATGAAATGAATGTTTTGGAACTCCAGCCTATATAACTGGATACATCCCAAGCTAATATTTATGTATAAAACTTTCCCAGGTAAATGCATTTCCAGAATTCCAGATATACATGAATTGCAAGTGTTGTTGTGCTGCTATGTGCACTTTGTTAAATAAGACATGCAAGTTTAAGTATACATTAATCACCAATGATGTTAGCAATAGACTACTGATTGTATACTTTCATATAATCTTGTTGAGAGTACAACTCAAGGAGCATGACTGCATGAAACACAAGTTAAAGAATGTAATAAGAGTAAATAAGATGCTAGTGCAACAAATTGTCTATTTCAGCAAAAAAAAAGTGGCAACATGATAGAAACTTGACAAATGTCACACCCTTTATACTGTTACAATAGATCAAAAACGGTCCACAAAAATCTCCTAGGCACTTATGATGCTTAAATTGAAAAAGTAGATACTTTCATCAAGATGATGGCTATTTAAAGTAATGGGAAACATAAAAAATACATTGCTTCAACTCCACACTGTCTTAACAACCTCTGGCATGTGCCCAACAATTCCTCAACAACCCCATACACTATAAATCATACTAAGTTTAGCTAGACATATCCATATCAATATGCTTTCCTTTTTGTTTTTTCCTATCCTCAAGCAAGATTTAGTGTAAATTACTCAAACCGATCTATCAAATTACCACATATACAAAACCTAACTACTTAAGGAGTCTGGTTAGAATGCACATGATTTCCATTCATATTACTAGCACACGAATAAGCCGTCATATAAGTAATTACAACTTCAGAACTCCTGCCTCAAGTATAAAACAGCTTTTGCTAAGACCAATATTTTGATGTAAGAAACTAAGAATACACGATCCATAGGAAAGGTTAGGCAGCTTACAGCACTCATGGTGCCTCTTAAGACGTAACCGATTAACTACATAACCATATCAACATAAGCATATCAATAAGTAGCATATGAAATATACAGATATACCGCATTTTTTGAATCTGGAGCAAAGGCGTAATCGAAAGTATATCTTCTCTCTTTCGTTCGATTCTGTATCCGATCTAGATAATCCTTAGACAAGTCCGGATCCAGAAGTACTACCTCCTTATAAAAGCATCACACAATATCCAAACAATACACAGTCACCAACTTGTAAACCCTATTCTCAATAAACATCTTAAAATCCACAATCATTAGCACAAAAACTAACTAAATTCTCATAAAACAGTCACCTTATTATTATAAACTCTCACTATATCACGCCCACGCTCTTTCTCCGTCAACGGTCTACATTTCACAGCAACCTACAACCAAAACTCTGTATAAACCACACAGTTTAACTAAATCTCAATCGATCAAAACACTTACAGTGAGCGTCGTAGCTTTCTTCGTCGCCGGAGCTCGAATACTCCGCATATTCGATCAGAAAAAACTCGTTCAAAACCCTAAATTATCAACAATTCCACTAATACAAACCAATAGACACTCGTAAACCTAAAAACGCACAAAAATTCAACCTCTGCAACATCTATTATTCAAATTCGACTCACAGCAACCAAAAACTTTGAAAAAAGTTACTTACAAACCCTAGGTTTCAACTTTTAACAGAAATAATGTGATTGTTAGTTTGAAATTGAAGTATTGAAACGGTTACATTTCAAGTGTGTATCTGTGTGTGGTGAGTGTGTGATTGGTTGAATCGATGAAGGTGAAAGTGGTGCAGAATGAAAGCGGTGAGGCCATTGAGGAGTTGTGTAGAAAGACGATGATGGAGATTGACGCGGGTAATAAATATAATTGAAAGCGGAAGACGACGAAGGTGTTTATCTTCTGGTTGCAAGATTAGCTGGACCATCGGGTGTCAGAAAGTGATCGTGGCCGTTGGATTTTTTTAGAGTTAAATGCTTAGTTAGTCCTGTGGTTTGTGAAAATTGTAGACTTGGTTCTAATGGTTCACTAATTACACACTTGGTCCCGGTGGTTGTAATTTTTGCACACTTGTGGTCCTTATTACTAATATCTGTTAAGTTTTCCAGTTAAATCCATGTTAAATGATGAAAATACCTTGCTTATTAACAAAACCCAGCAAAGTCTTCACAGGTCTCTCTCTTCTCAAACAAGAAGCACAGCCGCCACCATGTCACCTCCGCCACCATCTCACCCACCACCACCATCTCACCTTCGCCACTTCTCACCTCCGCCACCGTCTCACCCACCACCACTTCTCACCTCCACCGGGCACCCCCAAACACCAAAACACCCACCAACACCGAAACCCACCACCACCAACGAACACATCCACCACCGGGCAGGCCGCCACCACCGCCGATAACCACCACACTAGCCACAAGCATCGCCTCACCGGAGGACGTCACCGGAAAAACTAATCTGCCGGCTCCGACAATTCACGATTCAACTCGTCGCCCTTGCTGCTTCACACTGTCCGACCTATTGTCAGATCTGAATATTCATTGTCGGATACCTTTTGATATATTTGCAGGCATGAAGCCGAGGTTACAGCCGGCTTTTGACATTCTTTTCCTGAACAGAGGCATTTAACATTCTGCTTTGATTTAATAATTTATCACTTTAAAATTTGTAAGAGTTTGTGGAATTTGAAAAGGTTTTTTGTTTGTGGATTTTTAATTTTGTGAGTGGAGTTTGATCTGAGAATGAGGAGGGTGGAGTTTGATCTAAGAATGAGGAGGGTGGAGTTTGATGGGTGATGGTGAGTGGAGTTTGGTGGGTGGAGTTTATTTGCTAATAAGCAACGGTATTTTCGTTATTTAACATGGATTTAACTGGAAAACTTAACAGATGTTAGTGATAAGGACCACACGAGTGCAAAATTTACAACCACCGGGACCAAGTGTGTAATTAGTGAACCATTAGGACAAAGTCTGCAATTTTCGTAAACCACAGGGACCAACAAAGCATTTAACTTATTTTTTTATCAATGGGTTATGATTTCTTTACTTTCCTTTAAAACAAAAGGGCTTTCTTGATGTTTGTGAAAGTGTTTCTATTTTTGTGTATTTTGTTTTAATTTGGTTTTTGATCTACCACCGACTTAGTTACTTGGTTGGAATAATGATGATGGTGAATTGGTGATTATGTTGTGTATTTGAGTTTGTTTTGAAAGTGGGTGAAGGGAAAATAAATAAGTGAAAGTGTGTTGTATAAGTGTTTTAGGAGAGAAAAATGGGATTAAAGGGTTTTATTTTCTTTAAATTAATTGTTCTAATTTAGAGAGACAAAGACATAAGAGAGAAAAATGGGATTAAAGGGTTTTATTTTCTTTAAATAATTATTCTGATTTAGAGAGACAAAGACATAAACTAGTTTGATTTGGTTGATTTGTCATAGACATGTATGGTCCATTAGTAGTCAAATCGTGTATCGAAGATATGTTTTTTGGCGTTATGGTTTTATCTTTTAACTTGTTTTTCAACTTGTATTTTGTATGAGTTAATTAGATTTTCACGGGTGGATCATGTGTCCCCCGTCTACCTTTTTGCATGTATCCATCATTTACATCATTGATTTGTTTGATTAAAGGGTTTGTTTGTTTATTTTTTAAATTTGCTGCCGATGCTAAAGAGTGGGGATATCGACATATGGGTATTGTATTTAGCATTTGTATCCCAAGTTCATGTTTTTATCATCGAAATAAGGAATGCATATTTACAAGTGACCAAAGATGCACTAACTACTATCATTGATGCGGGTCAATTAAGCTTCTGGATCAATGGATTTCTTGAATGGTACACACATTCATCAATTATTAGCGGGTAGTTACGAGTTGTTAGAGCTTTACAATTGTTTGCAATACATCAGTTTCATATTTATATAAACTTAAAACAAAATGTCGGTTACAATAAGACAAAAACATGCATAAGTTAAAATGTGGTTGGCCACTTTTGACTTTTCTTTTTTCACCTGGAAATCTACCAACTGAAAATAAGATATAAGCAAACTTCTGTAAGTAATGAACAAATTGGATAAGCTGGTTTTTCTTTTTGGTGTAAAGGCTTTGGAAGGTCGACACACGGGTCCAAAGCCCATGCATTTTTTTTCTTTTTAATTTCCTTCTAAGCTTCGGCCTTTTGGGTTAAAATGTCATGGTTTTATTTTTTATCTTTCAAAACACTCTGACTAATATATTTGCATTACTCAACATAAACTTTATTTGACTAATGTAATTGCATTACTCAACTACTTAAAAAAGTTTCAAAAAAAAAACATGTCAATGTACTTTTGGTGATATCTCGATTTTGTTTTCCGAGTTTTTCTTACGATTGCTATACCAAATACCGAAACACTACCAACATCATAATAAACCGAACCGATCATATCCGAGTTTCCACTGCAATACACAAAGGCAATTTCACAGTATACTCTTAAAAACAAAGGTCAGTGATTCCGGCCTTTGTTTTTTCACTACACACTATCAAACTTTTGACATGAACCCGTATTAACCTTTATCTATAAATAAGTTACACATTCACTTCTGACTTTTTGTAATTGACAAATTTAACACGTCAACTTTTTCTACTTAATAACTTGACACCTCATTTTATTAAAATTACTTTTACCACTTTACATCGTAACATGCGACACATTATTATACTATTTTTTTCCATGCTCAACTACATTAGTGTCTAAATTACTTTTCCGTCTTTACATCGCTGTCTAAATTACTTTTACAACGCAACGTAAGAGACACTGTACTCTTTTTTATATGTGTTTAATGATTGTTAATGTCACAGAGTGTGTAACAAAGTAAAAAATGTGTAACGTCATGTGCGGGCACCACATGTTTATGCCATCATCATTACGCGTGTAACGAAGTGACGGACTGATGCCGCCGCAACGCGCGGCACGGGTCAAGATCCTAGTGCCTATGACACAACAAGTGACGACATGACTAGCAACACGTGAGCTTGTAGGTTACACACAATTATATAGCATATCACGACTAGTAAAATGTGAACTTTACATTACACACGAACACAAAGTATAGCACAATCAACACATCACATCTTGTGCATTGTATGATTCTACCATGGTGTCGGGAAATATTAGTTGCTTTTTCAAAAGATTGCACATTAGTTAGTTACGTTTGGTTAAATAATTGTTTGAATAGGTGCATTTGTTTTTTGGATAAAATACAAGTTTCTCTCCATGCAAAATAGACTTATTTTTATGCAATTCAAACATGCAATTTTAGAGGGTTATAGTTCAAGAAACACGAGAGTTAACATTTAAGGTTGTTCTTAAATTAAGAGTAAAGAATATGTTAGTTTCTTGATCATCTTTTCCTTCATTTCTACATGCATAATAGTAAAAATTGGGTTGAAGATTTCAGATATATTAGGAGACTTCAATTGAACGAAGTAAAGAGGATAAATCAACCTGTATATTTTGATGGGTCCGGTCTACATATTGGGTAGGAATGGGGTCGATAAGTGGGTGGCGTTTTAGTCTTTTTTTTTTCTTTTAGTTTCTTTAAATTAATGAGTACATTGGTAATTAAATAACAAAAAATCAAACGTTAGTTGGTGTTAATTATCAAAAGTGTTTTGGCTGACCTAATAATTTGATTAAAGATGTAATTTCCATGAAGTTATGACCAAAAATGTAATCTAACCTTACCACATGATTATGATTCGAAAAAAATGTCCATCTTATTTAAACTAATCAATGGCGTAGTCAACTCCTAAACGTGATTTGTGTTTGAGCACTAATATCATGGCATGACTCATGAATATATTACTGGGCTTAACATATAAATGAAGTGTTACACCCATTGGGCCTAAACCAACCCACTTGGTTGACTTATTTCAGACGAGCCTACGGGGTTAATCTAATGAGCAACAGATCATTTCACTCCACTTCTATCAAAATGTATTGAGTCCTCCCAGTGCAACTATGTGTATGTTGCACTGTTATATCCTATCATACCTTATATTTATGAATATAATATGATATTTTCTTATCTTTTTATAAACGATTCAACTGAGCTTCGAAGGATGTTCGTAGGAAGTTTGTCTTGGGTCACCTTCTAATGAGATTATTTTTAGTATTGAATAAAACAAGAAATTTCAGTTTAAACATTATTCCATCGTTTCAGTTTAAACAAGAAACTACACTTATCAGTTACCGTTGAGAAATACATTATTACTAGCTAGGTGCTCGCATGATGTGGCATGGGTGATATTTTGTATCACATTACTCATTTACGGGTAGCATTATTGTGGTGGACATAGTCGTAGTGCAAACGAGTTGAGTCAAGCCAGCTCGAGCTCAGCTCGGTTTGACTAGTTTATTATCTATTAATTAATATATTAAATAAAAATAATATAAATAATGTAACACCCCGACCGCGTGGAACTTGCGGCGGAAACGTCAGGGAGTCATGTTACAAGATTGTTCACAACACCTGACACAATTAAAATTTAACTATTGTATTTACATTGTTCTCAAAATGTCACATGATATTTGTTTTTTAATAAAGCAGACTAAAACAATGGACATTTCCTTGTGTGCAGCAAACTTGGATAAAGTTATCAAACACTAGCACCTGAAACATATGTAAAATAAAAGGTCAACTAAAAAGTTTGTGAGTAACATAGTTTTGTGGCCAAGTAGATGGCAAAAGTTTTGTATAAATCGTATGGCAGTAAATTGTTTAAACACAAATTGTATGGCTTAATATGGAAAACTTTTGTGTTTTGTATAAACAAGCGTGATCGTTTTTGGGGTATGCATTCAATCCTGAGTTGACTAGTAGAAGAAACCCAAAAGGGTTTACCTAGAATATATAATTCGGTCTCTGTCATTCTCAACTTCCTCAATCCTTAACAAAAACCAATCCGGAAGTGGGAATGGGGCGTCACAACTATAACGCTATAACATACTATCGTTCGTCTTGGCCAAAGGAAATGAATGTATTTGGTTTTGAATATTTTTTAAACATCAAGTTTCATGCAATAGGAACATTGATTTTACATAAGCCATATGTAGTAGTTTGTAAATTTGAAAAAATAATTTAGCACATATAAATCACTCCAAAGGTTTAAGAAAAAGAGGAACTATGTACTCACCTTGATGTCCTAGTGATGAGTTGTGTTTCCCGAGATTTACAAGATCACAAGTAATTCTTAATAATCAGGATTGTTCGTTAAGGTTTTGTTGCGATAATTCCTAAAAATTCACATATGTCGTTAAACAACTCACAACATGTAATACTCCCAAAGAAAACCATGCGTATTTATGCATGTCTGCAAAGACTTTGCATGCATGCCTGCATTTTTTCTTCATCGTCGTGATTTAGTTATACGACGATGAGTTCTTGCTTAGACCAACAAGCCACGATGCTGAGCTTTTGTACAAAGCACATGAAGACAAATATCACATTCCGGGGATGATGGGTTGCATCGACTATACACATCTGGTTTGGAGAATATATCCCACTCCATTGCGAGGCCAATTTACGAGAGGTAATAAAAAATACCTGACGATCATACTCGAAGCGGTTGCGTCACATGATCTATGGTTTTGGCATGCATATTGTGATCCGCCTGGGTCAAACTACGACATCAATGTTCTCGAGCAATCTCTATTTTTTCTCAACCAATTGAATATAATCGTAGCTAAGTGTCCATTTTATGTGAATGGACACTTATACAACGTAGATACTATACAGCCGACCGGATTTACCCTACTTGCTCAACGTTTCCATATCCTACCGATCCAAATGAAAATAAGTTTAATAAATTGCAAGACTCGGTGAGAAAAGATGTGGAGTGCACTTTCGGTGTTCTAACGGGAAAATGGGGCATACATAATGACCCGTGCTGGCTATGACTGTGGACAAGATTAAGAACCCATATCGCCGGTCCACATAAGGATCCTCTGGTACAACCCGTTTTAGACAATGATGTCCTTATTGAGTTGATGGATGCATATACGTATTTCCGACTTCAGTTTAATCTTGTGGCACATCTTGCAAGGTCTACCATACCTTCTCAAGTCGGGCGAGGAATAGTTTAATTTTATAAGCGTGTATTTTTTTCCCTATTTTCATGTGTTGGATATATATTTTTGTGTTAAATTTTTTACTTTATTTTTTATTTAAAAAACAAAAAAAAGTTATATGGTAGTTGAATGGACTGTTGCCAGTGATTTTGTTGTATTAGGGTAGTCGATGGTAGAAATGAGATGGTAGTGCAGGATTGATGGGTTCCAAGATAGTAAAAAGAAATCACCTAGCACCTAACCATATTGGTATGTTGTAAATACACACATCTAATTCTAACAAAAGATTCCAATAAAAGTCAAATGGCACTCGTCAAACTTTGGACCTAATTTTCTTTTTATATTAGTTGAAATGGTAATTGAAGTTGGTTTTCAAACAAAACTTTTAGCGTTCGTTTCATGTTCGTAACGGAATTAGAAATGGAATTGGCGCATAAATTGAAACTTGATTTGGAATTTAGGTGTCTTTGTTTCACACAATAAAATAAAATCCAAATAAATTGGAATGCATGTTTAATTCCTTATGTTATCTTTCAATTTCCATTCATTCTTTTGTTGAAACGAACAACATAACGATCGAAATCTACATTCCAATTTCATCCACATTTAGTGGGATATTGGATTTAAATAATCTGAACTTTCACATATTGGCCGATAACACTCTGAACTTTCGGTTTGGACAGTAGCACTCCCAACTTTCAACTTATTGGCCGATAACACTCCAAACCAGTGCCACGTCAGCTGCCACATCAGCATTTGGGAGTGTTATTGGCCAATAAGTTGAAAGTTGGGAGTGCTGCTGTCCAAACTAAAAGTTCAGAGTGTTATCGTCCAATATGTGAAAGTTTGGATTATTTAAATCCAATATCCCTTCATTTTATTATGTGAAAAAACACTACCTTATCCTTAATATACAACAAGATCCATCAAACATCCGATACAAGTAGGGATGAGCATTTGATACCGGTATCCACTTTTCTCATTTTTCGATACCAATATCAGTTCAGTACCGAAAGCGACTGGATCCCTAGATACGAGTAATTCATTCATCATACATGAATTAAAGAAGATTAAGTGTAACTCATGTAATAAATACGGTAGGCGGTTAGATGGCCACAAAACAGGGTCCTCTTCACTTTGTGGTGCGCCCTAACCCATCGGCTCCATGATTGGCTTTCCTCGTTGCAACCACGTAGATGCCCTAACCAAAATATCATTCATTTCCAAAACAAACAAACAAACAAATCATTCACACCCCTATCTCACAAAACAAAACTCTCTTCTTCACTTCCCCAATTTCACACGCAATTCCCAATCTCCCGGTAACAATTTATCAATCAACCTTCTCTGCATCCATATAATCTTTCTATGTATTTGCCATATTTATTTTCGTCTTTTTTAGCACGATTGATTCCTGTCATTTCTCGATCTGTAGAGCGTAGATATATTTTTTTTAATGGATTTACTGTTAAATTTGTGAATATACTGAAAATCGATTAGAGATCAGAAGGTTTGACGTATATTGGATAAACTGTTGTTAGACGGAACTGATAGGGTTTGACATACACGCTAGGGATGTTAGTTTACTTGTGCTTAGGGTTTATTGTTAAATAGAGTGTTCCGGTGATTGTTCGGTGACTCGAATTATGTTGAACAAATGTTTGTTGACTTTTTATTGTGGTGTTTAGGATGATTGCCTTATGATGTAGCATTAATTCTTCATGTTAGTATGCAATAAGAGGAACATGGTCCAGATATGGTTTAGTGAATACTGAATAGTATTTATGCTTCGGAAAATATTGATAATTCTAAATCTGTTTTCGTTTGTCAGTGTTTGTCGGTATCACGGTTAATGATAAGTCTGATGCAAGTTCTTTGTGATCATGTGTGCATTACTGGTTATCATCTTAGTATCCGGCAGTAATTAGGAAGGGGGGGGGGGGGGGGGTTGCAAGTTTTTAGCTTTCTTAAGTTTTTAACGTCTTACCTTATTTAAATTATCTTGACTAAAACCTTGACACACATCCGATCAGATCATTCAAGAATATAGCGCATAGTTATCTTCAAGAATCAGATCAAGACCATCAGGTAATCATACTTGTCTTCAAAAAGTGATTTACCTTGTTTGGTTATATGGTAGAGAATGAGGCATTTTAAGTTGGTAAAGTTTGAATTTGTTGAGGGCTCGAGACACTTGTTTTTCCTCTTATAAGTCGTTCTTAGTCTGTTGGTAGTAAAAGGCTAAAGCCTTGTTTTGTGGGGAACAGAAAATTTGCATGTAGATCGTCTCATGAGAAGCATTAGTGTTTAACTAAAATAGATCCATTAACAATTTAGTGTCACGTACTCACGTTCGAATTGTTCAACAGATGAATAACATTTAGGTTATGTTATGGGCAACATTTACACAAAAGACAGTTGAATGGTTGACCCTTGGTTTTTTAAAAGCGTGAGGCGCATAAAAGCTATAGGGGCTACAAACCCTATAGCAACCAAAAACTTTGAAAAAAAGTTACTTACAAACCCTAGGTTTCAACTTTTAACAGAAATAATGTGATTGTTAGTTTGAAATTGAAGTATTGAAACGGTTACATTTCAAGTGTGTATCTGTGTGTGTGTGAGTGTGTGATTGGTTGAATCGATGAAGGTGAAAGTGGTGCAGAATGAAAGCGGTGAGGCCATTGAGGAGTTGTGTAGAAAGACGATGATGGAGATTGACGCGGGTAATAAATATAATTGAAAGCGGAAGACGACGAAGGTGTTTATCTTCTGGTTGCAAGATTAGCTGGACCATCGGGTGTCAGAAAGTGATCGTGGCCGTTGGATTTTTTTATCAATGGGTTATGATTTCTTTACTTTCCTTTAAAACCGAGGCGCCAAGCGCAAAAGTGCACTGCTTTTTGTACGCAAGGCACAATTTGTTATATATTTTTTACATATACACTATAGGTTTCTAGCATCATTCACCTAATATTTAGACACAATAGTATAGGTTTCTAGCATCATTCACCTAATATTAGACACAAATAACATATAAGTTACCTACATGTACAACCTAAATAACCTGTTGCACAAAAATATGTCATGTACATGAGGCTCACGCCTCAAGGTCTTCTCATGAAAATTTTTGCTTAAAGGTGTGCCTGACCTGCACATCCTGTAGACCTCACGCCATGTAGGCTTAAGCGATGACCCCTGCACCTGAGGTAACTTTGCGCCTCAGCCACTCTTTTTTAAACAAATGTACTTCAGAATCAGTAGCATAAGTTGACCAACAATCATGAACAAGTTAAGTCGACTAAAACTTCGCAGTTACTCGGTAGGCTAAAGTGACCCAACAATCATGAACATGAACTTGAAAAACCTAGATAAACACAATACACCTTAATTTAGGGGTGTTCCATGAATCGAATTTCGAATATTCGAATTTTGAAAAATCTTGATCTTGGATTGGTATTCGTTTCGATTCGAATTTAACCAAAAATGAATGTATTTTATATTCAAAGCTCCTGCAAACTTGAATTTTTTTAACATAAAGAACACAAGTTTATAAGAGTAATAAACCATCAAAAATATTTCAAGCGCATATCCAAATTAAATCCATACTTGAGAACAAGTTACCTGAAGATTATTCAACTACCAAAAGTCCAAAATGATTAATTCTAAGCTTCACGGCCGCCCAAACACTATCTACACATCCACTGTGATCCAACCTTATATATGTGTGTGTGTATAATAAAAAATAAAACAATATATATAATTTGGAGTAAGCTGCTGTTTTCTTTCCGTCTCTTTGGGTTTTGTCCAATTTGCTGTTTTGATCATTTTTTGAAAAACTTGCCAAACCACACTGTACTTCGAAAATCTTGCCACTTCAATCTGTTTGGCGTGAAAGTTTTCTGGGCCTTGGGCTTGTGTCAATCAAGAATGAAGACAAAAGGGCCGGTTCTGTTTAATAGCTAGCTGACTAGGTAATTAACCCTAACTAGTCTTATATATACCCATGATGTAATTGTATTCTTTTAGCACCTCATAAAAGATAAACCCTAGTTGCAACCCGTCACTTATACTGAACCACGTAAATTGTCATGTCTTCTTTAATGGTTTCGTGTGAGTTTGTGTTAGTGATTCTGCTGCGTGTTGCTTTGTTTGATGCCTAACGAGAATGCAACTCACTAATTCTGTTTGTTTTCTCTGTTAACTCAAAGGACAGATTAGTTTCTTTCTGTTAAGTACAAGATATTGATGCAGAATGTGCAGATCATAAAAACATAATATATATTATTAATTCATATATACATATATCTCTGGCCGTTAACCATCACCATCATTGCCGCCCGTCAACCACCACCACCTCCTCCTCCTCCGGCCACAAAGCCGGGTGACTCCCACTGTCTTGGTCCCTCCGCCTGTCAAAACAGCAAACTGGACCAAACCCAGGGACGAAAACAACATACTACTCTATAATCGGGTTCTTTTGGATCTGATTCAAATACTAAACACCCCAACACCTAATGTTTTGTCATCTGTCAAAAGCAATCTTGGAGGTTAGTTGCTAAGCTCCCCGAGCTCTTGATTCTTTACTGTGATTGGGCTAGCTATTGATCATATAAAAGAAACTTGATTCAGTTTCCTCTTTATTTTTGATGTATGTGTGGGCCACTAGGCCCTAACACCCTCGCATGTTTTTTCAATTATTATTACATAAGCCTTTTGTTGATGAGACCTAAGTATATTTTTACTTTTTCTGTTCTGCTGGCCATAAGCCATTTCTTGATTCTTATGTTTTATATGTTGGAGTTGACAGAGCTTAAGGCTACTTGATATTGTAGGTACTTGTTAGTTAATAATCAAAACAAAGCAAGAAGTGCCAGAAATTCCGAATATGGAGCTAAATTCCATCAAAGATGCATTTGATCGTGTCACAAAAAAGCAGAAAGTGTCGTCGTCTAAATCTCAAGAGACCGTTGAACACGTCACCCAAGAAATTGAGCAGGCATTATCCAGAATCCAGTCAGGGACATCTCAACCTGAGCGCGACCTAATCCTTGGTGAACTTAAGACAAAGTTAAAGGAGATGGTCCCACTCGGTCAGCTAGAACTCACTCAAAAGGAACTAAATCTCGCTATGACCAAACACACGAAGCTTCTTGAGAAACAATTCAATCCCGATATATCAAAGTCTTACCGGAACGTTGACTTTGACTTTCACACAGTCAACCAGATAGTCGCCAGTCACTTGTATCGTGAAGGCATGTTCGATATCGGCGATTGCTTTGTAAACGAATCCCATGAAGAGCCCGTGATCGATAAGAAAACTCACTTTCTGGACATGTATCAAATACTTGAGTCAATGAAATCTCGAGACCTGGGCCCCGCTTTAAAGTGGGCCACCGCTAACCATGAGAAACTCCAACAAAACGGGTCGGATATCGAACTCAAACTCCATCGTTTACAGTTCATGGAGATTCTTAAACTTGGTCATAGAGACGAAGCTCTTAAATACATGAGAACTTATATCTCCCCGTTTTCAAACCAACATTTCTCAGAAATCCAGAAGCTAATGGCGTGTCTTCTATGGGCTGGAAAGCTAGAGTCATCTCCGTATACCGAGCTTCTATCACCGACCCATTGGGCCAAGCTGGCCCACGAACTAGCCCAACAATTCTGCAATCTTTTGGGCGAGTCTTACCAAAGCCCGTTAAGCGTAACGGTTGCAGCTGGAGTTGAAGCGTTACCAACTCTTCTAAAACTAGCAAATGTGATGACGGGAAAGAAACAAGAATGGCTGTCGATGAAGCACTTACCTGTTCCTGTGGATTTGGATCAGGAGTTTCAGTTTCACTCGATATTTGTGTGCCCGGTGAGCCGTGATCAGGCTAGCGAAGAAAACCCGCCAATGCTGATGTCATGCGGACACGTGCTTTGCAAACAATCGATAACTAAGTTGTCGAAAAACAATAGCACAAGGCCTTTTAAGTGTCCATACTGCCCTACAGAGGTAGAAGTGGGTCAGTGCAGGCAGTTGCACTTTTAATATGCATTATTATGTGTTGTATGTTTTTATAAACAAACTCTGTTTATCTTTGTTACTATGCATAATTCTTTAAAAAATAGCGTGTAAATGGTTTCAAGACATCTCCGTTATAAAAAGGTTGCCACTTGCCTCCTATTTCTCTCTCTGTAATTTAAAGGAAAAGTGTGTTGATTACTTGATTATTGTTTTTTTCATCTTTTTTGTTTTCTCCTAGTTCCAGTTTCCTAAGTTTTACCTTTTAAACCTTTCTTCTCTTTTTCCAAAAGTTTCTGACTGGAAAGTCAAAATTTAATAGTTTTAGTTTTGTTGTATGTCAAAACTAAGTCAGTTTTTTCACTTGCCTAATTTTAAAAACAGGAATGTTTATTATAGCCTAGTAAAGTACACTAATGGTTCTTATCTAAACGGTTCTCGTAGGTTGAAAAGTCGAATACGACACAAACCCAAAAATTTGACATGTACCCGAACAACCCATTTGACCGAATTTTAGTTTTATATTAACATTCTAAACTAAAACTCATAACAAAAAATACAAATGTATATCAAACAATTACATTTAAGTTATATAATGTGATGTATCTTTTTTAATCTTTGAGATTTGCATTATAATAGGCAACAATTTTAAGTTGTAATATAAAAACATATTTTCACAAAAAAAAAGTAAAAAATGAACGGGTTAAACAGGTCGACCCATAACCCCCATGTCAACTTGAAACCAACTTATTTACTAATCCGAACCCGTTTTGAATAAACCAAAACCCACAAATTTCGTATTAAGTTTGTGTTGTGTCGTAAATTCACACCCAACGATGCTTCTCAACTCAACTTTCACTAACCACTTCTTCTCTATCGTACTTTCCGCTCCCTCGTAGGCGACATCCATGTCCTCTCTCGGCATATCTCTTCTTGCGCCGTCTAGATCTACCCAAATGAGACAAACAATGACAATGGTGGTTCATGGTTATAGCCTTATAGGCAATCTACCAAATTGAAACCGACAATGGCACCGGTGGATGGTTCATGGTTCATAGTGAGAGAGGCTAGACAAAAAAGAAAACATGTATATCATATTTGTTTCTCTATAAATGGATATAATTTGTGTGAGATATGTGAAAACGTATATATTTGTTGTTTTATAAAGTGAAAGAAGCTTTAAAACATGCAAGGAATTAAATCAATCTTCCACATTTAGTTTGTCGTCTTGAATTTGAACCCTAAATTGTTTCGTAATAAATAAAGAATTCAAATACACATAAAGTGAACCTTTGGTAATCGGGGCGTAGCCAGAAATTTTTTCCTACGGGTTCGAAATTTTTCATGATTCGATTTAAACGATTCTACAGGTTCGATGACGGCATTTCTTTATGTGCGAGGTCAAAATACACCTATATATAATACTAAATTTTTTTTGTACGGATTCAGCTGAACCGGTACCCTTCTATGTAACTACGCCCATGTTGGTAATAAAATATCATAATCATTTCAATAAACTAGACACTAGAGCTTTAATAATACAAATTACAATTATTGCTTTTATTTTACTTCATATTTTAACACTACATTCCCCACCACTTCCAAGAATAA
The DNA here is from genome assembly GCA_947069175.1 of Scalesia atractyloides. NCBI lineage: Eukaryota > Viridiplantae > Streptophyta > Magnoliopsida > Asterales > Asteraceae > Scalesia > Scalesia atractyloides. Next base: position 17,313,732 of record CAMTDV010000014.1, on the reverse strand, counting down.
TCCAAAAAAGGTCTTGTATTAGAATCTAAAAAATCACCGTTTAACTGGGTCACAAGCGGCCCCCATCATTGTTTTGTTCTTATTTAATTATTGTTTTACACTTTGGCTATTTTATGATATTTTATTTTTTATAATAATTGAAGTGAGAGACTATATAATGTTTTAAATTTGATTATATTAATTGTATATCTTATACTAGTTCATCATTTAGGGAGACTGTGAGAGTATTTTGTTATTAAAGCTGAAAAATCCATTGATGGATGGGAAAGGCAAGTTGTGACTTGGGGACTAATTTTAAGAAAGAGTAAACAGTAATTTTGGTCTATAAGGTTTGGGCAATTTTGCCATTTTAGTCTAAATCTTAAACTTTTTGTATTTGGGTCTCTGTGGTTTCAGTTTTATTGTCATTTTGGTCCAAAAGTAATTTTTGTCTTCTAAAATCCTGCTATTTTGTCCTTTTCCTCAGGTGCAAAATGGTCATTTTAAGCATTAATATATATATATATATATATAAATAAATAATCCTCAAACTCTGCTTAAAATGACCATTTTGCCCCTGAGGAAAAGGACAAAATAGTAGGATTTTAGAAGAGAAATATCACTTTTAGACCAAAATGATAATAAAACTGAAACCACAGGGACCCAGATGCAAAAAGTTTGAGATTTGAACTAAAGTAACAAAACTGCCCAAACCTCATAGACCAAAATAGCAGTTTACTCTTTTAAGAAAATTGTTGCAAAGGAAAAGATAGAGACCACGTTTATTTGTTTGACTTACATATGAAAGATTTAAAATGAAGCAAAACCCAAATAATAAAACAACATTTATGATGGCATGTTGTGACTTTAATTCTAAATCTCATGATACCAAATGATAACATAAAATAAAATTTTCACATGGAGAAAATACTTATTTATTTTGAATGTTTTATACATGTGTAGCTGCTAGAGAGTCATCACATCAACAATCACAAGAAGCACAGATCCATGGCCCCGTTCTATTTTCTCTATGTATACGGCCATCAACACCAGCTAGAAATCACGCGATACGTAAATCACTACTCATGTATCCTCTACAAATGTACAATCAACTGACATAACTTAATACATACAGTAACATACGTGACATGGGCTAACGTAGTTTATGTTTTATTTGCTTACCTGACTACTGAAAACTCAAAAACTGACCTGCTCCAATCTGGATAGAAGAGTCTCAGAAAAGGGGGGAAAGTCCTGCACAAATTAAGAAAAAACACACCGTTAGCCTTGTCACAGGGAGGGGGGCCTCTCTGTGACCAAGCTCGGGCGTGAAAATAAGTATTTGAGTGAGAGTAATTAGAGAGGTAATGGAGAAGAGAGAGAGAGAAGGTAAACGTTATCCTTTTCTGGAGTGGGTTGGGAGGTATTTATAGTTTAACTGATAATATGACATGGCAGAGTTCGTTGGACCCCGACCAGTCGCTATCTTAGCATTGAATGTGTGGGGCCCAAAGTTAGTTACAAAGATATCGGGCGATCCTTCAGCTCGGACCGATACGATGTTTTTATTCGTTCGGTGATGATGTTGTTCGGTTCGATACGATGTATCTATCCTCTTCAAGTCCCCCTAGTCCGTGCTATTGTTTGCAATGCAACGGGCTTTAAATCGGGGAAAAAGGAGCTTTTTGGGCGGCTTTTGAATTTTGAATCTTTTGAGTTGGTGCCAGCTGTGCTATCCTACTTTTATGCCGACGTTGTGTCACGTGGTCGGTGCTAACGTGTCGTGCTTTCATTGGTGCTTTTAAGTCGGTTGCGCAACCATCTTGTCAGTCATTTCATCTCCTTTTTTTATAAAAAGGGGTCTCATTTTTAGAGCAAAATCACAGTAAAAAACTTTTTAAACTTCTTTTCTTCTTTCCTTTGCTTTCTTCAAGAGTTTTTCTTTTAGTTTTATCAGGTTTGTTCTTATCTTCTCTTTCTTATGACGAACAAGGATAACCTTGCGTCCAGTTTTAACGTTTTGACCCAATCTAGGTTGAATTGGTTTGTTGAAAAATATGAGATATCTATGTCTCTCCATCCGGTTCTTCCGGAGACGGATACACCAGCGTATCCGTTCGTTGATGGGAAGATATCAATGTATACGAAGTTTTTTGAATATTGCAATTACATGATACCTTTTACCAAGTTTCTTATTGATTTTTTGATGTTTCATCAAGTACATATTTCCCAGATGAACCCCTTTGTCCTTGCCAAAGTGAACTAATTTGAGCTATCGTGTCGGGCCTTTGAATCGGACCCTGACTTGAACGTGTTCCGTGCCTTTTACAAACTGAATCGGAGCGGGAGCTGGTATACTTTTGAAGTTAGAAACAAAAATGCTACGTGCTTTTCCTGGATTACCACTAATATGAAGGATTGGAAGGATAATTTTTTCCTAGTGGATGACCGATGCATTCCTTCGGAGATGACTTGGAGGTTTAAGAGGTCCGCACTTCCTGGTCACCTTCCCGACGATTTTGACTATAATCAGACTCTTTATGCTTCCTTGATTAAGGAAGCTGGTCGTATCCAGAAATTGCCGAAACACATTCTAGTCATGGGAAAGATAAGCACAATTTGGCCCGAACCGAAACATCACCCCCGGTTCGATGGGATGGAAAGGGTTAGTATGCTATGGGATGGGATGTATTTAAATGAGCATAGATTGTTATACATGATATGTTGTCGTATTCATTTGTCTGTTTGTTTATATGCACACAAATACAAATTTTTACGTATGTCAACTAATTTCTTTTTTACTTTCTGCAGCAATGGGTTTAAAAGATGCTCTTCGGTTGAAATCTTTGATGTAGGTAAGCTTGAATTTGTTGCAGCTAGGACGAAACAGGGTCCGCCCTTCCTTGATCTTGTGAAGGAGAATCTATATCCCATCCGTGCTCCTGTTTCAAATACCGAATAAGGAGCTTCCGGAGCAGAGGGTTCCGTGCCGCAAGCTCGGAGGGATTCCCTTTCAGCCGATGATAAAGGGAAGGGAGTGCAATCATTCGAGGGCCTTGAATCCAGGAAGAGCGATTTGGTTAGCAAGGTGATTCTGGCCTGGTAGTGAACATTTGTCCATCGAAGATGAGGTTAATCGTGATGCTGTTGTGGATATGACCGATATTTTGATTGGCTCCTTGAAGAGACGTCGTGATGCGGATTCAAAAGAAGATAAACAATAAAAAACTTCCAAGAAAGCCAAATCAGGGTCGATTTCTCGCTCTGTTAAGATTTTGAATGACGAAGGTTGGGCGGGTTTCTCTGCTTCCGGCGGTTTACTTGAGAATCTCTCGGCTCATTTAACCGGCGGCAAGACTCCTCGAGATCAACCCTTCAAGTCTTCCAGCCCTCTTTCTTTTGTTAATGTTGATACCAAACTCGTAGCAAGTGAAGGAGCGGATGCGGTTCGATCCTCGTCCCCACATAAGTCTGTTCCTACCCCACCAAGCAAGAAAACTCCTGGCTTTACTTCTTCTATAGCTTCTCGGCCAAGTCCGCAACATATCGAAGGCGGAGAAGTGCTTCTTCCTCTCCTTCATGGTAGGAAGCTGAATCAAACTTTGTTGTTAGTGGTTTAGAGGTTTTGATTGATCCATGGATGTCGACGTTGAAGCAGCTTCTGAGAAGTTCATTCCGAAGTGGTCGTTTACGGAAGGTGATAGGGTCGTGGATGCTTTATCTGCGAAGATGTCGTTGTTTCATATTGCTACTCCTGCCGTTCGTTTTTATTACAGAAAAATTAGTGGTCCTGAGCTTGGGAATGCTCTGATGATGAACCAAGCGCAATCAAATTTTCTACTGGTCGAAGCTACAGTCGCTGGGTTATGGCTGAGTCCAATTGCAGGAAACTTGAGAAGAAGGTGTCTATGCTTCGGGGGCAAGGAGGGTTGGGCCCGGAGGTGAGAGAGAAGATTGCAGCCAAAGATGCTGCCATAGCTAAGCTACAAGGTCAGATTCTCGAGGCACGAGAGTTCAGCAAATCATCTCAAGCTTCGGCCCTTGCTGCCTTCGAAGCTAGGGATAAGGCCAATCAAGACCTTGGGGTGCTGCGCTTGAAACTTTCTGAGGAGGAGTCGAAATATGCTGAGATGGAGTCCAAGTGGACGAAAGATAGATCAGAGATGCAAAAAGCATACGATCGACTGCTTGCCGACTTTGTGAAGCTAGAGAATGGTTTTTATCCTTTACGATTGCTTCCTATTTGCTTGTTGTGGTGAATGCTTTGTCTTTTACTAACACTCGTTTGATTGCTCTAATTTTTTAGACAAGGATGAGATGGAGAGGTCGAGGAACAGGGCTTTAAAGGCTAATGAAGATATGGAAGCCCAACTGTCCGAAGCAACGGTTCAGAATGAGCTTGAGGTGCAAGGACTTTACAGTCTTGCTTCAGAACTGTTATTGACGAAGTAATGGCTTCTTAATGATGGGGCGCATTGGATGGTTTGTCTTGTTCATCAAAGCCCAGAGCTGACAAAGGCAGTTGCTGATCTCACCAATTCGGTGAATGCCTATGGCGTGAATGAGGGCATTAAGCAGGGGTTTCGTGCGGCTAAAACTTCTGATCTGACGATTGTGGAAGTGCCAGACTATGATCCGAGCGTTGGGGATGCTGTAGAGGCTGCCACAAAGCCTTTGATAAATTGAAGATTTCCTGTCTTTCTAAGGTTGCAGCTCTTTGGAACGAACCTTTATCGCGATCTTCAAGAGCTAAGCAAGACTGATATTTTCGTTGATGAACCGTAGGTTATTCTTAGGATTTGCGTAGTATGTAATCTGGACAACTTTTGGGAAGTGTGACTTTTGTTTAAAACATTTAAATGCTTGTTTGCTGGTTCTGATTTTGTCATGTTTTTCAATGATTGTTTCATGCATGCTTTTATTTTTTAGTCCCATCACGCGTCCGTGATTGACTTTCCATTTCTTATTTGTTGTTTTTATAACAACTTTGTAGAATGGTTGTTTAGTCATTCCATTATTATTCAATAATTTTTTAAATTAATGAATCTTCTCGATCGGCGCGAGGCATGGGTCAAGGCCCGTAGTGCACTTTTAAACGATGTATACAACAGGTTTTAGAGGAGATAAATTATGTCACCGCAATAAACATTCGATCACTTTATTAATACCATAAAAGTAAATACAAATCTTTTTGACATTCGAGGCATACCCTCCCGAAGCCTTGCATAAAAGATTTTTATTCTAAGCAATGTCGAGGCAATCCCTCTCGACGTACAACGGAAATAAGTAAAAAGTGATCCTTGCGGTGGTGGCGGGAATTGGAACTACATGAAGCAACGCTTTAAATGGACTCCATTCCATGTTCTTGGAATTGGAACTCCTGCTAGGGTTTCTAGGGTATACGAACCCTTCTCACTGGCATGTTTGATGCAGTACGACCCCTCCCAATTTGGTGCTAACTTTCCATGGGGCTCCGACCGACTGGCATTGTTTCGAAGGACGTAGTCTCCTTCCTTGAATTTATACAGCTTGGTTCGTGAGTTGTAAAATTTTTCCAACTTTTCTTTGTATCGAGCTTCTTTGATTGCTGCTATGTGTCTACGTTCTTCCAGCAAGTCAAGATTCGACCGCAGATCCTCATTGTCCCGTTCTTCAACCTTGATTCGTTGGTTTGGGAGACCAATTTTTGCTGGTATTACGGCTTCGGTTCCGTAAGTTAAGCTGAATGGCGTTTCTCCGGTACTGGTTTTGTGCATCGTTCGGTGTGCCCATAAGACGTTTGGCAACTCATCTTCCCATCCTTTTCCTTCCAATCCGAGTCTTCGTTTGATTCCATCTACTATTCGTTGATTGATTTGCTCCACTTGCCCATTTCCTTGTGGGTGGGCAACTGAGGAGAAGACTTGGATTATTTTTAGATTTTGGCACCACCGTTTGAATGGATCATTGGCGAATTGCTTGGCGTTGTCGCTGATGATGTATAACGGTAAGCCGAATCGACACACAATTCGTTCCCAAAAGAATCTAGTCACGTTGTATCCAGATATCACCGTGAAGGGTCTTGCTTCGACCCATTTTGTGAAATAGTCCACAGCCACCAAGAGGTATTGTGCGCTTCCGCTCGAGCGCGGAAATGGCCCTACGATATCAACTCCCCACTTCTGGAAAGGCCAAGCGGCTGTGAATGGAATCATTTCATTCTGTGCTTGAAGGCTGATTGGTGCATGTCTTTGGCACTCTTCGCATTGTTGAAGTTCTTTCACGACGCTCTCGTGCATTCCAGGCTGTAACATCCGTCCAAAAACGGATTTACCAAACCCGCTCCGTTTATCAACCGAACAGTCAGTCAAATTTTTCGTTGCGAATTAAATGCCCAAAATAATTTTAAACGATCCGTAATCAATTATTATGCGGGGATATATATTTAGTTTTTGAAAATCTGTCAAAAATATCAAAATAAAAATGTTTTACTTTTGCCGGGTTTCGAACTCGGGTCTCTACCGGTTCAACCAAACACTTAACTCACACATCATAGACCACTCCGCCACTTTGATTTTCTGTTAAGTTAATGGAATTATTAAATCAAATAATGATGTGCGGAAATTCAAATTCCGTCAACTTGCGCCCAAACAGCTGTCGTCGGAAATCCCGACGACTTCGCCCATAAAACACGTTTTCGCTCAATTTAATCAATCAATTAACTCTCGCCAGCTATAGCCAACGTCTGAAAACGCGTCATTTGCCAAAATCGCCGGAGAACAGTTGACTTCGAATATAGACCGAATTCAGACCCCATTCATCTCGTTGCTACCCTATAAATACACCCACAACTCGCCAGAAGTCTTTCACACTCAAATCACACCCTTTATCAGCGAAACATCACTCGCCGGAAGTATTTGATACATCGCCGGAAAACCGTATCATTAACCTTCGAGCTTACTGAACCCCTTAAACTTTCACCTAAGTCACCCACCCCCTTTGTAACCTTTCGGAAGACTCTCTGCTGCAAGAAGTTGTCGCCGGAAAAAGGTTTCTGTCGCCGGAGTTCTGCCGGAAAACAGAGTATAACCAGTCGGTATATCTCACGCTTAAGTTCATTCCCTTTTTACTTTTATCTCATTTGTAATTGATCATTAAACGCTAAAGAAACATGAATCAACATTTCGAACCAGTCCGTCGTCACTTCCGGTTAAAACCGGTGAAGAAGACGAAGTTCAGTAATGGTTAAGTATAATTAAATTCAAGTTATTTACCGGGTTAGACACACAGTCCAGCGGTGGACTGTGTGCACTCTTAACGCTAAGGTCACGAGTTCGATTCCAGTTTCACACACGCCGCCTTGATAAAAACCCTATTTTTAGCAAACTGAACCGGAGTCGCCTTGAGTATATGTTAAGTATATTGATAACCGAGTTATAACCAAGTGTGACACACAGTCCAGCGGTGGAGTGTGTGTCCGCTAACCCACAGGTCCCGGGTTCGAGACCTGTGGAGCGCACCGGTTCTCGAGACTTAATTCATTTTTTAAAATAAAGGTTTTCTGTTAAATCCTAATTAATGTATATATATAATTAAAATCGGATATATAACGGGTTAGACACGTAGCTCAGTTGGTAGAGCTGCGTGCACGCGTACGGGAGGTCTCGGGTTCGAGCCTCACCCGGCGCACAACAATATGCCTATGAACCGGTCAACGAAAGTCAAAGTCAACGCAGGTCAAAGTCAACTGTAGCAAAAATAAAATATTTTTTTATTATTTTTATTTAATTATTTTAATTAAAAATCAATTATAAATACTTAAAAATAACATTTTTAAGGTTAGAAAATAGCCTCAAACTCACAAAAATACACCCAACAATCCTACTAAAATAGATTCACAAAACCCGTTTACTTACCAAACCGTAACGCGATTTATCTAGGTTAATTTCACTCGTGGTTAAAACCATTTCGCGCGCATTCAACGTCATCAACCGAACGCACCCAATGTGAGTGAATCTTACAATTCCCCTTTTTAAATTACACGTTTTGGGGTGTGTCATGTGTTATGAATTAATTAATTTATTTATTTAAACTTGTGCCATACCTCATCATGACTTAATCTTAGATTGATTTATTGTTGTGATTTATTTATATTCCGTTTGTCAAATTACATGAAACTCATACATTAAGCCCATCAGTTCCTCGTGGGAAACGAGTAGAACATCGCGTGCTTCAATTCAAATTCATTATTGTTCATGTGTGTTTTCATTGAGTTTATATTGTTTGTAGTTGTGTTATTCATAATATCATGTTTATGCAATTCATTCATCAGGCCCCTCAGTTCCTCGTGAGAGACGAGTTGAGCATCGCGTGCTTTTAATTGTTTCCATTATTATTCATGAGTGTTTCATTTAACATCTTATGATTGTTGATCAAGTTACATCTAATTTTATTCATGTTTGGTTGTGCACATATTTCATAATCAATTTAAATAAATTGTTCAAATGTTTTTCCATAGGATTCACTCGCCAACATTATGTTGATCCAAAAACCTTTTTATACATGATACAGGTGAACAGGTTGAAGCAAGGATAACATAGGATATGCCTTAGAAGAGAACAAAGGAGTTAGATTGTTAGTTAGATCATGTTGTATCACTATTGTAAACTTTCATTTAATTTGTATTAATGAATATGAAACATTTAATAAATGTCATGAGCTTTGATGATAACCCAATCATGCCCCGATCACCTTATCCGCTGCGGGTCGGGGTGTGACAGATTGGTATCAGAGCCATGACTATAGGGATATAGGATAGGTTATTAGACCCTTGAAACCTATACTATAGTCTGCCTAAATTTTTAATTGATTAGGTGGTTACATACAAACTTGTGATATTTATTTGTTTCATATTTGTTTACATTTCAGTCAAGCATACATGCTCATTCATTATACATATATACATATATCGATGTTCATGTATTCAATTTATTTTCATACTCTCAGTATCCAAAGATTTTATGCAATTTTCAAATCTCATCAAAGTAAGTTCTGCGACGGGCATGTAGTAACTGGAAGGGTACAAGTACCGGTAGTCGGAACGTCCTGTCTAGGTTGGCATTCGTATAAATCCAAAATAACGGACCAGTTTGCCTACCTGGGGACTAACGATGAGATTACGACGGACCTATTAGGCCAAAGCATGCCACACCAAACGTCGTTCGAACTAACCTCACTTTGAGATGTCACCGTGTCTACACCTGGACACATTCCGAACATCACACGTTGTATACATATCTCTCGATTTTCTCCGGGTTTTGTGAACGCAACCAGGCAGAAACCGTGCGAACCATATGAAAAACCGGTATTCATGGGGGCCCACATGATTACACAGGTAAAGTATGGCGGCATGAAGGGCCTAACAGCAAGCAAAACCCAAGACATCCTATGGATGTAGTAGATTTATTTTTCTATATTTATTTTATGAACGTTCAATCCCAAACACGACCCACGATCCCAAAGGCATTCAACTCATACTCTTGACATGTATTCCTTGTAGATGTCTTCTAGCCTCGCTCGTAGGAAAATGAGAGCAGGAAAAGCCCGTGAACGCATGGCTACCCAAATCGCTCAGCAAATGGCGACCGTAATACCCAACATCGTAGTTCAAGTTCAACAAGCCCTTACCGCTAATTCCGTTAACCCAACCCAGCAAGAAGATCAAAACACTATCAATCCTTCAGTCACTAAATGCACCTACAAACACTTCAAATCCTGCGATCCTCCAAAATACGAAGGTACTGAAGGTGTCACCGCTCTCCTCCATTGGTTCGAAGAAATGGAGAACACTTTTCTAAATTGCGATTGCCCCAATGATCGCAAAGTGCGTTATGCTACCGGTCGCTTACTTGGAACGGCACTCACATGGTGGAATACAGAAAAGACCAAACGTGGTGTTGAAGAAACTATGACCTTGGCTTGGGAAGAGTTGAAGGGAATCATGACAAGACGGTTTTGCCCAAGAAGTGAAATCAAGAAATTGGAGGATGAGTTTCATGCTTTAAAACAAAAGGAAGGCGACCACACCACATACAACAAGAGATTCCTTGAGTTAAATCAAATGGTTCCCAATTTGTTTACTCCCCTCTACCGTTTGATCGAGCACTACATCCGTGGTCTTCCATCAAAGATTCAAGACTCTGTTATAAGTACCTCGCCTGCAACTTTGGAAGCAGCAATGGAGCTAGCAACCGCGCTCACTGAGAACCGAATCCGAAACAAAGACTTCAAGGAGGAGAAGAAGAGGGATAAAGCATCAACCGAAACCTCAAACCACACCCGAACCGAATCCTTTGCACCACCTACTTCTAAGAGAAAACGTGATGGGCAAATCTTCGCCGTCACCAACGTAACCAACCAGCTTCACAAGTTGTACCTCCTCAAACTATCCCAAACGTTCAAGTAGCACCCAACTCAACATACCCAAACAAGAAACCTTACATTGGACCTCACCCTCAATGCAACACCTGTTTCTATCACCATCCATCTACCCTACCCTGTCGACTATGTGCGAATTGTGGACGCTACGGTCATTTGAGCAACGTTTGCCGCACCCCTCAAAACCAAACCTCAACCCCTACTCAACCCATGATCCAAACATATCAACAACCTCAATACCCCATGAACCCATATGTTCGAGCTTGTTTCAATTGTGGCGACCCTACCCATTTTAGAAACACGTGCCCTCGTTTGGTTAACATCATAAATGCCCAAGCTCAAGCAAACCCAGTTAACCAAGCAAACCAAGCAAACCCAGCTCCACCACCAGCAAGAGGAAGAGTTTATAACATCAATGCCAATCCTGTTGAAGAAGTTAACGGACCAAACCAACCACTTAACTAGCCTTCTCTCACCAAGAATCAAGATTCAACTCCTATCGTTTAGTTTTATGTTTTTCCATGTGTAGACTGTTAGAGAAATTATTGGATATTATATATATTGTTTTCAGTACATGCAATTTCATAGGCCGCCGCTCCCCATTACCTATGAGCGTGAGCTGTTCCCATTACCTATGAGCGTGAACCTGGCGTGCCCACCTTTATTGTCATTTTCAGTACATACATACGATCGGCTCCGCTTGATTGAGCCTTGATCGCACATACATTTTTCATTATCAGTATCTTGTGGTTGTTGTGTTTGATATAAAGTCGCATAGAACTAATCATAACACGCGGATAAAGTCAATGAGAATTTGACAAGAATATGGTGGATACGCCGCTGGTACTTCCTATATATAAGTATTCTTGTCAAAAGATCAGAGGCATTATCTGGCGATTATGAGAGGTTCCATGCATAGGCTGTTGTGTGATTGTTGTTTAAGTTTATCATTTTCAGTATATGCAATTTCATAGGCCGCCGCTCCCCATTACCTATGAGCGTGAGCTGTTCCCCATTACCTATGAGCGTGAACCAGGCGTTGCCAACATAAGATCGGCTCCGTTCGATTGAGCCTTGATCTCACATACAATTTCATTCTCAATACATACAATACGATCGGCTCCGTTTGATTGAGCCTTGATCGCACAGACAATTTCATTATCAGTGTGTTGTTGTGTTTGTAGTAGAGTCGCATCGAACTAACCATAACTTGCGGATAAAGTCAATGAAAATTTGACAAGGATATGGTGGATACGCCGCTGGTACTTCCTATATATAAGTATTCTTGTCAAGTGATCGGAGGCATTATCAGGCGGTTATGAGAGGTTCCATGCATAGGCTGTTTGTGTGGTTAAGTTATTCATTTTCAGTACATGCAATACGCTCGGCTCCGTTTGATTGAGCCTTGAGCACACAATTTCAATTTCAGTACATTCAATACGTTCGGCTCCGTTTGATTGAGCCTTGAGCGCACATCCATTTCATTTTCAGTACATGCAATACGATCGGCTCCGTTCGATTGAGCCTTGATCACACAGATATATTTCATTTCAGTATTTTATGTTTGTTGTATTGGTTGTAGAGTTGTAGGACTAATCATAATTCACTGATAAAACCAATGAAAATTTGACAAGAATATGGTGGATACGCCGCTGGTACTTCCTATATATAAGTATTCTTGTCAAAGGATCAGAGGCCTTATCGGACGGTTATGGGAAGTTTTATGTAGGATTTATTAGTTTCTTGGTAACTAATCATAACTTGTGGATAAAACTAATGAAAATTTGGCAAGCATATGGTGGATACGCCGCTGGTACTTCCTATATATAAGTATTCTTGCCAAAGGATCAGAGGCATTATCAGGCGGTTATGAGAAGTTCCATGTAGGATTTAGTATTGCCTTGGTTGAAATTATGTTACATTCATATCATCTCACTATTTAAAGAAATTGGATTGTGATCCATTTCTATATAGACTAACCTCTCCATCATAACGAACGAGAGAGGAACTGTCACCATTCAAACATATATGCTATCAGAATGTGGATACAATTGTTAGTTGTTGTGTTTATTTGTGTAGATTGTAGAATTTCTGCCTTAGGATATAACCCTAAGCATATTCAAACTCTTATGCATGATATCATTTTAGCGAATCATTCCTGCTTAACAATACTTATACAGTAGGCAACAAAAAGCGATTCCTGTATTAGGATACTTAACCTTTACAAGGAACGTTACCGCCTCAAACAAAAAACCTAAACCCTAATTTTCTTCTAAAAATGTAACCGGCAAACTCAACACCATCATTCTTTTAGCCAATTATATCCCTAATTAAATTTCGGGACGAAATTTCTAAAAAGCAGGGGATACTGTAACATCCGTCCAAAAACGGATTTACCAAACCCGCTCCGTTTATCAACCGAACAGTCAGTCAAATTTTTCGTTGCGAATTAAATGCCCAAAATAATTTTAAACGATCCGTAATCAATTATTATGCGGGGATATATATTTAGTTTTTGAAAATCTGTCAAAAATATCAAAATAAAAATGTTTTACTTTTGCCGGGTTTCGAACTCGGGTCTCTACCGGTTCAACCAAACACTTAACTCACACATCATAGACCACTCCGCCACTTTGATTTTCTGTTAAGTTAATGGAATTATTAAATCAAATAATGATGTGCGGAAATTCAAATTCCGTCAACTTGCGCCCAAACAGCTGTCGTCGGAAATCCCGACGACTTCGCCCATAAAACACGTTTTCGCTCAATTTAATCAATCAATTAACTCTCGCCAGCTATAGCCAACGTCTGAAAACGCGTCATTTGCCAAAATCGCCGGAGAACAGTTGACTTCGAATATAGACCGAATTCAGACCCCATTCATCTCGTTGCTACCCTATAAATACACCCACAACTCGCCAGAAGTCTTTCACACTCAAATCGCACCCTTTATCAGCGAAACATCACTCGCCGGAAGTATTTGATACATCGCCGGAAAACCGTATCATTAACCTTCGAGCTTACTGAACCCCCTAAACTTTCACCTAAGTCACCCACCCCCTTTGTAACCTTTCGGAAGACTCTCTGCTGCAAGAAGTTGTCGCCGGAAAAAGGTTTCTGTCGCCGGAGTTCTGCCGGAAAACAGAGTATAACCAGTCGGTATATCTCACGCTTAAATTCATTCCCTTTTTACTTTTATCTCATTTGTAATTGATCATTAAACGCTAAAGAAACATGAATCAACATTTCGAACCAGTCCGTCGTCACTTCCGGTTAAAACCGGTGAAGAAGACGAAGTTCAGTAATGGTTAAGTATAATTAAATTCAAGTTATTTACCGGGTTAGACACACAGTCCAGCGGTGGACTGTGTGCACTCTTAACGCTAAGGTCACGAGTTCGATTCCAGTTTCACACACGCCGCCTTGATAAAAACCCTATTTTTAGCAAACTGAACCGGAGTCGCCTTGAGTATATGTTAAGTATATTGATAACCGAGTTATAACCAAGTGTGACACACAGTCCAGCGGTGGAGTGTGTGTCCGCTAACCCACAGGTCCCGGGTTCGAGACCTGTGGAGCGCACCGGTTCTCGAGACTTAATTCATTTTTTAAAATAAAGGTTTTCTGTTAAATCCTAATTAATGTATATATATAATTAAAATCGGATATATAACGGGTTAGACACGTAGCTCAGTTGGTAGAGCTGCGTGCACGCGTACGGGAGGTCTCGGGTTCGAGCCTCACCCGGCGCACAACAATATGCCTATGAACCGGTCAACGAAAGTCAAAGTCAACGCAGGTCAAAGTCAACTGTAGCAAAAATAAAATATTTTTTTATTATTTTTATTTAATTATTTTAATTAAAAATCAATTATAAATACTTAAAAATAACATTTTTAAGGTTAGAAAATAGCCTCAAACTCACAAAAATACACCCAACAATCCTACTAAAATAGATTCACAAAACCCGTTTACTTACCAAACCGTAACGCGATTTATCTAGGTTAATTTCACTCGTGGTTAAAACCATTTCGCGCGCATTCAACGTCATCAACCGAACGCACCCAATGTGAGTGAATCTTACAATTCCCCTTTTTAAATTACACGTTTTGGGGTGTGTCATGTGTTATGAATTAATTAATTTATTTATTTAAACTTGTGCCATACCTCATCATGACTTAATCTTAGATTGATTTATTGTTGTGATTTATTTATATTCCGTTTGTCAAATTACATGAAACTCATACATTAAGCCCATCAGTTCCTCGTGGGAAACGAGTAGAACATCGCGTGCTTCAATTCAAATTCATTATTGTTCATGTGTGTTTTCATTGAGTTTATATTGTTTGTAGTTGTGTTATTCATAATATCATGTTTATGCAATTCATTCATCAGGCCCCTCAGTTCCTCGTGAGAGACGAGTTGAGCATCGCGTGCTTTTAATTGTTTCCATTATTATTCATGAGTGTTTCATTTAACATCTTATGATTGTTGATCAAGTTACATCTAATTTTATTCATGTTTGGTTGTGCACATATTTCATAATCAATTTAAATAAATTGTTCAAATGTTTTTCCATAGGATTCACTCGCCAACATTATGTTGATCCAAAAACCTTTTTATACATGATACAGGTGAACAGGTTGAAGCAAGGATAACATAGGATATGCCTTAGAAGAGAACAAAGGAGTTAGATTGTTAGTTAGATCATGTTGTATCACTATTGTAAACTTTCATTTAATTTGTATTAATGAATATGAAACATTTAATAAATGTCATGAGCTTTGATGATAACCCAATCATGCCCCGATCACCTTATCCGCTGCGGGTCGGGGTGTGACACAGGCCAATAACAGCCAGCGTTCTTTATCTTAGCTACCACCATTTTTGGTCCGACATAGATTCCACATATACCGTAGTGTACTTCTCGTATGACGTAGTTCGCTTATTCAGGATCGAGACATTTTAACAATGGTCTGAGAAATGTTTTTCGGTATAAAGCCCCGTCCTACATTTGATATTGGAGGGAGTTTATTCGAATTTTTTGAGCTTAGGATTTATCGTTTGGGAGGATATCATGCAACAGGTAATTTGTGATGGGATTCATCCATGTAACGGCTTGCGATTCGATAGTACTTCCGGAGGATTTATTGATGGTGCGTTTACGATCTCAATCCGGACGTCTTTTGCAAGGTGACTGAACGACACAGAAGCTAGCTTGCTTAAGGCATCTACTTTTTTGTTTTTGCTTCGTGGTACGTGTTGAATTTCACAGGAATCGAATGCTTCCATTGCCTTTTTGACTTGTTCCAAATATTTCATCATATTAGGTTCTCTGGCTTCGTATTCTCCGTTTACTTGATTTGCGACGAGTAAGGAATCAACATGAACAATTATTTTTCGCGCTCCGACTTTATTTGCGAGTCGGAGTCCTGCTAGCAGTGCTTTATATTCGCCTTTGTTGTTAGAGCTTTTGAATTCAAGGCGTAGTGCATAAGTGATGTCGGATCCTTCTGGGTCCGTTAATATTAGCCCTGCTCCAGCTCCTTCTGTGTTTGATGCTCCGTCGGTGTATAACTTCCAAGCCTTATCTTTGCTTAATTCGGAGGCTATGACTTCGTCTTCAAGTATTTATACCAAAAAGTCAGCAACCACCTGCCCTTTTAAAGATCCTTTCGTACGGAAAGTGATGTCGAATGCTCCGAGCTCAATGGCCCACTTTGCCATTCGACCCGATACCTCTGGTTTACGCAAGACATGCTGAATTCGCTGATCGGTTCTTACTTCGATTGGATGGGCCTGAAAGTACCTCCGTAGCCTAGGGGAGGCGTGTACGAGCGCTACCGCCAATTTTTCCAGGTTGGAATATCTCACCTCGAATCGCGCAAGGTTCGGCTGATGTAGTAAATTGGGATCTGTGATCCGGTTCAGTGTGCTACTAATACGACGCTAATGGCGCCTTGCGATGCAGCCAAATATACTGTGAGAACCTCCTTTTCTTTTGAGACCGTGAGGGATGGTATTGAACTTAAACACACTTTCAGGTCTTCGAAAGCTTAAGCAGCTTCGGGAGACCATTTGAAGTCGGTTTTGAAGCTTCGTCGGAGAACATTCATAAACAGGAGAGATTTGTCCGCAGCCTTTGATAAAAAACGATGTAATGCTGCCAATCGGCCGTTTAAGGACTGGATTTCTTTTACTGATGTGGGGGGTTTTATTGTGAGCACAGCATCGACCTTGTCTGGATTGGCTCGTAGGGCGTTCGATCCGACCATGACTCCTAGGAATTTTCCTTCTTCTATGCCGAACGTACACTTCTTTGGATTAATTTCATGTTGATGCTTCGTAACCTACTGAAGGTTTCGTGGATGTCTTTTAGTATGGCTTCTTCGGAGTCACTTTTTATTACAATGTCATCGACGTAAACCTCTAGATTTCGTTCGATTTGGTCTTTGAAAGCCTTGTTCATTAGACGCTGATAAGTTGCTCCTGCATTTTTTAAGCCGAAAGGCATTTTAGTGAAGCAATACACTCCCTCATTTGTAACGAATGTTGTCTTGTCTTCGTCCTCTACCGCCATCTGTATCTGATGGTACCCCTTGTATGCGTCTAGGAGGCACTTTAAGCGGAAGGTAGTTACTGAATCGATTTTTCATCGATTTCAGGGAGTGATAGCAATCTTTAGGACAGGCGTTGTTTAAGTCGGTGAAGTCAATACACATTCGCCAAGAGTTATCCTTCTTTCGAACCATCACTGGGTTGAAAACCCAAGTTTGGTATCGTACCTCTCGAATGATGCCAGCGTCTAATAAACTTTGTACGTCTTGTGTAATTGCCTTTGCTCGATCCGGTGCCATGTGTCTCTTTCTTTGTGCTATTGGTTTAACCGAATCTTTCACATTTAAACGGTGCTGCGCTAGCGACCTTGGTACACCCTTCATATCTGAGTGCTGCCAAGTGAATACGTCAATTGAGCTGGTCAGCAGGTTCCACAGAAGTTTTTTGGCACGTTCTGGTAATTGTGCTCCGATGGCGATTTGTTGTTCTGGGAATTCTGGGTTGACTGACCAAAGCTCGGTGGGGGGTCCTGAAGCTTTCGAGTTAATATTAGTAGCTTGCCGAACCTCTGCAACGCATTGCACTGACTCAGTAAATATCGTGGCTACTCCTGACTTTGTTGGGAATTTAATTGCCCCGTGTATGGTGGAGCTCACCGCACCCAGGGCTCGCATCCCTGGTCGTCCGAGTATTACGTTGTGGGTAGATTTAGATCCTACTACAACGAACGTTAACTGGACTGTTCGAAACCTTTCGTCGTCTCGAAATGTAACTGGTAATGTTATCTGCCCTAGTGGTTGAATAATTTCCCCGGAGAAACTTACAACTACTTTGATGAGTTTGAGCTTAGTTTGCTCTGCGAGTTGTTGGAAACATTGCATGTACATGATTTCGAAAGCGTTACCTCCGTCGACATATACCTTCGAACGTGGTGTCCGGCTATGACTGCCGAAATGACTATGGGTCCATCTCGGGCGTCTTTCGGGTTTATCGCTGGAAAATTGATTGGTTGGCACATCCATTCTGCCATGCACTGGCTGGTCTCTTTGTGCCTCGGTGTTCTATGGACGTGATCATGTTGATGTTTGGTTCGGTATTCGGATTTGGATTGGCTGTAGGTGTTTTCTTGCCTTCTTTTACCTCTTTTACTAAGTGCGATAGCTTTCCAGAGCGAACGGCCCGCTCGATTTCTTGCTTTAACGGCCAACACTCGTCCGTCGTATGCCCCTTGTCTCGGTGATATTCGTAATATTTTTTGGAGTTTTTATCTGCTGTTGGTCGCTGTTTTGCTGGCGCAGGGAATCGAGTATTCTCTTACTCAAGATCTCACTTGGGGATTTGGAAAGCTCGGAGTACGTGTTGAAATGAACGTTACTACTTCGGTTAGTGCTACGATCCGGTTTATGGTATGGGTTTCTATTCCTGTCCAATTTTGGCTGCGATATTTTGGTGGGGAATTTCGCCTCCATGAAGTTGTTCGAGCTTTTGCGTTTCTAGACGCCGTGTCGTTTGGTTGCCCGCAGGCGCTTTTTCCCCGTACAAAAGCTTGTGCACGTTCCATGAGGACTTCCATTGTCGCTGGTACTTCCTCATGGAGCTTCTCGACCAACTGATTGTTTCGCACTCCATGACAGAACCCAGATACTCGCAACTGATCTACTGCACCACTGATTTGCATGCTCTCTTTATTAAAACGATCGTGGAAATCCTCAACAGATTCTCCATCGCGCCGTTTGATGTGATGGACCTCCGTTATGTCCTTCGAGCAACGTCGCTGTTGACAAAAGTTTTGGAGGAATAAATGACGAAAGTCTTCGAAGTGACTGATCGAGCCTTCTGGTAAGCCATCGAACCAAACTCTAGCTGAGCGGTGAGTGTTTCGCGAACATGTGGCACCATGCTGGCATTGGCCACTGCTCGAATTTTGCTGCGCCGGCGAAGGAAAACATGTGGTCATCCGGGTCAGTAGTACCATCGTAACTTCTTAAAGTCGGTGGCATTTTGGGTTTCGAAGGTAACGGAGCATTAGCAATTCTCGGAGTGAACTTTGATTTTGAGGACATGGAGACGGGACGATAAGGAATGACAAGTTCCTGGTGCTGTGGGTTGATACCCAAGGAATCTTGGAGAAACGAACCATTTAGGTTGTTATGGGTGAATTGATTCGGAGGAGTAAAACTCTGAATTACAGATATTGGAATGGAGCGCATAATAGGAGTAGAACTTACCAAAGATCCGGAGGAGAAAATCCCGGTTGGCATAGCCATACTCCCTTGGAGAGTGTTTCCGAATAAGTTTGACCGTAAGGTCTGGAGCATCTTGTAACATCCGTCAAAAACGGATTTTACCAAACCCGCTCCGTTTATTAACCGAACAATCAGTTAAAAATTTCGTTGCGAATTTAATGCCCAAAATAATTTTAAACGATACATAATTAATTATTATATTGGAATATATAAATTGTTTTTGAAAAACTGTTAAAAATAAGAAAATAAAAATAATATGTTTCTGCCGGGTTTCGAACCCGGGTCAGTCAACCGGTTCAGTAATTTAACACACGCACACTCAACCACCGCGCCACTAGTGTTCCTTGTTAATTATTAGAATCAATTAATTCATATCATGATTCTCGAATTCAAAACCGGCGCCAAAATTTCAGTCGTCGGAAATCCCGGCGATCTCGCGAGATTGGACGGTTACTT
The DNA here is from genome assembly GCA_947069175.1 of Scalesia atractyloides. Classification (NCBI taxonomy): domain Eukaryota; kingdom Viridiplantae; phylum Streptophyta; class Magnoliopsida; order Asterales; family Asteraceae; genus Scalesia; species Scalesia atractyloides. Next base: position 17,294,077 of record CAMTDV010000014.1, on the reverse strand, counting down.
CAGTTATAACGTAAACCTTAACACTACATCGGACGCCTGAGTCCGCGACACAAGCTATAACCGCCGGAGAATTTTTAACCGACGAATCAAGTCGGAAATCGGACCAAATTCATCGATGACCTGCCCTATAAATACCCCCTCGAACCTCTGCAAGCTTTTCGCTCAAAACCGCACCCTTTCTTGGCGAAAACTCACTCGCCGGAAATCTCCTGCAAATCGTCGGAAAACCGGGTTTTTCACTTCTGTGCCTTACTCTAAACACTGAACACTCAGAACTCGTACCGAAGCTACCCACATTCATCTCAAGCTCGTTGAAGACTCTCTGCTACAAGACACACGACGCCGGAATCTTTTGCTGTCGCCGGAGTTCTGCCGGAGAAACAGAGGAGTCCAGTCGGTATACCTTACGCTTAAATCTTTCATTCTTTTTACATATCTCATCTGGAATTAACCTCAAAACACTAAAGAACACGATTAAAACATCGAACCAGTCGGACTTCCGATTCTGGTTAAAATCAACGAAAAAGACGAAGTTTCTGTAATGTTTAAGTTTATTATAAATCAAGATATAACTCGGGTTAGACACACAGTCCAGCGGTGGACTGTGTGCACAATAAACACGTAAACGTCTCGAGTTCGAATCTTGTCCCACGCATGCTGCCTTAATAAAAATGTTTTTTTTTGTTAACCGAACCGGAGTCACCGCTGTACATGTTAAGTTTATTAATAACCGGAATAATAACCAAGTTAGACACACAGTCCAGTGGTGGACTGTGTGAATGTTTAATCACACGTCACGAGTTCGAGTCCGGTCTACTGCACCGATTCGGACAATTATCTAACTTTTTAAAATAAGGCAGAAATGAAATAATGAAGTTTGTTCATAAGTATAATATAAATCGGATTATTTAACAAGCTAGACACACAGTCCAGCGGTGGACTGTGTGTTAACTCAACCCACAGGTCCCGGGTTCGAGACCTGTGGAGCGCACCGGTCCGATTCAGTAAAATCTTTTTAGAAATAAATTGATTTTCGGATTAATCTAATTAGTATATAAATATAATTAAAAACAGAAATATTTCGGGTCAGACACGTAGCTCAGTTGGTAGAGCTGCGTCTCGGTTCGAGCCTCACCCAGGCACACTTACACGCATACGAACCGGTCAAAACAGTCAAGGTCAAGGTCAACGGTCAACGGTCAAAAAATCAACTTTTTTTATTATTTTTATTTATTTTAATTAAAAATCAATTAAAAATACTTAAAAATAACATTTTTAAGGTTAGAAAATAGCCTTAAACTCACAAAAATACACCCAACAATCCTACTAAAATGGATTAATAAAATCCGTTTACTTACCAAACCATAATGCTATTTATCTAGGTTAATTTCACTCGTGGTTAAAACCACTTCGCGTGCATTCAACATCATCAACCGAATGCACCCACTGTGAGTGAATCTTACAACTCCCCCTTTTTAATTACACGTTTTGGGGTGTGTCATGTGTCACAAAATAATTAACTCGTTTATTTAAACTTGTGTCATACCATATCGTGATCTAAACTTAGATTGTTTATATTGTTGTGATTATGTATTTCATTTTGTCAACTTACATGAAATTCATTCATTAAGCCCATCAGTTCCTCGTGGGAGACGAGTTGAGCAACGCGTGCCTCAAAACCAATCCATTATTGTTCATGTGTGTATTATTGATTTATATTGTTTGTAGTTATGTCTTTCATATTATCATGTTTATGCAATTCATTCATTAGGCCCATCAGTTCCTCGTGAGAGACGAGTTGAGCAACGCGTGCCTCTAAACGATCCATTATTGTTCATGTGTGTATTGTTTAATATTAAATTGATTTATGAATAAGTTTACATCTATTTTTACTCATGTGTGGTTGTGCACTTATTTCATAATCAATTAAATAAACTTGTTCAAATGTTTTCCATAGGATTCACTCGCCAACTTTTTGTTGATCCAAAAACCCTTTTTACACATGATACAGTGAACAGGATGAAGCAAGGAAAACATAGGAAAAGCCTTAGAAGAAAACAATGAAGCCTAGATTGATATTTAGGACATGTTGTAATATTGATTGTAATTTTTCATTAAGTGTATTAATGAATATGAAACGTTAAAATAAATGTCATGAGCTTTGATGATAACCCAATCATGCCCCGATCACCTTTTCCGCTTCGGGTCGGGGTGTGACACATCTCGTCTCGTTGCTGTTGTTGCTTGAGCTGTCTAAGAAGCTCCAAATTGCGCTGTATAAAAGCATCATCAAACTCTGAGGTGGTGAAGGTGACAGATGGGGGAACTGTCGAAGAAACAACGGAACTGACAGCTAATGGTGCTATCTGAATGTTCTGCGTGGTTATAGCCTCAGTAACTTCTGTTACACAGATGAATGAGGTGTATATCCAGATGCAATGTCTTCGTAAGATGGGAAACTAGAAGCCATCAGTCTGAGAAGAGAAAGTGAAAGAAAGTACTATGGAAAAGGAAATATTAACGGATTCGAGGGGATGTCGCCACTGAAGACTCAAAAACTGACCTGCTCCGGTCTGGATAGAAGAGTCTCAGAAAAGGGGGGAAAGTCCTGCACAAATTAAGGAAAAACACACCGTTAGCCTTGTCACAGGGAGGGGGCCTCTCTGTGACCAAGCTCGGGCGTGAGAATAGGTATTTGGGTGAGAGTAATTAGAGAGGGAATGGAGAAGAGAGAGAGAAGGTAAACATTACCCTTTTCTGGAGTGGGTTGGGAGGTATTTATAGTTTAACTGATAATATGACGTGGCAGAGTTCGTTGGACCCGGACCAGTTGCTATCTTAGCATTGAATGTGTGGGACCCAAAGTTAGTTACAAAGATTCCTTCGGTATCAGGCGATCCTTCAGCTCGGGCCGATACGATGTTTTTATTCGCTCAGTGATGATGTTGTTCGGTTCGATACGATGTATCTATCCTCTTCAACTACTTAATACATCCTGGTCTTGATTTTTGCTAGTTAATGCACATGGTTTATACACATTAGAATAATAATCCATAACTCATATAGGCGATCAATACATATCAACCGTATTTTATCGTTAATGGTGATCCAAATATAACAAAACAATTTTAAATCATAACATCAATCGGCTTTTGTGATTGTTCATAAGATTGATCATATGAGTGATCCAAATATAACAAAAGAATTTAAAATCATAACACTAGAGTATCACTACTCTATTGATCCTCTTTAGTATTTATTCAAATCACTTTTTAATTTTAGTTGGTCTTTGAAAAAATATATTCAAATCACCCTGGAAACATTTTGGAATTTAGGAACCTGGAAAAAAAAACTGAAAAGCAACTGTCCATTTTTTCCAGATTCATGTACACATTCCATCCATCTAATGATGATAAACCCACAAAATGACAATAGAAAATCAAAAATCAAAATCATATATAATATTTCATAACACAAAAGAGACACTCCTTCAATCATCATCATTTACCCCCTCACAATCTCTCCACCATTTTTTTAACTTATTTTCCATGTTTATATCTATATATATAAAAAACAAAAAGACATAGAGCCCCGTCCCTTTTGTCACTCAATCTCATCTCATCATATATAATATACTCACTCTGGCCCCACCTTTTCAATTACACAATGTTTCAACATTTTCAATTCTTTGAGGGTGCAAACTACCATAACTCAAACAACAAGGACTTCAAATGTAAACTTCTTATTAGAATCTCGCGTCCTCAAACCCGTGTAAATCGCTAACTCTATTCAACGTCTTTCTCATCATAGCCACCTTAGCCAGCTTCTCCGCTACTCGCCAAGCCGATATCGGCGTTAACGGCTCACTCTCACCCGTCTCTACCCTCCTCGTTTGAACTTGAGCCTGAGTCTGACGCCGCCTTTGCAACTCGTTCAACTCGGCTTCAATACTAACCACAAACTCACTACAACCCGAGCTAGTTTGGCTAAGCACAGCTCGGGTTGATATAAGAATATGGTACGCGCCAATTAAGTCGTTTCGCGCCGTTAGCGCCCGTGACTCGGCTAAAGCTCGTGTTGTGATGAAAAGAGTTCTAAGCCGTTGGATGGCAACAGAAGATGATCTGACGGTGTGTGGGCGAGGCACTATCAATGCATGCTCGTTGCAATAAATAACATTCTGGCTTTCTGATTCCCTATAACTGCAGCGCACGGATAGTACTGTGTGGACCCCCACAGCCGACGATGGCACTTTCAGTTCGATTAACATTTCTCTCTCTTCGTTCGCAAACAATTCTCCGATCCGAACCGGATCCGTACCTGTATCCGACCCGAGAGCAACTGCACGCGGCGCGTGCGACAATACAGTTACGATTTCCGCCGGAGATGAACCGGCAACGAAGCCTAACTGTATTTGTAGATCCTGAACGACGACGTTTAACAAACTTCCGACGGTTTTTGCAAACGCGTGGTCGTCAATCGCGGTGAGTTTCAGTGTATGTACGGCGACGTTTAGGTTAGACTGAGAGTGAGAATAACAGTGGCGCGTGGTGGACACCTGCGAAGACTGGCCGGAGACGTCGGAGAGAAGTATAATGCTCGCGACCGCGTTTTTCTCACGGCGATCTTCTAGCACCTTAACTGCTTTTTTAACGGCGTCAGATGCGTTTGACGAGCCTTCTAGAACCGCCATCGCATCTACTATACGACGAGCTGCTCGTTGACCGGAAGTTGTCATTCTCTTCAGGTGTAATAATCTCTTGGAATATGAAGAGAATGCAACTATCGATAACCGATCGGAGGGTGACAGTGATGTAATAATCATTCTCATTGTTCGTTTCATCATCTGCAGCTTTTCATTTGTCATTTTTCCACTCACATCAATAACGGTGACCAAATCAATCGGAGCTCTGCGTTCTGTTTTTGTTCGCATAGGCGGAGCTTTTGCTCTCAGACAAATTGCGTACGTCTCGTAACCTCTGCTAGCTGAGATAACCGCTGCCTCCGGTAACAACCGTACGTCCACTTCTTTTGCATGACTCTGTACAGGACTGTTGTTACTGAAATTGCTATTATTGATATGAAACCCTTGGAATTCATCAATTGAGTCTTCATCGAAGCTTTCATCCGATTCTGGAATCGGATTGAATCCTCCTTTAGGTGTCAACGAACCTATCGGTTCATCATCATTATACACTTTCAAATCTGGCCGGAACGAATTCTGTTTGTTGAATTTGCTCTTTTTATCTACAACATCATCATTTTCTCCAATCTTATCTTCTTCTACAAGCTTCTGATTCCGATCGGTAACGGAAAACACTGGCGTATCTTTTCGCATAGTACCACAAACAGGACAGGCTAAGCTACCTTTCTCTTTCACGTAACCGGCAATACACGGAAAGTGAAAGCTGTGAGAACACTCCGCTGTGAAAATCGCAACTCCTCGCCCACTCTTCACTCTCTGTAAGCATAATCCACATCTATTCTGCAAATTCAGATGGATTGCTACAATTTAGATTTATGAGATTTATTCAATTTCAACATTTCATATATCTGTGATGAATGATTGCGATGATCATGAAAATGAAATGATAAAAAAAGTAAGAAATGAATAAATCTACTTACTGTGGAGAGGCGTAGGTTAGATTTTAGGAGAGAGAAAGTCGAAGGCGAGCGAGGTGATGATGGAGTCGATGACCACTGGAACAACTTAGGGCTGTTACTGGTCTTGCAACGAAGCCTTGGACTCACCGGAACAGATGCTGATTTCTCTGGTTCGGTAATGGTGTTGGTGTTTCTGGTTCGGTTCGACAACGCAGATTTGGACTGGAATCGGTGTGCGAATGGAGCCGAGGCGTAGACGGAGTGGAAGAAGAGCTGAAGAACACAAATCTACTACCAAATTTGGGAGTATTGCACTTTCCGGAATGGTCATGATCTTGATCTTGTTTATGTTTGGCGGGTTTACGTGTTGAATCGGAATCAGGTTCTCGAGGAACTGATGTGCAGAAAGCTCGTCGCCAGCCAAACACCATTGTACTGCTTGAGAGTTTTGCTAAGACTAACAGCAGGAAAGGTTATTGGTGATGAAAGTTGAAAAATATAAGTTTAAGAGATGAAAAGGATTGTGTTTGTGTGTGATGGATGGGAACACACAATGTGAGTGCAGAATATAGTAAAAGGTGGATGGGGAGTAATTAAATATTAGAGTCGCTGCATCTTTGTTTCTTGGGTAGAGTTTTTATTACGAGGTCGAAATATTTAATTTTAGGAAAGATCGGCTGTCATTAATAGTGTATAAATGCTCCATACTGTTTTAATGACAATTCATTACACAAAGGTACTGTGTGTAGTTAAAATTTCTAGTGTCAAACTTTAGGGCAGTATAGTGTTTATGAATATTTTATTTAGGGGTTGTTTGCAACTTGAGAGTAATTAAGTGGTGAACTATTTAGTGTTGAACTAGCAAGAGATTTGTTTGTTTAGCTTTTAATGAGACTCTTAATGATTCAGATTTTTTACCGTTCAACATTAATGTTTCAGATTGTTTGTTTTGTGAGCAGATATCTGAATGGTTCAAACATTTGCCTCTGAATTGTTAAACATTATACCGAGTGTGTATGGTTAAGACCTCTAATCTGAATTAGTCAGACATTTGCCTCTGAATGGTTAACCATTAAGAGCTAGTATAATGCTTAACCGTTCAGGGACAAATAACTGACCAATTCAGATTAGAGGTCTTAACCATTCAAACTCGGTATAATGCTTAACCATTCAGAGACAAATGTCAACCATTAAGACATTTGTTCACGAAACAAACAGTCTGAACCATTAAGTGTTGAACCTGTAAAAAGTCTGAACTATTAAAAGCCACATTAAGAGCTAAACAAACAACCACTTAGTTATGTTAAATGCAATGAGCTTTTTGAACAACCTTAATCAATTTTTTAAAAGTTGTAGCGTTTGTTTAGACTTGACTAACGTCTAAGGCTGGGCAGTGTCCATTCTCTGTTCATCAAATTTACGGCATCGTCTTTTTCATCACATTAAGATCACATCAGATTCCACGTATATGTAGGGGTGTCCATCCTCAATTCATCCCCACTTAAGAGAAAGTCAAAACTTTTTTTTACCTATACTAATGTTAATATGTGGTCATCAGAAAGAATTCAAACCTTATGCTACATTGTAGGCTTAATGGTACTTGTGTAACTTGCTTTTGTAATATTTGCCACATGATTGTTACTATTTTAATTCTTTAGTATTTCACTATTTCATTTAGCAGTGTTAATATGTATAGTGTGTATAATTTCAAGTAAAACGTTTAGATAAATGAAGAAAGAGTGACAGAGCCTAAGTATGGTCAAAACTTTCATCCTCTATTTTAGTTAACAAATTGTTGGTTAATATTCTTACAAGGAGGTTTTTCTCATATTTATTGGGTTTCCTCCTGAATTGGTGTATAGGCATTATGCCTAGTGGGGATGGATATGATCGGGTGGTTCCGCTAGTGACACAATGATACTCCAGTGGTCCGTCAGTGATCCAATTTTCCGTTCAAAATCTCTCTCTCTCTCTTCTCTCAACCAAAAACCTTAATGACTCCCGCTATGTATATATCACGAAATTTTGAGACCATATTTTGCGTAATTTAAGTAAACGTATTAGGCATTTGCATAAAATTAACCTTAAAAAACGATGGTTGTTTACAAATAATAGTTTTACCACCTCATCAAAAGTTATTGCAATCTTCTTTACGTAAAGAAACAATCCATTTATAGAGAGCTCACCAAGTTTGGAAAGATAAAAAGCAGATAACATCTTGATCGCCCTGTCTGCATTCCTCTTTGGATAAGAATATGTATACAACCTTGAATCGTTTGTCTGGTTTTAAAAGTAAAATTTAGAGCTTGTTGAAAAATCAAGTCCTTCAATAATAAGCTAGTTTAACTACTTTTAGAAAAGAGCTTTCAAAAACACATCTATCCTTTCTTTTGCTAGGAAAATTAGATGTTTACAGCGTATTTAATTACGTGTAAACTTCAACTTTATAGTAAAATAGTGAAATTATATCAAGAGATGTATGATTAATTCTATTTGTCTTTGCGATATGTTGAAACTCATGGATAATCTCTCTCCTTTCAATTATTATGGTGACAATCTCTATTTTGATTGTTTGCATTCTTTGTTTATTTCAACCAAATAACCAATATATTATATATTTATATCAACATCTTGATTTCCTGTTTAATTTTTATATTAGTAAACAAACCCCAAAAGGTTCAAAATTTAAAGATCAAAATCGTGATCGTTCATAGAATTAATCCTTAACATGATCAAAGCTCAAAATCTATATCTCATTTAGTTTTAGCTTAACCTGAATAATAAACGTCGTCATCCAAGAGAACATGGCCCGTGCATCCAGTTTTTTAACAACAAAATATGAACAACCATAAACACCTAGTCTTCCACTAAAATGTATGATTCATGGGGTAGCTAGTATCTTTTAGACTATCCATGCGTGTGTGTTCTTTTCTATGTTATTATGTATTGGTCTAGCTTCTCGGTGACTTCAAGGTCATATGCAATACAATTTCTATGGCATATTGTATTAGGGGCTTAGATGGAGGTTGTAATTCATGGGTCGCTAGTGTATTTTGTATTTTCTCACGTGTGTGTTCTATATATGTATTAGCGGATTTCGGGTTTTACATGTGATACAATTTCCGATGTTAAAGAATATGTACACATTCTTCAACCGGATTATTTTAACATTCCATATTGTTGATAAATGTTTTATGTACAACATTCCATATTTATTTTACCAATTTAAAGTTTTTTTTATCATTTAGTTTTTTCTTTCTATAAAATTAATATATAGAAATATCACATGCATTAATCGTGTAACATTGTTTAGAGGGCCATTTGGCATTGTGGACTGTTCATATAACATGCATAAGGATTTGTTCAAAAGAACCAAAATTATGTATATATTACCTACCTTTTTTTAATTAAGCATGTGAAAGGGATATTCAATTAAGTGGCGCAAACCAAACTTTTTAACTTTAAAATTATCATAAGTTGGTTTGAAATTTATGACTTAACCACATTGTAGCTTAAATGTCATAATATATATATTTTTTGAACACATCTTTATTTCCTTTGATACTTTTGAGTCCCTTGCTCTTGAAATTGTCTAGTATAGCACAGAGAGTCGTGCATAGTAATTTTTTAACGCCGAGAAATCAGAATTTTGTTTTCCATATAACTAAATAAACTATTAAAAAGGGTTACAATGCGGCTTATTGGTCATTTGTTTGTTATTCTTATGTAAATTTCCTGACGCTGTATAGTTGAAATTAACATATGATAATGATATATCTGGTTTTTAGTTAAAAGATATGATGAAATTAGAATAATGATACTCCAATTGATGTGAAAACTGAAGATGGCAGGGTGGGTTGCATAAATTTGGTGTCTGAGTAATCACGGAGTATTTTGATTTAACTGATGATCTTACCTCTGCTCTGCCTGCCTTCTACTGTAGATGGGCCAATGTCAGTTTACCCATTTTCTTTCTATAACTCTTTTTGTCTTTTACTTGTATATAATAAATAATTTACCCAATCAATTATTCATTCATTTTGCTTGTTATCACTTCATTTTGCTTGTTAAAACGTTTAAAACTAAAATAAACTAAACATATAACATATTTCAATTAGAGTGACAACAAAGATTTAGGATGGACAACAATAATAAGACGAGCGTTGCTGCCTAGTGGGATGTTTCCCGACAGTGTCACCATGCTGGTCGGCCGAGAAGAAGGTTGGGCGTTAGCCCAAAAGAGTGACGAATAGGGGTGTAAAGGATAGGTGGGGTTTTAACCGACACGGCTTCGACATGGGAGAGGTAGCGCCCCCTCGACATTAGCGGTAGACTTGGTCTAATAACTTTCAAATTGATAAGGTTATTTAAAAGTCGTCGTCATCATTATCATACTCAGTAAATCTCACCAATAGCAAAGTTAAGATATGGTCTGAGAAGTGTAAAATGTAGAAAACCTTACATCTACTTCGCGGAAATAGAGGGGCTGCTTCAAGTGAGACCCCTGACTTTATAGTAGTTTTGTATCAGGGTTTGGACATAAGGCACATAACACTAAACAATCGGAACAAAGGCCGATTAGTGCATGTACCGTTTTGTCTCTCAGCTATCAACGCCACTACATGATGCATGATTAACCGTCCACCACTTTTTAAGGTTATTATCACGAAATTAATAAAATAACGTTAAAATTAGTGCAATTACACTTTTGCCCCCGAAGGCCCACGCATATATACATTATATGTGCACACCACAAACAGGACGTAAATGTTATTTAAAAGTAACACAAGAAATTCAAACTTATATGTTCTTCTTAGTAAAATATAAAAAGGTTAGTATTGACATAACATAGCACTTTTTATTATATAAATTAAAGTTAAAAAAAAATAAACGAAAGCCCTCGTGTAGGGTAGATAACGACGAGACCATGTACAGTGGAATAATTAATGTAAACCAGTTCTATCACATTACTACCACGTGGGCATTCTGGCTTTAACTAACACTCAAAAGGGTGTAATCCCTTAACTAAACAAAATTAAATAAAGAAAACAACAATAAACAAAAGGTGGGTAAATGGCTTGTTATAATTGGCTGAAAAAATAATTTAAAAAGGGATGTTGGAAATCAATGGCGGAGTTTGACCAAAAGTTTCGTTCCGAGGGGGCGGAAAGTCTTGGGACCAAATTTATATATTGTATAAAGATTTAGGCAAAATAATTAGGGGGCGATCCTATATAATTTTAAAATTTTCGGACGAAAATCGAAAATTCTACACTTCTAACCGAAACATTGGGGGGGGGGGGGGTGCACCCCGTGCACCCCCACTAACCTCCGCTAGGGGTGTGCATGGGTCGGTTTTAGCCTAAAATTATAACCATAGCCGCGATGTCGGTTAATGGATAACCATAACCATAACCGATCGGTTATAGCGGTTATGGTTAATCGGTTTTGATGGTTATAGCGGGTCGGTTGTGAGTGGTTAACCGTGTATTTCTCCTAGCTAAAAATAGTTTAATTTTTAACATGGAATAAATTGGTATTGCATATTTGTATATACTAGAATTACCATCCGCCGCAATGCGACGGGGATCGTTGGTTATATATCATATTAGATGAAAATCGAACGTTTCTTACATGACCGCGAACCTGTGTGTAAAACATAGAAAAGAATAACTAAGTTGATCTCTGACCCGCGTGTTGCGACAGACTTATGAAACGGGAGAAATAGACGCGCTGTGACAGACCTGTCAAACGGAAAAAATAGATGAAAAAACGTTGAACCCCTCACACACGTTGCGGCGTGTTAACTCGGAAAATTTAGAACGAAACGTTAAACGGAAAACTTGCGAAAGATGTAAAGTATAAGGGACCAAAGTTATAAGTTAAAAAGTGTTGGGGTTTAATTACAAATGATGAAAAGCTTTGGGTTAAATGTAAAAAAAAATCAAAGGGGTTAAATTGCAAAAGATAGAAACTTTTGAATTATAAATGAAAATTAAACTAATCAAATCAAAGGATTTAAATTATCAAAGAAGTAACCTTTAAGGTTAGAAAGGAAACTTTAGACTTAAATTGACAATGATTAAAACTTTAAGGTTAGAAAAGAAACATCTAATTTATTTTTGAAAAACTCCAAAACCAATGGTACAACTACATATGCACATATATGTTGCTTATTTATGGTTTACAATTAGTATATTACACAGTACTAAAAAATACATATATTCTATAATATTAATCCTGATTATTACCAAATATTCAAATAAAGTGATGTGATATATTCCATAAATTCAAATAAACATTCAACTAAAACCGTAAAACGATATGAAATAACCTATAAATACTAAAAAAAATTTATAAAAAACATCAAATATTAAAAAAAATGGTGAAAAGTCCTAAATGCTACAAAGATTTATTACATGTCGGTTCGGTTCAGTTATGGTGGGTATGGAAACATTGATAACCATAACCAAACCGCTACTTTCGGTTTTCAAAAAAACCATTAACCAACCCAACGGTTTTTGATTTGGTTCGGTTTCTCCGGTTCGGTTTTGTCGGTTAATTCGGTTATGGCTCGGTTAATTCAGTTTCTTGCACACCCTAACCTCCGCCTCTGTTGGAAATGGTGAGGTGTTAGCAAGTTAACGAAGATAGGGGCTGAACCCTTCTTGTAAGGTCCATCTCATGAACGAATTGATGTAAATTGGATTTCTTGTAAGGTCTTGGGTGGTTTTTCTGCAGCCTAGGCCTGTTGGCTAGGTAGTGCTTGTGAATGAATTTGATCTTTCGAAAAAAAAAGAGCCGAACCCTTCTTGGCGCCTATGCTGAATTGGTTGGCGATTGTTAGAAGGTGAGGTGGGATGGGCGCCATCCCCTACAAGCAATCTTTGTAATCAGTAGAAAATGGTTGGTTAATGTCACACCCCGACCCGCAGCGGAAAAGGTGATCGAGGCATGATTGGGTTATCATCAAAGCTCATGACATTTATTATAACGTTTCATATTCATTAATACAATTTAATGGGAAATATACAATCATAATTACATCATGTCCTAAACATCATTCTAGGCTTCATTGTTTTCTTCTAAGGCATTTCCTATGTTTTCCTTGCTTCATCCTGTTCACCTGTATCATGTGTAAAAATGGTTTTTGGATCAACAAAAAGTTGGCGAGTGAATCCTATGAAAAACATTTGAACAAGTTTATTTAATTGATTATAAAATAAAGTGCACAACCACACATGAGTAAAAATAGATGTAAACTTATTCACCAATCATTTAATATTAAATAATGCACACATGAACAATAATGGATCGTTTTGAGGCACGCGTTGCTCACGAGGAACTGATGGTGACTTCCATATACTTGACAATATGAAATACATAACTACAAACAATATATACTAAATAATGCACACACGAACAATAATGGATTTGTTTTGAGGCACGCGTTGCTTAACTCGTCTCCCACGAGGAACTGATGAGCCTAATGAATGAATTGCATATAACTTGACAATATGAAATACATAACTACAAACAAAATATACAATCTAAGTTTAGATCACAATATGGTATGGCACAAGTTTAAATAAACGAGTTAATTTTAGTGACACATGACACACCCCAAAACGTGTAATTAAAAAGGGGAGTTGTAAGATTCACTCACATTGGGTGCGTTCGGTTGATGATGTTGAATGCACACGAAGTTGGTTTTAACCACGAGTGAAACTAACCTAGATAATGGCATAATGGTTCGGTAAGTAAGCGGATTTTATTAATCAATTTTTGTAGGATTGTTGGATATATTTTTTTGAGTTTAAGGCTATTTTCTAACCTTAAAAATGTTATTTTTAAGTATTTTTAATTGATTTTTAAATAAAATAAATAAATAAAAATAATAAAAAAAATTTTGACTTTTTGACCGTTGACTTGTTGACCGTTGACCTGTTGACCGGTTCGGTCTGTAATAAGTGTGCGCGGGTGAGGCTCGAACCCGAGACCTCCCGTACGCGTGCACGCAGCTCTACCAACTGAGCTACGTGTCTAACCCGAAATATTTCTGTTTTTAATTATATTTATATACTAATTGAATTAATCCGAAAATCATTTATTTCAAAAACAATTTAAATGGCTCGCTCGGTGCTCTCCACAGGTCTCGAACCCGGGACCTGTGGTTTAGGTTAACACACAGTCCACCGCTGGACTGTGTGTCTAACTTGTTAAATAATCTGATTTTTATTATACTTATATACAAACTAAATAATTTCATTTCTGTCTTATATAAAAAGTTTAATAATTGCCCGAACCGGTGCGGTAGTCCGGACTCGAACTCGTGACGTGTGATTAAACGTTCACACAGTCCACCACTGGACTGTGTGTCTATCTTGGTTATTATTCCGGTTTTTATTAAACTTAACATCTATTGCAGTGAATCCGGTTCGGTCTAAAAAAAGAACATTTTTATTAAGGCGAGTATGCGTGGGACAAGAATCGAACTTGGGACGTAAGCGTGTTTATTTGCACACAGTCCACCGCTGGACTGTGTGTCTAACCCGAGATATATCTTGATTTAAATTAAACTTATATACTACTGAAACTTCATCTTCTTCGTTAATCTTAACCAGAATCGGTGTCTGACTGGTTCAACGATTTTAATCAAGTTCTTTTAGTGTGTTGCGATTAATTGCGTGTGAGATAAATAAAAAGAATGAGAGATTAAGTGTTAGATATACCGAACAGTGGCTCCTCTGTTTCGCCGGCGAAACTCCGATGTCAGCAGGTTATTCCGGCGACGGGTGTCTTGCGGCAGAGGGTCTTCAGGGAGCTTGAGATGAGTGTAGGTGGCTTCGGTATGAGCTCTGGGGGTTCAGTTTTTAGAGTGATGCACAGAGGTGAAAAGGTTCGGTTTTCCGGCGAGTTGTAGAAATTTTCCGGCGAGTGGAATTACGTCGGGAAAAAGTGTGATTGTGAGCGAAAAAGCTAACAGAAATTAGAGGGGGTATTTATAGGGCAGGACATCGACGAATTTAGTCCGATTTCCGTCTTGATTCGTCGGTCAATAAGTTTTCCGGCGGTTATGACTTGTGTCGCGGGTTCAGACGTCGGTTATAACCGATGTAGTAGTTAAGGCTTCGGTTAAAACTGAAGAAACCGTCCAATCTCGGTGAAATCGTCGGGATTTCCGACGACTGCGATTAGGCGCGTCGGTTTTGAATTCGAGACTTATGTTATGTATTAATTGTTTCCATTAATGCACAAGAAACACAAGTGGCGCAGTGGTTGGATGGGTTTGTTGAATTCGCTGGCTGACCCGGGTTCGAAACCCGGCAGCAGCCTTTTATTTTTATTTTCTTATTTTTAATACTTTTTCAAATATAAATTATATATTCCAATATACTTATTAATTATGTATCGTTTAAAATTAATTTGGGCATTAAATACGCAACGAAATTTTTAACTGATTGTTCGGTTAATAAACGGAGCGGGTTTGGTAAATCCGGTTTTTGACGGATGTTACAGTATCCCCTGCTTTTTAGAAATTTCGTCCCGAAATTTAAGTAGTGACATATTTGTATAAAAAGGATGGTGTTTAGTTCGACAGTTACATGCTTAGAAAAAGTGTAAGAGTTTAAGTTTTTGTTTGAGGCGGTAACGTCCCTTGTAAGGGTTAAGTACCCTGTTACAGGAATCGCTTTTTGTTGCCTACGGTAAAAATATTGATAAGCAGAGTTGATTCACTAAATATGATATCATGCGTAAGAGTTTTGATATGTTTGAAAGGATAGGGTTATATCCTAAAACAAAATTTCTAATACTACAACCTACATGGAACTTCTCATAACCGTCTAACAATGCCTCTGATCCTTTGACAAGAATACTTATATATAGGAAGTACCAGCGGCGTACCCACCATATTCTTGTCAAATTTTCATTGGTTTTATCAGTAAGTTATGATTGGTTCTATGATGTGACTCTAAACATAAATAAACGCCACAACCAATGTACCAAGAAATTACTAAATCCTACATAGAACTTCTCATAACCGCCTGACAATGCCCCTGATCCTTTGACAAGAATACTTATATATAGGAAGTACCAGCGGCGTATCCACCATATTCTTGTCAAATTTTTATTGGTTTTATCAGTAAGTTATGATTGGTCCTATGATGTAACTCTAGAACATAAATAAACACAACAACCAATACTTGAGTCTCAATTCTGATAGCATACATGTTTGATTTGTGACAGTTCCTCTCTCGTTTGTTGTGATGGAGAGGTTAGTCTATGTAGAAATGGAACACAATCCAATTTCTTTAGATGATGATATGATATGAATGTTAAATCATTGAATGTAACACAAATTTCAACCAAGACAATATTAAATCCTACATGGAACGTCTCATAACCGCCTGATAATGCCTCCGATCCTTTGACAAGAATACTTATATATAGGAAGTACCAGCGGCATATCCACCATATTCTTGTCAAATTTTCATTGACTTTATCCGCAAGTTATGATTAGTTCTATGTGACTCTACAACAAGCACAACAACCAAAACTTGAGTCTTAATTCTGATAGTATCCATGTTTGAATGATGACAATACCTCTCTCGTTTGTTGTGATGGAGAGGTTAGTCATTGTGGAAGTGAGACATAGCTCAACTTCTTTAAATGATGAAATTGAAATACACTGAAATGTATGATGAACAAACTTTGACCAAAACATACTAAATCCTACATGGAACCTCTCATAACCGCATGATAATGCCTCTGATCCTTTGACAAGAATACTTATATATAGGAAGTACCAGCGGCGTATCCACCATATTCTTGTCAAATTTTCATTGACTTTATCCACAAGTTATGATTAGTTCTATGTGACTCTACAACAAACACAACAACCACAACTTGAGTCTTAATTCTGATAGTATCCATGTTTGAATGATGACAATACCTCTCTCGTTTGTTGTGATGGAGAGGTTAGTCATTGTGGAAGTGAGACATAGCTCAACTTCTTTAAATGATGAAATTGAAATACACTGAAATGTATGATGAACAAACTTTGACCAAAACATACTAAATCCTACATGGAACCTCTCATAACTGCCTGATAATGCCTCCGATCCATTGACAAGAATACTTATATATAGGAAGTACCAGCGGCGTATCCACTATATTCTTGTCAAATTTTCATTGACTTTATCCGCAAGTTATGATTAGTTCTATGTGACTCTAAAACAAACACAACAACCAAAACTTGAGTCTTAATTCTAATAGTATCCATGTTTGAATGATGACAATACCTCTCTCGTTTGTTGTGATGGAGAGGTTAGTCTATGTAGAAATGGAATACAATCCAATTTCTTTAAATAATAAGATGCCATAAATGCTAAATCAGTAAGTACAAAACAAACTTCAATCAAATCAATACTAAATTCCACATGGAACTTCTCATAACCGCCAGATAATGCCTCTAATCCTTTGGCAAGAATACTTATATATAGGAAGTACCAGCGGTGTATCCACCATATTCTTGTCAAATTTTCATCGGCTTTATCCTTAAGTTATGATTGGTTCTATGTGATTCTAAAACATAAAGAAAAACATAAAACTAAACGATTGGAGTTGAATCTTGATTTTCGGTGAAGAGGACTAGTTGGGTGGTTTCGTTTGGGCCGTCATTATCTTCAACGGGATTGGCGTTGATGTTGAAAACTCTTCCTCTTGCTGGTGGCCTAGTGATTGGGTTTTCTTGATTTACTTGGTTAACTGGGTTTGATTGAGCTTGAGCGTTTATGATGTTAACCAATCGAGGGCACGTGTTTCTAAAGTGGGTAGGGTCGCCACAATTGAAACAAGCTCGAACATATGGGAACATGGGGTATTGGGGTTGTTGATAGTTTTGGATCATGTTTTGAGTAGGGGGAGAGATTTGGTTTTGAGGGGTGCGGCAAACCTTGCTCAAATGACCATAGCGTCCACAATTTGCACATAGTCGACAAGGTAAGGTAAGGGGATGGTGATAAAAACAGGTGTTACATCGAGGGTGAGGTCCAAGGTATGGTTTCTTATTTGGGTAAGTTGAGTTGGGTGCTATTTGAGTGATTGGGATAGCTTGGATTGGTATGGCTTGTGAAATTGGTCGATTACGTTGGGTAGCAGCGAAAAGTTGCCCATCTTGTTTTCTCTTAAAAGTGGGTTGAGAAGGGGATTCGGTTTGGGTGGAGTTTGAAGTTTCACACGATGCCTTATCCTTCTTCTTCTCATCCTTGAAGTCTTTATTCCGGATGCGGTTCTCGGTGAGCTCTGTAGCTAACTCCATTGCTGCTTCCAAAGTTGCAGGCGTGGTACTTATTACAGAGTCCTGAATCTTTGATGGAAGACCTCGAATGTAGTGCTCGATCAAACGGTAGAGGGGAGTGAACAAGTTGGGAACCATTTGATTTAACTCGAGGAATCTTTTGTTGTATGTGGTGTGGTCGCTTTCCTTTTGCTTCAACGAATAGAACTCATCTTCTAATTTCTTGATTTCGCTCCTTGGGCAAAACCGTCTTGTCATGATTTCCTTCAACTCTTCCCAAGTCAAAGTCATAGCATCGTCAACGCCTCGTTTGGCCTTCTCTGTATTCCACCAAGTAAGTGCTATTCCATATAAACGACCGGTAGCATATCGCACTTTGCGATCATCGGGGCAATCGCAATTTAGAAAAGTGTTCTCCATTTCTTCAAACCAATGGAGGAGAGCGGTGACACCTTCAGTCCCTTCGTATTTTGGAGGGTCGCATGATTTGAAATGCTTGTAGGTGCATTTAGTGGTATTTGGGGGAGGGTTGATAACGTTTTGATCTTCTTGGTTGACAGGATTAGCGGTAAGGGCTTGTTGGACTTGAATTACAATGTTGGGTATTACGGCAGCCATTTGTTGAGCGATTAGGGCAGCCATGGGCTCGCGGGCTTTTCCTGCTCTCATCTTCCTACGGGCGAGGCTAGAAGACATCTACAAGATACGTATCATGAGTATGAGTTGGATGTTTTTGGGATCATGGGTCGTATTTGGGAATGAACATTCATAAAATAATTATAGAAAAAAAATAAATCTACTACATCCATAGGATGTCTTGGGCTTTGCTCGTAATTGGGCCTTGCATGCCGCCATACTACACCTTCGTAATCATGTGGGCCCCCATGAATACCGGGTTTTTCATATGGTTCACATGTGTTAGCTGTCACACCCCGACCCGCAGCGGAAAAGGTGATCGGGGCATGATTGGGTTATCATCAAAGCTCATGACATTTATTTTAACGTTTCATATTCATTAATACACTTTAATGAAAAATTACAATCAATATTACAACATGTCCTAAATATCAATCTAGGCTTCATTGTTTTCTTCTAAGGCTTTTCCTATGTTTTCCTTGCTTCATCCTTTCACCTGTATCATGTGTAAAAAGGGTTTTTGGATCAACAAAAAGTTGGCGAGTGAATCCTATGGAAAACATTTGAACAAGTTTATTTAATTGATTATGAAATAAAGTGCACAACCACACATGAGTAAAAATAGATGTAAACTTATTCATAAATCAATTTAATATTAAACAATACACACATGAACAATAATGGATCGTTTAGAGGCACGCGTTGCTCAACTCGTCTCTCACGAGGAACTGATGGGCCTAATGAATGAATTGCATAAACATGATAATATGAAAGACATAACTACAAACAATATAAACTCAATAATACACACATGAACAATAATGGATTGGTTTTGAGGCACGCGTCGCTCAACTCGTCTCCCACGAGGAACTGATGGGCTTAATGAATGAATTTCATATAAGTTGACAAAATGAAATACATAATCACAACAATATAAACAATCTAAGTTTAGATCACGATATGGTATGGCACAAGTTTAAATAAACGAGTTAATTATTTTGTGACACATGACACACCCCAAAACGTGTAATTAAAAAGGGGGAGTTGTAAGATTCACTCACAGTGGTGCGTTCGGTTGATGATGTTGAATGCACGCGAAGTGGTTTTAACCACGAGTGAAATTAACCTAGATAAATAGCATTATGGTTTGGTAAGTAAACGGATTTTATTAATCCATTTTAGTAGGATTGTTGGGTGTATTTTGTGAGTTTAAGGCTATTTTCTAACCTTAAAAAATGTTATTTTTAAGTATTTTTAATTGATTTTTAATTAAAATAAATAAATAAAAATAATAAAAAAAAGTTGACTTTTTTGACCGTTGACCATTGACCTTGACTGTTTGACCGGTTCGTATGCGTGTAAGTGTGCGCTGGGTGAGGCTCGAACCCGAGACCTCCCGTACGCGTGCACGCAGCTCTACCAACTGAGCTACGTGTCTAACCCGAAATATTTCTGTTTTTAATTATATTTATATACTAATTAGATTAATCCGAAAATCAATTTATTTCTAAAAAGATTTTACTGAATCGGACCGTGCGCTCCACAGGTCTCGAACCCGGGACCTGTGGGTTGAGTTAAACACAGTCCACCGCTGGACTGTGTGTCTAGCTTGTTAAATAATCCGATTTATATTATACTTATGAACAAACTTCATTATTTCATTCTGCCTTATTTTAAAAAGTTAGATAATTGTCCGAATCGGTGCAGTAGACCGGACTCGAACTCGTGACATGTGATTAAACATTCACACAGTCCACCACTGGACTGTGTGTCTAACTTGGTTATTATTCCGGTTATTAATAAACTTAACATGTACAGCGGTGACTCCGTTCGGTTAACAAAAAAAAAAACGTTTTTATTAAGGCAGCATGCGTGAGACAAGATTCGAACTCGAGACCGTACGTGTTTATTGTGCACACAGTCCACCGCTGGACTGTGTGTCTAACCCGAGTTATATCTTGATTTATAATAAACTTAAACATTACAGAAACTTCGTCTTCTTCGTTGATTTTAACCAGAATCGAAGTCCGACTGGTTCGATGTTTTAATCGTGTTCTTTAGTGTTTTGAGGTTAATTACAGATGAGATATGTAAAAAGAATGAAAGATTTAAGCGTAAGGTATACCGACTGGACTCCTCTGTTTCTCCGGCAGAACTCCGGCGACAGCAAAAGATTCCGGCGTCGTGTGTCTTGTAGCAGAGAGTCTTCAACGAGCTTGAGATGAATGTGGGTAGCTTCGGTATGAGTTCTGAGTGTTCAGTGTTTAGAGTAAGGCACAGAAGTGAAAAACCCGGTTTTTCCGGCGATTTGCAGGAGATTTCCGGCGAGTGAGTTTTCGCCGAGAAAGGGTGCGGTTTTGAGCGAAAAAGCTTGCAGAGGTTCGAGTGGGTATTTATAGGGCAGGTCATCGATGGATTTGGTCCGATTTCCGACTTGATCCGTCGGTTAAAAATTCTCCGGCGGTTATAGCTTGCGTCGCGGACTTAGGCGTCGGTTATAACCGATGTAGTGTTTAAGGTTTACGTTATAACTGAAGTAACCGTCCAATCTCGCGAGATCGCCGGGATTTCCGACGACTGAAATTTGGGCGCCGGTTTTGAATTCGAGAATCATGATATGAATTAATTGATTCTAATAATTAACAAGGAACACTAGTGGCGCAGTGGTTGAGTGTGCGTGTGTTAAATTACTGAACCGGTTGACTGACCTGGGTTGAAACCCGGCAGAAACATATTATTTTTATTTTCTTATTTTTAACAGTTTTTCAAAAACAATTTATATATTCCAATATAATAATTAGTTATGTATCGTTTAAAATTATTTTGGGCATTAAATTTGCAACGAAATTTTTAACTGATTGTTCGTTAATAAACGGAGCGGGTTTGGTAAAATCCGTTTTTTGACGGATGTTACAGTATCCCCTGCTTTTTAGAAATTTCGTCCCGAAATTTAAGTAGTGTTATATTTAACTAAAAATGATGGTGTTTAGTTTGACAGTTACATACTTAGAAGAAAAGTAAGAGTTTAAATTTTTGTTTGAGGCGGTAACGTCCCTTGTAAGGGTTAAGTACCCTATTACAGGAATCGCTTTTTGTTGCCTACTGTAAAAGTATTGATAAGCAGAATTGATTCGCTAAATATGGTATCATGCATAAGAGTTTGGATATGTTTGGAAGGATATGGTTATATCCTAAGGCAAAACTTCTAATACTACAACCTACATGGAACTTCTCATAACCATCTAACAATACCTCTGATCCTTTGACAAGAATACTTATATATAGGAAGTACAACAGCGCGTATCCACCATATTCTTGTCAAATTTTCATTGGTTTTATCAGTAAGTTATGATTGGTTCTATGACTATAGAACATAAATAAACACAACAGCTAATATTTGAATCCACATTCTGATAGCATATATGTTTGAATAGTGACAGTTCCTCTCTCGTTTGTTATGATGGAGAGGTTAGTTTATGTAGAAAATGGAACACAATCCAATTTCTTTAAATAGCGAGATGATATAAATGTAACACAAATTTCAACCAAGACAATACTAAATCCTACATGGAACTTCTCATAACCGCCTGATAATGCCTCTGATCCTTTGGCAAGAATACTTATATATAGGAAGTACCAGCGGCGTATCCACCATATTCTTGTCAAATTTTCGTTGGTTTTATCCGCAAATTATGATTATTACCAAGAAACTACTAAATCCTACATAGAACTTCTCATAACCGTCTGACAATGCCTCTGATCCTTTACAAGAATACTTATATATAGGAAGTACCAGCGGCGTATCCACCATATTCTCGTAAAATTTTTTCATTGGTTTTATCAGGGAATTATGATTAGTCCTATGTGACTCTACAACCAATACAACAAACATAAAATACTGAAAATGAAAAATGTCTGTGCGATCAAGGCTCAATCAAACGGAGCCGATCGTATTGCATGTACTGAAAATGAAATGTCTGTGCGATCAAGGCTCAATCAAGCGGAGCCGATCGTATTGCATGTACTGAAAATAATAAATTTAATCTAAACAATAATCACACAAACAGCCTATACATGGAACCTCCCATAACCGCCTGATAATGCCTCCGATCCTTTGACAAGAATACTTATATATAGGAAGTACCAGCGGCGTATCCACCATATTCTTGTCAAATTTTCATTGACTTTATCCACAAGTTATGATTAGTTCTATGTGACTCTACAACAAACATAACAACCACAAGTTTACTGATAATGAAAATGTCTGTGTGATCAAGGCTCAATCAAACGGAGCCGATCGTATTGCATGTACTGAAAATGAAAATGTCTGTGCGATCAAGGCTCAATCAAATGGAGCCGATCGTATTGCATGTACTGAAAATGAAAATGTCTGTCGATCAAGGCTCAATCAAACGGAGCGATCGTATTGCATGTACTGAAAATAATAAATTTAATCTAAACAATAATCACACAAACAGCCTATACATGGAACCTCTCATAACCGCCTGATAATGCCTCCGATCCTTTGACAAGAATACTTATATATAGGAAGTACCAGTGGCGTATCCACCATATTCTTGTCAAAGTTTCATTGGCTTTATCCTTAAGTTATGATTGGTTCTATGTGATTCTAAAACATAAGAAAAATAAAACGATGGAGTCGAATCTGGACTAACGGTGAAGAGGACTGTTGGAGTATCTTCGTTTGGGCCGTCATTATCTTCGACAGGATTGGCGTTGATGTTGAAGACTCTTCCTCTTGCTGGTGGCCTAGCGGTTGGGTTTTCTTGGTTTACTTGGTTAACTGGGTTTGATTGGGCTTGAGCGTTGATGACGTTAACCAATTGAGGGCATGTGTTTCTAAAGTGGGTAGGGTCGCCACAATTGAAACAAGCTCGAACATATGGGAACATGGGGTATTGGGGTTGTTGATAGGTTTGGACCATGTTTTGAGTAGGGGAAGAGATTTGGTTTTGAAAGGTGCGGCAAACCTTGCTCAAATGACCATAGCGTCCACAAGTTGCACATAGTCGACAAGGTAAGGTAAGGGGATGGTGATAAAAACAGTTGTTGCATTGAGGGTGAGGTCCAAGATATGGTTTCTTATTTGGGTAAGTTGAGTTGGGTGCCACTTGAGTGATTGGGATAGCTTGGATGGGTATGGCGTGTGAAATTGGTTGATTTCATTGGATAGTAGCGAAAAGTTGCCCGTCTCTTTTTCTCTTAGGATTGGGTTGAGAAGGGGATTCGGTTTGGGTGTAGTCGGAGGTCTCAGTCGATGCTTTATCCTTCTTCTTCTCCTCCTTGAAGTCTTTGTTCCGGATTCGGTTCTCGGTGAGCGCTGTTGCTAGCTCCATTGCTGCTTCCAAAGTTGCAGGCGTGGTGCTTATTACAGAGTCTTGAATCTTTGACGGAAGACCACGAATGTAGTGCTCGATCAAACGGCAAAGGGGAGTGAACATGTTGGGAACCATTTGATGTAACTCGAGGAATCTTTTGTTGTATGTGGTGTGGTCTCCTTCCTTTTGCTTCAACGAATAAAATTCATCTTCTAATTTCTTGATTTCGCTCCTTGGGCAAAATCGTCTGGTCATGATTTCCTTCAATTCGTTCCAAGTTAAAGTCATAGCATCTTCCACACCTCGTTTGGCCTTCTCTGTATTCCACCAAGTAAGTGCTATTCCATATAATCGACCGGTAGCATATCGCACTTTGCGATCATCGGGGCAATCGCAATTTAGAAAAGTGTTCTCCATCTCTTCAAACCAATGGAGGATAGCAGTGACACCTTCAGTCCCTTTGTATTTCGGAGGGTCGCATGATTTGAAATGCTTGTAGGTGCATTTAGTGGTATTTGGGGGAGAGTTGATAACGTTTTGATTTTCTTGATTGACAGGATTTGCGGTAAGTGCTTGTTGAACTTGGATTACAATGTTGGGTATTACGACAGCCATTTGTTGAGCGATTAGGGCAGCCATGCGCTCGCGGACTTTTCCTGCTCTCATTTTCCTACGGGTGAGGTTAGAAGACATCTACAAGGAATACATGTCAAGAGTATGAGTTGGATGTTTTTGGGATCATGGGTCGCACTAGGAATGAACATTCATAAAATAATTATAGAAAAATAAATCTACTACATCCATAGGATGTCTTGGGCTTTGCTCGCCATTAGGCCCTACATGCCGCCATACTTCACCTTCGTAATCATGTGGGCCCCCATGAATACCGGGTTTTTCATATGGTTCGCATGTGTTAGCCTGGTTGCGTACACTAAAACCTGGAGAAAATCGAGAAATATGTATACAACGTATGGTATTCGGAATGTGTCCAGGTGTGGACACGGTGACACCTCAAAGTGGGTTAGTTCGAACGACGTTTGGTGTGGCATGCTTTGGCCTAATAGGTCCTTCGTACTCTCATTGTTAGTCCCCAGGTAGGCAAACTGGTCCGTTATATTGGATTTATACGAATGCCAACCTAGACAGGACGTTCCGACTACCGGTACTTGTACCCTTTCAGTTACTACATGCCCGTCGCAGAACTCACTTTGATGGGATTTGAAATTGCGACAAAATCTTTGAATAACGAAAGTATGAAGATGATTTGAATATATGAACATTGATATATGTATATAAGTATGTATGTTTGACTGTAAGTATAAACAAATATGAAACAAATAAATATCACAAGTTTGTATGTAACCACCTAATCAATTAAAATTTAGGCAGACTATAGTATAGGCTCTAAGGGTCTAATAACCTATCCTATATCCCTATAGTCATGGCTCTGATACCAATATGTCACACCCCGACCCGCAGCGGAAAAGGTGATCGGGGCATGATTGGGTTATCATCAAAGCTCATGACATTTATTTTAACGTTTCATATTCATTAATACACTTTAATGAAAAATTACAATCAATATTACAACATGTCCTAAATATAAATCTAGGCTTCATTGTTTTCTTCTAAGGCTTTTCCTATGTTTTCCTTGCTTCATCCTGTTCACCTGTATCATGTGTAAAAAGGGTTTTTGGATCAACAAAAAGTTGGCGAGTGAATCCTATGGAAAACATTTGAACAAGTTTATTTAATTGATTATGAAATAAAGTGCACAACCACACATGAGTAAAAATAGATGTAAACTTATTCATAAATCAATTTAATATTAAACAATACACACATGAACAATAATGGATCGTTTAGAGGCACGCGTTGCTCAACTCGTCTCTCACGAGGAACTGATGGGCCTAATGAATGAATTGCATAAACATGATAATATGAAAGACATAACTACAAACAATATAAACTCAATAATACACACATGAACAATAATGGATTGGTTTTGAGGCACGCGTCGCTCAACTCGTCTCCCACGAGGAACTGATGGGCTTAATGAATGAATTTCATATAAGTTGACAAAATGAAATACATAATCACAACAATATAAACAATCTAAGTTTAGATCACGATATGGTATGGCACAAGTTTAAATAAACGAGTTAATTATTTTGTGACACATGACACACCCCAAAACGTGTAATTAAAAAGGGGGAGTTGTAAGATTCACTCACAGTGGGTGCGTTCGGTTGATGATGTTGAATGCACGCGAAGTGGTTTTAACCACGAGTGAAATTAACCTAGATAAATAGCATTATGGTTTGGTAAGTAAACGGATTTTATTAATCCATTTTAGTAGGATTGTTGGGTGTATTTTTGTGAGTTTAAGGCTATTTTCTAACCTTAAAAAATGTTATTTTTAAGTATTTTTAATTGATTTTTAATTAAAATAAATAAATAAAAATAATAAAAAAAAGTTGACTTTTTTGACCGTTGACCATTGACCTTGACTGTTTGACCGGTTCGTATGCGTGTAAGTGTGCGCTGGGTGAGGCTCGAACCCGAGACCTCCCGTACGCGTGCACGCAGCTCTACCAACTGAGCTACGTGTCTAACCCGAAATATTTCTGTTTTTAATTATATTTATATACTAATTAGATTAATCCGAAAATCAATTTATTTCTAAAAAGATTTTACTGAATCGGACCGGTGCGCTCCACAGGTCTCGAACCCGGGACCTGTGGGTTGAGTTAACACACAGTCCACCGCTGGACTGTGTGTCTAGCTTGTTAAATAATCCGATTTAAAAGGGGGAGTTGTAAGATTCACTCACATTGGGTGCGTTCGGTTGATGATGTTGAATGCACACGAAGTTGGTTTTAACCACGAGTGAAACTAACCTAGATAATGGCATAATGGTTCGGTAAGTAAGCGGATTTTATTAATCAATTTTTGTAGGACTGTTGGATTTATTTTTTTGAGTTTAAGGCTATTTTCTAACCTTAAAAATGTTATTTTTAAGTATTTTTAATTGATTTTTAAATAAAATAAATAAAGAAAAATAATTAAAAAAATGTTGACTTTTTGACCGTTGACCTGTTGACCGGTTCGGTCTGTAATAAGTGTGCGCCGGGTGAGGCTCGAACCCGAGACCTCCCGTACGCGTGCACGCAGCTCTACCAACTGAGCTACGTGTCTAACCCGAAATATTTCTGTTTTTAATTATATTTATATACTAATTGAATTAATCCGAAAATCATTTATTTCAAAAACAATTTAAATGGCTCGCTCGGTGCTCTCCACAGGTCTCGAACCCGGGACCTGTGGTTTAGGTTAACACACAGTCCACCGTTGGACTGTGTGTCTAACTTGTTAAATTATCTGATTTTTATTATACTTATATACAAACTAAATAATTTCATTTCTGTCTTATATAAAAAGTTTAATAATTGCCTGAACCGGTGCGGTAGTCCGGACTCGAACTCGTGACGTGTGATTAAACGTTCACACAGTCCACCACTGGACTGTGTGTCTATCTTGGTTATTATTCCGGTTTTTATTAAACTTAACATCTATTGCAGTGAATCCGGTTCGGTTTAAAAAAAGAACATTTTTATTAAGGCGAGTATGCGTGGGACAAGAATCGAACTTGGGACGTAAGCGTGTTTATTTGCACACATCCACCGCTGGACTGTGTGTCTAACCCGAGATATATCTTGATTTAAATTAAACTTATATACTACTGAAACTTCATCTTCTTCGTTAATCTTAACCAGAATCGGTGTCTGACTGGTTCAACGATTTTAATCAAGTTCTTTTAGTATGTTGCGATTAATTGCGTGTGAGATAAATAAAAAGAATGAGAGATTAAGTGTTAGATATACCGAACAGTGGCTCCTCTGTTTCGCCGGCGAAACTCCGATGTCAGCAGGTTATTCCGGCGACGGGTGTCTTGCGGCAGAGGGTCTTCAGGGAGCTTGAGATGAGTGTGGGTGGCTTCGGTATGAGCTCTGGGGGTTCAGTTTTTAGAGTGATGCACAGAGGTGAAAAGGTTCGGTTTTCCGGCGAGTTGTAGAAATTTTCCGGCGAGTGGAATTACGTCGAGAAAAAGTGTGATTGTGAGCGAAAAAGCTAACAGAGATTAGAGGGGGTATTTATAGGGCAGGACATCGACGAATTTAGTCCGATTTCCGTCTTGATTCGTCGGTCAATAAGTTTTCCGGCGGTTATGACTTGTGTCGCGGGTTCAGACGTCGGTTATAACCGATGTAGTAGTTAAGGCTTCGGTTAAAACTGAAGAAACCGTCCAATCTCGGTGAAATCGTCGGGATTTCCGACGACTGCGATTAGGCGCGTCGGTTTTGAATTCGAGACTTATGTTATGTATTAATTGTTTCCATTAATGCACAAGAAACACAAGTGGCGCAGTGGTTGGATGGATGAAAGTTAAGTCGTTTGTTGAAATCGCTGGCTGACCCGGGTTCGAAACCCGGCAGCAGCCTTTTATTTTTATTTTCTTATTTTTAATACTTTTTCAAATATAAATTATATATTCCAATATACTTATTAATTATGTATCGTTTAAAATTAATTTGGCATTAAATATGCAACGAAATTTTTAACTGATTGTTCGGTTAATAAACGTAGCGGGTTTGGTAAATCCGGTTTTTGACGGATGTTACAGTTAACGAGAGTGATTTGTACATAGTTGAATTAGACATACATATCAAACTACTTTTTATATATTTTTATCTTGTGCGTTGTGTTGTTAACGATGGTCGTCTCCAAGATAGGCGGTGTTGTTTAGGGGTGATTTTCAAATAAGGAATTAATTGAATCGAATTTTTCAATTTTTTATTTTTTTAACCTGAATTAGTATTCGATTCGTTTCGTATTCAAAACTCGAATTCGAACAAAATTCGAATAAATTTGATTTAATTCATATTCACCATAAACAATAAATTATTTTACTTTTATTTTTTACAACTACTACAAACTAACTATATTTAACATAAAATATATAGTCTGCAAAATTAATAAACTATCAATACGTCAAAACACCAAAATTTAGAAGATAGGTCTGTTACTAGTAGATATTTAAGCTAGGTAAAAATTTTAGAAACAAGTAGTATGAATTATTTGTCATTAGGTTTAATAATGTTATGAATAATGAATTTATCACTTATGGATGTAATTCATACTTTAGCCAAGTTTATAAGTTATACGTGTGTATATATGTGCGTGTGTATATACATATATACATATTAAAATATATATAAGAGATACATGACATGCTAGGTTGAGATCAGATGAGAAGCACTAGGCTAATTGAGAAGCACTAGGCTAATTGAGAAACTTAAGAAGCATTCTGGACCACACATTTTTTAAAGCTTTTCGTAATATACACATATGTATAGATTAAAATTGAGTATATACATATGTGTATAATTCAATATACATATATGTATATAGTCAATTTTAAACTATAGGTATGTGTATATTACGAAAAGCTTTAGGAAATGTGTGATTCAGAATGTTCTTAAGTTTCTCAAATAGGATGAACTTCTCTTAGGATTACCCTGATATGATATATTGATTGTTAAAAAGTTTTAACTGTTTTATAGTTGATGTGTATCCTTTTCATATGCACTATCATCTCTTTGTTGTATTGTCTACTTAACAATTCCTTCTCCATAGTGTTTCGTGTAGAAAAAGATTAGATGAAAAAAAGGTAGGCTGTAGTTATATTTGGGATATTGGCCAAATAATCAATGCAAATGTACAATCTTTTGATGCATCCCTTTTATTAGTGCTCCCTTTCTGTTGACATGTGAGGACACATCCACCCCCCTTCAAATGCATGAACTTAAAAATCCAAATTGCTTTTTAAGCCCTTTTGTCAATTCAAATTTCAAAGTATCTACAATTTAATATGCTTAGTGACTACTCACCACCATCTTAACCTAGTTGATTTCTTTTTGACTTTTCTAAGAAATATTATATAATGTTATCATCAAGAAAACTTAATGCAATGTAAGGTTTTGTTTAATACCCTAGTGGGAGTAGATCC
Source organism: Scalesia atractyloides (assembly GCA_947069175.1). Taxonomy (NCBI): domain Eukaryota; kingdom Viridiplantae; phylum Streptophyta; class Magnoliopsida; order Asterales; family Asteraceae; genus Scalesia; species Scalesia atractyloides. The sequence goes on along the minus strand of CAMTDV010000014.1, from coordinate 17,264,127 downwards.
CAATGCACATGATTTGGACACAAAACCAAATGACAATCATGTCCTTTGTTAAATAACTATAGACTAATATAGTCACTTTTCCCAAACTACAGATAAGCATTTCATAGCCAATATCAAGACGGCTTAGGCCGTTTGTCAACTTCTGAATGGTTAAGTGCTAACTTAATAAGAGATATGAACCATTAAAGGTAATATGATATTTAATCGCTTAAAGACAAATGCTTGATCAATTCAGATTAGAGGTCTTAACCATTCAGAGGCAAATATCTAAACCATTCAGACATTTGTTCACGAAATAAACAGTCTGGATCATTAAGTATTAAACCAGTAAAAGGTATGAACCATTAAAAGCTCCGTTAAAAGCTAAACAAAGAGCCCCTTAATCATTTTAGGGACTAAAGCGAAGTAAAAAATTTAGGGTCTTTTACTAAGTTTCATCATTAAAAACCCTCCTCGCTTGTTCATATCAAGTCTCAAAAATTGTGTGAGGCGGTGAGGCGACCTAGAAGCTATGTGATAATTTGTGCATCTAAAAACACAAGCACATCTCAAATATGATATTTAGTTTAGCTTAGTTAGTTGTATTAAAAACTGCTACCAATTAATAAAAATGACACGATAGCATAAAACATTCTAAAGAGCCTGATTATAAGATAAGTTAATAGTTAATTTAATATTACTGTAATTCTTTGAGAACGAATCTAAAAGCTGCCACTTAGGTCTTGGGTGTACTTTAACACATGGAGTGATAAAGGTGACATGTCATATTAACCAGCTTTGCATATCATCTCTTCTTTTGTAATGAACCTTCACGGGATTACTTGTTAACATATTAACCGAATGTTTAAAAGATTAAATTAATTTTATTCTTTTTTTAAACAAAAAACCACTAAAAAATCAAGTTAGGTGGGGTTAACTGTAATAGACCATTTCCTTGAAGTGAAGTTAGTGAAATGAGGAAAAACAGGTGATGTGACATCTTGGTAGAGTTAAGAAGCTGATCAACGTTCAAAGAAGAACACAATTAATCAATAAACATCCTAAATTCATGAAAATTATCATAATTTTAGTCATGGTTGTAAAATAAGGTTTCCAAGGCCGAGTACTCCCCGAGTAGTCGCTACAAGGTAGGTTGCCGAGGCGACTTTCTTCGACTCCGCCTAATTACTCGGAGTCGGTCAAACACGGTCAACCTCGGCCAAAATTGGATCTAGTAGGTCAATTCAGGCCTAGTTTGACTTAAATAATAATAAAAAATAATTTCTATGCTTATCATATTGAAGAATGAATATCATTTTCACGTATTTTGTTATAAATATCAGTAAATTTATGTAATCTGACATATTTTTAATCTCCAAAAGGTAATTTCTTTATAATTTAACATGTCCAAGTACTCCCGGGTACTCTTCGCCTAGACTGAGTACTCTCAACTCCCCGATCGACTGACTAGGGAGCGCCTAATGACTTTTGCATCCATGATTTTAGTAAATAAGATAAAACAACAAGTAACAATCTCCTTCAATCAATGATTATTAAAAGTTAAACGGTGCACCATGCTATAACTAAAACTAAATCCTTCAACACGGGTAAGCAAAAATTGTGCTCTTATCAAAACTTTGTAATTAATTATTAATCTTAAAGAAAGTAACACGCAAACTGACCTATATGTTTCCTATTCAAACAAATTGCTTGTTGATCTCCATTTATACTTTTTTGGAACTCTACTTTATTATATGAATGACTCTAAATTATTCAATCTAACCCACCATTGAACATGAGAGCTTTCCTCTAAGAGTTATATTCCTCTATCAAGTGGGTCAGCCAACGCCTACAAATTAGGGATGAGCAAATGGTACCGGATAACGGTTCGAAACTGGTACCGAATTTCCTGAACCCGTTAGATTTTCGGTACCAACATTTTATGTTTTCGGTACCGATTCATTGAAACTGATTTCACTGTCTAAACTAAAGTAATTCCTTGTTTCGTACATATATACTTCGGTTTATGGTTCGGTTTTAGTTATAGTTGTTAATGATTCAGTTTTAATTATAGTTCTTAACATTTAGATTAATATAAATGGATTTGAAACTTAGAATCGTTTGTGTAAAGCGAAACTTAGAATCATTTGTGTAATTGCTTTAATGCATAAACCATCTTTATCATGTAAAAAGCTTTAACGCTACGTAACGAAAAAAAATTAGTTCAAGCCACCAAAACATCTAAAATTAGCTATTCTGACTGACCAGTCCCAACCTGATTGAATTTGTTTGTCATATTCCAAAACTGCAATCAGCAATTTAACCCGCGATTTTTATCATTACGGATAAACCACTACTAGAGAAACGAGTATGATCAACTAACTATCACCGAATGATGCCACTAAAATCAAAATAAAAAAATGAAAAATCAAACTACCCATCGTTAATATCTCAATAACCACTTATGCATAGTGTAACCCAGCTTTGGATTACCACTTTTGGATTACTAGCGGCTCATGGACGCATGCAAATCCAAACGTAGTCATTGTTTGTGTAATGGTTCGTCGATAGATAATCTATTGGTGATAGTAAAGATAAGATTCTTGTCCAATGTTCACGAGGTGGGAACTCATAACGGAAAACCCCCGTATAATATAAAGATAACATAATGGATATAATTCCCACCCACACTTTTTACTCACTTATTGGTGGGGCAATTTAGATAGGGGTTAGCCATAAAAAATATGCCTTCTATATAACAAAGAAAACTTACCATAAATGGCAACCAATCATCCGCCAATTCAAACCTATAAGTGGTAACAAAAATATTGGTCATCCTTTTTTCCTATGACTACACCTCCCAAAACCTCCTTGTTTTCTCATCTTATAGATCCTCTTTGTTGATCTAGTGGTAACATTGGTGTTGGCTTCAAGCACACCCTTTCGGGTGGGGGCGTGACTCCAATACTAGGATGCATCCGACTGAGCTTCTAGATGCGTGCCATAAATTTGTACCAAAGAAGGGGGATTAGTTATGTCATGATCTATTTTGCATCTTCACCTTTGATAATATGTTTATTATATGATACCGGATGAAGCCCTTTTAGCACCTTAACCAAGTGTAATTTTCAATTCGTTGTAGTGTGGTCATATAATAATTGAATAAGAATATAAAAGGATAAGGGTAAAATTGTCACTATAGTCTTATATTATCCATTAAAATTATCATTATGTCATATGATATCGATTTAAATTATGATTAAAATTGTCATTTTTACATATAAAATTGATAATCAAGCACCAATCCTCTTGGTTTATTCCCCCCACAATGTTTTGAGTGGAATCAAACAAGTGTTATATATGTACAAAGCAATTCAACTTGTACATGATATAATTGGAGCACCCTACATGAAGGATCCACTAGAACCCATTGAACAGTTTTTTAGTATCTTCTTTTTACTGTATAACAAATAATTGACGAGTGAATGCTTGGCGAAGAAAAATCGAATGATTTTACCCAATTTGGCAATTGATAATGAAATAATGCTTCAAAAATTCTCACTTTCTCAAGAATCCGATTTCTTGTGTTTTTGATGTTTCATTTTTATGTCAACTATGATACGAATTTGTATTGCATTATATCTTTTACACATTTGAGATAAAAAGCGAGATACCATATCTAAGCTCTACTTTAATATGTTAATAACATTTTTTATCGAATAGAAGTTGTAAACAATTTAAACGAGTTTGATCAAACTCGTCTAAGACTAAAATACACAATGTTTTAAAAACTGATTTAAACCGTCCGGTAATAACGGTTGAATCATATGTTATAACCGGTTAAACCGTCCGGTACATCTGATTAAACTATTTCTGAGTCCAATCAGATATGGTATAAAAACCAAATTTTAAAACATCGAAAACACATGTCTAAATCAAGTGATGTGTAACATAATTTCTAACAGCTGTTAAATAAAATAAAATAAAATAAAATAAAATATAATATAAATAAGAACCTGATTTAAAACAGAGGAATCCTAAATGATATGGTCCTTGTTTGGTCACCAGCTAATTAAAGCTTTGACTCATATGAATTCTTTTTTTTTTTAAATATATTTGTGAATGAATATTAAAATGCATTAAAAATCTCATATTGGATTAGTTGTTTTCTGCGTTGTTCAAAAAGAAAATAATGACAAAGAAATCAACTATCAACGAAATTTGGTGAAAGTCACATGGATAAGCAGTGCATACAAGTATTTGACCAAAGCTGATTAAATAATTACAAAATAAATAATTAAATAGTTTATTTTAACAATAATTAATATAGAGATAAATAATTATTAGTAAGATGGTTGTTGATGTGTTGTAGTTATTGGGGCACATGACATCAACTTGTTAACTACTCCCATCCTCACCAACCAATTTATCATTGCTTTTTTTAGGAAATAAAGTATGAGAATGTGACTAACAATAATATCAACTTCACATTAAAATTCGTAAAAGTAAGTTGATATTGATAATATGAAGGTAAATTACTTTGCAATTCTATTGTGTTTTAACCTTTTCATGTTTTAACCAATTATAAAACTATTGAAATAAAAAAGATATACGCTACCCGTTTGTCACCACCGCCATCACTACTGTCAACGTTGTTGCCATCGCACTTCTTCTCTTTGTTTAAGTTTCTCTTTCCCTCTCTAATATGATTGATTTTCCTATTTTCACTTTATAACGTTGTTGGAATTTTTTGATAATTGGATTTGATTTTTGTTTATATTTGTGCTTAGTGTTTAGATAATGATGATGTTGAGTATTGATTATCTTATTAATGTTTGTTTGGATTTGGCTTTTAACTTTTTAATCATTTAGGTTTATGTTTAATGACCATTAAATAGTGGTGGGTAGGGTTACACGTTAATGATTTAATAATACATTTAAAATTTTTGAATAATTAATCATTAAGAACAATTCACTAAAAGTTATTAAATACAATGAAAAATTATGGTAAAAATTAAAAACAAACTATGAACGTAAAGAAGATTAATATGCCAAATATTTTTTAACGTACAGAAGATTAATATGCCAAAAAATTTTTAATTTCAGATAACGGAAAAAAGCCTGAAAATGTTATAAACAACGAAAGAAAACAAGTTACAAACCAAGTTCGCCTATTACAACATATCCCGGCAACGAAAAAATAGACAACCAAACTAGAAAACAAAGGAATGGACAAATTAAAGGTATTACTTTTGAGAATACTATTCTTTATGTCAATTCTATATCTCAAACACACTATCTGAATTTGTTTTTTAGCTAGTAAATTTCTTCTGCATGTTGTTGTATGTTGTTGTGGCTTCAAAACGTAAAGTAACTCAAATTGATACCCTCTAATGAAAATGTATTATATTTGACCACACTCGTTTTCGAACAAAATTTACGTCAAAACATACACCAACCGAGAATGCACATAAAACTAAACACGATAACGTATTATATTTGACCCGGTAGAAATAACATCGAAGGGTAAACCGACTTGAGTTTATACCGACACGTAAGTTTTTAGAAAGTTAAGGGGCGTCTAAGTGTAAAAATTAAAAGTAAAAGCGCTGAAGTAAAAAAGAGATGAAAATTAAAAATTAAAAATTAATAATAAAAAGTTTTCTTACGACATCTATGTGACTGACCAAACTAATAAACAACTAATGAAACCAAAGATTTTATAGGAGATTAAATTAGCGAATTATGGCAAAATTTAAGATTTTCTAAATATAAATATCACATTTTCTAATTAGAAATTTGATGTTAATTTTGAGTTTGATGTAAAATAGTTTTCTAGGCATTTAAGGGTTTTAGATAGGGTTACCACAATTCGATACCAAATCAAAGAGTTCAATTTTTGGGAATTGCTTGAGTTCTTATATGAAGACTCAAGTTCAATTCCTATTTGGTTTAAAATGGAGTAAAGCACTAGTGTGTAATGATAAGAGATTCAGGGAAACCTGGGTTCGATCCTTAAGCCAAACGGGTTTCATCGTCGTGCCTACGCGCGGGTGAGTAACCGGGTTTTCTCCGAAAGTGGTGGTGGACGACCCGGGTTACTCTTAGAGTACTCCGTTTGTCCAGTAGGTGCCCCGAAAATACTTAGGATTGAATTGTTGGCCGTTAAAAAAAGAAAAAAAGAATGAAGACATGTTTGATTTACTAAGTACATCACAAAATACTTCGAAATGTAGACATGTGTGATTTACGAAGTACATTATTTAATACTATAACTACAAAGATATGTTTGTTATGAATATATCTATTATTCTTGTGGTTATCAACACCTAAAATAGATTAGGCTTGTTCCAAAAGTTTTCCTATCATATATATACCCTCTTGTACATCTTGTAATATACACTCATTCAATAATATCAATATTTTCCTCCCTATTGTTCTCTTGTATTGTTTTGCTATTAGGCTAGTTTCACAACACGTTATCAACATAAAAGTGCTCTTTCTAAAAACCCTAATCACAGCCACCACCGCTTGATTGCACGAGATCTGCTTAAGCTAGATCATTATCTGGTGACAGGTGAACATCCCGATTAATTTCCACTTGTTTTCGTTTAAATTCTGGATGTTGATTACGTGGACCAGATGGCTCATAATCTAAGTACGTACAATCTATTTTATAATTGAATCATTGAATATTTTACTTTTACTTGGCTCATAAATAGTATTGGTAAAGAATTTAATAATATTTGTATATTAAAGTATAAAACAATCCTTTTCACTAATCATTTACAAATACAAAATTTAAAATCACTTGCATGTTGGTTTTTTCTTTGCCCTTGTGTTCACAAACTGATATACAACACTTATAATTAATTATATAATGCATATACAACGCATTTAACGCATCTTTTATAATTGTAGTTTTACATTCTATATGATTCTGCTAATTTATTAGTTTTAGTCTCATCTTAGTATGGTATGAATGGATAAAGTCTACTTTGATTATTAAATTAAATATATTTTGACTTATTATTTGTTATTTATTCAACGATTCGAGTGATTGCAGAAATTGGGTATAAATTGGATTAGGTACTAAGATTAAAAACCGTTGTGACGGTCGTGTGAAAAAAGTATCACATAAGTCTTACCCATAATTCTTCTTTTCCAAGTATTTCTTAAATTTTATGTTATCTAATTTATTATTTGAATAAACATGAATGGTTACATGTAGATTCTATTTTATAAGTTTAGAGATAAGACGTGAATTAAGTATCAATTTTGAATGTAAGTGTATAATTTTAGGTTTCCATAAAGATTTGTTTTGTTTTTCTACTAAATCTATCAAAACAATCCATTCATACAGTATTGGTTGAATAAAAATTAATAAGTATTATTCCAATATATCTAAATTATGTATTTTTTCAGTAAATCATATATTTTGGTTTTGATTTCATAAGATATATTGACAAAGTGGGTTTAAGTTGGTTGGGATTAATGTTCAGTAACATTATGAATTTGCAAAGATTTCGATAAATGTTTTGTTTTAAAACTAGAGAAAGGAATTTAAAATCCATTGCTTAATCAATATTTGTATAAAGTTTGATTTATGGGCTACGGATTGAAAAGAAATTTACTTCTTGCAATTTATTAATATTTGCGATGCTATTAATAACGTGAGCAATAATTGTTCTGAGTTTACATGGAAATAATATTTTGAATCCGTGAAATATCGTTTAAGTATTGCTACGTAGTATCTTATTATTACATACTAAAATATGTTTTGATTTTATATATTTTCAAATATGCATGGATTATTGACCATGATTTTTGTATTTAATATTTGAAAAAATAGGATTTAGAATATATTCATTTAGATAACTAAGTGTTGTCTAAACAATATTAATATTATTAATCATATATGGAATAGATTTCTTTTATCAATAGAATGGATCATCCAACGTTTATGGTGGTTTTGATATCTGTTTATATTTTAAGTTATAGAAATAGATATACTTGTGATTGGTTAAAGTGATATGTTAATACATAAATTATATATATATGTTTGTAATTTGATACGAAAAATTTCATAAAGTTTTATCATAACTCGTTTTATATGGTGACATGTTATATCATCATGTATTGTATAATATGATTTTATGGTATGCCTTATATTTAGTACGGTATCATTTATTTATGTAGATAGTATTGAGAGTACAACTAAACCAAAGCTATGGTTTATAAGCACTATCATAAATGAGTGTTAATATGTTTATATATAACACTTAAATTGTCATACTCCCTGAATCTTATTATCAAGTTATAAAAGGTCATAAGGTTTTAGATTGATAAATCTTATATCAATCGGACTTCTAATTATTTCTCTGTTGGTTTTATGAAAATTATTTACAAAGAAAAGGCGGATAAATAATTTTTGTTGTCACAGCTCAAATATGCTCTTGAAGTAGCATTATTATTAAAAGAGTATAAAAGGTTTGAAGTGACTTCATATCCGTATATATGAGAAAATAATGAAAATTTGAAGCATATTTGGTTTTATTCCATTCCTTGAAGTGAATGTGATTATATAATGATCATTGAAAATGTCGTGATCATGGACATGATTGAGAAATTTGTAATGACAACATGTTAATAATGAGATTGATCATCAGAAGTGCTGTGATAGCTAAGTTAATAATGAGATCGACTATCATAATTGTAATAATGGTCATAATGAGATTGACCACTAGAAGTGAAAAATTATGGGAGTGGTGATATAAGGATAATATGTGTTAAAGATGAAAATTGACATGATAGTTTGAAATGATAGTTAATTGTTCTCTCGTATCTTACATTTTGTATTACATACGTGCAAGTAATACATAAATGATCATAAACCACAGTTTTATGTCTATTTTAATTGATTGGCATGACCGGTTAGACCACACCGAGTCGATGATGATGTGAAATTATTTAAGAATTAGAAGATTCTTCTTGATAATTATACATGTAATGTTTACTCTCAAGAGAAATTATATACTTGCCAAATAAAGGAGTGTGTGTTCCCCTAAATATTCTGGAAATGGTTAAAGGATATGAACATCCCAACATGATACCATTTAGTGTTTTAAATCGATGCATCGTCTAAATGGTTATCAAACCCACAACCTGAAGTTTGTGTGATTATGGCTTGGCTGATGTGATAGCAAGCATCTTATTCCAGATTGGCATATTTATTTCAGTTGTAATGGTGAATTTGATTCCCAAGTTATTGATGATCATTGGAATTAGTGCTTTTGTTGAGACGATCGCTGAACATCTACGATTTGTTGCAAAACCGATGATCATGAGAGTAGAAGTTCATATGTTATGAACATGTTATTTTACATGAAACATTAATTCACATCAAGCCAACAAGTTATAATACTTTCTCCCCATATAGTTGGTTTTAGGTCAGAAACCAAAGTTGTCCTATTAAACATTTTAGTTGTGCGACATATATTGAAATTAATCCACCACAACAGACAACGATGGGACCTCAAAGTTGGTTGGGAACATGTGGTGATGAATTGAGTCATTAACAAAGGATTGATATACGGCTCAATTATTTCATTTTAATGAACTAAATCAACATTCCCAACATGGGGAGATAAAAGGCAGTTGAGAAAATAAATGAGTTGGTATGAATTATTATTGATCCTCAAAACTAAAAGTGTGAACTAGAAGTTCAAAGAATAACTCATTTACAAAGATTAGCGAATCTATTACCAAACACATTCAATGACCTTAGAAAGGTGACTATGTCACATAGACCAACTGTTAATGCTCCAAATAAGATGAGTGTCCCAGAAGGACAACCTCATGTTTGTAATGAGTCTATTGCACGTCTGAAGCGTGGTAGACCAATCGTTTCCAATAATAAAATTCCTCGAAAGTTGGAGCAACTAATTAAGATGGTCAAGTCGAGGTTATATTAAAATGGTCTCCTGAAGAGACCGTAGACTTGATGGTTCAAGAAGAACCTCAGGTACCTGAAAATAAAGAGATCTCGATAAGTTGTATCATGTCTAAGACATGTATGGAATCGAAATAAAAATCGACGTCGTTATACTTTTGTATATAATGTAGCGCTTGAAATAATTAAATGACGAGGATCAAGATTTGAGATTTGCCAATGAACGTAAACCTAGAAATGATTGGCCAAAATTAAAAGACGTAAATAAGGCAAAGTTGAATTCTCTAATGACATGACAAGTCTATGGCCTATCAGTCAATACAACCGAAGTTGTAAAATATGTTGGATATAAACGGGTCTTTTATGCGAATTGTGTAAAAATCAAATTGAGTGATATAAGGAAAAAATTGGCGACACAAGAATTTTCGCAAAGACCTATTTTGATTATGAGGAGGCGTATTCTGCAATGGAGGATGCATTGACTTTCCAATATATTTTTTTTTGTCTGGTAATATAAAGAGAGAATTGATATGCGTCTTATGAATATTATGTATCACTTGATACTGAAAGTTTACATGAAAATCCTGAAGGATTAAATTATGTAAGTCATGTAAAATAAGTTCTCGAGAACAATGTGATCATTTATACATATTTAGATTTGAATAGGTTATGATTATTTTACCTGTTGGAACTTCTGATGAGTTTCTGAAGCAATTGAGTGCTTAAGATGCTAATTGAAATATATTAACGATGTAATACTTGTGCACCAAGAAACATACATAGAAAACTTGTACCCGATGATTATGACATCTCAATAAATAGTGTACACGCATGGTACAATATGGATTTTGGAGATAAAAGCAAGTGTTCATGACATTTTTGCATATGATATATGAAGGGTATGGTCCCAAAAACCTTGCGCCAATCAAGGAAACCATACCCATTAATAACTTCTAAGAAAACTGCGCGCAGACTTCTTTGCCAAAATAAGATTTATTAGAACTCTGCGCCAAATATCCAAGAGAGGAAAGCGTCATTTAACTACCTTGTGCGGGCTCGCGTAAGGTTCAAAGTTAACCTTGAACACTCTCTTTGGATAAATGCTTCATTTAACTACCTTGCGCGGGCTCGCGCAAGATTCAAAGTTAACCTTGAACAATCTAGTTTGATAATGCTTCATTTAACTACCTTGCGCAGGCTCACGCAAGGCTCAAAGTTAACCTTGAACATTCTCGTTTGATAATGCTTCATTTAACTACCTTGCGCGGCTCGCGCAAGGTTCAAAGTTAACCTTGAACATTCTCGTTGGATAATGCTTCATGTACAAACCTTGCGCAGATATTTATATCAAAGCAAGCATCCACCAAACGTTGCGCTAAGCAGCAAGGAGAAGAAGGAAGATCAGTTAACTAACTTGCGCTTCTCGCGCAAAGAAACACTAAATCCTAAGAAACTTTCCCTTAGCAAAATCCTTGACTTGGTGCAGAAGTAAAGGGAATCTTTTCTGTTGTAACAGAATGTACACGTGGCGAATAATAGATGGGTAACAACTGTGAAACCTTCTAGAAGCCATTAACACCCAACCGCGCAAGCATCTTTTCGGTTATAACCAATTGCGACATGGCAGCATCTGGACGGCTGAGGAAGATCACGGTGATGGCATGTTCACATTTGTAAGATGTAGTGATCTCATATTGACATGTGGCACCTCCCTAACCTCTGATGAGCTCACGATCCGTGTGCACTAACGGATTGCCAACAAACGTTAACGGAATAACAAAAGATTCCGTTAAAGTTAACAATCTCTCTTTTTGGCGCCAAACACCGGCTATAAATAAGTAACTTGGAGTTCAAGGAAAGGTGTTCACTCTCAACTACTCTCTCTCTTACAATACTTTCTTCCGACTACTGTACTTATTCTCACGCCGGAGGGTGGTCACGGAGAGAACCCCCTTCTCCCCGTGGCGAGCTAACGGTGTTCTGTTTTGCAGGATCAGCCGGAATATTGTTCTATTCATCATCCATCGTGAAACTAAACGGAGGGTTAACCCTTTTATGCAGAGCCCATTCCATAGATCTACGTAGATTCCGGTCTAGTCGATCTAGGGTTTTTTCATTGACGCCCACCGATTTCATTTCTTTCTCACCTTTCATTTCGTTTCACTTAGATCTGCAGCATCATGGCTGACGGATCATCTTTTCAAGGTCCTCTATCAGGGATTCGACGCGTTGTTGTCGGACCTCAGGTCGACGAACAAATAGTTGAGGATTCTTCCGGCGAAGCTAATGCTCAGTATGAACCTTATCATGCGAGTATTCCTGTAACGCCAGCGGCTCCTCAGGTTGATGTTACGTTGATTTTACCACCTGGAGAGACTCCATGATCGTGGTTAATCAAATCTCAAGCGACTCTAAACGCTATGTATGCTAAGTTATGTACTCAAACCGGAACTCCAGATTTTCAAGCTCCGGTTAACGCTCCTCAGGTTCGTGCTTCGCCGGCACCTCGAGTTTTGAGTTATAATACTCAAAGTCATGCTCGTTCCCCTTCGCGCATGCCTGAAGATGGAACAGAAATGTATTCTAAAACCAGGAATGATCCTGTTCATTCTGGTAATAGAAGGCAAGAAGACAACGTTCAGCGTCGCGCATCTGTCCACTCTCGTTTGGGCCCGCGGTCTTCGCAGAAACGGACACCCAACACGATGAGCTCGATAGAACCTATGACGAAGGGGATAGTGCAAGTATTTTCAATCGAATATCTGCAGATCATGCTAGTAAAAGGCCAAAAATACGTGCAGTATACAATCCAGAAGCTGAGCATGATTACAATTTGGTGTATCGCCCAACCGAAGCAGCTGAGCAATCAAAGTTTACTAGAGAGATAGCACTGGCTCCGTTGGAGCGAGCGAAATTACCATCCAACGTTGGAAAGTTACAGTTTGGCGATCGTTGATCACATGCGCCTCTTTACCGGTGTAGGGTTACTTGGGTGCTTGACATTGCCAATGTGGTGTCACTTATTTGTACAAACCCTTACTGGCGCTGCGCGCCTTTGGTTTGATAATTTTCCGGCAGGTAAACTTTCCTCTTGGAATGACTTAAAAGAAAAATTTCTTACACACTTTAGTCAGCAACGGCGATACGTGCGCGACTCCTCGGGTGTAATGAACATCTGGCGTAGGAACGATGAAAGCCTCGAAGATTTTATCACACGTTACAATAAAGAGGTGTTGGAGATTGGAGATGTCCATGAAGACCTTATACGCGCGCAGTTCAAGTATACGGTAAGGTGCGACGAAATGATTAAAGTGTTGTCCGGTACAACTGGCCTTCCAAAAAACTTGGATAAACTGATGGCGGCAGCTAAAGTCTACGCCCAGACTGAACGCAACTTAAGTTCTAACAGGCCACCTCTACCTCAGAATCGTCCGCAATACCTGAGTAGAGGTAGTCACAAGTATAAGAGAAATTGGAAAGAGTCAAGTCAGAATTCGTATTCTCCTTATTCACCAATTGATGCGCGAGCAACAATCAACAAGATAACAACTCAAAAAGCGATTAAGCAAGAGAATAGGGAACGTCAGTTGACTCCCTTAACGAAATCGCCGGCTGAGGTTCTCAGCACTGAGAATTATCAGTTTAAAAAGCCGCAACCAATGAAAAACAAAAAAGGGCAAGACCTAAATTTGTTCTGTGACTATCATAAAGACACATATCACACAACAGATAACTGCATCAGTCTACGCACGGAGATTGAGAAAGCACTAAAGAGTGGGAAGCTTACACATCTAGTCCAAAATGTGCACAAAGAGATTAAACAGATTACGCGAGAGAACGAAGGGCCTAGCAACAAGAAAATGAAAAAGCACGTTTCCATGATTCAAGGTGGATCATCGCGCAAGCGTAGCCTTCAACATTTTCAAAACAACACTTGGCGCGAACAGCAAGTCATTTTTTCCTATCGTTCCAGGAGGTCCTCAAGAAGACCGGCCATTAGTTATCACCGGTATCTTTGGGCACTACCAAACAGACTATGTTTATAGATCCGGCTAGTTCCATGGATATCATGTATGAGCAGTGCTTCAAGCAACTAGATCCTAAGGATAAGGCACGCTTGGAACTAGTTGATTTTCCATTAATTGGGTTCTGCAATGAGGTTGTCTTTCCTCTAGGACAAATCCTTTTTCCTGTTACTTTATCTGATGGGAGGTGTTCTCGAACGAGTAACGTCAACTTCATGGTGATGCAGGCAAATTCCCGTCATAATGTACTATTGGGACGCCGCGCGCAACGTGATTTTAGTATGATTACCTCCGCTCCGCATGCTGCTTGTGGTTTTCCGACACCAAATGGTATAGCTATACTTTATGCGCGGAAAGAAATCATGTCAATTGAGGAACCAGTTATGAAGGCTGGCAAGACATTGCAAAGCAACGAACCAGAAAAGTGGGTACTCAACAATAAGTACCCTGAGCAGACAATCTTATTAGGGCCTGCAGTCAGTATTGAAATTCGCGCAAAGCTTAAACTACTATTGTTTCGCAACAAAGACATTTTCGCCTGGACACCTGTCACATGGTTGGTGTCCCGCGCGACGTTGCGGAAAATTGCCTGAATGTATTTCCATCAGCAGAACCAGTTGTACAGAAAAAGCACAGCCCCGGGTCAGAAAAGACAGAGGCAATGAACGAACAAGTCACCGAGTTATTAAATGCTGGTATTCTGCGTGAAGTCAAATACCAGACCTGGGTGGCAAACCTAGTCATGGTAAAGAAACATAATGGCGGATGGCGGATGTGCGTAGATTTTAAAGATCTAAACAAGGCGTGTCCGAAAGATTGTTATTCTCTTCCTGAGATTGACAAAAAGGTTGACTCATTAGCTTCCTTTCGCTGGAAATGTTTTCTAGATTGTTATAAAGGTTATCATCAAGTCTTGATGAAAAAAGAGGACGAAGATAAAACGCTTTTCGCACGGAGAAGGGCATTTTTTGTTATACCAAGATGCCTGCAATGCGGGAGCTACTTATCAAAGATTGATGGATACAGTGTTTGGAGATGACATCGGGAAAACTGTGGAAGTCTACATTGATGATTTGGTCATTATGAGTAATTCAGAAGACACTATGCTAGACAACATCCAACGAACTTTTGATTCTCTGCGCGAGGTAAATATAAAGTTAAATCCCAGCAAATGCTCCTTCGGCATGGAGGAGGACAAATTTTTGGGTTTCATCGTCACCAAAGACGGTTTCAAAGTTAATCCCGAGAAGGTCGAGGCAATACAAAAAATGTCTTCTCCTACTACCATCAAAGAGATGCAACGTTTGGCTGGAAGGTTAGCTGCGCTAAACCGCTTCCTCGCCAATCATGCTGCGAAGTCTTATCCATTTATTCGAACCTTGCGCAATTGTACGAAGAGCAAAGAGTTCGCATGGACTCCTGAAGCTGATCAAGCTTTCCAGCAGATGAAAGATGTTTAGTTCAACTTCCCACACTTACTGCTCCTCGTGAAAAAGAACCCATGGTCTTATATCTTGCTGCATCTGAGGTAGCAGTAGGTGTTGTCTTGTTGGTAGAACGCGAAGGGGTCCAGTCTCCAATTTATTATATCAGCAAGATGTTGAAAGATCCAGAGACAAGGTATTCAATCATGGAGAAATTAGTTTTAGCATTGGTCCATGCTTCGCGCAGGCTGCGAAAATACTTTTCAGGACATGTTATTACAGTTTTAACAAATTTTCACATTGGCCAAGTCCTGGCCAACCAGACGTTTTTGGACGACTTGCGAAATGGGCAATAGAATTGGGAGGTTATAACATCTGTTATAACCTAGACCAGCTATCAAAGGCCAAGTTTTGGCAGATTTCATCGCTGAAATTTATGCTGATAAGCTTGAAGAATGCCAAGCAATCCAAAACCCAGTCCCAGTCATCGACAACAGAGCCTGGACATTGTTTACAGATGGCGCATCAAACAGTGATAGGGCTGGAGCAGGTCTTCGATTAATGAGTCCAGAGGGAGCAGAATTCACATATGCAATTCGGTTGGATTTTAAAAGCACCAACAACGAGGCCGAATATGAAGCTTTCCTAGCAGGCTTGCGCCTCGCTATCAATATGGGCGCAACAAATTTAGAAGCCCATGTTGATTCATTACTAGTTGTTGAGCAAGTAATTGGCACGTACGATGCAAAGGGAGATATCATGGCTTTATACTTGGCGCAAGCCAAGGCTTTTATAGCACAGTTCCAAAAATTTAAAGTCACACACGTCAAGCAAAGTGAAAACAAACATGCTGACGCTTTAAGTAAACTCGCAGCAACTAGTTTCAAACATTTGGCTAAGGAAGTTCGCATCGAGGTTTTAAGTAATCCATCAGCTCCCCTCAGACAAATAACAATGGTCGAAGTAGGAGATACATCATGGATGTCTCCAATAATAATGTATTTGTTACATGGTTCTTTACCAGAAGATAAAGCGCAAGCACGTAAGTTACGATGCAAAGCCCTCAATTACGAAATGATTGACGGTATTCTGTACCGACGCTCTTACATGGGTCCTTCACTCCGCTGCGTTAACAAACATGATGCGCAATACCTGATCAGGGAGGTTCATGAGGGGCTATGCAGTATACATTCTGGGCTCGCGCATGGTAGTAGCCAAAAGCGCAAGGTATTATTGGCCCGGAATGTACGTTGACGCGGTGGAGATCTTGCGCAAATGCATGTCCTGCCAAAGGCATGCCCCTAAAACGTTGCGCCCAAAGAACCCGTTGGTACCCATCACAACAGCTTGGCCATTTCAACAATGGGCCATTGATTTAGTGGGACCATTTCCGGATGCGCCGGCGCAGTAAAGTTTATCGTCGTTGCGGTCGATTACGTCACCAAATGGGTTGAAGCCAAACCTTTAGCTTCTACTACAGCGATGGTAATTCGCAAATTCATCTGGGAATACATTATTTGCCGTTTTGGTCTGCCCATGCGCATTATTACAGACAACGGTCCAAATTTAACGGCTGAAGAGTTGCAAACATGGATGACCGACATGGGAATCCAGCATGTTTTTGCTTCTGTTGCGCACCCACAAGCAAATGGTCAAGTTGAAAGCATAAACAAACAGTTGGTCGAGGGTATTAAGGCCCACCTTGGCATGGCACGGCGGGGGTGGGTTGACGAATTGCCTAGCATCTTGTAGGCTCACCGAACTATGCCCAAGACTAGCACTGGAGAAACTCCTTTAGCCTTGTGTACGGCACGGAAGCTGTGATTCCTGCCGAAATTGGGTCACCATCTCCAAGAATGCTAGCTTTGGAAAAACAAGATAACGAAGAACAAAGGCGCATCGACCTAGACTTATTGGAAGAACGACGAGAAAATGCAGCGATTCGCGAAGCTAAATACAAGTCCCAGCTTGAAAAGTATTACAACAAAAGGGTGCGCATCTGTTCCTTTTTGCCTGGTGACTTTGTTCTTAGTGATAATGAAGTGTCGAATGCCGAGAAACCGGGGAAGTTAGCCCCGCGATGGGAAGATCTGTACGTGATAAATGAAGTCTTGGGAGAAGGCGCGTACACTCTGAAGCGTATGGATGGATACAGCGTTCCTTGAACCTGGAACGCCCAACAATTACGCTGATATTATATGTAATCTCAATCCTCTAAGCAACTTCTGAGCGTTGCGCAAAGAGACTGCTTACTTTATTTTATTATGTAATCTTAGTGGCAGCCATAGTTTTGCGCTTTATCAGTATGAATAAAATACTCTGCCACTGCTTACAGTCTTGTATATATTCATTTACAAATGCATGCAATTCCTTTGGAAAAACAAAAACACAAACTTATGAGCCACAAGCTAACTTAATACTTACGCTCACACATGAGAACAGAAATTGTTCATTTGCCTATCCTACACAAGTAATTGGTCCCATGCAAACATTGTAAAATTGAAATATATTATATTCACATCCATAGTACTTGCGCAGTAGCGCAACATTACAAGTTATCACAAAGTGAAAAATTACAAATTTCCTATTCTATGGATTCGGTTCCCGCCTGCCTCTCTGTTGAAGAAAAGATCTTTAATTTATCAACAAAGTCATCTTGCTGCAGCGTGGCATCCACAAGGTCCATAATCGGAATTTGCAATTGAGCATATTTTTCTTTGGCAGCAGCATAAATGGCGGCAGTATTTAGCCCATACGTGGCAGCACGGCTTGTATCCCATTCGGTCTTCAGCACATGGGCCACGTGCAAAGTGCACTCTCTATAGCCCTCGGCATGCCCATCATTGCGCGCCGCCATCATCAATTCTGCCACTCTCTCATCCAACTCCGTAGAGTTAAGGATGGCATTTGCAATCTATGTACAAATACAATCAGTATATATTGCGACAATCAAACCAGACATGTATAAAGAAAAGGGAATATTACCTCCACAATCCCGTACTCCTGCAACCAAGTAAGCTGGTTCATGAGGGATTCGGTGAGGCTTTCTGCTGTAGCGCGAGCGACCTCCGTGTCTTTAATTTTTTGTTCGCCTTCAGTCAAACGGCGGATCAGCTCGGCTTTTTCTGTTCGGTGAAGGTTGATATCTTTTTTCAAACTATCAACCTCATCTTGCAGCCGCGCCTGGTCAAATAACATAGCAGTTAGATCATCTATTTCTTTATTCTTAAGAAGGAGAGTCATTTTGGTTGATACCTCATTCTGCTCGCTCCTTTCTCTGTGTGAGCGCGCCTCTTCTGCTGTCGCAACTGCATCAGCTTTCTCTTTCTTGAGTTTCTCAATTTCGTTGCGCAGAGAAATTTTTTCTTTGTTATCACGATCACAAGCCTCCACAAAGCGCTTGCGCTCATCCGCATATTGCGCAGCAGAGGCCTCACACTTGCGCTTCCACGACAACGCAGCGCACTCTTCAGTCTTCTTCTCTTCCTCAAACTGGGCCTTTTCCGCCTCAAAATCGACAAGCATTTTCAACGTTTTCTCTTTCTCAAGCTTGGCCTTCGCCTTCTCAAGCTCAACCTCATCCCACTCCTTGTTCATGCTGTGCCATTCGCGCACAATTCTATTTATTGTGGAAGAGGCAAGGGCAGACTCTTGCAGATATGACTCGTAAGTAGCCTCGTGGTCTTTTTCTTCCTGGCGCTTCACCTCCGCCGGCGGGAAGATGCCCTTATACCACTCCCTACAGGAGTGCCAATCAGTGAAAACATCACCCTGCTTCACTTTCCACATGGGCTTATGAATCGTAGAGGCCTGCCTCTCAGAATAAGAGCGATAATAATAGTCCCCAGGCGTCTCCTCTGGGCGAATAGGCGACTCCTCCTCCGAATCCTCAACAAACACAAAGCCTTCGCTTTGTGTTGAAGGTCCGGCTCCCTTGGATATCAACTTTGACGGTTCCCTAACATCTGTAGCCGTATCTTTAACCTGCTCGCCAGCAGGATTCTCAGCATCAAAATTTTTGGGCTCTTCTTCTGGAGCCACTTTCTCAATATTTTCCGGGACGATGGGGTGGGCATCAAGAACATGAATTTCTTGCCCCACATCTCCCTCCTCAACATTTTCAGGCCTGCGCGGCGATGGTATAGCAGATGAGGTGGCCGGCGCAGCCTTCACCATTTTCTCTGCAAAGCATGTCAACAAATACCAAGTATAAGATCCTGCGCAACGTTTTGACAGAAATGCACAATAAACTAAACCTACCAGGTGAGAATTTCTTTGCGAAGGCATCCAGATTGCCCTTCTTTCCAATGCGCGCGCGCAACTTTTGTTGGCGCAGGAGCTTTAGTTTCCGCCTCCTTCCTCTTTTTGGAAGTGCGCTTCAACGCCTCTTCCGGGCAAGAAGGTACTTCCAAAGGATCATCTGGGTTCACAGCTGGAAGAGAAGAGGTGTCAATGGGTTCGGGTTTCAGTTTCTTCAAACCTACAAGCGCAAGACCCTCCAGTGAGTCTGACACCACCACATAATTGCACCAAGAGTCAGATACGAGACGCGTACCTTTCTTGCCCTCAGCTTTCGCAGCAGATGATGGCTTGGTTTTTTGCTCTGGGTTGGAAGGGGGAGGCGCAGCAGCTACAGCAGCAGTTGATTTCTTCTTCTTCTTCGAATCAGGGCCTACGCCCAAGTTTAGCAAATCACCTACATAATCAATCATATTGAGCAAAGGTTGCGCCATTAGTTATATTGCAATATTACTTAGAAAAAATGTTCAAGAGTAATATTGCAATATCAACTTAGGCTTTGTAAGAACTTATTTACCAGTCTTCGAAGATGGTTGCGCCTCCAGATCCTCCTTCTTGGGCAACTCAAAGTTCCCCAAGATTTGTGAGAACCAAGTTTCCTCACCATCAGCAAGAGGCACGACGACCATTTTCCCTTTCTCTCTCTTGAAAGAGACCAAGTAGAGAGGCACAGCTACATAACAAACATTTTTGTATCAGTACATATCTATTGAAAGATATTGCTAGGAAGTTAAAAGGTTACATACCAGTTCCATCTTCGGTATACACCGGTTTTTCCCGGCGTTCTTTCTTCCAAAAAATACTCATCCCGACGGCGATGAGGGCCCTCTCCGGCAAAACGATATGGGCACATCTTTAATATCTTGATACCACACCTCGTCGGCAGGTATGGGAAGGGTCTCCAGCTCGATCTCATCACCAGCCCGGAATGTCATCTTCATCGGGATCACCGCCGCCTTGATAAAGAAGAGCTTCTGCTTCCAGTCGTGGTCGGACTTCGGCGGCACCAACATCAATCGTTTGGCTTGCACACGCTGTTGGAACGAATAAAAACCCAACGAGCAGTGCAGCTGGTAGAAAACTCCCAAACTTCTCGACCGACGGCACGATCTGCATCGACCGGCAAACGAACTCAAAATGCCGGATCCTCACCATTCCCATCGGGCTCAACTGAGAAATGTGAATCTTGTAAAAACCAAGAATTTCAAGCAAGAAATGGGTCACCGGAAGCCGGAAGTTCCCTTCGGCAAAATAATCGTAAAACAATGTAATGTAGCCGGTGGGCGTATCAGCCGCCATGGCATTCGCCACCGATAAAAACGCTTTCCAGGACGGAGCGAAAAGAAAGTTGGTGGCAAGATTATCGAAATCTTTCTTCAACCACTTTAGCGGTGGCAAACTTGACGACGACATCTCAGCAGAACTTGCACCGATGGCCATAACTCGAACTTTGAAAAAAACTTAGAAAACTTTGAAGGTCGACGGAATTTTTAAACACAAATTTCTCTCAAGTTGTAATTGGGTGAGGAAGCAAATGGATCGTTGATCCCTTTATATACTAACCGCAATTAATGCACGATTTGACTGCAGCGACTTTTGCGACCGTCACGTATCCTCAAGTAACCGCAGGGGCGAGTGGGGAACAGTAACCGCCCCACGCACGAGAGTGTCGCCGAAAAGCATTAAATACGGTAAGACATGTACTGTTGACAGCCTGTCAACAGTACCACCATGTCTCAAGAACGTGCGTCGTCACCAACTACACCATCCAGATAAGTGACACGTGTCTAAGTATATTTGAAATTCAAATACTTTTTCAAAATTCACTTATGACACGCCACCAAGATGCATAAAGCAACAAAAAGCTAGTCTTTACCTAGTGCAACACATTTATCTTAAGTCCAGTGCTCCACCTACTTTTTATTTTTACATAGGAGCAACACTAGACTAGGGGGACTTGAAGGGGTATGGTCCCAAAAAACTTGCGCCAATCAAGGAAACCATACCCATTAATAAATTCTAAGAAAACTGCGCGCAGACTTCTTTGCCAAAATAAGATTTATTAGAATTCTGCGCCAAATATCCAAGAATGGAAACCTTCATTTAACTACCTTGCGCGGGCTCGCGCAAGGTTTAAAGTTAACCGTGAACACTTTCTTTGGATAAATGCTTCATTTAACTATCTTGCGCGGGCACGCGCAAGGTTTCAAAGTTAACCTTGAACGCTCTCGTTTGATAATGCTTCATTTAACTACCTTGCGCGGGCTCGCGCAAGGCTCAAAGTTAACCTTGAAGATTCTCGTTTGATAATGCTTCATTTAACTACCTTGCGCGGGCACGCGCAAGGTTCAAAGTTAACCTTGAACATTCTCGTTGGATAATGCTTCATGCACAAACCTTGCGCAGATATTTATATCAAAGCAAGCATCCACCAAACGTTGCGCTAAGCAGCAAGGAGAAGAAGGAAGATCAGGTAACTAACTTGCGCTTCTCGCGCAAGGAAACACTAAATCCTAAGAAACTTTCCCTTACAAAATCCTTGACTTGGTGCAGAAGCAAAGGGAATCTTTTCTGTTGTAACAGAATGTACTCGTGGCGAAATAATAGATGGGTAACAACTGTGAAACCTTCTAGAAGCCATTAACACCCAACCGCGCAAGCATCTTTTCGGTTATAACCAATTGCGACATGGCAGCATCTGGACGGCTGAGGAAGATCACGGTGATGGCATGTTCACATTTGTAAGATGTAGTGATCTCATGTTGACATGTGGCACCTCCCTAACTGCTGATGAGCTCACGATCCGTGTGCACTAACGGATTGCCAACAAACGTTAACGGAGTAACAAAAGATTCTGTTAAAGTTAACAATCTCTATTTTTGGCGCCAAACACCGGCTATAAATAAGTAACTTGGAGTTCAAGGAAAGGTATTCACTCTCAACTACTCTCTCTCTTACAATACTTTCTTCCGACTACCTGTACTTATTCTCACGCCGGAGGGTGGTGAAGAAGAGAACCCCCCTTCTCCCCTTGGCGAGCTAACAGTGTTCTGTTTCGCAGGATCAGCCGGAATATTGTTCTATTCATCATCCATGTGAAACCAAACAAAGGGTTAACCCTTTTATGCAGAGCCCATTCCATAGATCGACGTAGATTCCGGTCTAGTTGATCTAGGGTTTCTTCAATATAGATATCTATGTGTTAAATGGGTAAATTTATGTAGCAAAACTCCTGAAGAATGAAAGCAGACACATATTTGGATAAGATAGAACGAATTCCCACATGGATTGATAATGCAAGAAGCATTGATGTCAAAATCTCAAGAACATACTAGAAAAAGTTGACAAAATATGTATTGACTCAAATAATTGAGTTGAGTGTTGTACAACTCGAGATATTCGCATAAAGAGGATATAAGTTTGATCAAATTAGCCATGTTTTATTAACATTCTACTTTTAAAAGTTCACTATAATCATAGTTTATAGTGATGATGTCTAGGCATCATCGAGAGAAATTGTCGAGCTTTTAGAGGGAGAATTTTTAAATGATCTTGGCACGATCTAATTATACTCGAACCGTAGCTCGGGTATATATGTAATTATATTTTATAAATCCCTCAAGTACATCTAGAAGATGACGTTGGGATATTTTAGTATGGACATAGTTGAACCTTAAAGTATGTTAAAAGTTCTTAAGTCACTTGTTATAAGAATTTCTTATTATCATCTCTTACCAAAGTAGAGATTCTCATTCTAGAAGTAACATCGTTATATGCATATGTGCATTAATATGTTTTGCTAGCTATGTATGATTATAATTCTCTTTCCCTCTCTAATATGATTGATTTTCCTATTTTCACTTTATAGCGTTGCTGGAATTTTTTTGATAATTGGATTTGATTTTTGTTTATATTTGTGTTTAGTGTTTAGATAATGATGATGTTGAGTATTGATTTTATCTTATTAATGTTTGTTTGGATTTGGCTTTTAACTTTTTAATCATTTAGGTTTATGTTTGATGACCATTAAATAGTGGTGGGTAGGGTTACACGTTAATGATTTAATAATACATTTAAAATTTTTTAATAATTAATCATTAAGAACAAATTCACTAAAAGTTATTAAATACAGAGAAAAATTATGATAAAAATTAAAAACAAACTATGAACGTAAAGAAGATTAATATGCCAAATATTTTTTAACGTAAAGAAGATTAATATGCCAAAAAAATTTTAATTTCAGATAACCCAAAAAAGCCTGAAAATATTATAAACAACGAAAGAAAACAAATTACAAACCAAGTTCGCCTATTACAACATATCCCGGCAACGAAAAATAGACAACCAAACTAGAAAACAAAGGAATGACAAATTAAAGGTATTACTTTTGAGAATACTATTCTTTATGTCAATTCTATATCTCAAACACATGCTTTATCTGAATTTGTTTTTTTGGCTAGTAACTTTCTTCCGCACATTGTTGTGGCTTCAAAACCTAATGTAACTCAAATTGATACCGTCTAATTAAAATGTATTATATTTGACCACCCTCGTTTTCGAACAAAATTTACGTCAAAACATACACCAACTGAAAATGCACATAAAAATAAACACGATAACGTATTATATTTAACCCGGCAGAAATAACATCGAAGGGTAAACCGACTTGAGTTTATACCGACACGTAAGTTTTTAGAAAGTTAAGAGGGGTCTAAGTGTAAAAATTAAAAGTAAAAGCGCTGAAGTAAAAAAAGAGAAAGGAAAATTAAAAATTAAAAATTAATAATAAAAAGTTTTCTTACGACATCTATGTGACTGACCAAACAAATAAACAACTAATGAAAGCAAAGATTTTATAGGAGATTAAATTCGCGAATTATGGCAAAATTTAAGATTTTCTAAATATAAATATCACATTTTCTAATTAGAAATTTGATGTTAATTTTGAGTTTGATGTAAAATAGTTTTCTAGGCATTAAGGGTTTTAGATAGGGTTACCACAATTCGATACCAAATCAAAGAGTTCAATTTTTGGGAATTGCTTGAGTCTGACTCAAGTTTAATTCCCACTTAGTTTAAAATGGAGTAAGGCACTAGTGTGTAATGATAAGAGATTTAGGGAAACCTGGGTTTGATCCTTAAGCCAAACGGGTTTCATCGTCGTGCCTACGGGCGGGTGAGTAACCGGGTTTTCTCGAAAGTGGTGGTGAACGACTCGGGTTACTTTTGGAGTACTCCGTTTGTCCAGTGAGTATCCCAAAAATACTTAGGATTGAATTGTTGGCCGTTAAAAAAGAAAAAAAAATGAAGACATGTTTGATTTACTAAGTACATTACAAAATACTTCGAAATGGAGACATGTGTGATTTACGAAGTACATTATTTAATACTATAACTACAAAGATATGTTAAGAATTAAAGGATATATGCATATTCGGTCGGTTTACTTAAGCTTGCGGGCAAACCCAAGATTTTGGGCCTAGGCCCAACAACCAGTTTGTACTGAAATGAAAGAGTTAAATGCCATTTTTGCCCTTGCGGTTTGAGTCATTTTACCAATTTAGTTTAAAGGTTTCATTTTTCGCCTGTGGGTCCAAAAAGGTTTCATTATTGCCATTTTAGTCCATTGGGTTAACTTTATCTATTTTTTTTGTTAACGAGAAGAACAATTCGGTTATTTTATATTGAAGAATTACCCTTCTAGTTAAGAGGATTACATATAAAATGACCGAATAGCCTTTCTCGTTAACAAAAAAATGGATAAAGTTAACCCAGTGGACTAAAATGGCAACGATGAAACATTTTTGGACCCATAGGCAAAAAATGAAACATTTGGACTAAACTGGTAAAATGGTCCAAACCATAGGGACTAAAATGACATTTAACTCGAAATGAAATAACCAACTTATGCTGTGTACTTGTGTAGTACTGTAGTGTGTAATATGTTATTGCCCAAGATTTTGGGCTGTGGCCCAACTTCATTTTATAAACAAATTGAATAACCCCATACGTGTATATTTTGCCCAAGTTTTTGGGCTTTGGCCCAACTACCATTATTCATAAGTATTAATATTACTTTCTTTAACTTCTTTAATGATCGATAATCTGCAATTAGTTAATTCTCCAAGCATTACTATTGGGCCTTGAAGTATAGTCTAAACCCATAACATAAGTGGCGAGCCCAATAATGAACCCACCCAGGTGCAAGAATAAACCAAGTTGGGCTTCACAATCACTGAATTGTTGTTTCGATGACCAAAAATCAAGATTCTGTAAATGTAAACTCAGAATCAGACACAGATGTGTTCTCGAACATCGGTTGATCACCCGTCGTCAATTATCCTGTTGGCTGCTGGATCTCTCTAAACATGGAAATGGTCTTGTTGATCTAACCCCCAAGTGGTATATTTATGAGGATATACTATTTAAGCTATATATATTTTGTTTTAATTGTAACGATCAAATGTTAAAAGAACTACAATTTGTCCCATTTAATTTAACAGAGATCTAGCGTACGTAACCCTGACTACCCTATGTTTAAAGTTTGATGAAAATGAGTAAGTTTACAACATCATGTACATGGGTTGGTAAAACCTTGTCGGCTAGTGCACTACATGTCACAGGTAAACACTACCCATGAACCACGAAAATCATTTGATTTATCTATGGGTATAGTTGTATAATCTGTAAAAAAACACACACACATGAAACAAATATCGATTCTACAACTATACCCACTTGGCTAGTGCACTATATTAGAGAGGGTGTAGATGCGGCATCGGCAAGGCAAGGGTGATGTGATGCACCGTATATCTAGATCGAGCAAACTACATGTGTGTGCATTTTTTTCTATTAGCCAATGTCCTACAATTTATTCCTATTATACAAACCAATAATTTAGGGATGTAAAAGATAACCACGAAAATGGTTTACGAATGGTTTAGAGATGGAATGGAAAAAATGATGTGACGATGTGAAAAAGAGATATGGTTAGGGATGTTAGCTACGACATCCACCACCATTATTTATGAAAAGGGATTCAGCAAAAAAAAAGTATAAATGCTTATTTTAAGAGTAAATTGCACAAAACGTCCTTTAAGTTTCATCAATCTTGCTGGTTTCAGCCTTAATCTTTAAAAGTTGCCAAAACAAGCCTTTAAGATTAAATTAGTTACGGGTTTCATCCTTTATCACTAACCCGGTTATTAATTCATGTTAAACGGCCTCACATGCATGGCATGTGAGGGTAAAACCGTCTTTTTCATACATGTGAGCTTATAAAACCCATAAAACACTGATTAAATCCCAAACGTCTTCAATACTCACAATTCACATAAAACCCTCATCGCTCATTCAGTGTTCCGATCAGGAACAAACACTATTCCGATCAACACTTACAATTCTCTTTAAACAAAAATCATTCAAAACCCCAAATGGCTAACAGAGGAGGTGGATTTCATATACGCGGAGAAGATGATGATGTTTATGATGTCGATGAACTTCATGGTAAAGTTCAAAGTTCAATTTTATCATATTTTACTTCAATCCATTTCATGTATGTGTTTAAAGTTTAGATTTTTTATCTTTAAAATGCAGAACTTTATCCAATGTTCTTCTCAATCAACATGCATCATGGGGAATCATTTACAAACAATCCAGGTCGTATGTATGTAAATGGTTTGTTAAGTTTCGTTGATTTGGTAGATGACGAGAAATTTGGGATTTATGAATTGGCCCTAATGACGAAAGAGTTAGGGTATGATCTTGATGTCCCTACCTTTTACCATTATGTTGAGCCAGGGGTGATTTGGAATCTGGGATTCATCTATTGGCTGAAGATTCCCATGTCTTGCAGTTGTTAGAAATCATTCATGAGGGGAACAGGTTATTGATATATACATTGAGCATGGGATGTCTAATATTATCTTAGTGGAGATACCCTCATAATCAAGTGTGGTACTAGAAGAAGTCAGTGAAGTTGAAGCTCAGATGATTGATAGTAAAAGGAACAACCCAAAGGGACTAGCATTGACCTGGAATGAATCATCAAATGAAAACAATGGAGGTGTGGAATGTGGAACAAAGCACATTGAAGGTGATACTGAAAATGCAGCATATGTAGTAGATATTGAAACTCTAGTATGGTTACTCCTTAGGTACCTAGTGTTGCAATTCATGATATTGGAATGACTAGTTCTGTTATGAATGCTTTTGACCCTTTCTTAGATGATAATGATAGGGATACTAATAAGGTTAACGATAGGGATACTAATGAGGTTAATGAGAGGGATAGGGATACTGATGAGGTTAATGATAGGAAGGATGATGAGAGTAATCAGGATGATAATGATATAGAAGAAGATAGTGACCAAGATAGTGATTATATGGTTGATGTGGAGAATGATATGGATG
This sequence comes from Scalesia atractyloides, assembly GCA_947069175.1. Taxonomy (NCBI): domain Eukaryota; kingdom Viridiplantae; phylum Streptophyta; class Magnoliopsida; order Asterales; family Asteraceae; genus Scalesia; species Scalesia atractyloides. The sequence continues at coordinate 17,236,036 of CAMTDV010000014.1, read as the reverse complement.
AAAGTGATATTGACATGAGAGATTATAAGTTCATGATTGATGATGAAGAGGAAGATGAAACTCACCATGAAGCAGGGGTTGATGATTTAGAGGTCTTGGACAATGAAAACTTTGATAGTGCTAGTGATATTGAGAATAATATAGGAAATGTTAGGAGGAGAACCTTAAAACATATAAAAAGGGCACACGCTAATGATAACAACTTCTACATAGGTCAAATGTTTGGAAATAAGGCTGAAGTTAAAAAGTTTTAAAAAAACACACAGTGGAGACTAGAAGGTTGTTAAAAATAGTAAAGGATGATAAGGATAAGGTAAGGGTGGCATGTGCAGGTGATATTCCTGGTGTTGAAAAAGTGGAACCTGTTAAGAGGCCAAAAAAGAAAAAAAGTTAAAAAGAACCAGAAAGAAGGGCACATTTCTGTTGAAGGAGGGACTGAAATTGAACATGATAGGAAAGAAGGATGGACTGAAATTGAACATGATAGGAATGAAGGAGGTCCAGAAAAAAAACACATTGGGGGAAGAGGTAAAAAGAAAAACCCTAAGCAGTTTGTATGTCCCTTTGTGTTGTTGGTGTCTAGGGATTCAGTGACAGAGAGTTGGATAGTTAAGACTCTAATAGATGAACACAAATGTTTAGAGAGCCGAAACATTTATCACTTTAGTTCAACTTTCTTAGCACAACAACTGATGGAATAAATCGAAGATAACCCCAGCATCCCTGTCAAAGCAGTACAGGAACAGTTTCAGCGAAAATATGAAATTTCGGTTTCTAAATGGACAGCTTTTAGGGCCAAAGCTAAAGCTCAGAAGCAGCTACATGGTGACTATAGTTCACAGTATGGTCTACTTAGACAATACCTTGATGAATTGCTTAGGACAAATCCAGGAACCACTATCAAGTTAGACGTGGAACCACCAGCAGAGCCTAGTGAGCCTACAAGAAAATTCAAAAGAATCTACATTTGTCTTGGTTCACTAAAGCAAGGATTCAATGCTATTGGGAGGGATTTGGTAGGGCTTGATGGTGCATTTATGAAAGGACCTTTTCTTGGTCAGGTTCTCACAGCTGTTGGAATTGACAACAACAACATGATTTATCCTCTTTCCTATGCAATTGTTGAAGCTGAGAACATTAACTCGGGGACCTGGTTTCTTCAATGTCTTGGTGATGACTTACAACTTGCAAGCAATTCAAATTTCACATCCATGAGTGATAGACAAAAGGTACAAGTTTTACATTATTAATCTGTTGGTTTATCATACTTATGCATTTTTAAATGTGTAACAGGGAATTCAGAATGCAGTTTCAAATTTATTTCCAAATGCTGAGCACAGATTCTTTCTCAGACATATCCATGAGAACATGAGATTATCTTATAAAGGGAAGGAGTACAAAGACATGCTTTGGAAAATAGCAAGTGCTACAACATTTGTACAGTTTGAGACTTGTATGGATGAGCGACTTTGAATTCTAATGCACATGTGTGGTTATCAAAGATCCCACCAAAACACTGGACCAGATCTCACTTTTCAGGTAATACACTTGCAATTATTTAAAATATTAAATTCCATATGTAGACTATTAGACTTGTAAGTTTTTGAATTTGTGCTACATATTTTGTGAACAGGCAGGGCACACTCTGATGTACTTCTAAACAACATGTGTGAGGTATTTAGTGCCAAAATAGTACAAGGGAGAGATAAATCCATAATCACAGCTTTAGAATACATAAGGGAATACCTTATGAGAAGGATAGTTAATGTCTTACAAGTTGTTGATAAAAGTGATGGTCTGTTGACACCATATGCTACCAATCAGTTGTCAAACATAAAGAAAGATGCTGCAAAGTATTCAGTTAGTTGAATGGGATGAACACTTTGAGGTATCTCATGGTATTGACCAATGTGTGGTCAATGCAATTCAGAAAACATGTAGTTGCAGGAGGTGGGAGATTACAGGAATACCTTGCAAGCATGCAGTAGCAGCAAATTGGAATATGGCCAGCCATGGTCAACAGGTTGTCTTTATTTATATAACATTCATTTTGATTTGTTATTGAACGATAATTGTTGTATACAGGTTGATATACCAGAAAATTGGGTGCACCCACTGTACAAGTTGGAATCATGGAAGCATGTTTAAGTTTCAAGATATTTCCTATCAATGGTAGAACTTTATGGCCCAAATCCCAGGTGCCAACTACTATAACACCACCAAGTTACCACAAGCAAGCTGGAAGGCCAAAAAAGAAAAGGAAAAGGTCTGTAAGTGAGATAGAGGATATGTCCAAAGGTGAAAAATTATCAAAGAATGATGCTTCTGTAAAATGTGGAAAGTGCAAGGGCCTTGGTCATAATACAGGACATGCAAGAATGTTGCAGGTTCTTTAGGTGTCAAGAAGGGTGCAGGCTCTAGTGGTGTCAAGAAGGGTGCAGGATCTAGTGGTGTGAAGAAAGGTGCAAGATCTAGTGGTGTGAAGAAGGGTGCAGGCTCCAGTGGTGTGAAGAAAGGTGTAGGCTCCCGTGCTGTCAAGAATGGTGCAGGGGCAAAGGCAAAATCTCAGAAAAAATCAAAATGATTGTTTATGTTTGCTTGTGTTAGGATGTTTACATGGCTGTTCTTTTGGTCTTAAAAACCTATGTCATGTTTAATTATCTTTGAAAACTATGTAGACTTGGTGACTTTTGTTATGTTTTGTATTAGACAGTATTATCTTTATGGTATGTCATGTTTTTATTGTCTTTATATGATTTGAGGGTGTTATATGTTATACAGTCGTTTGATGATTTAAGGGTGTTATATGCTATACAGTTAATGCAGGGTGTTAGGGGGCAGGTTACAATTTCTGCAGGTGGTTCTGTTTGCAGATTGTTTGGGGGTTGTATTATCAAGGGTTACAGTTTGTTAAGGATTGCAAGTTGTTAGGTAATGCAGGTTGTTAGGTGATGATAAGTGTCAAATGTCCGCGGACACTTATGCTTTCACTTTGTTATGTCCGCAGACACTTATTCGTTCACTTTGTTATGTCCGCCGACACTTATGCTTTCACTTTGTTATGTCCGCAGACACTTATGCTTTCACCTTGTTATGTCCGCGGACACTTATGCGTTCACTTTGTTATGTACGCGCTATACAAACATGACATAAACAACAACTACAACAATACCCATATGATCGAAATTTCCAAAATACATTCCATTAATAATATCCAAAAATAATGCCTTAACATGATTCACAACTACAAAACACAATACATCAATATCATACTAGATTTCATTCCACTAACTAACTATTTTAAGAAACACAACAGTGAAAAGCATCAACCAACTAAGAATCATGTATTTTTTCCATTTTTTTTGATTCAGCTCTACTGTCTTTCAAATGTTCTTCAAGTTTCTTGTTTCTAGCATGAAGCTCATGATTTGAATCCATAAGTTCACTGTTAGTCCTTAGTAATCCTGGAATGGTATATTGTGCTTCTTCATCAGCCTTTGGTTCAGCCCATCCAATGAAATTCTTACAAATCGGTGATGCCTGTAAACAAAACAACATACACTAAACATTGATTTTCAAATTATGGTGAATTTGGGGAAAACTTACTTTGAAGGGACACGAGTGATACAGTCGTCCTGGGTTTCTATCTGACCGAGAGGTTCGTAAGATTGCTTCCTTCCCACACAAACAATAAACAGATGACATTGAAGTTGGGATTAGAATCTAGGGTTTGCAATGTGCAATTGTGTTAGGTGGAAGAACAAGAACACAAAGGGTCTGGGATTTTATTAGGGTTTTATAAGCTCACATGTATGAAAAAGACGGTTTTACCCTCACATGCATGCATGTGAGGCCATTTAACATGAATTAATAACCGGGTTAGTGATAAAGGATGAAACCCGTAACTAATTTAATCTTAAAGGCTTGTTTTGGCAACTTTTAAAGATTAAGGCTGAAACCAGCAAGATTGATGAAATTTAAAGAACGTTTTGTGCAATTTACTCTTATTTTAATGAAAAGAAAATAAAACAAAAATAATTGGAAATATGTTTATGTCTAATCATTACATATGTATGTCTTTAACGTGTTAACTTGCATATCTATTATTTGTGGTAATTCAGGGAAGTTCCAAAACATGATATGAAGAAGATTGGGTCTTGAATGATCATATCTTAGATAAATGTTTAATAAACAGGTTGCATTGGGGTGACATGTTTATCATCATCATACTCAGGAAATTTCATCAATAGCAAAAGCTAAGGTAGAGTATGAGGCAGTGGTGAAGCTTGAGATTTTCGACCGGGGGTCGAAAACTATATACCTAAAAAATTATAAAACTTGGGGTCGAAAACGTATATACCTAAAAAATTCTATACGAAAACTACATCACAGGCACTACTGAGCGAAAAGTTCGGGGGGTTAGCGCCCCCCCCTCCCCCTACAAAGTTGCGCCCCTGGTTTGAGGAGGGTAAGATGTAGACAGCCTTACCTCTACCCCGTAGGAATAAAGAGGTTGCTTCCAGTGAGGCCCATGGCTCGATAGTAGTTTTGCATCAAGCGTTATTTTCAGGATAGTTGTAAAATAACGTTAAAGTTAGTTCAATTTCACTTTTACCCCCCGAGCATCCACACATACATCACAAGCGGGGCATTAGGGTTGACATGTTTAGCATTTCTTAATTAAAAAGGTCAACCCATTTAATCCATTTTTATAACCCACCAACAAGCCAACCATATGACTCGTTTTATGTAAATGCGTCACATAAACGTGTTCAAATTACACAATTTTAAACGTTTTATTGTTAAGGTTGATATCTTTGACACGAATAAAAAATATGGGTTTAATTTGTTCAGATCCAACCTAACACCCGACACTATTAACACCCCTGATTTCTTTATCAACCAAATATGTGTCATTTGACTGGATCCCCTATTCAGTTACAACAACAATAAAATCCAAACTTGAATAAGCAAACTGAAGTTGTATATGAGTTAAACCTGAAAAACGAAATAGTTTAAGATGAACCATATTAACGTACACCTCAGTCTATTATATGACGACCGACAATGATCATATCATTGATGTTAGGTACAGATCCCCCGTGTATGACTCATACTAATCATATCCTTGTTGTGGACCAATCCACTATATGTTGTATATCTATATGTATATTATTTGTTTTGTACATATATGACATTATTATTTGATCTAACATTTTAATTATAACTCTTTGATGTCACATTTTAAGAGATAACATCCCAGTTTCATTTTATCGGGCCAACTATAAACTTGGATTTGACCAAATGACCAATATGTCGTAACCACGAGTCCGACATGTCAATTATTATTCACCCCAGGTATACAACATTAGAAGCGTTTAATACAATATTAAATGTGCCCAATATTAACTCAAGGCGTCCACATTTTACTTTAATACTCTATGATGACGAGGCGTCCACATTTCACTTTAATGCTCTATCGTGACGACTTAAGTGGTGTAAGCCACAGTCTAGGCTAGGTTGTAAATGAACCGAACATTCATGAACTTTTCGTGAACTTGTTTAGTGGAAAGTTCGTTTATGTTTGTTTATTTAATAAACGAATGAACATAAACACACTTTTGTTCATTTAATTAAACGAACATGAATACACATTTTGTTCATTCATTAATGTTTGCAAACGTTCGTTTATGTTCGTTCTTTTTGTTCGGTTATTTACATTTGTTTATGTTTGTTTGTTTGTTTATGTCCGTTTCAATTTAAATACATAAGTAGCTATATTTATATAAATATTAAACATAAAAGGAGCTTTAAAACTACTTATATAAATATAACTAATTGGTAATTAGGTTTTTAAGTAATAAAAATGGGTTTTCTAATGGAATTTATCATAGGTAATCATTAATTTATAAAAAAATTATTTTATTATGTTTAGTTAGTTATGTTAATTTGTATTCATTTATGTTTGTTCAATTAGGTTAATTTATGTTCTTTATTGTTTGCTTAATTATGTTCATTAAGTTTGTTTATGTTGGTTTACGTTCATGATCTGTTCGTTTAGATTTTAATTGAACAAACATAAACGAACACAAACATACCCATTTTCTTAATAAACTAACAGGAACAAAAAAATTGTTTGATTATATGTTCGTGTTCGATTATAGTTAAATAAACAAACACGAACATGCCTCTGTCTGTGTTCATTCGATTAGTTATAGGTCTAGTCTAGGCCAAAGGTCTTCCACTAACAATGTGGCTCGACAATTACATGACGTGGCTTGGCAATTGCACCATAAATTCCATGAACGTCAGGTTACCCCTGGATTAAGTATAAATATTTATTCTCACCAACAGAAAAAGTTTGGACTGTTTTATTACTCGACACTTGCTCATCCACAAAACAAATATTTATACTACGTATAGCTTGGTCACATGGAGAATTCCCCTCTCATTGTGACGAGGCTTGCAATGTTATGTTTTGCAAATATCATCGTTATTTTGATCAAGTGCACTACCCGATATCAGTGAATCAACAATTTAAAACATGGGGTGACAGTTTTTTGTTTCAACAATTAAAAGATGGTGCAATGTTATGGAGATTGTTTTCGATCTACTAAAGGGGTTGTAGTATAGCAGTATCAAGTGTGTTGTAGAGGTGTTGCTTCTCAACTGATTGATCATTCTAGTCTCTTGGTTAACATAAGTAGAGATTTAGAAATAGTAATGAGGGTGTATGATTTAGCCCTTCTAAAAAGAATATACTTGTATCCTTTTAACATTTGGTAAAGCATGTGGTCCACGTGTATAATTTCTCAATATCAAGAATCCTGAACTTGGATTGAATCATATCCAAGATCTTTCCTTTTGTATCATCCAACTTCTGAAAATTGTACATCCGCAAAAGCACAAGTTGACCTCTTTGTCTTCATCAATAGGTTTTTAAACATCAAGAAGATGACATTGTTCTTCAGAGAGATCCCCCCAAGTGCAAAAGCTCATGTTCTAATATATTTATGCAAGTGTACAAAATTACAATACCAACCTTATCCCTGAAATCACGTATCTTATGTCATACAATAGTTATTTTTTGGTGATTTTTTTCTTTTCAATAAACAATGTTTTCAAATTCAAACATATTTGTTAATATACCTTTTATGGAGAAATTCAAATTGCTTTTTTTTATTATTTAGACTGTTTGGCAGTGGCTTAACTAAAAAGTGCAAAAGTTTTTGTTACGTAGACATTGAAGCTTTAACTAGCCACGCCTTCAGTGTTCTAAAGTGGGCAGCGGTTTAACTAAAACAAATTAAACAAAGTAAAAAAGATAATTGATTTGAAATGGTGTAATTGGCGCAAAAAAAAAGAAATTTAATTACACTCCTTGGCGGGTAAAGTGGTCATGCCCCAAGGCACTGGCAAAGTAATGGTGTTTAACGCCTCTTCCAATATATGGATTTGGCACCCAATATGAAATACGTCAAATACGTTCAGCCTTATACATCAGGTGAACAAGTCAAATACGTTTTTATCTCTACAATATAAAATACACTTTCACGTAGGGGTATAAATGAGGCGGAGCGGTCCGAGATCCACTCAGGACCGGATCAGTAAAAAGCTGAACGAGCTCGAGCCCAATCTCAAGCTTGAGATATGACCTGTTTGGTTATAGAGCCCGAGCTCGAGCTTTACGTACAAAGCTCGAGGCTAAACGAGCTCAAACAAAGAAGGTTTAGCCTAGTCAGGCTTAGACTCGACTCGTTTACACATGGTATTTACTTTATTTATGCTATCTTCATAATAAATCCCTTAAAATATAAAATAAAATGGTTACACAAAAAAGGACTTTGTGTTATATATAGACACATGAAGGTAGATAAATAAAAAGGCCAAAATAAATTATTAAAATATGAACCAAATATTGTGATACAACACGTTTATGAATTATGAGCATGAAAGCAAAACCTTTACATGCTTACCCAAAATAAAAAATACAAATTTATGTGATTTTCTCTAATTTATAAAATCATATGTTACCGATTTTGCAACAAGTATAAAGGAACCTGAATTGATGACCATAGACACAATGGACCATATACTTTAGCAAATAAATAATCAGACCCCGTATCTCCCTCCTCACGTGATACCAATGTGAAGTCACAATCACAAATGGATTTGCAACCAAAGTTGGTTACTTGTACCTTATGCATGTTAAGTTGTACATTAAGTTGAATTAAACATACACACTTTGCCACTTCTTCCCCGGCCAAAAGCATGGAAACCTGTCTCAAAATTTAATGGACTGTATGTATTATTTTATGTCCCTATACCTGCACCTCTGCACTCCACCAGGAATTTTCAACATCAATCAGTATTTTACCAAAAATGGTCCTTACACTTTCACTATTTTTAAGTTAAGACCTTGCTTTTTTCCTCTCTTGCCATGTTCAGTCCCTCAACAATTACACACACTATACTAAAAGTCTAAAATAAAATCCATACAAATTACAAACAATAATATAGTCACAGTGGACACAACAAGTGTTCTGAAAGCGCACACAAATTCATGAAATACAAAAGTCAAAAGAAAACAGAGGTTTCCTATAATAATAATATGGCCAACAACTTATATTAGAAACATTTTACTCTTGCTTACCATTCATTTAAAACTTAAGCACAAAACACAGCATTTATCAAAACATAAGGATAACTGCAGTCCAGCCTCCCTCACATGAAGCTAGTTTCGGTTCTTCGACTTTTCCATGGCCCTTGGAGCTGTGAATTAACAAAACCGCAAAGTTGGATCGCGTCGTTTTGAGGTTTCATGTTAAGGTAATTAAGTTGTTCCTTTATTTTTTATCCTTGTTTTAAGTGTCTTTTAATATGTTAGATTGCAATTTTGGTGACATGATTACTAATGTGTGAAAGTAAAAATAGATACTGCGGCTAACGGTGTGAAATATGAGACATACCTAAGCCAATTGCATCAGAGCCCTTCATGATCTTCAGCCTCTTGCAAGAACGATGAACATACTGTAATTACAAAGCATAATATAAACGATTAGGATGTGAGTTTATTAACGTTTGCTTTAGCATATATATATACTCATCCTTTAAAATTATCTGAATTCACTACTACACATGATATTTAATTAGATTAAACTTGAATATCATTTTAATTTGTTCAAACACAAGAATTCATTAAACCCCAAGTCTTAAACAACGAATTTCTCCATTTTGTATTCTACATTATATTGAACAAGACCCGTCTAGTTAATAAATTTTAGGATATAGATTTCTTTCGTTTCATAAGAGTAACTAGATGTAATGGCGTATTGCCCTCCTATGTCACACACTCACATAACGCATATTAAAAGAAAATTAATATCCCGCCATATACAAAACAAATTTACTGCTAACAACTTATGTTGTACGCGTGGATTATTATGTAAGAAAAATTAGAGTTTGGTTCAAGTTTGTAAAGTAATAACTAAAACTTATAACAAGTTTCATATAAAGTCCTGAATAGAATTCATATTTTGGTATATCAAATATTTTGCTGAATCCACATAATAGCAATTTTGGAATAAGCACCCCAATAATACTTAACAAACAACTGAAATTTATATTTGTAGGTCACTAGAAAGCAAAAAAAGATGGCTACGGCTATACACAAAGGAGGCTATCATAATATATGGCAAAAGTGTGATTAATTATTCCAATTACTTGAGTTTCATTACAACAAACATGATGAAAGGGAACAAAATAAATAAGGTTAAGTTGCTTGAAACTTACTCCCATGGCACATCTCCCACAAGCATCCAATCACCATCCTTATCCTCATACGTAAGCACATACTCTGATCCATGCAACAGATCCCGCAACTTGCTCTCACTCAGACTTTCCCTTCCTGGAGCTCCCTGTGACCCGCATTGACCTACGTTACGGAAAAAAATTACTCGTCATAGATACAAAATACGCACAAGTATTACAAAAACCACATTTAATTACATTTAAGAAACCACTCACCAAGTGTGAAGCAACTAAACATCTTCTCAAGGGCCGAAGAAAGCTGTTGATAAGTAGTGTAACTTCTTAGATCAACCTTCCTCAGATAAGGAGCCCCGTCCATGCTAACTTTCACGAACAGAGCACCGGGACCCGGCTTTCCATCGACCTTCGTCATTCGTCTTTGAATTTGTAGCCAAAATGTTCTTGCGGAAAGATCTAACCGGAGGCCAACCGACCACCTGTGCCCTGAAAACAAGATGAATCATATCAATCATGTTATCTCTTAACTCCGTTAACTCATTTCATTCATGAAAAACAAGTTTCTGATTTGACTTACTTAGCAGCAGGAGGATTGGACGCGTTGACTTTGTTAAGGTTAGTTCCAAAGGTAGCATGAGTTTTTTCCTGTGGTGTAACCTTTGATGTTGCGTCTTTAATCATGGCAGGTTGAGCACCCGGTGAAATCTTAACATTTACATTCGAAGTCTCAGAGTCGGTACCAGACGAACCGAACATCCATTTCCCTTCATCAATGGTATCAGAAAATCCTCGTTTATTTCCGGAAACAAATATCTTCTGTGAACCTGAGCAAATTCCATCTTTAGACGGAAGCAGCGGAAATAGCGGTTTCTCATCAAGACTCTCGGAGGTTTCCAGATCAGCATCCGGGTCCCGCTCAGGAGATTGAGATCCTGGAAGACCAAGCCTCAGTTCAGTAGCTTTAAGGTTTAGATTGTTTCTTTTCACATCTGAGATCCCCGACACAGCCGAGCTATCAACCGACGAACAATCCGATAATCCCAGATAATTTCGCTCCGTTAATCCAACGTTCTTTTGAAAAATCGATTCCATACTGGAAGCAGAAGTCATTAAGGAAACGTTTCCCTGTCCATCCCCTTCAACGTCTAACAGCGGTGGAGACATCGGATCAAAAACTCATAGGACTTCAAGTTAATCTCCTTCAATAAGCAAACAGATATATAACAATTAAATCTTTAAAATATACTCAGATAATAACAAACTATTTTTCGTGTAAGAGTGTGTGTCTATGCCAGTAACTTTTTATTTTATTAACCAGTGGATCATAATCCATACACGCATCAAAAGCATAGTCAAAATGAAACTAACAAGACCAAAAAAAAGTTAAAATATATCTTATAGTTCTGTATCAACATATTCGAATGAACAAGACTGTCATAAAATAATTTAAAATGCATATGCATATAGTATCCCAAAAATAAAGTGCCGGTTGACTAAAATCAACACCGAAAAATATTATCAACATATTCTGAATGAACAAGACTGTCAATAAAATAATTAAAATGCATATGCATATCAGGTATCCCCAAAAATAAAGCTGCCGGTTGACTAAAATCAACAACCGAAAAAATATTATTAAATCCCTAATTTTCGAAAAAATATGCCGAAAATCTCATTATGCTCACAAAATTATTTCAGGTCAATTTCACAATAGTTCACAAAATTCCAAAAAAAAATTGCTAACAGAAAATCTCATTATGCTGTATCTAATCTCCTATATCTATAGCTCTAACATCATGCAAGCAACTCTAAATAAATAAAATAAAAAAACATGAACAAACAACAAATGAAGTTATGAACATGAACACACTATGTGTTAAAATTATTCAGCAATATATTCTGAAACGAATCGCACAGTTAGATAGCTCGAAACGAAGCGAAATCCAGATCTCAACCTGTATAAATTTCGATTCTAAAAATACTGAACTGAATAACAAAACAAAATCAGACTATAGAGCAAATTAACGAAGCATTTACCTGAAATTTATGAAAATTTATGGAAAAAGCAGCAGCTGAGAGAAGAAGATCGGATCGACAGCAACAATCTTCGAAGGAATTAAGCGCAGCAGAGGAGAGAGAAAGTGTGTTTTTAGAGAGAGAGAAGAGGATATTAAGGTCCCTCCATTAAGCAGAAAGCAAAGAAAAGGTCTTGAAAGTCATTTTATGTAATAAGTTGAGTAAAATAAAGAAAGTGAAAAAGAGTGTGTTTTATAGGGGGTAATGTGTAAGTTTGAGAACAAGTTGAAAACTTTCTTTTGGGTTCCATCTTTTAAGCACAATTTTCCACACAAGATACCCACTCACCCCTCGACTCTAGTCCCCCCTCACTTCTTTTATGCAAACGGAGTATTTACTATTATCGTGGTTTACAAACAACATTTCTTTTTCTTTTTCTTTTTTTTAAACTAAGATTGTTATCAATAATTCTAAAATATATTTTTTTCCCAAGTTTGAACATGTGACATTTTCTTTAAGAGAAGTGGATTACCCTACATTAACAACAACATTTCTTATGATTTATATTAATATAATGTATCTTTTATGTTTATATATTTTATTTATGTTATTGTTATTATTATTACTAAGTTATTATGATAAAATCTGTAAAACAAAAAAAAACTACATCCACTCGCTTTTTCGTTCATGTTATTACTATTATTATTATTATTAATACAACCACCATTTAGTCTCGTTGTTTTCTTGAAGGGCTACTATGAGCGATTATGGTCGTTCCCATTAGCAATTGTTTTTTGACAAACAACAATTATGGTTATACACATCGGTATGATGCCTACACTTATTTCTTCCATCGATTAATCAATCGAATATAAATACACCACAACTTGTTTATCCATCTACATAAACTGTATCAAAAACTATGTCTACTGTAGACATTCAAGTGCTTCTCATTTTAAAGAGAAAACGTGACAAGCCCCCTTTTAAAACAAACCTCACACGACTGTCACCAATACAAAAGGATGTTCCATAATTCCCCTCAACCTTTATCAATAAAGAAGTCATCCGGATAACAAAAGAAACTATGGTGTCATAAATATCCTCAAATCATCATATTAGATTAGCCCATGAGTCATACCACTAGACAACAATGTGAAGAGTAATCTCAAAAAAAACCACACTGAAACACAAGGCTAAATTATCATCAACGTGGAAAGTAATCTCATGCTATTTACCAAAAACATACATTGGTTATGGCAACGTTAAAACTAACAACAATAAGTATTGGCCGTAAGCGGAAAGTTGTTGCCGATTGACAATTAGTTAGCGTTGATGAAGTTAAGTTATTACTAATGGAAGTTTATTGCTCTTTTTTATGTAATCGTTTTCAATAAGAAATCATTAGTCGTTTAGGTTAGTTTTTGAAAATCAATTATATCTCATATAGTTGTCGTCCTTTTTTATGTGATGTTGTGTTTTTATCCATTATTGGTTTTAATCATGATATGTTATACCAGGTATGGTTTACAAATGACAAGTCTTTGTATTTTCTTGACATTGTGTTTTATCTTAACGATGTGTTTTTAACAGTTACAGGTTCACTCACAATGTGTTATAGCATTTTATGTGTTTAAGAAGGACATGTAATTGTAATTATTGACGTTGTGTTTTCTCCCGTTATTGGTTTCATCACGATGTATTGTACCAGTTATGATTCACAAATGTCATGTCTTTGTATTTTCTTGACGTTTTGTTTTATAAATAGTAGGGTTCTTCATGGTGTGTTATATTGTATAATTTTTTACAATCTAAAACACAATCCACTAGTAATTATGTAACTTGCGCTTGTATTGTAGGCCGAATTCCTTATCTGTGTCCACGATTTTACGGTTAATTTGGTATATTTGGATGTTTCGGATGAGAGGGGTTAGAGAGATAGGGGATATTTGCAAGAAAGATAGGGTGTTTTAATGATATGACGGTTATATCTTTATTTAAAACTAGTTAAATGACACATTTACTCCCAATCAATAAAATCAACCTATTTTTAAAACACACGTATTACCAAAATGTCACAAAGATAATATCAACCATTAAACACACTCATCCATGATCGATATCACTTCCTACACTTTGTAGGAAAAAACAAACTTTGTAGAGAAACCTCACCCGGTGTATTATCCGAAAAATACAAATTTTGAAAAAAAAAACGTACTAATAACATGTGTAATATATCACGTATTACACATATTTAATACATCCTTTTTGCCTTGCGGACCACAATAACTTTTATTGCGGTCCGCAACATGTTTTTTTTAATTATGGATATATGTATTACATATGTGTAATACAACTTCGGATAAAGTTTTCCAATTTATGGATATGTGTATTGCAAGGATTGAAAAAACCATGTGTTATACGTAGGTATGGCAAAAATACTTGAGTTCGACTGTTATATCCGAAACCCGAAACATTTGGGACGGGTATAACAGATACCCGACGGGTATTGGATAGTATTGGGCCGGTATGGTATGGAATATATATTTCACAAGTATGGAATGGATATGGGATTAGATACCCGGTCCGAGTACCCGAAATTATATACCCAAAAACTTTTAAGTATTTATATTCGTTAGTAATGTTTCATTGTTCTAGTTTTATCATTTGAAAAATAAACTTCTATTAGAAAATATATTTTGATGACCTTATTCATATTTATATGTTATTAAATGTAAAGTTATTTTTTGAGATTAATATTATTATTATATATATACACACATTTTTAAATATATCAAATATTACTATGGTGACCATGATATGCATGTTATATATCATAATTTAATATATTATATAGTTTTTAAAACATAAATTATAAAGGAAAGTAAAAAATATATATACATGAAAATCCTAACCAGTATACCCGATACCGTGGGTATGCCCAATACCCGATGGGTGATGGGCTAGATATGGGACCAGATTTTACAACCGAGTATGAGTATGTGATTAACCATATCTGACCCATACCCGACCTATTGCCACCCCTAATTATACGGGTTGATTAAAATATAATGTCTATCAATTAACAGATACAATCGTCATGATATGTTTTCAAAAATAAACTTTGACGTGACATTTATAAATTCTGTTAAGTTCATTGTTAAATCATTTTTTCAACTGTTTATTAACTTTTTTATGTAACTGATTAAATGTTAATTTAACTAAAGTGTATTTACTCATTTAGATATCATTTTAACACAATTAAGTTAACTTTAGTTACAATTATAAATATATAGAAGTAATAATACATATAAAAATCAAATTTCAAACACCACCTATTTTTTATTATTTGATATATATATATATATATATATCTAAAAATTATATATTATATATATATATATATATATATATATTATTCCTAAAACAATTATTATTATTATTATATTATTATTTCTGTATTTTATAAATTTTGATGAACATAATTTGAATACGTTGACATTTAACTAAAAGAGTTTATCTAAAAAAATTCACAGTTAACTTCATATAAATTACTTATAATAATAATACTATCAATAACTAAATGATACTATTCATAGTAGGACCACTCGTAGTGGGGTTTTTAGCGTTTTTTTCCCAAAAGAAAACGCCCAAACACGCATTCAACCGCCCCCCATGGGAGTTTTTCTTGAAAAAAATTGTTGGGGCGTGCCAAATAAAACGTCGTATGTTGGGCCAATCAGATCGTTCCAAATCAAATATCATTAGTTTTAAATTAAAAAAAATAATAATAATTGGGTGATCATTGGATGGGGCATTATACAACTACACTCATTTAAAAAAAAACGCCCCTTAATACCCCATTGCTGACTGGACCATCACATGACGCAAACGCCCAAGAGTGGGGACGTTATCTTCCCTTCCCACCACACATGGTCTAAGTATCAATAATTAAATGATAATATCCCATGGCATTATAGCCTAATGGTATCTTAGGGGTGAGATAAGCCTTAGGGACCATTAGGTCCTGGGTTCGATTTTCACAAGGGGGTTTTCCAGATTTATTGGGTTTCCCTTGAATTAGTGTATAGGCATTATTGCCAAGTGGAGATGGATATGGTCAGGTGATTTTGCTGATAGCATGATGATACTCCAATGGTCCGTTAGTGATCCTAATTTACCGGTTAAAAAAGTAAGAGAAAGAGAGATGTGCAAAACCCAAACATAAATGGCCTAAAACGATGACATGTGTCACAAACAAATTTCTTTTATTATATAATATATAAACATAGATATAGAATAGATTAATTTAGAAGATAACTAGAAATAGTAACTCTTTTGTCTTATAGTGTATGTTGTCATTTACTGAATTTTCGCTTATACCTACTTTACTCGGTTGTTATCTAGTGCTTCGTCATTTATCGAATATTTATTTATTCCCCCATAACTTACTCCGTTGTTATTTATTGTATTTTCATTTACACCCTATGGCTTTGTTATTTACTGAATTTTTATTTACACCTTTGTAACTTATTCGGTTGTCATTTAGTGAATTTTTTGTTACTACTTAGCACGGTTTCACACCCCACCTGGGAACGCTCGAGTCACATTCTTCCCGTGGCTTTGTCATTTACTAAATTTTTGTTTAAACACCCTATACGTGCGACTCGGTTGTTATTTCGTGTTTTGTCATATAGTGAATTTTTTATTGCTACTTAGCACGGTTTTACTCCCCCATGCTGGTAGCACGCTTTTACGCCTTCTAACCTGCAACCCAGATGACTTAAGACCGGTTATAAATTAAGTCAATAAAAAGAATCACCCCAAAGATAGAACTTCAAAAAAACCTAGAAATTTTGTCCGTCTTTCAAACAAGATTTGATGTATAGCGTTGTTCACATAACATTTTATTTTGAATTTCACAATTAGCCGGAAAGTTTTAGTTTCAAGTCTAACAGACAACATGTAATAAAAACAAATCCGCCGATAAAATAATCCACTATCTTAAATTAAAGTTAGAATGATGTAACTTCCCTAGATACAAAAAGAATTTTTGTTTAATAAAAGAGTAAATTGCACAAAACATCCTTTATGTTTCTTCAAACTTGCAGGTTCCAGCCTTAATGTTTAAAAGTTGCTAAAAACAACCTTTAAGTTTATTTTTGTTGCGGGTTCAATCCTTTACAGCTAACCACGTTATTTTCTTCAGTTAAGTTCCCTCACATGATCAACCAAAATGACGAATATACCCTCACATGTTATGCATGTGAGGGAACTTAACTGAAGAAAATAACGTGGTTAGCTGTAAAGGATTGAACCCGCAACAAAAATAAACTTAAAGGCTGTTTTTAGCAACTTTTAAACATTAAGACTGGAACCTGCAAGTTTGAGGAAACATAAAGGATGTTTTGTGCAATTTACTCTTAATAAAAATATCTTTGTAATCATTTGTATTTGGTCACTACCATATATTAATACCCCAGCATCATTATTAACAACCACATACTACCTTTTGTTATCCACCACTCCATTAAAATGTTCTAAAGTTCTAGTAAACAAGATATCATATAGGCCATGTAACAAGTATTTATTATTTAATATATGTGCTATAAAGCGTATTTTATCTCACACATAACTTTGAATACTATTTTGGATTAAGAATATGATATGGAAAGCAGGTTCGTAGGATGAGATCGGTACATGTATCGTATCGAACTTGTACCGTATCGAACTTGTACCGTACCTCATTCGAAGTTTCAATAAAATCAAAACTGAATATAATATCATATATGTTCAGTCAATACCGGTATATTAAGGTACCAGTACAGTATCAATTCAATTCCGTAATGAACATAAAATTTCCCATCCCTAGACGGCATAACTTAACTCCTAAAAAAATACAAGTTAATTATGTGAGAGTATTAGTATGAGCGAAATCCCACATAATGAACAATGAAAACTTTTCACATTATTCAATTATATTTTCATGTGAGATTATATATATTCATGACAATAGTTAACGACATATTACATGTCTTGATGTCAACCATAAATATTTACTACATAGTTTCAATGAAATTTGAGAGCATATCTTAAAAAGTGGTTGGTTTATATATATATATAGGGTAAGGTTATTGTAAAAAAGACAAAAAAATGTGAGAAATGTAAGAAAGAATCTCAGCCATTAGATCTAAATTAATTGAAAAGGGTAATCAAGTAATTTTATTATTGATTTAATTAATTCAAAACCTTCCATAAACCGCCACCCTAATTTATAGGAATACCGAATAACACTGCAAACACCATTTAGCACGTATATAACACCATTCAATAATTATATAACACCCTTCAATAGTATATAACACCATTCAATAAGTATATAACACCATTTTAAAGATCTCTATAAAAATACTACGAATAACACTGCAACAACCATTCATCGCATATATAACACTATTCAATAATTATATAACACCATTCAACACATATATAACACCATTCAATAAGTATATAATACTATGAACTGAAACAAAAAACCATTAACTGAAACATTCGATTGAACGTAATCTTTTTCTGTATATAAGTATAGTAATATGGTACTCATATTAAAGATTAGAAAACACTCGTTATTATGGTTTAATTTAAAAAAAAAGGAGTTACACGTAAAAAGTTATTAGCGTTTAAAAAGTAAAAGGGGAACTTGCATGTGGATTGCATGTGACTTTCTAAAATAAAAATGTTAATTTAACCTTTATACCCTTAATCTATAAAATTAATTATTTTAATTGTTATACTATTTACAAGATTGCCATCAAGATCTCAACCATTAGATTAAAGATCTAATGGTTTAGATTCTTTCTTACCCTTCTCACACTTTGAGCTTTTTTTACAGGATCCTTTACCTATATATATATATATATTATATAACACACTTCTTATACACAAGACACAAGATGGACCATCTTGATAGCCTATACTCTTAGTTACATGGCATGGACCATCTTGAAAGTCTTGAGAAACCAATCAAGAACTTCATCATTAGGACATGTGATTGTGAACTAAGTAATTAATGCGGTAAATTATCAGATATCGGTCAAGGACTGATATTTGAGATATCGATTATCACGATGGGATATTGGTAATTTTAGTATCATGCTAAATTTATATATATAGCAATTTAACACTAACAATTCAGTATATTCTCATACCATTAACAAATTAAACTTTTGCAACTTACAAAATACTAACAATTGTAGTAAGTAGGAACTTACTAAGACTTAAAACACTAACATTTAATAGTAACAACTAACAATTAAGACTTAAAACACTAATAGCAGCAATAAGAAGAAAGACAGATGATAGAACTAAGAAAAAATATACTAATATCGGGAAAATCGGTGATATATTGGTCAAATTCGGTCCAATATCGGTCCAATATCGCATATCTGATATTATCGGTACCGATATTTTGGACGGATATTTTGTATCGATATCTCGGCAAGGGATCGATAACCGATATATCACTGATATATCGGTTGATATATGAGGATATTAACTACATAGATTGTGAATATAAGTAAAATAAGATTTCTAGATGTTGTGTCACATCATGAATAATATAACGTGTTAGAGATACCATTAAATGTTAGTTTTATGTACCGGAGGGTAACTAAATGACATGAACAAAGGATAAAATGAATATACTTTCTCAAAAGAGATATTTATTAAATGTATTTTAATACTATACAAGGGTAGTTGCACATGTATTGCGACGGTATGTTACTGTGGGTATTCGATTGGTATGTTACAGTACGGGTACGATACGTGCACTTGTTATAGAAATAAACATGTTTTACATTGACTGAAAATGATCAAATCGAACACCATACGGGCGGCACTGACACTGATGTTGTTCGAACAATATCGATCGGTTCAAAGCGTCTCAATACTGGTACCGATATTCATTTATTGTCGCATACAGAGTTGTATAAATGAAAATTTATGAAAACTGAAAACCATAAAAATGAATACAGGTACTGGTGTCAATGTTGTTCGTAGAACAAGGTAGCGATACAATGTCAGTTTATCAAAAGCAAAAACATTAAAATAAATATTGTTACCGACTTTCGATCGTTTTGGGATGATGCCGACACAATATCCGTTATTAAAATTTATATCGCAATGTTGAAAAAAAATCATAAGATGCAAGTTATTAGAAAAATAATCGAATGAAATGATGAATAAAAATATTCTTAGAAAAAAGATAGAATCGAACAACCGTACGGGGTGGATATATAGGAATCAAAATATGCCGAATCACTAAAAAAAGTACTTAAAAATAATTATTACTATTTATCGTCTGTTTCAGTTCGGTTCGATACGATTGTGACACAAAATCCATTTTCAATAAAATATACATCGCAATGTTGAAAAATAATAAGCATAAAAGGCAAGTTATTATAAAAAATCAAATTACATGATGTATAAATATTATTAAAAAATAACTAAATACTTAAAAACAATAAATTACTATTTATCGTCGCTTTCGGTTCAATTTGGTATGATAGCGTCACAATGTCTGTTTTCAATAGAATTTACAATATTGAAAAAAGTAAATATAGTTACAGAGTTACTTTTTCTAAAAAAAATTAACACATACAAGTTATTAAAAAAAATAAAATCAATAATGAATAAAATATTATTAAAAAATAAAAAAAAACACTTAAGAAATAAAATGGTTATTCATGGGCTTTAGAAATTGATATATTTCTATGTGTCTACTATAAATGAAACTCTCTAGTACAAAAAAGGTAATTTTCCTAAACTTAAGTGAGTATATCGTCTTAAAATGAGGATAAAATTACCCTTCCTACTTAAACTATATATTAGAGTTTATAAATCTGGACCTTTTAAACACATTTTATCCCACATCGTTTGACTGATAAAATTGCTAAAAAAATCCTTATAAATTAAAAGAGAGTAACTCAAGAAATTTCTTTAACGACTTTGTTTAGCTGTGTCGATGGGCCCTTTGGCCTATTTAGTTTTATTTTTGTTTCTTGATTCATAGGCTTGTTTAAAACTAACCAAACCAGAAATTTTGGTTTTGATTATAGTTGTAGCTCAAAATCGAATTGAATCACTCTATGTACGCTTTTAAAATCACCAAGCTAAATGTTGTCACTAGTGTATTGCTCGCCATGTCGCATGAGCACAACTTTAGTAATATAATAGTATACGAGACTTATTTGGTGTAATTCAACCATAATCAACTTGAGTTAGTTAAAGACTTAGTGTATTGTATTCATGCCCTTTGTGTATTGTATTCATGCCCAAGTCCATAAGGGATTTTTTTAAGGGCAAACTAATCTACTCATAACTAATCAATAATGTTGTATTTTGTAAGATTTGAACTTTTTATTTATGAGATAGAAGAGGAGCATGAGATCGTTTGATTGGCTGGAAAATTAATTCTACAAGCATATCCAAACATATATGACTAACATCGTTACAACATTCACACCATCTCTTTCACAACCTGCTAACGCCTCTTCAGGGCGGTGTCTAACGCCCTTATACGGTAAGTTGGTAACATGACGATAGACACCAGTCCACTACACAAACTATTAAACATTTATCCACAAAAATATTATTTCGGTGAGATTGTAAAAAGAATACAAGGTAAATTGGGGAGGGTAAAAAAGGGAATGCACATACACATATGATGACAATAGGCATGAGAAAGAAGAGACAAAGTGTGATGCTCAAGATTTTGCAGAAAATGATAATTACGAAATCAAACAAATTTTGATTATGTTTAGGCAAAAATGTCATAATTCAAAAACTCCACACAAACAACCCTCTAGTTTCATGAGTTGACAGAAAATACCCCTGGGGTTCAGTCTACATCCGCACGTGTCCTTTGTTCACATGTCACAACAACCGGTAGTCTAACCTTCTCTAAGCCAAGTGGGCCCACCTCGTTCATAAGGGCAAACGTGGAAATTGAAAAAGATACCCCCATACGCTAACACATGATCCATTGTATGTATAATTTTTAGATCACCTCCTTAGTTAATAAGTTAATACAAATGTCCGTATAAAATATCATTTATAACTAAGTTATTGGTTAAAGAAGTGAGGATGAGAGCAAAACTCTTGTCTATCTCGTTATTAAAAGTTAGAATTTTTCAAAATAATTTATGAAGTAAAGCTAGTATAAGTATGTGATTTTAATTTAGTACATGAACTAGTTACAATACTAGACAAACTATATCGAGGACAACGAAAAATAAGGTTCTTCTTATGGGGCATGGGGCACTCCCGTGATGAGCCTCCAGGTTTAAGTGATGGCTTGAAACACCGCTTCATGTGATTTCATCACGACCAAGTGATGGATTGGCGGATTCACCATCACGGAGAAAAGGTGGAGGTAAATGTGTGATGGTTGAGTAATTGTGGGGAATTTCTAGGAAGTGGTGTGGGTTCAATCGATGAGCTAGAACACTGGCCCAACGCATTTGATCACTTGAACTCGTGATTCAAGGAGATGATGTGGTATAGCTTGATTGGTTAGTGAAGTGGAATTGATTTGGGAAGTGCCCTATCCCTTTCATACCTCGATTTTCGTGTTTACAAGGCAACTTTTGTTATTTTGTTAAGGTTTGAATTGTTAGTGTCCACAGGTAACACTTTCAAGCTTTGTGAGCTTGTTATTCCTCTTGTAGGCTTACAACTTTTTCATTGTTTTCTCTCTACACGTGTAACCCAGCAAAGCTCATAACCCCGTCTTGCGAGATTGTTAGACATTTGGTGATAGTATCAAAGATTTAGGGGAAGTTATAAGTGGTTAAAATCCGTGGAGGTTGTTTCATATTCCTATGGAACAACGAAACCACATTAGTTTCATGCTATATTTTAACATGATTTCATTGATCTCCAAAATCCATCTTCAAAGCGTATCCAATCTTGTGAAAGATATGAAACGTAAGAAGCTAAAGAATATAAGGGATCCATTAGAAAGTAACAAAAAGAAAAAAAGAAAAAAAAAGAAGAAGATAAAACTAAGATGTATGCCAAGAAGTAAAAAGACCAAAGAAAATTAAGAAATAAGAAACATTTTTGATCGCGACGTGGGTGTGGGAAAATATGTATGTAACTTATGTGAAATAAGGAAGAAAACTAGAAAACATGTATGTTGTTCAATGTTTTGTGGGTTTGTTATGATCAATTAGTATCTCTTTATATAATTTAAATAATATACAAGAAGATATATGTTAACAAACTCCTAATCAATAAGTGTCCATAAACAAGTATGAATAAGATCTATATACGGTAAATTCCATATTAATAAACTCTATAAAACATTGAACAATATACATGTTGTTTCTAGTGACCCAAGTTCGACTCCCACTCTCTCTATTATTTTCTGCGGCATCCAGGTGAATGGCGAATACGGGTGGCGCTGGTTCGTCTTGGATGGGAGGCGAGGTTTTACCGATTATTCCACTGTCGTGCCTTCGGGCGGGTGGAGGTCGGGTTTCCGCGCATCTGGGAGAGCCAAGGGGCTGGCGGCGGTCAAGTTGTCGACATTGACCACAGCACCCGGTGTCACAGTGATTGGCACGTCGTTCCTTGCCGTTCAAAAAAAAAATAAAAAATAAACTCTATAATATATAAAACACTTCAAAAATTTATCCAAAGTATAGCCCTAAATCCTAATAGTGTGTTTCTAATTCCAACCAATTCAACAAAAACCAAACACACCTATGCAAAACCTAACAAATATCAACCATACATAGCATATTCTAATATATCAAGTATACTACGTACCCAAGCTTTAATAAGTGGCCAAACTTTATAATTCACATATATACTATCTATGTAAGAAATAATGGGATGCACTTAACAAAAATTCCATAAGTAAACGCTAGAAAGCTTTTAAAATTACTTAAAAAGAAGAAAAGTGAAGGATGAAAAATGAAATAAAAGAAAAGTGGAAGGGGTGAAAAGGGAATGAAAGAGATTAGTAAGGTTTAAGTTACGTATAAAAGTAGAAAGGGGACAGAAGAAAACAAG
The DNA here is from genome assembly GCA_947069175.1 of Scalesia atractyloides. NCBI lineage: Eukaryota > Viridiplantae > Streptophyta > Magnoliopsida > Asterales > Asteraceae > Scalesia > Scalesia atractyloides. Next base: position 17,212,177 of record CAMTDV010000014.1, on the reverse strand, counting down.
CGAGGAAACTGCGATGGGGGACAAGAAAGCGGCAGTTTTAGTTATTCTGTCGGCTGCTGACCAGGACATCTAACCCTCTTCTTCCCCTCTTACCCCCTCATTATTCTCATTATTACAATCTTGCCCTGCTCCCCTTCAATTATGTTTTTTGCACGCCAAAATAAGTCTCATCCATAAAAGTTCCATTTTTAAACGTACGGTACCAAGGCAGAATCATATATCGTTAAAATAGTAGAATAACCACAATTGAATAGTGTAAACTGAAATTACTCAAAACTTAAATTAAGTATACGAGCAGTTGCGAAGCTTGAGATTTCTAACCGGAGGTCGAAGACGTATAGAAACTTACGTATCTTTTTATACATTCATGAAAAAGAAAACTATTTTCTTACATTTATAAATTGAATTGAATCTGTACACAAAAACTGTCCGGTGAATAAAAATGAAATTCACTCACAATGAAAAGTCATATATGTGTGTATATATCTTCTAGTGAAATAAGGATCAACTGGACAGTGAAAAGTGTCACCATATTTGACTTTTTAGTGATACTTTAATGTGTGGTAAAAGGATTATTTTTTATGTTTTGCTCACTTTTTGTTTGTGAAAAAATTCGTGTCATAAAAATGCTTAAATTTTATTCACATTCTTTTTGTGTAGGTATATATTGGTCTATTAGTTGTTATTATTCTACTTGCAGGTCACTACACTTCTTTGGTTTGGTGATATTTTATCTATGCACCACTAAAAGACAACTTTTTTATGGTGCCTAGTGGTCCTTATTGAACTCAATTGATGTCATAAAGATGTGCTCATGTGTCTTGAGTCTTACGGGGCTTTTAAAACAACAAGTATGGTAGTCGAAAGGTCCTGGATCCATCACGTTAGAAGCTTCCTTGGAGATATATACAGACAAAGAAGCACTATTAGTCTTAACGTAGGAGGTGGCTTCATGTGTTTGGACTCTAGCGTGAGAATGGGTAAAGGGTTCTTGAGAGTCAATAAGCTTAGAGAGAATAAGAATATAGAGTTTTAGAGAGAGAGAGAGAGAGAGTTAAAGTCACAATACCTTTAAGAGTTGTGAGGAGTCCCCTTTATGTAGGCAGAGCTTTCTATCTTTGGGGAAGCTTCCTTGACAGCTCACCTTATCCTCAATGTGTTGCATGTGCGGGTTGCCTTGCCTTTTTAGTGAAAGTCTGAATTGTGTGTCTCTAGGTTACTTCTATATACTTTTGGATAAAGTCCTATCAAGTTGACTTTGCAGTCTTAGGACTTATTATGTGCATAGTAACTGAATTTCCAACTGCTAGTCATTCGTGTGACTACTTCCTGCATGTTGCTTCTAGCTCCGCTGAGTTGAAGCTTCCAGGTACCCACGTCATCGGGGCTTAAAGCTAATAATCACTTTAACTGAAATCTAACTCCACTTGTTATCCACAAGGGAGGAATGCTAGAAGTTTTTCTTAACCCCATAGATATATTTTATTAAATACATCTAACAACATCAAAGAGGTCTCGATAGATCGACCATGTGAACATATAAAGACGACATGTTTTCGGTGGATAAAGAATATGCAGTTGTAGTATAATGTATATTAAAAACAAATTCTTGGATTAAAACTTAGTTTCGAGTCAACCCAACCAGATCTCACACATTTCGACCCAAAGAATGTGTTTTGGTACAGTGCCCAAACCACTTTAACTTACCGATTTGGCTACTAAATATGCTCATGAAATCACGAGGGTGCACCGTATTGGAGTTACCATATTGGAGTTGTAGTATCTTTGTGCCGTTAAGTTTCTAAGTAACACATTTTTGTGATTTGGTAACACTATCTTAGGGTCATCTCATAGAATTCAGGGGTCCATGTGTGACTAAAAAATGAGCCTCTAAATATAACCTTAATAATTTGGTATCTAAATAAACCAAATCTAAATAGGCTATCGATTTACTATTTTTGTAGTTGGTTTTAGATTTAATTTTATACATAAGTGTGTACATATATACATATATAGGGTTAGGATTATGTGAGAATCACTAGGGTAATTTAGAAAACTTTGAGAACAATTCTAAAACAAACATTTTCCTAAGGGAAAATACAAAAAAAATACACTTTTTTTTGGAAAAATCGCGGCTTTTTCTGTCAATTATACACACACATGTGTATTTTCATTTTTTAGCTACACATATATGTATATACGTGCTTAAAATTGAAACATAAGTATTGTACAATTTATGTTTGATAATGCACATATATGTCTATATAGGAAGATTATGGTTTTAAACATGTTTTTTCTAGTGTACATATATGTAAATACATGTTTAAAGTTGAAAAAATAAGTATTGTACATATATGTTTCATAATATACACATATGTATATATTAAAAAAAAACCCTCCTAAAAACGAGCAAATAGAAGTAGTTTTTTTTTGGGGGGGGGGGGGGGGGGGGGGGTTGAGAAAATATGTGATCCGGAATCGTTTTCAAGATCTTAATTTGCATGTGTTTCTCTTAAGATCCCACCCTATATATATTGTGTTCGGATTAAATGCAAATACAAATAATTTAATGTGCTAAACATACAAATACTAAAATAATTAGGCAAACACTAAGTATATTATTACTCAATAGTTTTTTTTGAATTAGAGTAAGTATTATAAATTTACTTCATTTTTTAGTGTAATTACTCTACTTTAAAAATGTAGAGTAATAACAATTACTCTAGTTATTTATATGTTTAGTAGGTTAATTTCATTTGTTTATAATCTCTTAAAAAATTGGGCCATCAGAATAGTGGGTTATGTACAATCACCCACCCTAGACATCGACCTAGGCCTTAGCTTTCCATGACTATTCCAATGATACTAAAGAGCATTGATCAACCACAAACAAAAACTACATTGCCATATTCAATAATGAAAATCCATATGATGTTTGTTACTAGGGAGGAAAACGGGTTAACTCTACCCAATTAATTTAGACTAAGCTCAAACTTGACTCGTTAAGACTGAAGAAGATTCATTTATTGGTTTAAGGCTGACTTAAAAACTCCAATATTATGTAAAAGTTATATCCAATGACTTCGATTAACGTAAATTATATTTACACTTGATTGTAAAAAGAAAAGTCTAACAATGATAAAATAAAAAAAACAACATACGCAGATTCAGTCTCATATATACTTTATGTATGTATACCTATATATTACATAAAGGTTAATAAAAGGCCAAGTCTAGATATTATGAGCCTGTCTTGAGCTCGTCTCATTATATATGTTGGTTTGGTTTTAATTCATTCATTACTTGTAGTTAATGAGTAGAAATCTTTTTAAATTTATCTATATAAGAAGGAAAACATGTGAATAGAAAATCAACCTCAAGAGTGCGACTCAGATAATTTGAAACTCGTACAAATTGATTTTTAAACGCATAAAACCTCAAAAAATAACATATCAAACAATGAAATATTATTTTCAAATAGTTTATTTTCAAATAGTTTAATTTACATATCCGACACAGGTTGCTTTAAAGTACAAAATATTACATTTGCGATGACCCACCAGTTGGTATGTTCAAGAAGTAATCTAAGAGTACCTCATAAAGAAGGTGCTTCTAGAATAAATTCACATCACCATACCAAATCAAGAATGAATTTACATCATTGCACGGTCTCATTGAGGCTATTCCCCATCATCCTCAAATTTTAAATGTATAAGAAGGGTCGTATTATTTGAACACTTTGAATTCTTATTTTGATACTCTATATACGTTTTGTACAAACCTATACCAGTCGGATAGGGTTATCTTGATACCCTATAACCATTAACATGTATTAGTTTGTTGTCACTAACGATGAATACAATTACGGGTATCAGGGTTACGAAAACGGGTGTGAAGCCTTGTACAGATGGCAAAACGATCCCGACAACGAATATGATGATCAAGTTTCTTACGCCCAAGAGTTAGTGGATGACGAGCGACCCCTTTACCAGCATGTTTCGTATGAAATGTCGGGTGTGACAATTCCTCATTTATGTTTTTTCCGATAAATATAAGTTTAACCTTGGCGGTATTTCAGGGTTTTATGTCTCACGATGAGTTGGAGTCATGAGCCAAAGAAAGGGGACTTGATAACGGTTACATCATTGTTACCATACAATCGAAGAAACACGGCGACAAGGACGTAAGGATATGGCTTCATTGCAGCCGTAACGCCCACCACAAGAGTACAACCATACTCAGTAAAACTGGTAGCAAAAAATGTGGATGCCTTTTTTCAGTTGATAGGGTATTATGTAACACCCCAGAAATATAAAATTATATATATAGGTACATATTATATATATAAACATGAGTCGGTCATAACCGAGGGTAAAGTAACTATGAATAATTAACCTGGTTAGTTGTTTGTTTTTTTTAAAACAATAAAGAAACTTGTAGTAATTGACCCATTTATATAACCTTTAAACTTTGAGGGACTAAAAGTGGGCAATTAGAAAGATGTTTTAATTAAAACAATATCTAAAATCAAAACACACACATGTGTGTGTGTTGGTCGACTTTTACCCAGAGCCAAGAGAAGGGTTCTTTCACTTGAACCCTAAAACTCACAAATCTGATCAAATCAAAGGAAATCGAGCAAAGAAATTGGGGCTTTAACCAAAACCGTGATCACCTAGCTTAGGAGATCATAAGGTATGTCAAATCTCGCCATTTGGTGATATCTTGAATTCTTAGTGAACACTCATAATCAAAATTCTTGCTTGCATGTTGAATATATGAGTGATGATATGTTGAATCCATGTCTAGGAACAAACCCTAGTTGAAAACTTGATGAAAGTGTTGAAAACTAGGAATTTATGATCTCCCATATATGTGTTAAGTGGGTTTTTATAACTGTCACACCCCAACCGATGGCGGAATCATCGGGGTAGTGGCACTAGGCGAATCAGATTGATCAAGAGAATTCCATAACAGCCATTTCAAAGATAAACATCAACATTTAATATCCCATACTATCAAACTCATAAACCTTCAAAATAACCATTACGTTTCAACAAATCTCTTAGACACAATCCAATTCGATCTCCCCAAGATTTATTACAAACCGATCTAAAACAAACTAAATAAAACAAACTGAACTACGCATGCAACATCCAAGGCATCAAATGCTATAAATCCTCAACCTGTTACATACGTTAAAATACAAGTCAATACAATTAAGTAAAGGTGAGCATACGAGTTTTGTAATACTAGCATAATAAAGAAACCGTTCACGAAATAGTCTAACTACATATCATGATACACCGAAACATTTTCACACAGATTAACATAGGTTTATTTCTCATGCTAACTACCGTGAGAAGGCTTGCGCGTCCATCCTAACTAGACCCCATCTGGTGTAAGCCACACTATAGTACCATACTAGCTAAGGAAAGGCAAGTTAACGAAAATAAGTCCTAGTCACATGTTTCTAGCATCACGTATTGAGCATATATAATCAGATTATTCGCGTGTGATAAACAGTTTGATTTGTGAAGTGATTTTTGATATAGGAACGTATGTAACACCCAAAAAGTGCGTTAAAGCGAAAATGGGTCAAGTATATTCCCAGTGGGTGCGTTCAGGTAAGAGTTCGGGATCTGAGGAGAGTCGAGAAGAGCGCCGGATCAGCCTGCATACGCGAACGTAAGTGCATCAGTCTCCGAAAAGCTGAAACGGTTAAGTCTTGGTTGGGCAGTAGCTAAGTTCGGGCGAACTTGTATGTAAACATACAAGTTCGACCGAACTTGTATAAGTCTGCTAAGTGGTGAGTCAAGTTCGGGCGAACTTGTGGGTAACCTTTATAGGTGAGACAAGTTCAGCCGAACTTGTGAAGTTTCCTGAGAAACTTGACAAGTTCGAGAGAACTTGGGGGTTTCTGAAGAGGAATTTGCACATTTCCACTCAAGTTCGGCCGAACTTGACCCCCCAGAGGGCAAGCTGGAGCGAACTTGACATCCATGCTGCCAAAAAGTCAGTGCAATCTTGAGCGAACTTAGTGTTTTCGGGTCCAAAATATTGCGTTTTCGCGTCGTTTATTGAGGAAATCGAGTGTTCATCCCTCCAACCCTGTGCTATTGAGCAAACTTAGGTCGGAGAGGTCTTTTAGAGCTGTTTTAGCCGTTTTACAAAAGTGTGGGCTAATCCGGGCGAACTCGGGGTTCGTTCGGATTAGTCCGGCTTGTGTAAACCAACATAAACGTCCTTGTGCTTCCAGATCTGGGATCTTGAATGATAGATGCTTCGTTTCATATCAGAAGATGAACAAAACATCATCAAAGTCCGTATTTTGTGTAGAAATCAATGTTTATCAAAGGTTTTTCTCATATCTATAACTTACAAGCCGAGATCTTTCAGATCTTGTGTTTGGGAAGCCTCTGCTAACACCAAACGAACTCGTATTGTGTAGATCTAAGCTTAAAACAGAAGTTTTGGAAGAAAAAGATGAAGATTTTCGTAAAAGAATGAGTTTTGATGAAAACAAAGGCTATGCCTTGTGCCAAAATCGTTGTAAACCTTTGTAGATTGATGATAAACGTTGTTGCAGTGAAATCGGGTTGATTCTTACTTAGAACACGAAGGTTTCGGGTTTTGAGAGCTCTGGGCGAACTTGCAGCAAGTTCAAATGAGAGAACAGAGGTTGGTATTTATAGGAGAAGCCAAAATGTAGAGCTGATGGAGTCAAGTTCGGCCGAACTTGTACAGATTTGTAAGAGTTCGCGTGAACTTGTAGGAAGGCCGAACTTGTATAGATTTGTATAAGTTCGCGTGAACTTGTAGGAATTTGGGAGATTTAGAGCTAAGTTCGGCCGAACTTGTACAGGTATGTACAAGTTCGAGCGAACTTGTAGATAAAAGAGGGATTCTGTTTTCATTAGCCAAGTTCGGCCGAACTTGGTAACACCAAGTTCGATCGAACTTGACTTAAGTTGGTAGATTTTCTTTGTTTTTCGCGTTAAGTGTTCGTTTGGCTATTCGGTCCGTATTAGTTAGTTATATTAAGCGTTTTAGTAAAGCCTTAAGCATTATACTTGATAAAATAGTGCGATTTAGCGATTCGAGAGTGCGAGCGCGACGCAATAGCAATTGTAATTATAACCACAAACACACACAACACATAAAAAACATAAAACCACATAATTAACTGCGATTTGCGATGCGATGAGATTAGCGATGTGATTTAATAAGCGATTAGATGCGATATAACATACAATACCTTAATTAATTAACATAAACTTTATTATCAACCGAATCTCAGGATTACAAAAGATAGGTAAACGGGAAACAAAATGAAAAGATAACAACGAATTTCCGAGTTGTTATAGTCTCCCCTACTTTAGGGAATTTTGTCTCGAAATTAGGCAGTGGCCGTAACAAAGAGATGCGGGTATTTTGTTTTCATATCACTTTCGAGTTCCCAAGTGAACTCGGCGCCGCGTTTACCTTCCCATCGGACCTTCACGATAGGTATGCGAGAGCGTCGAAGTTTCTTGGTCTCCCGATCCATGATTTCAACGGGTTTTTCCACGAAATGGAGCGTCTCATTGATTTGCAGATCTTCGAGAGGTACATGCAGATTTTTTTCGGCTAGGCACTTTTTGAGATTATACACGTGGAAAGTCGGATGTACGTTGTGGAGTTCCTCCGGTAATTCGAGTCGATAGGCTACTTTACCGAATCTTTCCGGAATCTTAAAGGGTCCTACGTATCGAGGCGCTAGCTTTCCTTTCTTGCCGAAGCGGACCACTCCCTTCTAAGGTGCAACCTTTAGGAGAACGTGATCTCCCACTTTGAACTGCAGGGGCTTGCGGTGTTTGTCGGCGTAACTCTTTTGATGACTCTGAGCTTTCAAGAGATTGTCTCTGATCTGGAGGATCTTGTCCGTCGTTTCTTGAATTAGCTCTGGACCGGTTATTTGTGCTTCTCCGATCTCGTGCCATGCAATAGGCGATCGACATTTCCTTCCATACAGTGCCTCAAAAGGAGCCATTTGAATGCTGGTATGATAACTATTATTGTACGAGAATTCGATTAAAGGTAAATGTGTATCCCAATTACCACCGAAATCCATGATGCACGCACGAAGCATGTCTTCGAGGGTGCGAATCGTGTTCTCAGTCTGACCGTCGGTTTGAGGGTGAAAAGCGGTACTGAGATTAAGGGTAGTACCGAGAGCGGATTGAAAGGTCTCCCAGAGACGCGAAGTAAAACGACCGTCTCGGTCAGAGATGATGTCACGAGGCGTCCCGTGTCGACAAATGACTTCGTCGGTATAGATTCAGGCTAACCGTTCGACCTTAAAGTCTTCTCGTATAGCAATAAAGTGCGCAGATTTAGTAAGATGATCAACAATAACCCAAATGCTATCGTGACCAGATGAAATGCGGGGAAGTTTGGTAACGAAGTCCATAGCTATACTCTCCCACTTCCACATCGGGATTTCGGGTTGCTCGAGTAAGCCAGAGGGCCTTTGATGTTCGGCTTTAACCTTCGAACAAGTTAAACACTTTGAGACGTACAAGGCGATATCCTTTTCCATGCTCGGCCACCAATACTTAGGACGAAGGTCCTGGTACATCTTGTCGGCACCGGGGTGAATGGAATATCGAGATTTATGAGCTTTGGTCATCAGCAATTCACGAAGATTGTCACGACTGTGAATCCAAATGCGATTAAGATAGTAATAAATACCATTAGGCTTAGATACGAGCTGAGTTTTGGCACCACATTTCATTTCATCTTCCAAAGTATTCTCGTTAAAACAAGTAAATTTTTGAGCGGAGCGAATCATGATTTCGAGATCATTCAAAGCTTGAGAGTCACGAACACTATACACATAGCTTCGTTGACTTAGAGCAACGGCGACGACGTTTGCTTTGCCGGAATGGTAGCGTATCTCGCAATCGTAATCGTTGAGAAGTTCAACCCATCTGCGTTGGCGCATATTAAGTTCCTTTTGATTGAAGATATGTTGTAAGCTCTTATGGTCGGTGAAGACCGTACACTTAGTGTCGTAAAGGTAGTGTCGCCATATCTTTAATGCAAAAACAACTGCACCGAGTTCGAGATCGTGGGTTGTGTAGTTTTTCTCGTGGATCTTGAGTTGACGAGACGCATACGCGATAACCTTGTCTCGTTGCATGAGAACATAGCCAAGGCCAAGGTTTGAGGCATCGCAGTAAACAACGAAATCGTCGTTCCCGTCGGGTAAAGCGAGAACGGGAGCGTTGCATAGCATACGCTTGAGTGTTTGAAAAGCTTCCTCTTGCTTGGAATCCCAAACAAAAGGTTTGTCCTTATGAGTTAAAGCGGTAAGCGGAACGACGATTTTCGAGAATTCGGCGATGAATCGACGGTAGTAACCCGCCAATCCAAGAAATGAACGGATTTCGGATGCATTCTTCAGTGTAATCCAACTCTTGACGGCTTCAATCTTTGCAGGGGCGACGTGAATTCCTTGGCTATTGACGATGTGGCCGAGAAATTGGACTTCTTCGATCCCTAATTCACATTTTGAGAACTTAGCATTAAGGCAATTTCCTTGAAGAAGTTCGAGGACTAAACGGAGATGACGCGCATGCTCGTCTCTTGACTACGAATAGATAAGGATATCATCAATGAAAACAATGACGAAACGATCTAAGAAAGCTTTACACACACGGTTCATCAAATTCATGAAGATCGCGGGTGCATTGGTAAGACCAAAAGGCATGACCACGAATTCAAAATGGCCATAGCGAGTACGAAAGGCGGTTTTCGGAATGTCTTCTTCCAATACGCATAACTGATGATAACCGGAACGAAGATCGATTATGGAAAAACAAGTAGCACCTTGCAGCTGATCAAATAAGTCGTCGATACGAGGAAGAGGATAGGGGTTCTTTATCGTGAGCTTGTTAAGTTCACGATAATCGAGTGCACATTCGGAACGATCCATCCTTTTTTTCATGAAAAGGACGGGTGCGCCCCATGGCGAAGTGCTCGGGCGTATGAAACCTTTATCAAGAAGCTCTTGAAGTTGGCTTGATAGCTCGCACATTTCGGATGTGCGAGGCGATAAGGAGCTTTAGCAACGGGAGTAGCTCCGGGAATCAAATCGATACGGAATTCAACATCTCGAGTAGGGGGTAGACCGGGTAAATCATCGGGAAAGACTTTAGGAAATTCACAGACAACGGGAACATCTTTATAAGTCTTCTTTTCTTTCTCCGGGTTGACGATATGGGCGAGGAAGGCAACACATCGCTTTTGCAAGCATTTGTGTGCCCGAGTACATGACAAAAGCATCAACTTCTTTGAGGGAGTTTCTGTCACACCCCGACCCGCAGCGGAAAAGGTGATCGGGGCATGATTGGGTTATCATCAAAGCTCATGACATTTATTTTAACGTTTCATATTCATTAATACACTTTAATGGGAAATTACAATCAATATTACATCATGTCCTAAACATCAATCTAGGCTTCATTGTTTTCTTCTAAGGCTTTTCCTATGTTTTCCTTGCTTCATCCTGTTCACCTGTATCATGTGTAAAAATGGTTTTTGGATCAACAAAAAGTTGGCGAGTGAATCCTATGAAAACGTTTGAACAAGTTTATTTAATTGATTATAAAATAAAGTGCACAACCACACATGAGTAAAAATAGATGTAAACTTATTCACCAATCAATTAATATTAAATAATACACACACGAACAATAATGGATTTGTTTTGAGGCACGCGTTGCTCAACTCGTCTCCCACGAGGAACTGATGGGCCTAATGAATGAATTGCACATAAATTGACAATATGAAATACTTAACTACAAACAATGTATACAATCTAAGTTTAGATCACAATATGGTATGGCACAAGTTTAAATAAACGAGTTAATTTTGGTGACACATGACACTCCCCAAAACGTGTAATTAAAAAGGGGAGTTGTAAGATTCACTCACATTGGGTGCGTTCGGTTGATGATGTTGAATACGCACGAAGTTGGATTTAACCACGAGTGAAACTAACCTAGATAATGGCATAATGGTTCGGTAAGTAAGCGGATTTTATTAATCAATTTTAGTAGGATTGTTGGGTGTATTTTTGTGAGTTTAAGGCTATTTTCTAACCTTAAAAATGTTATTTTTAAGTATTTTTAATTGATTTTTAAATAAAATAAATAAATAAAAATAATAAAAAAAATGTTGACTTTTTGACCGTTGACCGTTGACCGTTGACCTGTTGACCGGTTAGACTGTAATAAGTGTGCGCCGGGTGAGGCTCGAACCCGAGACCTCCCGTACGCGTGCACGCAGCTCTACCAACTGAGCTACGTGTCTAACCTGAAATATTTCTGTTTTTAATTATATTTATATACTAATTGAATTAAACAGAAAATCATTTATTTTTAAAAACGATTTTAATGCATCGAACCGGTGTTCTCCACAGGTCTCGAACCCGGGACCTGTGGTTTGGGTTAACACACAGTCCACCGCTGGACTGTGTGTCTAACTTGTTAAATAATCTGATTTTTATTATACTTATATACAAACTAAATAATTTCCTTTCTGTCTTATATAAAAATTTTGATAATTGTCCGGACCGGTGCGGTAGTCCGGACTCGAACTCGTGACGTGCGATTAAACGTTCACACAGTCCACCACTGGACTGTGTGTCTATCTTGGTTATTATTCCGGTTTTTATTAAACTTAACATCTATGTGAAATGAACCCGGTTCAGTAAAAAAAAGAACATTTTTATTAAGGCAAGCATGCGTGGAACAAGTATCGAACTCGGGATGTAAGTGTGTTTATGTGCACACAGTCCACCGCTGGACTGTGTGTCTAACCCGAGATGTATCTTGATTTAAATTAAACTTATAGACAACTGAAACTTCATCTTCTTCGTTGGACTTAACCAGAACTAAAGTCCGACTGGTTCGTCGATTTAATCAAGTTCGTTAGTGTCTGGTGGTTAATTACATGTGAGATTAATAAAAAGAATGAAAGATTAAGTGTTAGATATACCGAACAGTGGCTCCTCTGTTTCGCCGGCGAAACTCCGGTGACAGCAAACTATTCCGGCGACGTGTGTCTTGCGGCAGAGGGTCTTCAGCGAGCTTGAGGTGAGTGTAGGTGGCTTCGGTATGAGCTCTGGGGGTTCAGTAAGGCTCAAAGGTGAAAGGCTCGGTTTTCCGGCGAGGTGCAGAACTTTTCCGGCGAGTGGAATTACGTCGGGTAAAGGTGTGATTGTGAGCGAAAAAGCTAGCAGAGGTTTGAGGGGGTATTTATAGGGCAGAACATCGACGTATTTAGTCCGATTTCCGTCTTGATTCGTCGGTTAAAGATTTTCCGGCGGTTATAACTTGTGTCGCGGACTGGACATCGGTTATAACCGATGTAATAGTTAATGTTTACGTTAAAACTGAAGAAACCGTCCAATCTTGGCGAGATAGTCGGAATTTCTGACGACTGCAATTGGGCGCGTCGGTATTTGAATTCGAGATTTATTTTATGTATTAATTGTCTCTAATAATAAACAAGAAACACAAGTGGCGCAGTGGTTGGATGGTTGGAAGTTAAGTCTTTGCTTGAATTCTGGCTGACCCGGATTCGAAACCCGGCAAGAACCTTTTATTTTTAAACTACAATTTTTAACAGTTTTTCAAAAACAAATTATATATTCCAATATACTTATTAATTATGTATCGTTTAAAATTAATTTGGGCATTAAATATGCAACGAAATTTTTAACTGATTGTTCGGTTAATAAACGGAGCGGGTTTGGTCAATCCGTTTTTTGACGGATGTTACAGTTTCACCATAAACATGAAGTTGATCACCGTTAGGAAGAGGGAAGCGAATCATTTTATCGAAGCAAACAACTTCAGCATGATTCTCACAAAGAAAATCCCATGCCTAGTGTGATATCGAAGCTACCTAACTGCATAGGTATGAGATTGATCGAGAAGATGTGGTTGTTTAGATCGAGAGAACAATCACGTAAGACAAAATCAACGGTAACGGATTTTCTGATGGCGACTTCCACATCGAAAGTCTTTGGGAGTTTAGCACGCTTACATTTTAAAACCTTTTCGAATTCTAACGATACAAAACAATTATCGGCACCAGTATCAAATAAACACGAAGCATAAATACCATTAATGAGAAACGTACCACTGACAACATTGTTGTCATTCTGAGCCTGGCGATGGTTGAGATTGAAGGCTCTGCCACGCGCAGCTTGTGGTTACTACTGCTGCTGCTGCGGTGTTGGCTGCTCTGGTTTGACAGGACGATTCGGGCAGACATTGGCGAAATGATTCGGATCACCACAAACATAGCACACACGTGCTTTCGGAGCTTGCTGCTGGTTGGCTTGAGGAGGAGCGGGTAAAGCTGGAGCTGCTGGAGCCTGAGGAGCTGTCTGACGAGTACCGCTACGGCAGCTGACTGTAAAGTGGTCGTAGATGTTGCCGTTTGTGCAAAAACGGCAATGGCCACCAACGGCATGATGATATGTGCACTTAGGGCACAGTGGGTGAGGACCGGTGTACGCACGCTTAGCTGGAGGTGCGTTCGGGGCGGCTGACTGAAGCGGCCGGGTTTGCTGGAGCGGCGAGAGCATAGTTCTTACTCGGGTTTCCTCTTTGTGTCCCTGACGCTTTCCCTTTGGGTCGCTTGGTGGTTCGGTAGCAGCGGTTGGTTCGACGACGGCTTGATTTCGCATGATTCTTGAAATAACCATCCTGAACTCGCTGATCGTTGATCTCAGCGGCGAGCATGTAGGTTTCCTCGATGGTTGTAGTACGAGCAACTTTCACAAAATTTGCAACACATTCAGGCAAACCACGGATGTACTTGTTGATAGCTTTCTCCGTCGTATCAACCTGGCTGGGACAGATGATGCTCAAATCCTTAAACCGAGTAGTAAAACAAGCATTGTCGGGACCATCCTGTTTGATATTCCAGAATTCGTTCTCTAGTTTCTGGATCTCGTAGGGAGGGCAGAATTCCTTGATCATAATTTCCTTAAGTTCCTCCCAAGTGAGTCCGTAGGTCTTCGTCGTTCCCACGCCTGTTGCGCTCGGCTGTCCACCAGTCGAGAGCCCTTGACTGAAACACGCCGGTGGCGTTGACAGTGCGCAAAGCCTCGGGACATCCACTCTGGCGGAACGTGACCTCGATAGAGTCAAACCCGTGGAACATGGCACTCGGTCATTCGATGCCTGAGAAAGTAAGCGGTCCACATGCCTTGAACTGCTTAAAACTGAAGTGGGGTTTCGGGGCATCTCCCTTGGAGTCAACTGAAGAGTTACTGCTTACAGCATGAATCTCTGAGACGATTTGCGGGATGACTTTTGCCACTTCCTTGGTGACTAGTGAAGCGATGCGCTTGTTGTCGCTGTGGCGCTGGAGATTCCTTCAAGTGTGCGATCCCATTGAAGACATCTACACGAAGGATTTAGATTAGATGAGATTCGATTATAATAGAGTTATGTTTAAATATTTATTATTATTATTATCATTCATTCAAGGCACAAAAACACATAAGCACGGATCCACATAAGCACATAAACACGTAGGCACATAAACACGTAAGCACTTAATCACATAGGCACGTAAGCATATATTTTGCACGTATTCACCTCTATTTAACATACTGCACAACGCCATATGAGATGCGAGATATAAGCGAGATATACCACGTATGAATCCATACGTATAAGAGAGATGAGCGTTTTAGTTTGGTTGGTGTATTAATTAGCGTTTTAGATTACGAGAGTTGTGCGAGTTGTGCATACATTCGATGGAGCGTAAATGCGATAAATCGAGATATCGATGATATGATAAGTCATCAAAGCGAGAAATCGAATAAAGCAAAAATTCTCAAAATTTTAAACACGTAAATAGTAATAAACTCGATGATGCGTAAATCGACGATATAGGCTTAAATCAATTGGGAGTGTCCGGGGTTTTGAGACGTTACACGCCAAAGTGATTCGACTACCATTTGCATTTGGACCCACGCTTTGGCCTAATAGATAAACGTTCTCACCGCAAGCGGCTAACGACGCTTACCCTTCCAGTTAATACGTGTTCCAAAACATCGGCATAACCGAGACTTTGGTGAGATTGAAAATCGAACTGCGGAATTAGTTACTAAGATGCGGGTTTCACCCCTAACATAGCAACTTTATTCCTTGATAGAAATGGAGATTTTCATCGAGGTTTGGATGTCACTCCTAACTCAACGAAGGTATCTCGTGCGAGAGAATGCGCGGAGTTGAATGATCTCGTCGAGAGTTCTCAGTTTTCACACCTATTCTCGACTTGATCACTCGTTTGGTGTGATGCGAGCGTTTCCAAGCTTTGTATTAGCCTTAGAAAAGGCACATTTAAGCATTTATGGCAAGTAGTTTAACATTTAAGTCATAGATAGGTCAATCGGATACTTAAACATGCTACTAGGTCGAATCATGGCAACTCTACCTACTATCCTAAAGTTATGGTGCTCTGATACCAATCTGTCACACCCCAACCGATGGCGGAATCATCGGGGTAGTGGCACTAGGCGAATCAGATTGATCAAGAGAATTCCAGCCATTTCAAAGATAAACATCAACATTTAATATCCCATACTATCAAACTCATAAACCTTTAAAATAACCATTACATTTCAACAAAATCTCTTAGACACAATCCAATTCGATCTCCCCTAGATTTATTACAAACCGATCTAAAACAAACTAAATAAAACAAACTAAACTACGCATGCAACATCCAAGGCATCAAATGCTATAAATCCTCAACCTGTTACATACGTTAAAATACAAGTCAATACAATTAAGTAAAGGTGAGCATACGAGTTTTGTAATACTAGCATAATAAAGAAACCGTTCACGAAATAGTCTAACTACATATCATGATACACCGAAACATTTTCACACAGATTAACATAGGCTTATTTCTCATGCTAACTACCGTGAGAAGGCTTGCGCGTCCATCCTAACTAGACTCCATCTGGTGTAAGCCACACTATAGTACCATACTAGCTAAGGAAAGGCAAGTTAACGAAAATAAGTCATAGTCACATGTTTCTAACATCACGTATTGAGCATACATAATCAGATTATTCGCGTGTGATAAACAGTTTGATTTGTGAAGTGATTTTTGATATAGGAACGTATGTAACACCCAAAAAGTGCGCTAAAGCGAAAATGGGTCAAGTATATTCCCAGTGGGTGCGTTCAGGTAAGAGTTCGGGATCTGAGGAGAGTCGAGAAGAGCGCCGGATCAGCCTGCATACGCGAACGTAAGTGCACAGTCTCCGAAAAGCTGAAACGGTTAAGTCTTGGTTGGGCAGTAGCTAAGTTCGGGCGAACTTGTATGTAAACATACAAGTTCGACCGAACTTGTACAAGTCTGCTGAGTGGTGAGTCAAGTTCGGGCGAACTTGCAAGTTCTCAAGGAAACTTGACAAGTTCGGGCAAACTTGTAGGTAACCTTTATAGGTGAGACAAGTTCGGCCGAACTTGTGAAGTTTCCTGAGAAATTTGACAAGTTCGAGCGAACTTGGGGGTTTCTGAAGAGGAAATTGCACATTTCCACTCAAGTTCGGCCGAACTTGACCCCCAGAGTGCAAGTTCGAGCGAACTTGACATCCATGCTGCCAAAAAGTCAGTGCAATCTTGAGCGAACTTGGTGTTTTCGGGTCCAAAATCTTGCGTTTTTGCGTCGTTTGTTGCGGAAATCGAGTGTTCATCCCTCCAACCTTGTGCTACTGAGCAAACTTAGGTCGGAGAGGTCTTTTAGAGATGTTTTAGCCGTTTTACAAAAGCGTGGGCTAATCCGGCCGAACTCGGGGTTCGTTCGGATTAGTCCGGCTTGTGTAAACCAACATAAAGTCCTTGTGCTTCCAGATCTATGATCTTGAATGATAGATGCTTCGTTTCATATCAGAAGATGAACAAAACATCATCAAAGTCCGTATTGTGTGTAGAAATCAATGTTTATCAAAGGTTTTTCTCATATCTATAACTTACAAGCCGAGATCTTTTAGATCTCGTGTTTGGGAAGCCTCTGCTAACACCAAACAAACTCATATTGTGTAGATCTAAGCTTAAAACAGAAGTTTTGGAAGAAAAAGATGGAGATTTTCGTAAAAGAATGAGTTTTGATGAAAACGAAGGCTATGCCTTGTGCCAAAATCGTTGTAAACCTTTGTAGATCGATGATAAACGTTGTTGCAGTGAAATCGGGTTGATTCTTACTTAGAACACGAAGGTTTCGGGTTTTGAGAGCTCTGGGCGAACTTGCAGCAAGTTCAAATGAGAGAACAGAGCTTGGTATTTATGGGAGAAGGCAAAATGTAGAGCTGATGGAGTCAAGTTCGGCCGAACTTGTATAGATTTGTACAAGTTCGTGCGAACTTGTAGGAATTTGGGAGATTTAGAGCTAAGTTCGGCCGAACTTGTACAGGTATGTACAAGTTCGAGCGAACTTGTAGATAAAAGAGGGATTCTGTTTTCATCAACCAAGTTCGGCCGAACTTGGTAACACCAAGTTCGAGCGAACTTGACTTAAGTTGGTAGATTTTCTTTGTTTTTCGCGTTAAGTGTTCGTTGGCTATTCGGTTCGTATTAGTTAGTTATATTGAGCGTTTTAGTAAAGCGTTAAGCGTTATACTTGATAAAATAGTGCGATTTAGCGATTCGAGAGTGCGAGAGCGATGCGATAGCGATTGTAATTATAACCACAAACACACACAATACATAAATAACATAAAACCACATAATTAACTGTGATTTGCGATGCGATGAGATTAGTAATGCGATTTAATAAGCGATTAGATGCGATATAACATACAATACCTTAATTAATTAACATAAACTTTATTATCAACCGAATCTCGGGATTACAAAAGATAGGTAACGGGAAACAAAATGAAAAGATAACAACGAATTTCCGAGTTGTTACAATAACAATGTGATGAACACATGAATTTGAATGTAGATTGAGAAACACTGATGTTATGATGCGAGTCTTGATATTGTTTATGAATGCCAGACATAAGGGCTTGATTTTGATGATTGAAACTTGGTTAAAATGTAGGTCATGAACTAGACAAAAGATGTATAAAAATCTTGCCCTCAAGGTGTTTGTTAAAATGCCTAAGTGAAACCACGCGTCTACTCGGTTGTATGTAAAACTTGATTAGATTAAGTATCCGGAGGAATGCCTAATAACATGATGAAACGGATCTCACTTATAGATGAAAACCCGTAGACTTTGTGTAATGAAGGAATAAAGTGTCTTTGATAATCAAGAGCTAAGTTAACTTAGTGTTAATAATAGCATGAACTCATATTTAAAGATTAGCTAAAATGGTAGCCTAAGAATAGTACTTACCGAGTAAATGGCGGAATGCCAACATGAGTTTGTCAAGCCTAGATGTTCAATCTCATATGTTATAAGGCGGTTTGACTTTTTAAAAGTCAAACCGACCTATGATAGAGTTCAGTAATAAAAGTAGTATAAAGGTTCATAAGGCGTAAAGGTTAAGATCTAAATCGACTAACCTAACCACCTTGTGAATATTATATGATAGCTTGACGCTTAACAAGCTAGGTGGAGGCTTGGGAAAGAAGCGGGTCAAACGGATTGAATACGCGGAAAAAGAGCAAAATCGGACGCACGGTAAGTACAGCTTACACCTTTCTACTAGATCACCTACTCGTCGTAGTTGTTATAATTATGATAAAAGGGTAAATTAATTAAGGTGATCCGACGCGACACGATACGGGTCGGAATAAGTAAAAAGGATAAAATGGTAGTTCGGTCTCGTATAGACCAAATAAACTATGAGTTTTGAGAAAGACATATTATGGGGGTAAACCATAATGAGAAAAAGGGGTAATATGGTAATTGGCTACGAGCTAACGGAAAAACAATTATTCTTGAAAAGACGCTCTACAGCGTAAAAGATGATGAGTCAAAAGAATTAAGAAATGATTTTAAGCAAAATGATAAAATGGTGTAAACCGGAACGGGTACATGGATGAGATGGTAAATAAATATCATCTCACGATGAATAATTGGTCAAATGGACTAAACGGGTCAAAAGGTGATGAAATCACCTTTTGACATTAGTGATTAATGTTGTTGTTGAGTTTTTTTATGCCCACAGGAACAAATAGTGCGTGAGACACCGCTGTTATTATTAGCAAATACATGATGAGGTATTAAAATGGGTCAATACTTTGACCCGAGCCAGGTATGTGTAAAGAATTATACCTTCGGTAAGGGCTTATAGTCTGACTACAAAATGGTTTGAGAACTAACTAACTCATATCCAAACAGGTCAGTGCACATGTCAATGCATAATGCATAGTTTAGCATATTGCACATGTTGGTGCACAATTTAGCATAGTGCACAGGTTCATGCACAGGTTAGCATAGTGCACAGTGCACAATTTAGTAAAGTGCACATGTTAGTGCATAATGCACAATTTAGCAAAGTGCACATATTAGTGCACAATTTAGTAAAGTGCACATGTTAGTGCACAAATTAGCAAAATGCACATGTTAGTGCACAATTTAGTAAAGTGCGCATGTTAGTGCATAATTTAGAAAAATGCACAGGTTAGTGCACAATTTAGCAAAGTGAGCATGTTAGTTCACAATTTAGTAAAGTGCACATGTTAGTGCACAATTTAGCAAAATGCACAGGTTAGTCCACAATTTAGCAAAGTGAACATGTTAGTGCACAAGTTAGTGCACAAATTAGCAAAATGCACAGGTTAGTGCACAATTTAGCCAAGTAAACATGTTAGTGCACAATTTAGTAAAGTGCGCATGTTAGTGCATAATCTAGAAAAATGCACAGGTAAGTGCACAGTTTAGCAAAGTGAACATGTTAGTGCACAATTAGCAAAATGCACATGTTAGTGCATAATTTAGCAAAGTGAACATGTTAGTGCACAATTTAGCAAAATTCACATGTTAGTGCACAGTTTAGTAAAGTGCATATGTTATTGCTCAGTTTAGTAAAGTTCACATGTTAGTGCATAATTTAACAAAGTGCACACGTTAGTAAAGTGCACATGTTAGTGCATAGTGCACAATTTAGCAAAGTGCCTAGGTTAGTGCACAGTTTAGTGAAGTGTACATATTAGTGCACAATTTAGCAAAATGCACATGTTAGTGCACAGTTTAGTAAAATACACATGTTAGTGCTCAGTTTAGTAAAGTGTACATGTAAGTGCATAATTTAACAAAGTGCATAGGTCAGTACACAGTTTAGAAAAGTGAAAAGTGCATATTTCAGTAAAGTGTGTACTTCGGCAAAGTGCACATAGGTAAAGTGCACACTTCGGCAAAGTGCACTTATTAACCGTCGTGACATGCGGCATCTAAAGGCGTTTCGGTTGTGATACGCGACAGAACCCAGTTGTTCAAACATTTTAGTTTGTCATTTTCCATTCGTTAACACAAAAGAAATATGAACAGTAATTGATTTTGGTGTTTATGACAGGCTTATTCAAGGGCTGGTACCGGATGAACGATCAAGCACGTGAAGAACCGAACACTCCTAAACCGCCACCTCCTTGGGAACATCTTCTTAACAATATAAAATATGATCATGCGTGACAAAGTTTTGTGTATAAAAGATTATTGTCTTTGACTGTAATTTAATTGTCTAATAACCCGTTAAGTCGGTTCCTTTGGGGTTATCAGTTAACCCAGACGTGTAAGCTTCAAGAAAAAAAATTTTGGGACCTAATCTTACGAATATTTCAGATATTTGGTATAAAAATGGGATAGAGTGTTACATATTACGACAGAACGCATCACGCTTGGACGGTAGATGTGAGGAACCCGAAACATAACCATAACCCTGCTCAATATCTGGAGTGGTACGCGTATGTGAGAAGACTTTCTCAAAATGATACAGGTTGGTGGAGCAACTCTCAACGCAAGACATGGAGAGCGTAAAATCTAGCAAACCAATCACAAATAACCCCAATAACAAGTCTGTACATAAGACATACACAACGCTTTCTAGAGGATTAATGGCAGAAAAATCGATCCACAAATGTCTCCCAGGTAGCAACAAAAACAACTACTTGTTGCGAAACACTTCACTTATTACACTCAGCGGGATCCCTCCACAAACGTCGCTGAGGATAATTTCTATGTTCATCCGTTTTGTTCGACATTTGGCAGGCATTCCCGTAAGTGTTGATCATCGACGCGACCTACAAAATCAACATGTACAATCTTCCATTTGTGCAAGTTGTGGGTATGACGTCGACAAACTAGACCTTTTGTGTCATACATGCCTTTCTTTCAAAAGAACGGGAAGCAAACTTCATATGGGTCCTGGTGAGTATTAGGTCTATGTTTGAACAATGTATGGAGCCACGTGTAATTATAACAGACAGAGACCAAACCTGATGAACGCTTGTTAGAAAATTTTCCCGAACCCTTACAAATATCTTTGCAGGTTCCACACTTTACAGAATATCGTAAAACACTACAAGAGAGCCTTTACTGAAAAGGAATGAGAGGATTTTACTCGTACATGGGTCACATTGTGTGAGTCTCCGACTGGCGCAATATACCAGTATAACCTTGGCAACCCAGATAAAGCATTTGTCGCAGCCGGCCATAAACATAAGTTTTGTTTTACATACATACATACATACATACATACATACATACATACATACATACATACATACGTACATACGTACGTACGTACATACATACATACATACATACATACATACATACATACATACATACATACATACATACATACATACATACATACATACATACATACATACATACGTGGTTAATATCATCACATACAAAATTTGTATCCGCATGGAATAATCAAACGCTCAACTTTCATCAAACTACACATATAAAGTCAAGAGTTGGATGACCCGGACCACCCATGGATCAAGGTTAGTTTTCGTTTGGCGGCACATACCTTAGAGATGTTTTTGCGCCAAATTGCCTGGGTCTCCGGCTTACATACTAAGCCGGAGATTGTGACCCCAATTTACACTAACGCGATTAGGATCATAGACCGATCCACTCTCGTCAATATCTAGGGAATGATCGCATACTTAGTCTTTGACAAGACCAAAGGCAGGGTCACCGCTATCAAAGACCCCCTATACCGATACTTGCTTAGATTTATCGATACATCTATTGCATAACGCGAGATTAGTCGCGAGTGGTGCAACCGGGGTGACGTGTTCTATTTGTACTGTTTATTATATAGACGACCATGTGCCCTGGCCTCGTGTCTCGCTGAGTGGTTCACGTCAAGCGCATCACCGACATGAGCGGTCGTCCTCGTGCCACCATCAGGATGACGATGAACTTTTAACCGACGACCCTTTCGATGAGATTATGTTGGAAGATGGTGGTAGGCATGCGCATTTCGTACGACTATCTAGGGATTGGCCTTCGCGACCGCGACAACCATTTTTTTGTCTCGCAGAATTTGTCGGAGGTCATACATACTGTTGTGGAGGGAGGCGAGCTCGTCGATGAGGCTAACGCTTAGGATGACCTCCGATCGATCCTTCGGTTGACGTTCAAATCCCACCACTGCGACAACATGGGGTGCCTCAGTACCCCCAACACGTTTACGCCGATTTTCACTCGGCTATCTCGACGGCGTTACAGTGGATGGAGCAGCAGTTAGAGCGTCGAATAGACTGCCACCGACCACATTGAGGACCTTTCGATAAGGTTTATCCAGGGTGATGTCGATGCGACGGCGGCTGCTGGTCGCCAGGCTCGTCCGATACCACCACACTTATTGTATCCAGATGATCAATGTCCGCTGGTGGGGTGCCAGGATCTGCAGGGGTCTGGCACAGGTTTAGGATAGTTTGTTGTCTTTTTTTGTATTGTCACATTTTGATGTATTTGGACTTTGTTATGTATGTACAAACTTGTTATATAGTTAAATTTGCAGTCCCAGTTTGTTTATATCTTAGATATTTAATTAAATGTTTTAAATTGTTGGTTGGTTACGTATAATGTATAATATGATACGACACGATATGATACAATATGATACGACACGCAGTGAAAACTAATGATACAATAGGACACATAATGATACAATACAATACGTATAAAAAGTTTTAAATTAATATCGAAAAAATATACGATACGATACGTAATAATAAGAAACAATACGACATGATACGATATGATATTATCTATATTTCTATATCTATATCTATATCTATATCTATATCTATACTACTATATAATGTATATTAGATGGACAAGAAGGTAATTTAACTTCATTTGAGAAGGGTGCCTTTGTAATTTACGTAAAAGCTTAAAACATATTAATACATAATTTAATAAATTTCTAACTAACTGAACTAATTGTACTAAATGCACATCCTCAATAATTGTTATTGAACTTATCTAAATACAAAAAAAAGTAAACTCTATGGTGAAATACATATATAATTAGAACAAAACAAAATTAAAGAAACTTATTAACACAATAACTAATACTATTATTTTGTTAGTAACTTTTTTATTGTAAAATAAAATGTTTTATTTAATTGTTGAGACTAAACGGATGTTAAAGTGATGTGTTAAGAAACTTATATTTTAACTTCTTCACGACAAAATAGAAAAATTGACCGAAAAGTTTCCATTACCTTAACATTAACTGATCCTAGAGATAACCCACTTTTTTCCTCAAACAAGTCCGGGCTCAAAACCGGGTCGGGTTTTTTAAAGAAGTTTTAGACCCAGTGTATGGGATAGAAACCGGATTAGGCCAAAAATAAACCAAACCTCCTAGAACCAATTGGGGTTGGAGAAAACAAAAACATTTGTTATTATTTTTTCTTGAGTTTTGTAATATTTTAGTTTAGGTCTTTTTTATTAGTGTTATTTTCACTGTGTAGCCTATATTTCTATTTAAATTTCATTAAAAATTGGTGTGTCCTTCGTCACATTTCGCGACGGGTCACTTCTAGTATGGTATAAAACAAACAAAATTAATATTTTTAATAATAATTGAACACCTACATTTGCCAACAAAAATTATCTGGGTCGTATACAACTCGTATAGCTCGCCGCCAGACCAAAACTGACACTGTTAGTCTGTGGTTGTTTAAGGTTAACCCTTTAATCAATCAAGGTTAAAGATATAGCATCAATCAATCATTATTCACGTAGTAACGATCAATACTTCAATTGTTGATACCATTTATGGTAACATACATATAAGCCCATTTATGTTAAAAAAAAGGCATCTAGAACTCACCTAGGAGTTAGATTCCTTTATCGTTTACATGTACGCTCGGAATCTCGGACTCTCGGTCAACTAGTCTAAGATACACATACAATTCATCAACATTGCGTCCTCAATGCCTAACGCAAAGTAGGCTTTTGCGCATGTGGGTAATGCTACGAGCAACATGGCTCTGCGCGTGGGCAACATTATGTCCCAACATGTAACACATTTCGCTAACTACATTACACTAAAAAAGTTTTCAAGCTTGGCTCACTCTACGATCCACACTATATGCGCAAGGTATAACATGCGCACCACATGCTAGTGCAAAGTTGCATACTGCGCGTTCATGAACAAGAAGTATGAAGTGGCGACATGCCTGGTAATAATCCTAGTCACACAAAGTCGTGGCTGTTCTCAGATTTGAACTCATTTCATGTCAAGATCATACCTTTTCATTGGAAACTAATTATAATCGATCCATAACATCTTTTCGTGCATCAAACACTAAAACCAAACAGCTTTTTACGTAAACATTACCCTTTTAAGTCGAAACCTTCAATCTGAGCATAAAAGCCTTGAAAACTTGATCAAACCAGATTCTTTACTCTTGCAAATGTTTGTAGCCGATGCGAGACTAAAACCGTGATCGTCTCCCTCGATTCCTTGAACGAAACAACTTAACCGAACTCGAATCCCATTTTCGCTCTCTAGAACTTTAGAACGAAGATGAATATAGGCTACATGCGTCATTTCCCTTTTAGGGTTGTTACCGTCAAAAGTATCACATTGGCCTCATGAGCTTTCAATCATATTTTTTTGGGGTCTTTAGGTCCACCGCCTTATTCCTTATCAAAGTTTTCATAATGTGCCTTATATTAATATTCTTTCATTGGGTAATTTGTGCTTTCATTCCATACATATAATTAAAGTGCATGTCGTCATTCCGCATTGTTAAAAACTTGGTTGTTACACTTGATATCCTGAATCATCATCGTGTTAGTACATCCGATATGAGTATGCAACTTCGGGTTGCATTAGAAATAAAGTATCATGTAATATTAATAGTAGACACACGATCCTAAGACGTGCTTTTAGTTACCATAGATGTGAGTTTTTTTATGATGCTATAACGATATAACACTTGAAGAAAATGGTTGATTACATATGATTTTGTCAAGAGAAAATCTTAGTGAAAAATATAACGAAAGTAGACATTCTTATTGTGTTACGCATATAAAGTCATGTTATAAATAAATTCACATTTATAACCATGAGGTACGTGGCTTTATAGTCGTGTGCATATCTTTATTCACATATAGTTATCTTGCCTGAAAATAGAACATAAACCATGAGTGACGTTCTAAGTCTGTCTGAACCATAAACTATAAAATAGCAGAAGAAAATAGGACACTGGAGTAGGGTGTTCATTATTTGGTTTAAAATTAATAACCTGCAATCGGAGTCAAATAAAACAAACAAAATGACCAATTCAATCTTTGTTTTGGTCTGAAACCAAAACCGAATAACTAAATCAGTTTTCGGTTTTGACAAATTCTCAATTCGGTTGACCCGAATAACCCATTCTTTAGTTAAATTTGATTTTTAATCTTTTAAATTTAGTTAAATTTGATTTTTAATCTTTTAAATCAAGTTATTCTTTTAGAATACACAAAAAAAAAAAATAGATTCTTCAGTCTTTTTATGTTCTTTATTTTAATTCCGTAAAATAATCTTATTGAATTTAACAAATGTTGGATGTTTCATGTTTATGCAATAGAAATTAGAAACTGACTTGCTATTGTTTCCCGTCAAGAACTTGGATAATGTTACTAAGTTTCAATTTTCTGGTCCATGCATATAGCTCATGGGCCACGGCAATGAGGTGAAAAAAAGGTTTTGTTCAATCAATAAAGGTTCTTTTCCGGTAAAGAACAATGAATCAAATTCTTATTCGGTTATCGGTTCGGTTTGGTTCAGTTCAGTGGTGAACCTTGAGATTTACAACCGCGGGGTCGGAAGTCACCGAACCTAATATTATACCTACAAGTTAAAGGGGGCGCTATCCTTAGCTTCCGCCAAAGGGTTAGCGAGCGCGAGAGGAACAAATCAAGGGGCCCCACCTTCATCAACCAATTAGATTTTTTATTTATCTTTTTTTAATATATAGTTAAAAGGGGCTTTATAAGGGGCGTTATTCCACACCGTATAAGTTAACAATAAAGCTCACTGCTTATGTGTCGCTTACGTGGCGCTTATGTGGCCTAATAAAGCCTATAGGGCTTTAAACCAAACCCTTTAAGTGACCATATGTTTTCTCCTGAATTGGGGGGTTTCCCATAATTATTAAGTTTTATACTGAATTGGTGTATATACATTATTGTCTAGTGAAGATGAATTTGATTCGATAGTTCCGCTGATGGCATAATAATACTCTAGTGGTCCGTCAGTGATCCAAATTTATGGTAAAAAAACAACCCAAAACCAGAACCGATGATGCATCAATTTGTCATAGACTGTGTATTAAATACGGGTTGAAGTGTGGTACCAGGTGTACGTTATGCCCATACATCTCATCTACATTCCAAGAACCCCAACGAGGTCAGCTCACGTGCGAGAAGTAGTTGTGGATTCTTTTTATCTTCACAAAAACAAAAACAAAAAAAGCAATGTTGGTTGGCTTTTTACTCCAGTTTGACTTTGAACGTACTCTTAGAACAAAATAAAAAGTAACGCAATGCAGTTTTACCTTTTTTTTTATCCCAATAAAATTCGAAAATTTTAATTTCAATCCTATATTTGTATTGTATATTAAAATATAATAAATCAAGCTCCCACTATCCTCACACCCCTAAAATCTTTTTTTCACGTCGCTACATTCATACGACTCGTATAGAGTTATACGGGCCGTATAGGAGAATCTTACACAAAAAAATGTCAAAGAATGTTTTTTGTCTCAATGTATAAAAGCTGTATAACATTATACGGCTCGTATACAATGTTATACGACCAAAAACTCATATAATGTTATACGACCTGTATAATGTTATACGGCCGTATAGAATGTTAGACGACCTAATATTTTCTCCATCTATACGAGTCGTATAGCATTATATGACCGAATAATTGTCGTGTTAGATTATTCTATACGGGCTGTATAATCCGATACGACCAGTATAAAGGATGTGAAAATAAGATTCTAGAGTGTGGCTTTATTAACACCCTAAAATTAGTTTAGGCTTTTAAACAACTTCTTTTCAAAGAATAACCTAAAGGGCCAAAATACCCTAAAATTAGTTTAGGCTTTTAAACAACTTCTTTTCAAAGAATAACCTAAAGGGCCAAAATTATCAAATAAACAAAAGTGTCTGTCTTAGATATGGGTTTTTCGATTGGGGCCATTGGGCTAAAAAAGCCTAGTCGATTTAGAATGGCATTGGGCTACGTTATATAGACTGGGCTTTTTAATACCTTCGTTTTTTTTTGTTTTACCTTTTTTCTTAGAATGGTTTTTTTTTTTTTTGAGTTAATTACTGTTTTCATCTCTGTGGTTTGTCAAAAAAATACTATTTCAGTTCATTAGTTTAAAATTTTTGATTTCAGTCTATGTGGTTTCACTTTCATAACCATTTCAGTCCACCTCGCAACCATTTCAGTCCCTGTACTTACAGAATAAATAGATTGAAGTTGTTACGAAAGTAAAACCACATAGACTGAAATGGTTACGAAAGTGAAACCACAGGGACTGAAATCGCAATTTTTACTAACAGACTGAAATAGTGATTTTTGACAAATCACAGAGACGAAAACAGTAATTAACTCTTTTTTTTTTTTTTGAAAAATGCCCCTCTTCCTAAATTTCAGGTGCTACGAATTGTAAGTCTGGCTATTTTATATGAAGTTCTCTAATGTGGACAATATATTAAGGTGCAATTGTACATTGGTTAACTTTATGATAAGAGTTAAATGACCGGATAGTCTTTTTTTACCTTTAGTCCCTAACTTTCTAAAATTACCTCTATAGTCCCCAACTATTCAATTTTTGTTCCCGAATAGTCCCTGACATGGATGAAGGTTAGTTTTCTTAGTTAAGTTGAGGTAAAATGACCTAAATGTCCTTAGTATTAAAAAAATAACTAAAACATAAAGAATAATTATAAAAAATTCAGATGGCCCACATCCTTTACTAAAAACCTAAAGACCATCTTCTCCATAAACCCACTGTCCCACATCCACCCCTTAACCACTGCTATACCTTCCACTTCCACCGCCTCCACCCTCCACCCCTCAACCACTGCTACACCTTCCACCGCCTCCACCACCTCCACTCCTCAACCACCGCCTCCACAGCCCTCTACACATCCTCCACCCTCCACCGCCGCCATCACCTCTCAGCCACCACCACCATCACTGCCAAAACCAGCACAACCGCTTCATCACCAGCCCAGATTGGTCAATCGTAGCAATCCACCATGGATTCACCACAACCGCCACCATCTGAGCAATCGCCATGGATCCCGCGCTTTCCGTTAAACTCCTTGAAATCTCCGGTGACGGCCGCCTTGTCTTTCCGATCATCCTTTCCGTTCTCCTCTCTCCTCTACCGTCCACATCTCCGATCATGTGAATCACTGGTTCCTCACGTTCTGAATGAGGGACTGTATAACATCTTGCAGGGGTGGAAGCCATTGTGAATCAGGGACTGTATAACACCAGGGAGTGAATTTAAATTTTGTGAATGAAGGAGTGAATTCAAATTTTGTACTTGTTCTTCATGTGTGTGTGGAAGTAATTATGGAGTTGCAGGGAAAGATAGAAGAAAGAGAGAGGAAGGTGTTGGTGGGTGGGTGTGGGGTTGTTATTTTATTTTTATAAAGGAGTGGGTTCCACAAATAAATATATCTATTTAACAAGTTAGGTTATTTTGTTTTATAGTAAGGGTATTTTTATCATTTCACATTCTCTTAACTAAAAAAACTAACTGATGTTAGGCCTAGGGATTATCTGGGAACGAAAATTAAAAAGTTGAGGACTATAGAGGTAATTTTAGAAAGTTAGGGACTAAAGATGAAAAAAGACTAAACCACATAAACTATCCAGACATTTAACTCTTTTGATAATTTATAATTCTAGAATTTAGTAATTCTAATTTATTGAAATAATACTTTAAATATTTTATTTCATCTGCATGCATACGTACGTATAACAAGTGGTAAGTGAAACTATATTGTTGTTACACATAATATCCTTAAAGGGATGTGGGTATGCAAATTTCTTCAATGTGATTAGTTTGCATATTTACATACTTTTAGGTGTCCAAATGTCAAATCAAAGTCCGAGGATTAAATAATGGAAAGCCCAACTTATTCGATGAAAAATAAAATGTGTATGCGCTAATGCTATGTAACTTAGGCCTTTGGGCAACCCAAAACAGGCCTTTGATACAAGTATTTAACATATAATATAATTTATGGTGTTTTTTTTTTTGGTAAAACTACTAAGTCATGTGGTTACAATATTTTGCATTTTCTTTTGCTTAATATATGTATGGTGTTTTTTTATATAACTACTAAGTCACGTGGTTGTTACAATTTATGTTTTTTTTGCTTAATTGAGTTAAAACGAATATTGAAGTAACATGTTAGTTGTTTATTTTGCTGTTATTTTTTTCTACTATTAGCTATAAAAATTGTTTTTTTGAAAAATGATCTTCATGTGGAAAATATTCGATTCATTTCATTGTGAATATCATCTTTCGGCACGGATTTCATCTATATGAATTTTTAAGGTTGAAATGAATTAGTTAGAACCTAGGAGTGCATTAAAACTTGCCGAGAGATGGAGGGTGCATTACGTTTGTTAATTTTAAAAAGAAAAAAAAAAACCTTTTGATGTTGGAGTGAAGACAATATACCTCAATCTTATTCATAAATTACGGCGACCCCATTGTTGTCATTTGGTTTTAGATGTGTGTGACACTTTTAAAATCCACTAAATTTCATTTTGATGGGGTCTAATTGAACAGATCGTGGGTTTTCCTATTTATAATCATGCAAAAGATGTTATGGTAAAAAGAGTAAAAAGAAAGAGTAAATTGCCATTTTAGTCCGTGTGGTTTGGGCCATTTTGCATGTTTAGTCCAAGTATTTCATTTTTTGTCTGTGGGTTCAAAAAGGTTTCACTGTTGCCATTTTAGTCCACTGGATGATTAAATTCATCCATTTTTTCTGTTAACGAGAAGGGCAATTCGGTCATTTTATATGATTGAATTGTCCTTCTAGTTAACATAATTACATAAAAATGATCGAATTGCCCTTCTCGTTAATAGAAAAAAGGACGAAGTTAACGCAGTGAACTAAAATGGTAACGGTGAAACTTTTTTGAACCTACAAACAAAAAATGAAACATTTGTACTAAACTGATAAAATAGCCCAAACCACATGGACTAAAATGACATTTAACACAAAAAGAAAAGTACCACATATATTTAGATGCATAATATCTATAAGATAATGCACAACGATAAGAAAAAAAACCTTACTAAGCAATACAAGATAGATAGAGGGCGCATTGTCCTAACATTGTAGTCTACCGAGTTGAGTATATTCGAAACGATTATTGTTTATATTCATTCTCTTGATTTGTTATTCAAATCTCAATGTTTGCGTGTTTAGATCTTTGTCTTGACGTGTATTTTTGTCTAAGTTTTGATGAAGTTTTAAGTACTTGTCTAACTACAAATTTATTGTTTAGTTTGATTATTCTCTCGAGCAACAATTCAATTTTGCATAAGTTTTTAAATATATTTTACAAAAGTTATTTTAGAATAAAAAGACTTTGATTTCGAAGTAAATGAAAACAAATCTCTTGTTCTTATCTCTAAATTACGACGGCCACATCGTCCATTAAGTGAGCTTTTTCTAAAGGTGTTTTAACACTTTTAAAATCCACTCGGTTTCGTTTGAGGGGGCTTGATAGGATCGCTCGAGGCTTTTTCTATATATAATCAAGCAAAAGACATTATGTTAAAGAAAATAAAAGGAATTATGTTAAAGAGGAAGTGCACAATACTCTTTTGATTTACATCTATTTATTATATTAAAAGAATTCACTTTGGCACATGGTGCCGTTGATGTGCCACCCGGATAATTCATTTTGGGTGCCATTCTCTTTTCCTCTGCTCTCCTTTATCCATCTCTCACGTTCGTTCCTTCTCACCCTAGCGGCATTCAAGACTAAATGTTTTCTCTTTTTTACAAGATCTTATCTTTTTTATCGATCTCTCATAAACCCTAAATCAAGGTATGTTTCTTAATCTTTGATGTTGTAAACTAATATGTCTTCTTCTTATTCTTTGATGCTGTAAACGAATTTCCTTTGATGACAGCGGCGACAACTAAGGTTGATGTTGATGACAATTTTGGTACACAACGGTGGTCTAGGGTTTCTCTGTGACCCTGACGGCTGCGGGTGTAGGTTCCGCTGGTGACATCTGATGATTTTGATGGTTCAGCATGTAGTAAGTTGTTCGATTTTTATGATAACAATTGGGATTTAGGGTTTTATGTTCTGAATATTTCAATCTTTTTTGCGTATTAAGGGCAATTTTCGTGAAGAGAGATGTGGGTGTTTCGTTACTTTCATCTCTGATTTTGTTATCTTTGTTAAATTTTATGAGAAGTGGGTATTCATTTGTCGGTCGGACTCAACTTTTAGCTGGTTGGGTCCCAGTTGTGTTCTCTGGCTATTAATGTTTCCAAATTCACTGCTCTTGATTTAGCTCATTTAAGTTTTGCAATTTGATTTGATTTTATTTTATTTTAGTTTATGTAGATGTTTGTCGTTGATTCTATGATGTATTGAATAAGTATTTCTTAATTAAGTTGATGCTATGTGATGTGGAATCAAGGTTAGGTACCGGTGGAATTGAAGAAATAAAGTTACGTAGACTATAAAGTATGATATTTTTTTTACATAAACGGATCAATTTGGGTTGTGTTCTATTCATTTTGAATTAACTTGATAGTTTGATTATGTTTAGTTTTTTTGTTAGTTCTTTAATTTTAGTATGAATAGTCCGCCTACCAGGTGTTTGATAAAAGTCTTCAATTATGTTAAAGTTGGCATTTTGAAGCTTATCTGATCTATTGTTTTTACTTATTTCTGACTTGAAAAGGTGGGATTTGATAGTTTGATTACATTCCGTTTCTTTGTAAGTTCATGACTTACGTTAAAGTTGACGTTTTAAGCTTTTTTGTTCTATTTTTTACTGATTCCCAATAAAAAGGGATCTCGGTGTTAATAGTTTGATTCTGCTTGAGATGAAATGATGAGGATTTTGAGATGTACTTCGATGAATTTGATTAAAGTGATGAGTGAGATGTACTTTGATTAAAAGGATTAGTTAACTATATGGATAGGTTTTTAGAGGGATAATACTTTTTAGCAATGGCTGAGGTTTTTGAACGTTAAAGGCGCACAAAGTTGAACAAAGAAGCATAGATGAAATTTATAATGCTATAAACTTTTGTTTTTGAATAAATTAGGAAAGTGTTTAATTTCTTTGATGGATGTATGTCTAAAC
This sequence comes from Scalesia atractyloides, assembly GCA_947069175.1. Lineage (NCBI taxonomy): Eukaryota > Viridiplantae > Streptophyta > Magnoliopsida > Asterales > Asteraceae > Scalesia > Scalesia atractyloides. The sequence goes on along the minus strand of CAMTDV010000014.1, from coordinate 17,179,277 downwards.
TGAGAATGTGTAGAAACTGGAAATGTACAGCAACTTGAACACCAAATACTTCACTGTTGAAAGTAGAGATGGGCATAATAACCGGTTCCAAACCCGACCCGGTAGAACCGAACTGGACCCGGTTCCAGTTCCTACCCGACATAAAGTAGTACCGGTTCCGGGTTCAAAATACCCGATGGTTCCTACCCGGTTCCACATTTTTTAATTTTAATCGGGTCGTACCCGGTTCCAAGCCGTACCCGGTTACTACCCGTACCCGGTTCCTAATGTACCCGGTTCCACCCATACCCGGTCCCGGTTCCTAATAATTAGTTATTATTAATGTTTTTAATGTAACTAATTTATTATCAATGAGTAAAAAAACATTAAATTTACTAAACTCACTAAACATTAGTAAAATTAAACATAATAAAATCTCCACATGACCGGTTCCCCATTGTACCCGTAACCGGTTCCCCACAATACCCGTACCCGGTTCCTACTGTACCCGGTTCCGGAATACCCGTACCCGGTTCCAAACGGTTCCAGATTCTGTTGTGTAAACCCGGGTAGGAACCGGACCCGGTTCCACATTAAACCCGGTTCCATTGTCAACCAAATGGAACCGGGTTCGGTTTGGAACCGGTTCCGGGTACTAAGAAAACCCGATTATGCCCATCTCTAGTTGAAAGAGGTGCAGGATATTGGAATGAGTCCAATAAGCTTGGACAAGGAGGATTTGGGACAGTTTACAAGGTACTACATAGTGGGTGGACGGGCCAGGATTGGTAACAAGCTAAAACAGGTAATTTTTAGTACGGCCCATATCAAGTTAGGCTGACTCCTAGATGCATTTGTCCAAAAAATTGAAATTTTAAAACTAATTAGATAGTCTGATCTGGAGAATAATAGCTGCTGTTTTTTCTCTATGTCGTTGATATAACTTATAAATTACATTAGTTTATTTTGTTTTAATTAAATATTAATGATTTATCTTTTACTTTTTTTTTATCTTTTTTATTGGTGAAGGAGGGACTTGGTTGGAGATAAAAACAAGTCATTTAAGGATATGACCCATTGTGGACAAAACACAACCCAAGTACGTACAAACCTTCATGTATTTTTAACAAATGTGGTCATGTTTGTGAACAGGATATGAATTGTTATGTGTTTGTGTAAGCAATTGTGTTCATATGAGTGGAACCGACCAATCTGGATACGGGTCAAATGAAGTATTCTATAAAGTGGTCGTTTTGATTCAAGGTAAAATGGTGTTTAACTAACATCAACACCAGTAACTCATATCCATATAATTCTAGAAATTGAAATGGCTGCATCTACTGCTACTAATGTAAGAACTCTTCTATCACATAATGTATGCACCTTTGTATATAAATATGCACATCATTAACCAACTGCAAATTCAATCCATACAGGTTCAGAGAAAAATATAACCACATCTCCTTCAGTACAAGAATTTGTAGTGCAATCCAGCCTCCAAAACAACTTCAACAAAAACAAGGTCGTGGTTCTACAAAGGCTATAATCTATGCAACAAGAAGCTTACACCAGAAGGTGCTAAGTTAGCTTGTGGTGATCACCTTGCATAACAAGACCTCAACTACATGTAAGGACAAAGTAATTGCTCCTTATATTAGAAGGTAGTTTTTTAAAGACATATTTAAGAACGCATAATAGGCTATTAACATTATATTACGATTTTTTTCTTTTATTTAATTCATTTTTTTATTATGTTGGTTTTTGTTTTTAAGCTGTAGTTTAAAAGGCTGAAAATATGTGGAGATTTGCAAGTGTGGAGGATTGTAAGGTGAAATGTTGGGGGCGTCAAAGGCTTATCCTCTCATGTAAGTAAAATGATGTGGCATCTAAAAAAGTAAGTGTTTTAAAAATTTGAAGCTGTGGTTCATTTTCAATTTTTTTATTACATAATTTACATACTATTAGCAGTTATTCAATCTATGTGTTTTGAAATTCTGTGGTAGGGATGAGCTCGGTACCAACTGATACCGAACCGGTACCGGTATCAAAAATCCCAAAAATGGGTACCCATACCGAAAATACTTGGTACAGTTTGGTTTAGTACAGGTACAGACCAGTATTTGAAGGTAAAAACCGGTACCAAATCACTACCATACTGGACCGGTACCGAAAACATAAAATGTCCCTATCAGAACCGAAAATCAAGTCTGTTCTGGAAATCTGTACCGGTACCGAACCAGTACCCGGTACCATTTGCTCATCTGTATTCTGTGGTATGAAAAGGTTAAGTTAAATACATCAACTTCTTGAAGTGCACAATTTTTTTTTTTACATTCTTAGGCAAAATGAAATTGGTTTTGAACTGTTGGTAATCTTTAGCAGGCGATTGTTATCCATTCAACTGATTGGTCATATATTGAAGGTTTGAGCACTTCAACTGATTATTCTTGGTGGATACAAAACCACAAGTTTACCCTTAGAAAACATATCGATAGATGAATTTACGTTAATCTAATTTAAAATTAATTTTTGAAGGATATATATGCATTGAGGGACGATATGATGGAGTTGAATCCAACATTTTTTGGCTGGAGTTCCTAGAGTTTTAGAAAAAAATTCATGAAGGTGCAACACTCATTAGTCCTTATTTATTAAAAAAAATCGCATATTTTTAGCATAACTCCGTGATTTTTAAATTTATGTTGACATTTTTTTTTATTTCAGGTGTGCTTAAAGGGCTAGAAGAAGTTAATCCAAGGAGGAAAATATTTCACCTTCTATACAATTAGTAATTAAATCACTTCTTTTGCTTTTATATATAGACTTTTTTGTTTTGTTTTTGAATAAATAATAATATTCTCATAATGTAAAAATGCAGCAAACTTAGATGGATTAAAGCCGGTTACAAGCAGAAATATGCATCACCACTTGCAGATCTTCTTGCTTTCAGGAAGGTTGGTTTGTTTATGCACCATTTATATTTAAAATACGAAAGAGTTGACAATTTGACCCGTTTGGTTATAAATGGCTTGATTCAAGTTGTGTTTAATCTCAAACGGGCCAAACGGGTTATAAGACGCCCAAAGTTTATTTATAACGATGCATCGGAACTGTAGATCATCTTGTTCTCTGATTTAGCATTATTTTGTTAATAATATTATCTTTTTATTGATAATGAATGCATTTATTATCATAGGTTATTGTATCTGGCGGAGCTCCGTTCAGCAGTGAAGTTGAAGAATTCTTGAAAGTTACATCATGTGCTTTTGTGTTGCAAGGATACGGTAAGTAGTTCGGAAATAATAAAGATGAAATTAGCGGTGAAAAGGGGTCAAAAGGTTCATATAAGAAATTTAGCTACAACTGAAACGGGTCAAATGTCGCTAGGTTTTTATTCAAATATTTACAAAAACCTAAATAATTTTATTTCTAATGACATAAAAGTCTTTTTTTTGCATGATTAACTCCTTTCGATTTTCAAAATATAACAAAAATGCCATTTTTTGCATGATTAAGCCCCTACACTTTATTAAAAGGACTTTTCTGTAAGTTCTAAAAGTCTAGGGACTTAACTATGCAAAACAAAAAGCAAGGACTTACGTTCTAATTCAAAAAAAAAGTCTGTAGGGATTTGTTGATCCTTTTTAAAAAAAAACAATAATTGTTATTTTAGTTATGTAGTTTTTTTTTTTTAAAAAGGAACCAAAAGTGCTTACCCAACCAACCGTTTCGACACACGCTACAGAAATGACCCGTTTTGACCCAAACCACTCCAATTGGTTAAAAATCAGTTTCGTAACTTGGTTTGATTATTATGGCAGGGATGACAGAAACATGTTTCATACATTTCCTATATTGGTTTATTCAGATATTTAGATTATTATTCTAATAATATGTTCTTTTTTAATAATTATCAGTTCATTAGTTATAAAAATGGAAACAAAAAGCAAACTCAACCTGGCCTGTCTCGACCTCAACTAAAAATTGACATGCTTCCGTATGAATCCTCTTTTTAACCTGTTACCCAACCACCCCCAACCACCCATCCTGCTCCCTCTACTTTTGAGGATTGGATTAAGAATCATTTTGTTAATTTCTTATAATCATGTGTAAAATTATTTAATAAATAACGGACTTATACCTGGATTTTTTAGTGTTTTATAATCGGTTAAACAGGTCATAGAGGCGACTTCGAAGCAAAGCTGAATCAGGTGGCCATCGCTTGACGTGCCTTAGCGGTAGCATCCCTACGGCCATCACTTTGGATTTAAGGAATGTGGCTTACGGTGATGTTAAGTGTTTGGCTTGTAACATCAATTACGAAACGGCGGATCACTTCTTGGTCGAGTGTAGTTTCGCTAGATCAGTCACTTGAATGGTCTGTGTGTGGCTGCAAATTCCAGTTCCATCGTCCTTCGCCTCGGTCACTAAGATTCCACATCTACCTATTTCCAAGAGCAAGATGTGGGTTCTAAGAAGAAAGGTCTGGTCTATGCTGTGTTTTTGCTCACCCTTTGGTCAATTGGAATCAGCCGAAAACGAAAGAATATTCAACGGGAAAAGGAAAAATACTTTGGGACTATTAAAGAAACTTTTTTCTGTTGGATGTCGAAAAGAAGCAACGTATCGGGCCTTGGAGGACTAGAGCAGGTTTAGTGGGTTGGGATTTGTTTGAATTTATTTTTGTATAAGCTTCTGTTGCCTCTGTTTTGGTTCTTAGAATGTAGTTTCATTTGGCTGGTAAAAAATATATATAAGGATTTGTTATTGTAATTCATGCCTTATAAAAACTTTGTTATGATATTACATATACCTTACCTGACCTGGATACATTATCATTTGGTAGAAAATGGAACATGTTTTTCTCTTAACAGGGTCTCTTTCATTAAAAAGGTTATATTTTATTTGCTGGAATTTGGTCATCAAGTTTGGTTGGCAACACATGCAAATATAATGTGGGATGAATTGGGTCGAGTCGACTTGGTAGCGATTTTGTGTCTATGTTTTTAATAAATTAATGTGTTAACTATGAATGCTTAAGGGTGACTAATTTTTTATGAGTCATTTGGCCGTATTATGATATCAAAACCATCTGCATGTTTATGGGTCATCGGGCATGTGCACGCTACAAGTCTTATAGCATAAGCATGGACTGAAATTCCGATACCAAAGTGAGTTAGTCATATGTGTTATTTTGATTAAAAAGTCAACTACTTTATATGGTTATGTATTGGTCGTAATGATTGGGTCATCTGGAAAATGTGGGCTAAGATCCTATGGTCAAATAAGTCAGGATTAAAAGGGAAGAATTTGGGTCGTAGGTACAACTGTATATAAATATGGTACAACGCACACGAGATTTTACACATGGCGATTTTTATACATGGCGAAAAATGTTTGTATGGGGTTACTACCTTTTTGTCTCTAATACTTTAAATTCATTTACATTTATTCAATTATCTTTGCCGGATTTAGTATGTTTTTATTGCAATGGTTATGTTATGGATAATTATGTGTTTTTTTGCTCATTGAATGTTAAAGGCATGTTACATATACAACTTTGAAACACTTTTGGCTATGTTGCCTATATCAAATCATTTGTGTATTTAGGTGCTAATTATAGGTTTGTAGAATAAAATGACATAAAAGAAAGCACAAAAAATAAACTGTAAAAGGACAAACTTCGTATTTGGTTTTGTGAGTTCATTGTAAATCAAGCATTACAAAAGTAATTGAACGTTTATTTCATTTTAAATTTTACGTCAAGGGCAATCACTTTTTAGAGTTGGTTTATACTTGAAACAACCCGTCTTCTCTCATGGTCAATTGTTTGTTGCTTTATCAATGGTAAAAACACGAGATGGAGTCAAACTACTAATACTTGATAATAACGGCAAACCTACAGATAAAACAACTGTTGTGGTTTATAAGGAGATTTTTAACGAATTGTGATCGTTGCATATTCATGTATTTCAATTTGTCGTTGGACTCTAATATATTCGTTTGTGTTTTAACGTGTACAAAGTCATAACATTTATGTCAACGATGATAATGAAGATATTCTTTTACCCTCACAATTAATAAGGTCCCTGTTAACAGAAAAGGTTAGTCAACCATCAGTTGACCATGCCATACTTGTCTTTTTAAGTTAGATTCAAAGGATATTCTTGTCTCATCATCATAAAACATAAAAACACTTCTACAAAGAACCCAACATTTCATCCAGATCCCCCAACCTTTTTTCATCTTCATCCATCTTCATCATCAAATCTCCCCACAACCACCACCACCCCTTCCTTACCCCACCACCGTCGCCCCTCCACACCCCACAACCCTTGCCTCACCCCACAACCACCACGCTGGTTCCCCTGCCTCATCCAACAACTACCACCACTGCAACCCCTGCCTCACCCCACAACCACCACGCCGCAACCCCTACCTTACCCAACAACCATCACGTCGCCGCCACCCCTGCCTCATCCAACAACTACCATCACCGCAGTGCATTAGTCCCGATGTTTACCCAAGACTGAATGATGTGGTGATCTCACTGAACTTCAAAAAACGTTCCCCTATGATTGGAATTTGCAAAACACGCCCAATGTATATTCGGTACTTGATGTATATATAGTAAATGTTTCAATGAGAAAACGCTGCAATGACTTGTAGATTGTGCAATGAAAGTTGTACGTTTTTTATTTGTGAATCTAGGTTGAGTGTTATTTTTTCATCGATTTGTGAATCTAGGTTGAAGTTTGATGAAAGTTGTATATTTTTTCATCGATTTTTCTCTTAAGAAGTTCTGGGTTTTTTCCTGGGTATGATGTTCTTGAAATAAGTTTGATGTTTGAGGGTTTGATCTTAAAAGAAGTTTAATGTTTGAGGTTTATTTTTGGGTTTTATGAAACAAGTTTCATGTTTGAGGGTTTTTTATGCGTATGATGTTCTTGAAACATATCATATGTTCCAAGAACAAATCAAGGGAGATATTTGATTTTGTGGATAATTGTTTATGCAATTCATGTTTACAGAAGTAAATAAAGAAGATAAATAAATAATGACTTTTTAAAGTTTAAACATAATAATACGAGGATATATTAGTCATTTCACTAATCAACTAACGATCAACCAACCAATTCTGTTAATAGAGACCTTATTGATTCAAATCAACAACCATAGGGAATAGGGATTAGAGTGTTCAATTTTACCAAATAGGGACTAAGAGTGTCAATCGTTGTTAACCACATGGACTCAAATTATAGTTTACTCTATAAATATTTAACTCTTGTAAAGACTTAACTTAGCCTTCTCCACTTTATTTCTTTATAAAGGTATGACAAAGGAACACTAGAATAGATAAATTCATTAGGAAAAGAAGGGTCCATTTTATAGTCATTTATTTCACCCAAACTTTCTTTATCACCGGACGTGGATGAACACAAATGCAAAAATTTTTAAGAGTTCCAACATTAAGTAAAAAGAACGAAAGCGTAATATCACCCTTATTTTTAGACAATGAACTCCCTTAAGTGTCTTAAATTAAGGTTAAAAAAATTGCTCCAAAGAGTTGTATTCTAAGATAGCATGTGTGTGTATAATAAATAAGTAAGTTGTGGGATACATGCAACCTTGTGGTGCATCCTCAGATTGATTTGGACGGAAAAATTGTCACACCCAACCGATGGCGGAAACATCGAGACGGGACGAAAAAGATTGCTCATTGCTCACAACGTTAATAGCGACAATATTTAATTAAACCAAATTTCATTTCATAAGTAAACTTGTCAAGTACAATGCATGGGAATTTCAAATACAACAATAATCAAGAAAAAAATTGATACAACATTAATAAACCTAAACGTCTATGTGTGTATCTAGTCATCAACGCTACTTCAATTCATAGCAACGTCTCCTCAACCTGTAACATGTTTAAAATAGAGTTCAATGCAAAAGCAAAGACCAGTAGACAAGTTTGGTGATACATAGCATAAGTATAAAAAGTATAACTCGAATCCACATGTTAATCGCATGCAAGGTAAATGCTAATCATGCAACACTAGATCAAACCCGAGTTTCCACAAGTATAATGAGCTTCCCTCGTCACAAAAGCAACGACACTAAAAAGTATGAATAAGCTTAACATAACCCTGGCGGGTGGTGTACTACTCCTATAGTGCTATATATGTCAAGTTGGGCTAGCTTAGTTAATGATCAAACATGTATAGTCCTAGCATATATCTAAGCATAACAAGTATCATGTATTAACGGATTGAGCATGTAAAGAATAAGTTGTGATTTGTTTATTTTGATAGGTAAACATGTTACAACCCAAAAAAGTGAGAAAGCGGTAAATGGGTCGAGTGTACTTACGGTTTTGCTAAAGTGTTACACTTAGAGAAATCAGCGAGCTTGTTTGTTGATTAAGGGTTGGCACCTTGTCCTTCTACACGAAGAACATAGGTATGAGTAATGAGTTTGATGGAAGATTCGGATTGTGAGCATGAATAATGAATAGTAAAGTAAAGTATGTGGTATAAAAATAGTCACCAAAGTCTAGCACTCGTTTTTGACACTATGATAGCCCATAAGGGTTTGATGTGATTTCATAGGTTTGAAACCTATTAGAATCGTAACGAGGAACTACACATTTTGGTGATAAACTTAATAGCTTGACAAGTGATTAGTTAGTCATTATCAAGGGTTCGGTTTCAGGTTCATTATATAGTCCATAATATACATATGTACATATTATTCTACAACTAACAAGGATAATCATAGAAGTCATGTAGGAGGTAGGATGTTGAACCATCCATTTAGGAACCTCGTTTAAGTTCACCACTTCACAAGTTGTCAGAGACAACAAGGAGGGTCAAGAACAATATGAACAACAAGAATGTAAATGTATGTTATCACTATACCAAGTAGCCAAGCAAACTACAACCCGGTGAGCCGGCGTCGACACACGTCGAACGCTGATTCGGTGACTGCCTGATTTGCGACCTTGCTGCTTTTAAAGTAACCAGACTGAACTCGTTTGTCATTAATCTCGGCGGCTAGCTGATAGGTCTCCTCGATAGTAGCAGGGCGTGCTGCTTGAACAAAGTCAGCGACGCAATCGGGGAGACATTGAGGTATTTCTTGATTGCCTTTTCGGTCGTATCCACTTGACCGGGACAGATGATGCTCAACTGTTTGAAGCGAGCAGTGAGACCAGCGTTATCGGGACCATCTTGCTTGATAATCCAGAATTCGTTCTCTAACTTCTGGATCTCGTAGGGAGGACAGAATTCCTTGATCATAATTTCCTTGAGTTCCTCCCAATTGAGTCCGTAGGCTTCGTCGTTCCCACGCCTGTTGCGGTCGGCTGTCCGCCATTCGAGAGCCCTTGATTGAAACACGCCGGTAGCGTTGACAGTGTGCAGAGCCTCGGGACATCCACTCTGGCGGATTGTGACCTCGATAGAGTCAAACCCGTGGAACATGGCACTCGGTCCTTCGGTGCCTAAGAAAGTAAGCGGTCCACATGCTTTGAACTGCTTAAAGCTGAAGTGGGGTTTCGGCCCTTGGAGTCCACATATGAGTTGCTGCTTACAGCATGAATTTCTGAGACAATTTGCGGGATGACTTTAGCTATCTCCTTGGCTACCATTGTAGCGATAAGCTTGTCAGTGTTGTTGAACTGGAGATTTCTACGGGTATGTGATCCCATTGAAGACATCTACACGAAGGATTTAGATTAGATGAGATTCGATTATAACAGAGCTATGTTTAAATATTTATTATTATTATCATACATACAAGGCACAAAATCACATAAACACATAGGCACGTAATCGCGTAAGCACATAAGCACCTAAGCACATAATCCACGTAAGCACACATTTGCACGTATTCACCTTCTAATAGTAACAATGCGTAGCGCGATACGAGATGCGAGATATAGCGAGATATAAGCGATATATATAAGCGAGATAATACCGCGTATGAGGCACACGTCCTCATAGGTGTAAGCGAGTTAAGCGATTAGTTTGGTTGGTGTATTAGTTAGCGTTTTAGATTGCGAGAGCTGTACGAGTTGTGCATACATTCGATGGAGCGTAAATGCAATAAATCGAGAAAACGATGATATGATAAATCATCAAAGCGAGAAATCGAATAAAGCGAAAATTCTCGAAATTTTAAACACGTAAATAGTAATAAACTCGATGATGCGTAAATCGATGATATAGGCTTAAATCAATTGGGAGTGTCCGGGGATTTGAGACAGTGACTACCCAAAGTGGTTCGACTACCCTTTGTATTTGGACCCACGCTTTGGCCTTATAGATAAACGTTCTCACCGCAAGCGGCTAACGACGTTTACTCTTCCAGTTAATATGTGTTCCAAACCATCGGCATAACCGAGACTTTGGTGAGTCGAAATGCGGAATTAGTTACTAAGATGCGGGTTTCACCCCTAACTTAGCAACTTCATTCCTAGATAGAAATGGAGATTTTCGTCGAGGTTTGGATGTCACTCCTAACTCAACGAAGGTATGTCGTGCGAGAGAATGCGCGGAGTGAATGATCTCGTCGAGAGTTCTCGGTTTTCACACCTATTCTAGACTTAATCACTCGTTTTGTGTGATGCGAGAGTTTCCAAACGTGTATTATTGTATAGCCTAAGGAAAGGCACATTTAAGCATTTATGGCAAGTAGTTTAACATTTAAGTCAAAGATAGGTCAATCGGGTACTTAAACATGCTACTAGGTCGAATCATGGCAATTCTACCTATTATCCTAAAGTTATGGCGCTCTGATACCAATCTGTCACACCCCAACCGATGGCGGAATCATCGAGGTAGTGGCGCTAGGCGAACCAGATTGTCTCACGAGATTCCATAACAATTATTTAAAGATAATAAATCAACATTTAACATCCCATACTATTAAACTCATAATATCCTTAAACAATCATTACATTAACAAAATCCCTTAAACAGTAAAATCTGATCCGGTCTCCCTAGATTTACACTTGGAACTAACCAAAATAAAACAAAACTAAACTACGCAAGCCACATCCAAGCATCCAAGCTACAAAATCCTCATCCAGTTACACACGTTAAAATACATGTCAATACAATTAAGTAAAGGTGAGCATACAGGTTTAAGTACTACTAGCATAATTGAGAAAGCGTCTGCAAAACAATCTAATTACATATCATGATACATCAAAACACCAAACATAACATAGGCTCATTTCTCATGCTAACTACCGTGAGAACGCTTGCGTGTCCATCCTAACTAGACCCCGTCGGGTGTAAGCCACACTATAGTACCATACTAGCTAAGGAGGCAAGTTAACGAAAATAAGTCCTAGTCACATGTTTCTAGCATCACGTATTGAGCATATATAATCAGATTATTCGCGTGTGATAAACAGTTTGATTTGTGGAGTGATTTTGATATAGGAACGTATGTAACACCCAAAAGTGCGTTAAAGCGAAAATGGGTCATGTATACTCACTGTGGGTGCGTTTTAGGTAAGCAGGAGATTCTGCGGAGAGGTTGCGGAGTGCGCCGGATCAGCCTGTAAACGAGCAGAAGTGCATCAGTCTTCCGAAAAGCCGAAACGGTGAACTCTGAGTTGAGCAGTGGCCAAGTTCGGGCGAACTTGTGTGTAAACACACATGTTCGAGCGAACTTGTGTAATTCTGGTGAGTTATGAGCCAAGTTCGGTCGAACTTGTGGAGAATCCTTACTGAGGAGACAAGTTCGGGCGAACTTGCAAGAAAACTTGGTGAAAAGTACCCAAGTTCGGTCGAACTTGACCCATTTGGGTACAAGTTCGGTCGAACTTGACTTGGGGAAACTGGTGATCCTCGAGTAAACTTAATGTTTTGGGTCCAAAATCTTGCGTTTTCACGTCGTTTGCTGAGGAAAATCGAGTGTTCATCCCTCCAAACCTGTGCTACTGAGCAAACTTAGGTTGGAGAGGTCTTTTAGAGCCGTTTTAGCCGTTTTACAAAAGTTGGCTAATCCAGGTGAACTAGGGGTTCGTTCGGATTAGTCCGTCTTGTGTAAACCAGCATAAACGTCCTTGTGCTTCCAGATCTATGATCTTGAATGATAGATGCTTCGTTTCATACCCGAAAATGAACAAAACATCATCAAAAGTCCGTATCTTGTGTAGAAATCAATATTTATCAAAGGTTTTCTTAGATTTAGCACTTACAAGCCGAGATCTTGAAGATCTCGTGTTTGGGAAGCCTCTGCTAACACCAAACGAACTCGTATTGTGTAGATCTAAGTTAAAAATAGAAGTTTTGAAGAAAAAAGATGAAGATTTTCGTAAAAGAATGGGTTTTGATGAAAACGAAGGTAGATCCTTGTGCAAAATCGTTGTAAACCTTTGTTGGTTGTTGCTAAACGTTGTTTTAGTCGAAATCGGGTCGTTTCTTACTTAGAACACGAGAGATTTGGAATGAGGGAGCTCTGAGCGAATTTGGCCAGCAAGGGGAGCTTGAATGAGGGGCATGGGTACTTATAGATGAGGCAAGAAACTCAGGAGCTGACAACAAGTTCGGCCGAACTTGCATGATTTCCTTGCAAGTTCGCGCGAACATGATAGATTTCAAGGGAAAATAGCTAAGTTCGGCCGAACTTGTACATTTCTGTACAAGTTCGCGCGAACTTGAGGGAAACAAGGGAGTCCTGGTTATCAGGCAAGTTCGGGCGAACTTGTGGTAGTCAAGTTCGGCCGAACTTGGCCTTGTGACCAAGTTTTGTTTTCCGATTTCGTGTTAAGGGTTCGTTTGGTTATTCGGTTCGCATTAGATAGTTATATTAAGCATTAAATTAAGCGTTATAGTTGGTTTAATAGTGCGATTTAGCGATTCGAGGGTGCGAGAGCGATGCGATAGCGATTGCAAACATAACCACAAACACACATCACACATAAATAATATAAACCACATAAACAATTGCGATTTGCGATGAGATAAGCAATGCGATTTAATAAGCGATTAAATGCGATAATAACGTACAACACCATAATTAATTAACATAAACTTTATTATTAACCGAATCTCGGGAGTACAAAAGAAGATAAACGGAAAAACAAAAGAAAAGATAACAATCGAATTTTTGAGTTGTTACAGTCTCCCCTACTTTAGTCGTCTCGAAATTAGGTCATAGCTGTAACAAATAGATGCGGGTACTTGGCCTTCATATCACTTTCCAATTCCCAAGTGAACTCGGCGCGGCGTCTGCCTTCCCATCGGACCTTCACGATAGGGATGCGAGAGCATCGGAGTTTCTTGGTCTCTCGGTCCATGATTTCCACAGGCTTTTCCACGAAATGGAGAGTCTTGTTGATTTGCAGATCTTCGAGAGGGATATGGAGATTTTATTCGGCGAGGCATTTCTTGAGGTTAGACATGTGGAAAGTCGGATGTACATTAGTGAGTTCCTCCGGTAATTCGAGATGATAGGCTACTTTACTGATCCTTTCCAGAATCTTAAAGGGACCAACGTATCGAGGCACTAGCTTTCCTTTCTTGCCGAAGCGGACCACTTCCTTCCAAGGCGCAACCTTTAGGAGAACGTGATCTCCCACTTCGAACTGTAAGGGCTTGTGGCGTTTATCAGCGTAACTCTTTTGACGACTCCGAGCTTTCAAGAGATTGTCTCTGATCTGGAGGATTTTGTTTGTCGTTTCTTGAATTAGCTCAGGACCGGTGATTTGTGCTTCTCCGATCTCGTGTCATGCAATAGGCGATCGACATTTTCTTCCATACAGTGCCTCAAAAGGAGCCATTTGAATGCTGGTATGATAACTATTATTGTACGAGAATTCGATTAAAGGTAAATGTGTATCCCAGTTACCACCGAAATCTATGATGCACGCACGAAACATGTATTCGAGGGTGCGGATCGTACGCTCGGTCTGACCGTCGGTTTGAGGGTGAAAAGCGGTACTGAGATTGAGAGTAGTACCGAGAGCGGATTGAAAAGTCTCCCAGAGACGTGAGGTGAAGTGACCGTCGCGGTCAGAGATGATGTCACGAGGCGTCCCGTGTCGACATATAACTTCGTCGGTATAGATTCGGGCTAACCGTTCGACCTTAAAGTCTTCTCGTATAGCAATAAAGTGTGCAGATTTAGTGAGACGATCAACCGATAGCCCAAATGCTATCGTGACCGGATGAAGTACGCGGGAGTTTAGTAACGAAGTCCATAGCTATACTCTCCCACTTCCACATCAGGATTTCGGGCTGTTCGAGTAAACCGGTGGGCCTTTGATGTTTGGCTTTGACTTTCGAACAAGTTAAGCATTTTGAGACGTACAAGGCGATATCCTTTTTCATGCCCGGCCACCAGTACTTGGGACGAAGGTCCTGGTACATCTTGTCGGCACAGGGGTGACTGGAATATCGAGATTTATTAGCTTCGGTCATTAGCAATTTACGGAGATTATCACAACTGGGAATCCAAATGCGATTGAGATAGTAATAAATACCATCAGATTTAGATACAAGCTGAGTTTCGGCACCACATTTCATTTCGTCTTGAAGGGTATTCTCGTTAAAATAGGCGAATTGAGTGGCACAGATGAGGGTTTCGAGTTTAGCACAAGCTTGAGAGTCACGAATACCATATACATAGCTTCGTCGACTTAGAGCATCGGCGACGACGTTTGCTTTGCCGGGATGGTAGCGTATCTAGCAATCGTAATCGTTGAGAAGTTCAACCCATCGACGTTGTCGCATGTTTAGTTCTTTTTGATTAAAGATATGTTGTAAGCTCGTATGTCTGTGAAGATCGTACACTTAGTACCGTAAAGGTAGTGTTGCCATATCTTTAATGCAAAAACAACTGCACCGAGTTTGAGATCGTGGGTTGTGTAGTTCTTCTCGTGGATCTTGAGTTGTCAAGACGCATACGCGATAACCTTGTCTCGTTGCATGAGAACACAACCAAGACCAAGATTAGAGGCATCACAGTAAACAACGAAATCGTCGTTTCCGTCAGGTAAAGCGAGAACGGGAGCGTTGCATAGCATACGCTTGAGAGTTTGAAACGCTTCCTCTTGATTGGAATCCCAAACAAAAGGTTTGTCTTTATGAGTTAAAGCGGTAAACGGAACGTCGATTTTAGAAAAATCGGCGATGAATCGACGGTAGTAACCCGCCAATCCTAGAAATGAACGGATTTCGGAAGCATTCTTTGGTGTAATCCAACTCTTGACGGCTTCAATCTTTGCAGGGTCGACGTGAATTCCTTGACTATTAACGATGTGGCTGAGAAATTGGACTTCTTCGAGCCAAAATTCACATTTTAAAAACTTAGCATAAAGGCGATTTCCTTGGAGAAGTTCAAGGACTAAACAGAGATGACGTGCGTATTCGTTTCTCGACTTCGAATAGATAAGAATGTCATCGATGAAAACAATGACGAAACGATCTAAAAAGGCTTTACACACACGATTCATCAAATCCATGAAAACCGCGGGTGCATTGGTAAGACCAAAAGGCATCACCACGAATTCGAAATGGTCACAGCGAGTACGAAAGGCGGTTTTAGGAATGTCTTCTGCCAACACGCGTAACTGATGATAACCGGAATGAAGATCGATCTTAGAAAAACAAGTAGCGCCTTGAAGCTGATCAAATAGGTCGTCGATACGAGGAAGAGGGTAGCGGTTCTTTTTCGTGAGTTAGTTAAGTTCACGATAATCGATGCACATACGGAACGATCCGTCCTTCTTTTTCACGAAAAGGACAGGAGCGCCCCATGGCGAAGCTGGCTTGATAACTTGCGCATTTCGGATGGTGCGAGACGATAAGGAGCTCTAGCAATGGGAGTAGCGCCTGGAATCAAATCGATACGGAATTCAACATCTCGAGTAGGGGTAAACCGGTAAATCGTCGGGAAAGACTTTAGGAAATTCACAAACAACCGGAACGTCTTTATAAGTCTTCTTTTCTTTCTCCGGGTTTACGATATGGGCGAGGAAATCAACACATCGCTTTTGCAAACATTTGTGTGCTCGAGTACATGACAAAAGCATCAACTTCTTTGAGGGAGTTTCACCTTAAACATGGAGTTGATCACCGTTAGGGAGAGGGAAACGAATCATCTTATCGAAGCATACAACTTCAGCATGATTTTCACGAAGAAAATCCATGCCTACTATGATATCGAAACTACCTAACTGCATAGGTATGAGATTAATCGAGAAGACATGGTTGTTGAGATCGAGATTACAACCACGTAAGACGAAATTAACAGTAACGGTTCTTCCGGTGGCAACTTCCACATCGAAAGTCTTTGGGAGTTTAGCGCGCTTACATTTTAAAACCTTTTCGAATTCTAACGATACAAAACAATTATCGGCACCAGTATCAAATAAACATGAAGCATAAATACCATTAACGAGAAACGTACCATTGACAACATTGTTATCGTTCTGGGCCTGGCGGTGATTGAGATTGAAGGCTCTTCCACGCGCAGCTTGTTGTTGCTGCTGAGGCTGCGGTGGTGGCTGCTGCTGAGGCTGTTGCTGTGGCTCTTGTTTCACAGTGCGGTTTAGGCAAACATTAGCAAAGTGGTTCAGACCACCACACACGAAGCACACTCGTGCCTTTGGAGCTTACTTCTGGTTGGCTTGAGGAGGAGCAGGTAAAGCTGGAGCTGCTGGGGCCTGAGGAGCTGGCTGACGAGGACCACTATGGCAGCTGACAGTAAAGTGGCTGTAGATGTTACAGTTGGTGCAGAATCAGCAATTGCCACCAACGGCATGATGATATGTGCACTTAGGGCACATAGGGTGCAGGCAAGTGTTCGCACGCTTTGCTGGCGGTGAGTTTGGTGCTGCTGACTGGAGTGGCTTGGGTTCGCTGGAGCAGTAAGAGCAAAGTTCTTGCTCGGGTTTTCCCTTTTGCGACCACGGCGATTGTTCTTTGGCTCTCGGGGCTGTTCGGTAGTAGGAGCTGCTGATTCGGTGACTGCCTGATTTGCGACCTTACTGCTTTTAAAGTAACCAGACTGAACTCGTTTGTCATTAATCTCGGCGGCTAGCTGATAGGTCTCCTCGATAGTAGCAGGGCGTCCTGCTTGAACAAAGTCAGCGACACATGTCACACCCCGACCCGCAGCGGAAAAGGTGATCGGGGCATGATTGGGTTATCATCAAAGCTCATGACATTTATTTTAACGTTTCATATTCATTAATACACTTTAATGGAAAATGACAATCAATATTACAACATGTCCTAAATATCAATCTAGGCTTCATTGTTTTCTTCTAAGGCATTTCCCATGTTTTCCTTGCTTCATCCTATTCATCTGTATCATGTGTAAAAAGGGTTTTTGGATCAACAAAAAGTTGGCGAGTGAATCCTATGGAAAACATTTGAACAAGTTTATTTAATTGATTATAAAATAAGTGCACAACCACACATGAGTAAAAATAGATGTAAACTTATTCACTAATCAATTTAATAATAAACAATACACACATGAACAATAATGGATCGTTTAGAGGCACGCGTTGCTCAACTCGTCACTCACGAGGAACTAATGGGCCTAATGAATGAATTACATAAACTTGACAATATAAATTACATAACTACAAACAATATAAACTCAATAATACACACATGAACAATAATGGAATTGTTTTGAGGCACGCGTTGCTCAACTCGTCTCCCACGAGGAACTGATGGGCTTAATGAATGACTTTCATATAAGTTGACAAAATGAAATACATAACCACAACAATATAAACAATCTAAGTTTAGATCAAAATATGGTATGGCACAAGTTTAAATAAACGAGTTAATTATTTTGGGACACATGACACACCCCAAAACGTGTAATTAAAAAGGGGGAGTTGTAAGATTCACTCACCTTGGGTGCGTTCGGTTGATAATGTTGAATGCACGCGAAGTTGGTTTTAACCACGAGTGAAACTAACCTAGATAAATAGCATTATGGTTCGGTAAGTAAACGGATATTATTAATCCATTTTAGTAGGATTGTTGGGTGTATTTTTGTGAGTTTAAGGCTATTTTCTAACCTTAAAAATGTTATTTTTAAGTATTTTTAATTAAAATAAATAAATAAAAATAATAAAAAAAGTTGATTTTTTGACCGTTGACCATTGACCATTGACCATTGACTGTTGACTTTGACCGGTTCGTATGCGTGTATGTGTGCGCTGAGTGAGGCTCGAACCCGAGACCTCCCGTACGCGTGCACGCAGCTCTACCAACTGAGCTACGTGTCTAACCCGAATATTTCTGTTTTTAATTATATTTATATATTAATTAGATTAATCCGAAAATCAACTTATTTCTAAAAAGATTTTAATCAGTGACTCGGTGCGCTCCACAGGTCTCGAACCGGGACCTGTGGTTTATGTTAACACACAGTCCACCGCTGGATTGTGTGTCCAACTTGTTAAATAAACTGATTTTTATTATACTTAAATACAAACTAAGTATTTTCATTTCTGACTTAAATAAAAAGTTTGATAATTATCCGGACCGGTGTGGTAGTCCGGACTCGAACTCGTGACCTGTGTTTTAAATGCGCACACAGTCCACCGCTGGACTGTGTGTCTATCTTGGTTATTATTTCGGTTTTTATTAAACTTAACATCTTGCGCCTTGACTCCGGTTCGGTTAAAAAAAGGAACATTTTTATTAGGGCGAAGGTGCGCGGAACAAGATTCGAACTCGAGACGTTTACGTGTTTAATGTGCACACAGTCCACCGCTGGACTGTGTGTCTAACCCGAGTTATAACTTGATTTTAATTATACATAAACACAACTGAAACTTCGTCTTCTTCATTGAATTTAACCAGAATCGGAAGTCTGACTGGTTCGATGTTTTAATCATGTTCTTTAGTGTTTTGAGGTTAATTACAGGTGAGATATATAAAAAGAATGAAAGATTTAAGCGTAAGGTATACCGACTGAACTCCTCTGTTTCTCCGGCGAAACTCCGGTGACAGCAAAAGATTCCGGCGACGTGTGTCTTGCGGCAGAGGGTCTTCAACGAGCTTGAGATGAATGTGGGTAGCTTCGGTATGAGTTCTGAGTGATCAGTGTTTAGAGTAAGGCACAGAAGTGAAGAACCCGGTTTTCCGGCGATTTGCAGGTATTTTTCGGCGAGTAAATTTTCGCCTAGAAAGGGTGCGGTTTTGAGCGAAAAAGCTTGCAGAGGTTCGAGGGGGTATTTATAAGGCAGGTTATCGATGAATTTGGTCCGATTTTCGACTTGATTCGTCGGTTAGAAACTTTCCGGCAGTTATAACTTGTGTCGCGGGTTCAGGCGTCGGTTATAACCGATGCAGTGTTTAAGGTTTACGTTATAACCGAAGTAACCGTCCAATCTCGCGAGATCGCCGGGATTTCCGACGACCGCATTTGGGCGCGCCGATTTTGAATTCGAGAATTATAATATGTATTAATTGTTTTCATTAATTAACAAGGAATACAAGTGGCGCAGTGGTTGAGTGTGTGGGTGTTAAGTCGTTGTTGACCCGGCTGACTGACCCGGGTTCGAAACCCGGCAATGCCATTTTATTTTTATTTCATTATTTTTAACAATTTTTCAAAAACAAATTATATATTCCAATATAATAATTAATTATGTATCGTTTAAAATTAATTTGGGCATTAAATACGCCACGAAATTTTAAATTGATTGTTCGGTTAATAACCGGAGCAGGTTTGGTAAAATCCGTTTTTTGACGGATGTTACAGTATCCCCTGCTTTTTAGAAATCTCGTCCCGAAATTTAAGTAGTGATATATTTGACTAAAAGAATGATGGTGTTTAGCTTGACAGTTACAGACTTAGAAGAAGAGTAAGAGTTTAAATTTTTGTTTGAGGCGGTAACGTCCCTTGTAAGGGTTAAGTACCCTATTACAGGAATCGCTTTTTGTTGCCTACTGTAAAAATATTGATAAGCAGAGTTGTTTCGCTAAATATGATATCATGCATAAGAGTTTGGATATGTTTGGAAGGATATGGTTATATCCTAAAGTAAAACTTCTAATACTACAACCTACATGGAACTTCTCATAACCCTCTAACAATACCTCTGATCCTTTGACAAGAATACTTATATATAGGAAGTACCAGCGGCGTATCCACCATATTCTTGTCAAATTTTCATTGGTTTTATCAATAAGTCATGATTGGTCCTATGATGTAACTCTAGAACATAAATAACACAACAACCAATATTTGAATCCACATTCTGATAGCATATAGGTTTGAATGGTGACAGTTCCTCTCTCGTTTGTTATGATGGAGAGGTTAGTTTATGTAGAAATAGAACACAGTCCAATTTCTTTAAATAGCGGATGATATGAATGTAACACAAATTTCAACCAAGGCAATACTAAATCCTACATGGAACTTCTCATAACCGCCTGATAATGCCTCTGATCCTTTGACAAGAATACTTATATATAGGAAGTACCAGCGGCGTATCCACCATATTCTTGTCAAAATTTCGTTGGTTTTATCCGCAAGTTATGATTAGTTACCAAGAAACTACTAAATCCTACATAGAACTTCTCATAACCGTCTGACAATGCCTCTGATCCTTTGACAAGAATACTTATATATAGGAAGTACCAGCGGCGTATACACCATATTCTTGTCAAATTTTCGTTGGTTTTATCAGTGAATTATGATTAGTCCTATGTGACTCTACAACCAATACAACAAACACAAAATACTGAAAATGAAAAAATGTCTGTGCGATCAAGGCTCAATCAAACGGAGCCGATCGTAGCACATGTACTGAAAATGAAAATGTCTGTGCGATCAAGGCTCAATCAAGCGGAGCCGATCGTATTGTATGTACTAAAAATAATAAATTTAATCTAAACAACAATCACACAAACAGCTTATACATGGAACCTCTCATAACCGCCTGATAATGCCTCCGATCCTTTGACAAGAATACTTATATATAGGAAGTACCAGCGGCGTATCCACCATATTCTCGTCAAATTCTCATTGACTTTATCCGCAAGTTATGATTAGTTCTATGTGACTCTACAACAAACACAACAACCACAAGATACTGATAATGAAAATGTCTGTGCGATCAAGGCTCAATCAAACGGAGCCGATCGTATTGCATGTACTGAAAATGAAAATGTCTGTGCGATCAAGGCTCAATCAAACGGAGCCGATCGTATTGCATGTACTGAAAATAATAAATTTAATCTAAACAATAATCACACAAACAGCCTATACATGGAACCTCTCATAACCGCCTGATAATGCCTCCGATCCTTTGACAAGAATACTTATATATAGGAAGTACCAGCGGCGTATCCACCATATTCTCGTCAAATTCTCATTGACTTTATCCGCAAGTTATGATTAGTTCTATGTGACTCTACAACAAGCACAACAACCACAAGATACTGATAACGAAAATGTCTGTGCGATCAAGGCTCAATCAAACGGAGCCGATCGTATTGCATGTACTGAAAATGAAAAATGTCTGTGCGATCAAGGCTCAATCAAACGGAGCCGATCGTATGTGGGCACGCCGGGTTCACGCTCATAATGAAATGGGGAACATGCTCAACGCTCATAATGTAATGGAGAGCGGCGGCCTATGAAATTGCATGTACTGAAAATAATAAACAATAATTACTCAAACAGTTTACACATGGAACCTCTCATAACCGCCAGATAATGCTTCTGATCCTTTGACAAGAATACTTATATATAGGAAGTACCAGCGGCGTATCCACCATATTCTTGTCAAAGTTTCATTGGCTTTATCCTTAAGTTAAGATTGGTTCTATGTGATTCTAAAACATAAAGAAAAACATAAAACTAAACAATTGGAGTTGAATCTGGATTTTCGGTGAAGAGGACTAGTTAGGTATCTTCGTTTGGGCCGTCATTATCTTCGACAGGATTGGCGTTGATGTTGAAGACTCTTCCTCTTGCTGGTGGCCTAGCGGTTGGGTTTTCTTGGTTTACTTGGTTAACTGGGTTTGACTGAGCTTGAGTGTTGATGATGTTAACCAATCGAGGGCACGTGTTTCTAAAGTGGGTAGGGTCGCCACAATTGAAACAAGCTCGAACATATGGGAACATGGGGTATTGGGGTTGTTGATAGGTTGGGATCATGTTTTGAGTAGGGGGAGAGACTTGGTTTTGAAAGGTGCGGCAAACCTTGCTCAAATGACCATAGCGTCCACAAGTTGCACATAGTCGACAAGGTAAGGTAAGGGGATGGTGATAAAAACAGTTGTTACATTGAGGGTGAGGTCCAAGATATGGTTTCTTATTTGGGTAAGTTGAGTTGGATGCCACTTGAGTGATTGGGATAGCTTGGATTGGTATAGCTTGTAAAACTGGTTGATTACGTTGGGTAGTAGCGAAAATTTGCCCGTCTCTTTTTCTCTTAAAATTGGGTTGAGAAGGGGATTCGGTTTGGGTGTAGTCGGAGGTTTCAGTCGATGCTTTATCCTTCTTCTTCTCCTCCTTGAAGTCTTTGTTCCGGATTCGGTTCTCGGTGAGCTCTGTAGCTAACTCCATTGCCGCTTCCAAGGTTGCAGGCGTGGTACTTATTACAGAGTCTTGAATCTTTGACGGAAGACCACGAATGTAGTGCTCGATTAAATGGTAGAGGGGAGTGAACATGTTGGGAACCATTTGATGTAACTCGAGAAATCTTTTGTTGTACGTGGTGTGGTCGCCTTCCTTTTGCTTCAACAAATAGAACTCATCTTCTAATTTCTTGATTTCGCTCCTTGGGCAAAATCGTCTGGTCATGATTTCTTTTAATTCATTCCAAGTTAAAGTCATAGCATCTTCAACACCTTGTTTGGCCTTCTCTGTATTCCACCAAGTAAGTGCTATCCCATATAATCGACCGGTAGCATATCGCACTTTGCGATCATCGGGGCAATCGCAATTTAGAAAAGTGTTCTCCATCTCTTCAAACCAATGGAGGAGAGCGGTGACGCCTTCAGTCCCTTCGTATTTCGGAGGGTCGCATGATTTGAAATGCTTGTAGGTGCATTTAGTGGTAGTTGGGGGAGAGTTGATAACGTTTTGATTTTCTTGATTGGCAGGATTAGCGGTAAGTGCTTGTTGGACTTGGATTATAATGTTGGGTATTACGACAGCCATTTGTTGAGCGATTTGGGCAGCCATGCGTTCGCGGGCTTTTCCTGCTCTCATCTTCCTACGGGCGTGGTTAGAAGACATCTACAAGGAATACATGTCAAGAGTATGAGTTGGATGTTTTTGGGTTCATGGGTCGCATTAGGAATGAACATTCATAAAATAAATATAGAAAAATAAATCTACTACATCCATGGGATGTCTTGGGCTTTGCTCGTCATTGGGCCCTACATGCCGCCATACTTCACCTTCGTAATCATGTGGGCCCCCATGAATACCGGGTTTTTCATATGGTTCGCATGTGTTAGCCTGGTTACGTACACTAAAACCCGGAGAAAATCGAGAAATATGTATACAACGTGTGATATTCGGAATGTGTCCAGGTGTAGACACGGTGACACCTCAAAGTGGGGTTAGTTCGAACGACGTTTGGTGTGACATGCTTTGGCCTAATAGGTCCTTCGTACTCTCATCGTTAGTCCCCAGGTAGGCAAACTGGTCCATTATATTGGATTTATACGAATGCCAACCTAGACAGGACGTTCCGACTACCGGTACTTGTACCCTTCCAGTTACTACATGCGCGTCGCAGAACTTACTTTGATGAGATTTGAAAATTGCAACAAAATCTTTGAATAACAAATGTATGAAGATGAATTGAATATATGAACATTGATATATGTATGATAAATGTGTATATAAGTATGTACGTTTGACTGTAAGTATAAACAAATATGAAACAAATAAATATCATAAGTTTGTATGTAACCACCTAATCAATTAAAGTTTAGGCAGACTATAGTATAGGCTCTAAGGGTCTAATAACCTATCCTATATCCCTATAGTCATGGCTCTGATACCAATCTGTCACACCCGACCCGCAGCGGAAAAGGTGATCGGGGCATGATTGGGTTATCATCAAAGCTCATGACATTTATTTTAACGTTTCGTATTCATTAATACACTTTAACGGAAAATTACAATCAATATTACAACATGTCCTAAATATCAATCTAGGCTTCATTGTTTTCTTATAAGACATTTCCTATGTTTTCCTTGCTTCATCCTGTTCACCTGTATCATGTGTAAAAAGGGTTTTTGGATCAACAAAAAGTTGGCGAGTGAATCCTATGGAAAACATTTGAACAAGTTTATTTAATTGATTATAAAATAAGTGCACAACCACACATGAGTAAAATAGATGTAAACTTATTCACCAATCAATTTAATAATAAACAATACACACATGAACAATAATGGATCGTTTAGAGGCACGCGTTGCTCAACTCGTCTCTCACGAGGAACTGATGGGCCTAATGAATGAATTGCATAAACTTGACAATATAAATTACATAACTACAAACAATATAAACTCAATAATACACACATGAACAATAATGGATTTGTTTTGAGGCACGCGTTGCTCAACTCGTCTCCCACGAGGAACTGATGGGCTTAATGAATGACTTTCATATAAGTTGACAAAATGAAATACATAACCACAACAATATAAACAATCTAAGTTTAGATCACAATATGGTATGGCACAAGTTTAAATAAACGAGTTAATTATTTTGTGACACATGACACACCCCAAAACGTGTAATTAAAAAGGGGGAGTTGTAAGATTCACTCACCTTGGGTGCGTTCGGTTGATAATGTTGAATGCACGCGAAGTTGGTTTTAACCACGAGTGAAACTAACCTAGATAAATAGCATTATGGTTCGGTAAGTAAACGGATTTTATTAATCCATTTTAGTAGGATTGTTGGGTGTATTTTTGTGAGTTTAAGGCTATTTTCTAACCTTAAAAATGTTATTTTTAAGTATTTTTAATTAAAATAAATAAATAAAAATAATAAAAAAAGTTGATTTTTGACCGTTGACCGTTGACCATTGACCATTGACCATTGATTGTTGACTTTGACCGGTTCGTATGCGTGTATGTGTGCGCTGAGTGAGGCTCGAACCCGAGACCTCCCGTATGCGCGCACGCAGCTCTACCAACTGAGCTACGTGTCTAACCCGAAATATTTCTGTTTTTAATTATATTTATATATTAATTAGATTAATCCGAAAATCAACTTATTTCTAAAAAGATTTTAATCAGTGACTCGGTGCGCTCCACAGGTCTCGAACCCGGGACCTGTGGTTTATGTTAACACACAGTCCACCGCTGGACTGTGTGTCCAACTTGTTAAATAAACTGATTTTTATTATACTTAAATACAAACTAAGTATTTTCATTTCTGACTTAAATAAAAAGTTTGATAATTATCCAGACCGGTGCGGTAGTCCGGACTCGAACTCGTGACCTGTGTTTTAAATGCGCACACAGTCCACCGCTAGACTGTGTGTCTATCTTGGTTATTATTCCGGTTTTTATTAAACTTAACATCTTGCGCCTTGACTCCGGTTCGGTTAAAAAAAAGGAACATTTTTATTAGGGCGAAGGTGCGTGGAACAAGATTCGAACTCGAGACGTTTACGTGTTTAATGTGCACACAGTCCACCGCTGGACTGTGTGTCTAACCCGAGTTATAACTTGATTTTAATTATACATAAACACAACTGAAACTTCGTCTTCTTCGTTGAATTTAACCAGAATCGGAAGTCCGACTGGTTCGATGTTTAATCATGTTCTTTAGTGTTTTGAGGTTAATTATAGGTGAGATATATAAAAAGAATGAAAGATTTAAGCGTAAGGTATACCGACTGAACTCCTCTGTTTCTCCGGCGAAACTCCGGTGACAGCAAAAGATTCCGGCGACGTGTGTCTTGCGGCAGAGGGTCTTCAACGAGCTTGAGATGAATGTGGGTAGCTTCGGTATGAGTTCTGAGTGTTCAGTGTTTAGAGTAAGGCACAGAAGTGAAGAACCCGGTTTTCCGGCGATTTGCAGGTATTTTCCGGCGAGTAAATTTTCGCCGAGAAAGGGTGCGGTTTTGAGCGAAAAAGCTTGCAGAGGTTCGAGGGGGTATTTATAAGGCAGGTTATCGATGAATTTGGTCCGATTTCCGACTTGATTCGTCGGTTAGAAACTTTCTGGCGGTTATAACTTGTGTCGCGGGTTCAGGCGTCGGTTATAACCGATGCAGTGTTTAAGGTTTACGTTATAACCGAAGTAACCGTCCAATCTCGCGAGATCGCCGGGATTTCCGACGACTGCATTTGGGCGCGCCGATTTTGAATTCGAGAATTATAATATGTATTAATTGTTTTCATTAATTAACAAGGAATACAAGTGGCGCAGTGGTTGAGTGTGTGGGTGTTAAGTCGTTGTTGACCCGGCTGACTGACCCGGGTTCGAAACCCGGCAATGCCATTTTATTTTTATTTCATTATTTTTAACAATTTTTCAAAAACAAATTATATATTCCAATATAATAATTAATTATGTATCGTTTAAAATTAATTTGGGCATTAAATACGCCACGAAATTTTAAACTGATTGTTCGGTTAATAAACGGAGCAGGTTTGGTAAAATCCATTTTTTGACGGATGTTACAACACAATGGGAGAACATTAAGGTACTTCTTGATTGCCTTTTCGGTCGTATCCACTTGACCGCGATGATGCTCAACTGTTTGAAGCGAGCAGTGAGACAAGCGTTATCGGGACCATCTTGCTTGATATTCCATAATTCGTTCTCTAACTTTTGGATCTCGTAGGGAGGACATAATTCCTTGATCACAATTTCCTTGAGTTCCTCCCAAGTGAGTCCGTAGGCTTCGTCGTTCCCACGCCTGTTGCGCTCGGCTATCCACCAGTCGAGAGCCCTTGATTGAAACACGCCAGTAGCGTTGACAGTGCGCATAGCCTCGGGACATCCACTATTGCGGAATGTGACCTCGATAGAGTCAAACTAGTGGAACATGGCACTCGGCCCTTCGGTGCCTGAGAAAGTAAGCAGTTCACATGCTTTGAATTACTTAAAGCTGAAGTGGGGTTTCGGGGCATCTCCCTTGGAGTCCACAGATGAGTTGCTGCTTATAGCATGAATTTCTGAGACAATTTACGGGATGACTATAGCTATCTCCTTGGCTACCATTGTAGCGATACGCTTGTCGGCGTTGCTGCGCTGGAGATTTCTACGGGTATGCGATCCCATTGAAGACATCTACACGAAGGATTTAGATTAGATGAGATTCGATTATAATAGAGCTATGTTTAAATATTTTTTATTATTATCATTCATACAAGGCACAAAATCACATAAACACATAGGCACGTAATCACGTAAGCACGTAAGCACCTAAGCACATAATCCACGTAAGCACACATTTGCACGTAAGCACACATTATGCTAATAGTAACAATGCGTAGCACGATACGAAATGCAAGATATAGCGAGATATAAGCGATATATATAAGCGAGATAATACCGCGTATAAGGCACACGTCCTCATAGGTGTAAGCGAGTTAAGCGATTAGTTTGGTTGGTGTATTAGTTAGCGTTTTAGATTGCGAGAGCTGTGCGAGTTGTGCATACATTCGATGGAGCGTAAATGCGATAAATCGAGAAAACGATGATAAGATAAATCATCAAAGCGAGAAATCGAATAAAGCGAAAATTCTCGAAATTTTAAACACGTAAATAATAATAAACTCGATGATGCGTAAATCGATGATATAGGCTTAAATCAATTGGGAGTGTCCGGGGTTTTGAGACAGTGACTACCCAAAGTGGTTCGACTACCCTTTGTATTTGGACCCACGCTTTGGCCTTATAGATAAACGTTCTCACCGCAAGCGGCTAACGACGTTTACTCTTCCAGTTAATATGTGTTCCAAACCATCGGCATAACCGAGACTTTGGTGAGATTGAAAATCGAAATGCGGAATTAGTTACTAGGATGCGGGTTTCACCCCTAACTTAGCAACTTCATTCCTAGATAGAAATGGAGATTTTCATCGAGGTTTGGATGTCACTCCTAACTCAACGAAGGTATCTCGTGCGAGAGAATGCGCGGAGTGAATGATCTCGTCGAGAGTTCTCGGTTTTCACACCTATTCTCGACTAGATCACTCGTTTTGTGTGATGCGAACGTTTCCACACGTGTATTATTGTATTAGCCTTAGGAAGGGCACATTTAAGAATTTATGACAAGTAGTTTAACATTTAAGTCAAAGATAGGTCAATCGGGTACTTAAACATGCTACTAGGTCGAATCATGGCAATTCTACCTATTATCCTAAAGTTATGGTGCTCTGATACCAATCTGTCACACCCCAACCGATGGCGGAATCATCGAGGTAGTGGCGCTAGGCGGACCAGATTGTCTCACGAGATTCCATAACAATTATTTAAAGATAATAAATCAACATTTAACATCCCATACTATTAAACTCATAATATCCTTAAACAATCATTACATTAACAAAATCCCTTAAACAGTAAAATCTGATCCGGTCTCCCCTAGATTTATTACACTTGGAACTAGTCAAAATAAAACTAAACTAAACTACGCAAGCCACATCCAAGCATCCAAGCTACAAAATCCTCATCCAGTTACATACGTTAAAATACAAGTCAATACAATTAAGTAAAGGTGAGCATACAGGTTTAAGTACTACTAGCATAATCGAGAAAGCGTTTGCGAAATAATCTAATTACATATCATGATACATCAAAACACCAAACATAACATAGGCTCATTTCTCATGCTAACTACCGTGAGAAGGCTTGCGTGTCCATCCTAACTAGACCCCGTCGGGCGTAAGCTATACTATAGTACCATACTAGCTAAGGAGGCAAGTTAACGAAAATAAGTCCTAGTCACATGTTTCTAGCATCACGTATTGAGCATATATAATCAGATTATTCGCGTGTGATAAACAGTTTGATTTGTGGAATGATTTTGATATAGGAACGTATGTAACACCCAAAAGTGCGTTAAAGCGAAAATGGGTCAAGTATACTCACTGTGGGTGCGTTTTAGGTAAGCAGGAGATTATGCGGAGAGGTTGCGGAGTGCGCCGGATCAGCCTGTAAACGAGCAGAAGTGCATCAGTCTTCCGAAAAGCCGAAACGGTGAACTCTGAGTTGAGCAGTGGCCAATTTCGGGCGAACTTGTGTGTAAACACACATGTTCGAGCGAACTTGTGTAATTCTGGTGAGTTATGAGCCAAGTTCGGTCGAACTTGATGAGATTCTTAGGAATCTTGTCAAGTTCGGGCGAACTTGTGGAGAATCCTTACTCAGGAGACAAGTTCGGGCGAACTTGCAAGAAAACTTGGTGAAAAGTACCCAATTCGGTCGAACTTGACTTGGGGAAACTGGTGATCCTCGAGCAAACTTAATGTTTTTGGGTCCAAAATCTTGCGTTTTCGCGTCGTTTGCTGAGGAAAATCGAGTGTTCATCCCTCCAACCCTGTGCTACTGAGCAAACTTAGGTTGGAGAGGTCTTTTAGAGCTGTTTTAGCCGTTTTACAAAAGCGTGGGCTAATCCGGGCGAACTCGGGGTTCGTTCGGATTAGTCCGGCTTGTGTAAACCAACATAAATGTCCTTGTGCTTCCGGATCTATGATCTTGAATGATAGATGCTTCGTTTCATACCAGAAAATGAACAAAACATCATCAAAAGTCCGTATCTTGTGTAGAAATCAATATTTATCAAAGGTTTTCTTAGATCTAGAACTTACAAGCCGAGATCTTGCAGATCTCGTGTTTGGGAAGCCTCTGCTAACACCAAACAAACTCGTATTGTGTAGATCTAAGTTAAAAATAGAAGTTTTGAAGAAAAAAGATGAAGATTTTCGTAAAAGAATGGGTTTTGATGAAAACGAAGGTAGATCCTTGTGCAAAATCGTTGTAAACCTTTGTTGGTTGTTGATAAACGTTGTTGTAGTCGAAATCGGGTCGTTTCTTACTTAGAACACGAGAGATTTGGAATGAGAGAGCTCTGAGCGAACTTGGTCAGCAAGGGGAGCATGAATGAGGAGCATGGGTATTTATAGATGAGGCAAGAATCTCAGGAGCTGACAACAAGTTCGGCCGAACTTGAATGATTTCCATGCAAGTTCGCGCGAACATGATAGATTTCAAGGGAAAATAGCTAAGTTCGGCCGAACTTGTACATTTTTGTACAAGTTCGCGCGAACTTGAGGGAAACAAGGGAGTCCTGGTTATCAGGCAAGTTCGTGCGAACTTGTGGTAGTCAAGTTCGGCCGAACTTGGCTTGGTGACCAAGTTTCGTTTGCCGATTTCGCGTTAAGGGTTCGTTTGGTTATTCGGTTCGCATTAGATAGTTATGTTAAGCGTTAAATTAAGCGTTAAGCGTTATAGTTGGTTTAATAGTGCGATATAGCGATTCGAGGGTGCGATAGCGATTGCAAACATAACCACAAACACACATAACACATAAATAATATAAACCACATAAATAATTGCGATTTGCGATGCGATGCGATTTAATAAGCGATTAGATGCGATAATAACGTACAACACCATAATTAATTAACATAAACTTTATTATCAACCGAACCCTCGGCAGTACAAAGGAAGATAAATGGAAAAACAAAAGA
The DNA here is from genome assembly GCA_947069175.1 of Scalesia atractyloides. NCBI lineage: Eukaryota > Viridiplantae > Streptophyta > Magnoliopsida > Asterales > Asteraceae > Scalesia > Scalesia atractyloides. The sequence continues at coordinate 17,148,610 of CAMTDV010000014.1, read as the reverse complement.
AAAGATGACAATCGAATTTTCGAGTTGTTACACCGGGTCTGGGACAAAATGTTATATTTTATTGTTTTGTTAATTGATGGCGGGTTTAAGTGTTATGTAAAGGAATTTTATGAACATATAAAGTATTTTAAGTATAAGAGACATGTTTTAAGATGTATATAAGTATCAAATGAGCGAGATCAAGTACATGCATCACGTATAAAGTATGTATGAGGCATAGTTGTCACGTATTTGCAAGTATGTTCACGTTTTCGAGTATAATGTATCAACGTATGTATGTATGAGTATGTATAACAAGTATTGTGATAAAATGTATATTCCATTTTGATTCAAGTCTCGGTTACAAGGATTACAATGAAAGAACGAATATAAGTTAAAAGGTTTCCAAAAATAGAAATTTAAGCCTAGCTTTCTAAACATGGAAAGTATGAAAAAGTGAGGCGTTACAAAAATAGATGACTCAAAATTACTTTTATATGGGTGAGGCGCGGTGCCCCATACCCTTTTTTTGACTTATATGAACATTCTAAAATACGAAAATTGTAGATCTACAAAACCCTAGACACACATCTTCTCATTCATGCTTGTTGCCGATTAATCGACTAAAGACTTCAACTAGGTGATAAATCCTACAATATTGATCTCATCAACATATGTTTATTTTTTTTTATCATCCTTTCATTATTTGCAATCCAATCAACGTAACCATTCATGTCATAACAAATTACGTTTGTTGGTGATCAGAATCAAAAATTAAGTAACCTTTTATCTTCATATTTTATTAATTTTGCATTAAAATGATTGGAATTGATGATTATTGGTGTCAATACATGATATCTTTTGGTTTAATTTAGATGGCGATTAAGATTTTATGTTGTCACAACGACCTGTTGTGGTGGTGAAGTGGTGGTGGAGGACAGTGGTGATAGTGGCGGTGATGGTTACCATCCATGTAGAGAGAGTTAATTGCCGAATATATTTTGGTTTTATAACTAGTGTAAGAATCAAAATTTGTATGCTATCGACAACCAATATCCATAAAGAAAGACTTAGTCGTTAAGATCAATAACTTGACTCCATTTCGTCCAGAGAGCTTCTTTGATCTCTTTCACGATCAAACATCCAATCTTTAAAAAAACTAAAAAAAATTAAAACACAAGTTTAATAAACATTAATATTACATCTTCACTGGATTCACGGTGAAGATCCGACTTGTAGGGACTAAACATTGAACCATAATAAATATATCAAAACTATTATCACTATCATCTGCAATAAAATATACACCATATAACACATCAGGCATGCTAATATAAAGATATTTAAAAAAAGTCACACCTTAAAACAAATACAACCTTAGACACTTGTAGAACTGTTGGTTTGTTCAGATTAGTATGTTTATCATCCGAATGAATCTGCAAAACAAAATGTGTAAACGTTTACATATAAATATAAAATATCATAAATAAAGGGACATGGAAAACCATAAACTAACAAAGAACTCATCTTAGAAGCTTCCGTGCCTAACATTACTTAGCAAACAATATAGATGTACATTCTATGTATCTATTGGGTAAAGCACTATATGTTCTAATTTTTAAAAATTGTTTCCCACTTAGTTTTTTGCCACCCTTTTTTCGTAAAATGTTTGTTATAGTATCTATACTAACATGTGACGAAATATTCATTCTAAAGTGAGTCAAACCCATGCTAATAAATAGAATATATATAGCCATTTTTGAATTTGTCCAATAATATCTATACAAAATTGGAATATTCATTCTAAAGTGAGTCAAATCCATGCTATTAATTAGCATTTATCTAGTCATTTTTACTTTGTCAAATAACATTTATACAAAATCAAAACATTCACATAGGTTATTGTAATGTTATAATATAACTAATATTTAGTCATTGAATCTTTACTATAATACATTTTATAGTTTCTAGTATAATCAAATACAAATATGACACAATTATTCGATAATAGTAGAACCAATAAATTTAACTCTTAAAATGATTATATACGTTTATTGATTTACATCTTCTACTTCTTTGCAATGATCGCTTGTACACTAAGGCATCTTCTACTTGTACATATTAATCCGCACGTCATATTGACCAAGACGAACATCAAAACATCGAAAAAATGAGCAAGTTGTCATGGTACCTTCGAATTATGGTCATAATTTTGTTAAAATTAAGGGATCAAAGTCTAATAAGATGAGAGGATTAAAATGTAATTAATGTTTAAAAACACAAATTTACTCTTATTTTAGGGTTGTACCTTATGCATTCAGGATAAAAAGTTCTTATTTTTTGGTATCTTAAATGCCACTCCCTCATGCATTATAATATAGTATAGATATGACATTATCAAACATACAGGTTAATACTTATGTTTCAATTTTAAACACGTACATACATATATGTATAGTTTAAGATTTGTAATATATAATGTGTATATATCAACTATACATATATGTATATTTCTAAAAAAAAAAAAACTTTATAGAAAAAGCTACGATTTTTCCAAAAAAAAAACAGAAATAACATATTTTTCGCATCTTTGTTTAGGAAAAATGTGTGGTTAATAACGCACGCGTTTTCTCAATTAGGCTAGGGCTTCTCACATTCTAACCCTATATATATATATATATATATAGTGAGAAAACAAATAAAACTTTATAGACCGATCACATTATTATAATTTATTTATTTACTATTAAATTTCTCAAGTGTACTTAAGTAAACTTTACCTCATTTGGGGTTTCATTTATTTAATTAAAAAAACTGATTCTCTTCGATCTTTATCTGTTTTTTTAACTTTGATAAATTCAATAATCCATATGTTTCTTATCTTTTCCCCTGTGAAATAAAGCACAACCAAAAGGAAAAACACAAACGTAAGGAAAGTGTAAATTCTCGACATGACATCACTCTTTGATTCTCTCTCTGTTATCACCGGTTTGATTCTTGAAAACGAAGTATCTAATCCTTCATCACTTCAATGGAAAGGGATGGGATGGATTTAGGGCTAGGAGTATTTTGATTGCAAAATTGTGAAGAAAATGTGTAGGGGAAGGGTTCTATTTTTAGTTGATGCCAGAGGGGTGTAATTAGGGAATGTCTTTTGGACAAAGTTGGGGTTTGAGAGATTGTAAATTAGGAAACTAGTTTGTGACCAAGTTAGGGTTTTTGAGCACGAAATTTTGAAGGGAAAGGGTTGGAGTTTTTTTTTAATTAAATTAAATGTGAGGCATAGGAAGATGGGTTGGGTTTAGAAAGGTTCTTGCAAGCCCGATAAAGTTACATATACGTAATTTGATTGTTTCAGGTGTGTTCTACAAACTTGATTATCATAATTAAATGAATATGTTGAGCATCCAAGGTTGATGTATTAACTAAGTTTGAGATACTTGACGGTTAATAGTCGGTAAGCAATAAATGGATGTTTAAAGGACGCATGAAGTAATAAAACTAATTTCTACCACATGAAGGCACAACATGTTTGAAATTTGTTTTGTAATAAGGTTTCATGAATTAAGAACTTCGAAGGGGTTCTCGTTGATAAGGTTCAAGGAATGTGAGATCGACTAAGTATGAAAATTGGAATGTTACAACGTTTCTGTTTGTTAAATTAGGCAAGTCAGTGTAGAATTCATATGAGCTAATGATGTTTATATTGACGGACGAACCCTGATGATGTGTACCTAACTAACAACGTAGAACTATAAGTATGATCCTTATGAAACTTAGGTTTGGTTCATGTTCCGGTTACATAAACTAGGGGAATGATTAATAATTTATAATCTGGCTAGTATAAACAAGCGTCTCATTGTATGCGTATATTGTATCGTACAATTTCAAGTTTCAAACTAATAAAAGCTCTCTAGTTTGGTCGAGGGATGCAACCCCAACTGATTAATCGAGGGTGCCGTAATAAATTTCTTGTGCTATTGCTTCAATCCTATGTTAGCCTTTTATTCTGTGTATTTCGACTTTAGTTCCTTGAGTTATATTAGGAGCAATGTGAGGAAAAAGTGAAAATTGACAAGTTAAGAAACTATAAAGAAGAAATTTGAAGAATACAAGTACCAGAAAGCATTGCATAAATTAGTGTTAGAAACAAAAGTAAGAAAAGATGAGGAACGTGAAATGGAATCTTTCAAATCGACACACACCTTTGGTGCGGTCAAATTTTCCTTTGTGGCTAAAAATGTTGGTGACAAAACTGTCAAATAAATATGAACTGATTAAGGTTTTTTTTATGAATGAAAATCCATCAGCTTTAAGTTGGTGTGAAATTAGATTGAGAGTATCATGTTAGATAGATTATATTTTCAAAATGAGATTACAATACTAAAATCAAAATGAAAGGGTGAAGAACATGGTGCTACATGTAGACGCACCAAATATGTTCTTGGCGGATTCTATTGATCCAACAATCTTATTAGTCAATAGGGAATCTAAATCAGTGCAGGGTCAAAATTATAAAAGATAAATGGCAAGACATAGATATATGTTTTCTCCATTTAGAGGTATTTGGTTGAGTGTTTCACGTGAGTCAAAGACATTTGTTTTTTTTCCATTTGGCTACAGTTCCGATGAAATGAGATATTATCTTCTTACACACCCCAATCAATGGCGGAAACATTTAACCAGGTTAAACGAGATTGTTCAAAATGTCATAACATACTATTTGCGACAATAAATTAATCATCCAAATTTCATTTCATTTCATAACTTCAAATAATATGTTCTTTCAAAAGAAAATTACAACAGGTTGGGAATTATCATGACTAACAAAAAGGAAAATCATAAAATAAAGTTTGGGTGCGTTTCTAGTTCCACCCTAGTTTGATTTCTTATGCATCGTCATATATTTCCGGCAACACGTATATAAATATCCGTCAACACAAAAAGGTCGGTGAGTATACAAGTTTTGTCTACATAGCATAAGTATAAAAGTGTCTCAAATCCACAATAAATTAATTGTACACTTAGTTATATAAACATACTAGCATGTATAAACTATAAATCAAACCAAAGTTTCAACTAGCATAATCTTATCACCGAAGTGAATAAGACCGCATTGATTGTATACTTAACAATGACCACAAAATGGGCGGTGTGCTAATCCTATAACACTATACATGTTGAGGAAGGATTGAAAATAACATGCATACGATTATCCTAGTATGTATAAACCCGTAGTATAACAAATAACATGTTTAAGGATTGAGTATTTGCATAAGATTGATTATATGTGTGATTGTGAATTTAATAATAATACATGTTACAACCCAAAGTGATTTAAAGCGTAAAATGGGTCAAATATACTCACGATTTGTAAAGCTATTCCACAAAAAAACGAGTAAGCGGTTTGGAGGATGGAATCACCAAGTTGCCCTAAAAGGATAAACAAAGGTATGAGAGTATGGTGGATTGGGTTTTGGAGGAAGTAAATGATAATCTTTATAGTCATAGGAAAATACACAAAACATGTCTCATTTAGTACTTGGACACTATCATTTGTTAGTGTGTTTTATGGGCACTTATTTGCCCATTAAAAGTCAAAGTAAGAAATCTAAAACTAAGAAATTTCCACCTTAACGCATGACATTCAACCATGAATTGGTTGGTGTGACGGTTTGGTTTAGGATGTATTTTATATGTATATTATTTAGTATGATATAGTCATGTATTGTCATGCATTAGAGGTAGGGTAATCCACTAACCTCATGGATGTTCACCATTGCACAAAATCACCACAAGGATGATCCAGATGGTCATGAATACAAGTATGAAAGACAAAATAAATCATCTAATTCACTAAGTAACCAAGTGAATTCAACTAGACGAGTGCTTCCAAACATGGATAAGATTAGAGACTTGGTGTAGTTCGTTCACTTTGTTTGTTTGGAAGTTACTTGGTGCTTAGATTGTATGGAAATGTAAGCTAATACAACTATTATTTCTGGAACGAACATCAATACAAACCTATCCAACATAGGGATTTGTTGGAAACTTAAAGATGTTCCAAGGATAAAACAAGATGAACATGTTTTGAAAGTTTTAACAAAACTCAGGAAACAATCCTAATACTGGACCTCAAAATAGTGATGTCCCAACTTTTTTTTACCTTGGTAAATATGTGGTAGCATTCCTAGAGGTTGTCCAATTAGGAGGAAGGCAAGAAACAAGAAGAAAAAGATGAAGAAACAAGCTCAAACTCATTGTTTTAGAACGTGTATAAATCTGCCAACACTTAAAGTTTTGGGAGATTTAAGAGTGTTTTGGAGGTGTGTAAAGGGATTAGGAGGTGTGGAAAAGGTGTATTTATAAGGGAAAATCCGGATTAGGTCAAATTAAATGTAAAAAGTGGTTGGGAGTCGGGTGTTGGAAGTTGGATTTAAAATCCGCAGCTGGGCAGGTTCTGCTGTAAAAGTGTCTCTCCCGCGCGTCGCGGAGGGGAACAAGGGTTCCTCCGCGTGGCCTCGCATGGAGAGGCGAAGTCAACAGGTCAAAACAGGCTTCTCTCGTGCATCGTGGGAGGGAGCAGTGTCTCTTGTGCTAGGCACAGGAGCTTGCAGTTTCAACATTTCCAGTTTTGGTCCCGGAAGTTGATTCGATGGTTTGTTTGACCCGAAAACTCAAAGTTAGTTTTTGGGTATTTAGGGTGTATACAAGCTTGTTATAAGTATGATACATGTATGATTGAATTCCGAGAAGTCATAAACTTAAAATATGGCTTGGTTTTTGTATAAAGATGCGTATTACATGATTGTTCGTATTGTGCATGTATGATCAAACGAGTACGATATAAAATGTGATTTCCATTATGATCAAGTATCAAATTACAAGGATTGAAAATGAAAATACATATTACAATAAAACAAAAAAATATTACAAAAATACAGAACGCTATACCTTCAATGAGATTGCACTCCATAAAACCAAGTGTGTAGTAGATTTTGTAAGGGATTCGCTTATCAAAGGACATACACACAAATGGTTGCAAGAAAATGAACACAATAAATTTACGTGGTTTCCTACGTCCAGATTCAAATGTGGCGGCTGCCAATGCTACCCCGTGGGATGATTTCAAGAATCTGATAAGGAGGAATATTTTCTCCGAGATGACATTCAAAAACTGGAAGTGAAGTATTACAACCTCAAGATGATCGGGTCCGAGATCGAAGCCTACATGAAGAGGTCCAACGATTTACCTAGCCTTTGTCCGAACATGTCCAAGCCTGCCTATAAACTATTGAACTTTACCTCAAGTGTTTAGTTCCCGAGATCCAAAGCTTGGTAACTTTAGCTAATTTCCCATGATTCAGCAGGTTATCAGTTTAGCACATCGCCTCATAGATCAAGCAGGGCAAACAGCCCAAGCAAAACACTACCGTTTCTAACACTTCGAGCGACAACAAGCGCAAGGGGAATGACTCAGACAAAGCCTCTAACTCTAGCCATCAACAGAAGAAGACCGATAACAACAACAACCGCAACTTCAACCAGTCTTCTGCTACTAACCAGAATCAAGGCTCTAATCAGAATCAGGGCTCGTACGCTGGCAGGCAGCCGAAGTGCAACAAGTGTAACTATCATCACCATGGGCAGTGCACCATAACATGTCAGAGATGTGACGAGGTAGGTCACATGGCTAAGGATTGCGGAGCCCCATTCCCAAAGCAACAGAGGCAACAGCCACAACAACAACAAGGTAATCGAAAGAGCTGATTTCAGTGTGGAAGTGAGGATCACTTCAAAAGGGATTGCCCGCAGCAAAACCAGAACGCCAACAATGCGGGAAACAACAACAACACTGGGAATAACAACAACAACAACAACGATAACAACAGTGGCGGAAATGGTACTCGCGGGAGGGAATTTACGATTGGAGCGGGTGACGCCAAGAACAATAACACTTTGTGATTGGTACGTTTTATAGTAAGCAATCTTTTCGTTTCTGTTTTATTTGATTCTAGTGCTGATTGGAGTCCCGTGCCCCTGAAGTTCAGTAGATTGTAAGATCGACTCCAAACTCCTCTTGAGACCAAACACATTGAGGAATTAGTTGACGGTTAACCGAATGAAACATCCCATATTTATGCTGGGTGCAAACTCGATCTTTAGATCAAGTGTTTGACATTGACCTCCTTCCCGTTACTCTTGGTAGTTTTGATTTAACGCATTCCTTTCACTCTTCCGTAACTGCTTAGCGAATTTCAGGACGAAATTCCCTTTCAACTTGGGGATGATGTTGTACCCGAGGAAAATCCACAATCATCTTAACTCGTCTCTCACTCCCCTGTGTCTACTTATCAAATTTCGGGACGAAAATTCTTTCAACTTAGGATGATGTGACAACACGGAATTTCAGGTTAATACTTTAACCTAACCACAGTCAATTTAGACACACATTTATAGCACTGCATTTAACTAGGATTAGTTAAATGAGTCTACTTTGGTAATTCGGGGAATTACCGGAACTCACACTTGATAACTCTCAAACGTTGGTAACTAACGCGAATAATAATTATAATCGGATGATTTATACGAAATTGCACGTTGCATGATAAATACATGAATTAAGTGTTTTATATGTAAATTACATGTTATTATGTGCTTTATGTGAAAGTTGCATACTTAGGCATGTGTAGAGCTAATACTGAAAATAGAATTAAAACTCCTACAACCCTAATCATTCGTCATAACCTCAAATTCATTATACGGCAGTTTTACTCTAATCATTTGGCTCTTCATCACAACTCTCAAATCATCAGTCTTTGGATCTTTCAATCCTTCAAGAACAATCTTTGCATTGAGTCATAGGTAAGTGTTTATGATTATACGTCGCAGTTTTTGTTTTTCTGATTTCATCCAACCCTAGTTCTCCAAACAATAGTTCTTTGTTTAGTGATTATGCTTGAAAGAATGAATGTGTGATCGTAAATGATTAAGTAACTGTTTATCAGACATTGTTGATGCTATTCGTGTGATAGAACTGATAATTGGTTGTTTTGGGATTCATAAAATGGTGATCATTGTTAATTAGGGTTTTGGTCGTAGAACTGTTATATTGCGTTGCTGATTTGAGAAATTATGTTAGTCCAACCCTGTGAAATCACAAGTGTCCGAGTTTGGTAAATAAGCAAAGCAGTCCGAGTTTGTTGGGTTTAATATGAAGGGTCCGAATTTAAGTGAAGGTCATGGAGTCCGAATTTGTATAATGGGGTTATGTATCTGGGTATAATAACTACACATACTAGTCCGAGTTTAAGAAATTGTGTAATGTGTCCGAATTTGTTGATTTGTTTGGAGTCCGAACTTGTTATATATATATTGTCAGAACTTAATTGGTAGAAGAATTGTGTAATGTGCCCGAATTTGTTGATTTGTTTGGAGTCCGAACTTGATACATATATTGTCAGAACTTAATTGTCAGGACTTAATTGGTAGAACTTAATTGTCAGAACTTAATTGTCTGATAATAATTGGTAGAACTTGATTGGTAGAACTTAATTGATAGAACTTTTTCTTGATGGAGTATATTTTGTAAGACTTATGTGTCCGAACCTAGGATGTTGTATCTATACTCAGTGGATGAAATACAAGTTTTCTCTCAACCCTAGCTACTATGTGATACTGTATATTAAACATATTAACCTGATCACTAAAACACTGAGGGGCTGTTTGTTTACCTCTTCATGAGGCTCTGAATGGTTCAGACCTCTTATTCGTTCAGCACTTAATGGTTCAGACTGTTTGTTTCGCGAGCAAATGTCTGAATGGTTAAGACATTTGCCTCTAAATGGTTAAGCATTATACTAAGTCTGAATGGTTAAGACCTCTAATCTGAATTGGTCAGACATTTGCCTCTTAACGGTTAAACATTATACTAGCTCTAAATGGTTCAGACCTTTTACTGGTTCAGCACTTCATGGTTCAGATGTCACACCCCAACCGATGGCGGGAATCATCGGGGTAGTGGCACTAGGCGACCATATTGTCTCACGAGAAATTTCCATAACACTATTTAATCAACATTATTTTAACGTCTAATATCCCATACTATTAAACAATACGTCATCAATAATGTCACGAAATACATGATTTCCCATAAAACAATAAGGTTCAATTTTCCCTAGATTTATTACATGAGTCCTAAACCAAAACAAACTAACAAAAACTAAACTAAGCATAATCCCATGCATCCAATGCTAATCCCTAACCTGCAACATACGTCAAAATATAGTCAATACATGAAATGTAAAGGTAAGCATACAGGTTTCGTGTAATAGCATAGTAGTTTAAAGCGTTCGCGCAATATCGCATACATAAACAAATTCATGCGGCATACTACAATAACGATAATATCACACATTCAATTTCATGAGAAGGCTGGCGCGTCCATCCTAGCTAGACCCCGTCGGGTGTTAGCCACACCATAGTACCATATTAGCTAAGGAGAAATCAACAGGATATACCTAGCACTTATTTCAAGCAATCATGTGTAGTCACGTGTAACGGATATTCGCGTTTTGATAACAGTTGAGTTATGTTGTGTATTTTGATAGAGAGACATATGTTACACCCAAAATGTGCGTTTAAGCGTAAAAGGGTTCAAGTATACTTACAGTGGGTGCGTTTTAGGTGAGATGAGGGATCTGAGAGGAGTTGCGGAGAGCGCCGGATCAGCCTGTAAACGAAACAGAAGTGTATCAGTCTTCCGATTTGCTGAAACGGTTAAGTTTGGGTTGAGAAGTAGACAAGTTCGGCCGAACTTGTATGTAACTAAAATTCGAGCGAACTTATAAGGATTTGCTGAGTTCAGTCAAGTTCGGCGAACTTGTGAGACATGTTATCTGAATAGGCAGTTCGGCAAACTTGTATAGTTTCTTAAGAAACTATGCAAGTTCGGTCGAACTTGTAAAGATTGGTGAGAGGAGACCCAAGTTCGGTCGAACTTGACCCAGATGGGTACAAGTTCGGTCGAACTTGACCTGATGTGCTGGTGAATCTCGAGTGATCTTGATGTTTTCGGGTCTAAAATCTTGCGTTTTCACGTCGTTTTCTGAAGAAATCGAAGTGTTCATCCCTCCAACCTTGTGCTACTGAGCAAACTTAGGTCGGAGAGGTCTTTTAGAGCGGTTTTAGCCGTTTTACAAAAGCGTGGGCTAATCCGGGCGAACTCGTGGTTCGTTCGGGTTAGTCCGGTTTGTGTAAACCAACATAGACGTCCTTGTGCTTCCAGATCGGGGATCTTGAATGATAAATGCTTCGTTTCATATCAGAAATGAACAAAACATCATCAAAAGTCGGTATTTTGTGTAAAAATCAATGTTTAAAAGGTTTTACTCAGATCTAAACATAGATCTGAGTGGAAAACAGAAGTTTTATGGAAAAAGATAAAGATTTTCGTAAACAGAGAGATTTGATGAAAACGAAGGCAAGGCCTTGTGCAAAATCGTTGTAAACTGTTGTAAAACGTTGATAAACATTGTTGTAGTTGAAATCGGGTTGATTTTACTTAGAAAACAAAGGGTTTCGGGTTTGAGAGCTCTGGGCAAAGTTGCAGCAAATTCAAATGAGAGAATGGGGCTGAGTATTTATAGGAGAAGGCAAAAATTGAGCTGATGGGAGTCAAGTTCGGTCGAACTTTCATGAATTTCATGCAAGTTCGGGCGAACTTGCTAGATGTGCAAGGAGTCTCAGTCAAGTTCGGCCGAACTTGTACATATTTGTACAAGTTCGAGCGAACTTGTGGAAAGTAAAGGATTCTTGTATCTCTGGCAAGTTCGGGCAAACTTGTGGTAGTCAAGTTCGGCCGAACTTGGCCTGGTGACCAAGTTTCGTTTGCTGATTTCGCGTTAAGTGTTCGTTTGGCGATTCGGTTTGTATTAGATAGTTATATTAAGCTTATAAGCGATGTAATAGTGCGATTTAGCGATTCGAATATGCGAGAGCGATGCGATAGCGAGTGTAATCATAATCATAAACACACATAACACATATAACATAAAACCATATAATTAACTGCGATTTGCGATGCGATTAGAATAGCGATGCGTTTTAATAAGCGATTAGATGCGATATAATTGAAATAAAACATATTTAATTTAATTAACATAACTTTTTATAATTCGAATCTCGGAATACAATTGAAGTACAAAGGCAAAATATAACAACGAGAAATCAGAGTTGTTACAGTCTCCCCTACTTTAGGAAATTTCGTCCCGAAATTTAAGTAGTGGTCGTAACAAAGAGGTGCGGATACTTAACCTTCATGTCACTTTCTAATTCCCAAGTGAACTCGGCGCCGCGTTTGCCTTCCCATCGGACCTTCACGATAGGGATGCGAGAGCGTCGTAGTTTCTTGGTTTCTCGGTCCATGATCTCAACAGGTTTTTTTGTAACGCTCCGTATTTTCGCGTTAATTTAACTATTTATCTAAATTATTTAAATAATCTATTTTAGTAAATATTAAATATTATTGAACTATTTATTATTAATTTAATCATTTTATTAACCATTTATTAATAAATTATAATGTAAAAAGTTAACCTTCGTTAACTTAGTTAAGATTCCTTTAAGTTAATAAAGGTTATCAATTAACCTAGTTAACATATTAGAAGGGCTAATTCGTATTTAAACCAAACTAAGTTCAGGGACTGTTTGTGACTTATACCCAAACTTATAAAACAGGGACTGTTTGTGTATTTATTCTAAACTAAAACACAGGGGCCATTATTGTAATTTTGAAACTTAAATCATGGAAAAAGGGAATAAAAACGTAGTTGGCTGGGACTCGAACTCGGGCCACTCCGAAACACACACAAACACATAACCAAGCGGACTAAGTCCTCATTCAGTTATAATTTGGATTCGCTTAATATATATGCATCAGTTAAATTCGAATCTTCATTCCATATTGCTGCTAAAAGACAGCAAGGCCTCGGCTGTCTGGTTTCCTTTATGGCTCTCGCTGATTTCTCGAGGGATTGGCTGTTACGACGTCTTTCCACGTTCCGAATTCAATCAATTATAAGCTTCCATTTATTACGTTCAATCAAGAACTTTAACTGAAAACACGACTCGATTCATTGATACGAAACTCCTATATATACCCGAGTCCAACCTTCATTTCGACACACTCCCCCTCACTCTCACCTCCCTGTGCGTCAAACCACCCGCCGGAAAACCTGCTTTCGCCGGAGCTCGCCGGAGAAGACGACCGACGTCGCCGGTAAACTTGCTTCTTCACCCTTCTTTTGTTTCGGTATAATCTCTATTTGTTGTTTGTTATATATTGTTTTTGCAAATCTGCTAATTAATGGCCAAGCAATCCATAAAGGAAAATCGTTTCTTTTTAAACCTACTGTTATATTTTTATTGGTTTTACAAAGAAGACAAACTCTAACTGCATGTCTAAACCGATAAACACGTTAAAAAGACACCAAACTGGATATGGTCCAGTGTTGTTGATGCGCCTGTTTAAGTCGCGGGTCTTGAGTTCGAACCCGGGTTGATGCAGTTTGACCGATCTTTTTTTTGTGGCGAATCTGGGCTTCCGATTTTGGGCCAGACTGTCTCTTGGGCCAAGCCATTTTGGGGCTGCAGACTTTTGCTTATTAAAAACTGTTAACAGATTATAACTAATAGTTTATCATTATTATAAATATTGATAAATTATTTTTTTTATTATAACCATTATTTTATTAATATTATTAGTATTATGGAAATTAAATATTATCATTACTTATTCGATTTACGTTAATGATAAATATAATTAATAGCTTATTTTAATCAAAACCATTTAAAGTTAGTTAACGTGTATGACTAACATTCTTAGATTAACTAACTTATAAAAACATAAGATATAAAGCTGATACAATTCAAATCGGTATAAATAGTAATGAGTTCGCTTATTCATACTTAGGTAATCACTCTCATTCCTCCTAGCAAATTCTCAACCTTTACTCGTGTGAATTCCAAGAAACTTATACGCAATCAATGTGAGTATACTCGATCCCCTTTTTGGTTTATCACTTTTGGGGTGCAACATGTATTCTATATCAAATCACTTGACACTTGAATCATTTTGAAACATACTCTTATCCATTTAATCATGAAACATGAAACTTGTGCTACTTGAGACTTTGATGCTATGTGAACGTTTAATCCTTGTGAGTAGTTCCGCCTTAACAATGGTAGTATTATGCATATCCTATAGGGGTAATGCACCTCCCCGTTAGTCTTTGGGGTATTGTTAGGAGGAGACATGTATACCTCCCGTTAAACTTTGGGAAAGGCATTAACGCATTGGAAACTTGGGCTATCACTTAGACTGCGTTAGCTAGCATGTTGAAACTTGTTATGTATTTTCATGTTGGATATGAGTCTTTTATTACTTTTATGCTATGTATTAAACGTGAATACTCGCTGACATATTTTGTTGATGTATTTTAATACATGTTGCAGGTTGATAAGCCAAGATGTGAAGAATCAAGCTAGGAAGTTTTAGAAACGCACATTAAACATTGTTATGTTTGTTATTTACTTGAAACTTTGTATTGAATATTACCATTAATGAAATTTGATTTAAACATAGTGTCGCAAATAGTGTTATGATGCTTTTAAACAATTTGCTCGTCTCATCCCGATGTTTCCGCCATCGGTTGGGTGTGACAGATTGGTATCAGAGCCATAACTATAGGGAATTAGGACAAGTAGTTATGCTTTGCCTAGTCTATAGTTTAGGAGCTTTTCTCACTATGTGCTATTTAAAATCATTTCCTTTCTATCTCAATTTGCTTCTTTCTATTCTTTTGGACTCTTAAAACATACATGCCTTTCCTAAGGCTAACACAATACACACTTGGAGACTTGAAGAGAGTCTTATAACTCAATCGAAACGATTCATCAAAATAGGGGTGATTCCCACGTTTGATGATGACCTTCACTCAGCTAAACTTTGCTTTTGCACGAAATACACCCTCAAGTTAGGAGTGATATCCAAACCTTGATGAAATTTCCATTTCATACTCTAGTGGACCCTTATCTTTTGATAAGTACTAATCACGTTAGGTACGCTGTTATCAAGTTAGAGGTGAAACTCGCATCTTGTTAACTAGTTCCACTCCTCGATTTTCGATCTCGCCAAAGTTTCGCCTTCCCAATCGATTACGGTAACTGGAAGGACAAATATCGTTAGTCGTCCTCGATTAGAGTATTTGTCTATTAGGCCAAAGCACGTTCCCTTAATTCAAAAAGAACTTCGATTTACTTTGGAATAGTCTTATGTTACGTTCGGTGACAATCCATATTTTACGTTAAATTCTCTTTTATGCTACCTCAATTTTAATGTCTTTTCTTTTACATTTCAACTTGGAGTCACAATGCACATTAGCTTCGCAATCTAAAACAAATAATAATCTCTCATGAATAAATTAAATTTATGATGCTTTCGTTATTCATGTTACACTATGTGAAAATCATGATTATACTATATGAAACAATTTGAAACTTTGTCATGCTATGTGAGACAAATTGAAACTTGTATGAAATCATATGCTATGTGAAAACATATCACGTTGTGTGAAACAAATTGAAACTTGCATCCTATGTGAAACTACTTGAAATTTTGTTATACTATGTGAAATATCTAAGACATTTGAGACTAGGTTCACGTTACTGGGTGAGTCTTATGTGATAAACTCGTCATAACTTTGAAAGAAGCCACACCTTAACATGTATAGCACTATGCGTAGTGCTAAGGAGTAGCGCACCACCCGTGAACGTGAGGTCATGTTAAGTCATTCATTTGCAGTACACGATGGGTTGACCTGTTTATTCACAAGCCAGTGATGCGTTAACCTGGTTAGCGAATCGTTTTAAATCGTTCATCATCAAGATAGGAGTGATTTCCTCACCTTGACAATTAACTTCGCTCACTTCTTAACTTCACCAACGAGCTAGGGGTGATTTCCTTACCTCAGAGGTAGTGACCAACTCTCGTTCAGCCTTCCTCTTAAAGATTTCGAGGACGAAATCTCCTAAAGTAGGGGAGACTGTAACGCTCCGTATTTTCGCGTTAATTTAACTATTTATCTAAATTATTTAAATCATCTATTTTAGTAAATATTCAATACTATTGAACAATTTATTATTTATTTAATCTTTTATTAACCATTTATTAATAAATTATAATGTAAAAAGTTTACCTTCGTTAACTTAGTTAAGATTCCTTTAAGTTAATAAAGGTTATCAATTAACCTAGTTAACATATTAGAAGGGCTAATTCGTATTTAAACCAAACTGAATTCAGGGACTGTTTGTGACTTATACCCAAACTTATAAAACAGGGACTGTTTGTGTATTTATTCTAAACTAAAACACAGGGGCCATTATTGTAATTTTGAAACTTAAATCATGGAAAAGGGAATAAAAACGTAGTTGGCCGGGACTCAAACCCGGGCCTCTCCGTCACACACACAAACACTTAACCAAGCAAACTAAGTCCTCATTCAGTTATAATTCTTATTCGCTTAATATATATGCATCAGTTAAATTCGAATCTTCATTCGCCCCAAAAGACAGCAAGGCCACGACTGTCTGGTTTCCTTTACGGCTCTCGCTGATTTCTCGAGGGATTGGCTGTTACGACGTCTTTCCACGTTTCCGAATTCAATCAATTATAAGCTTCCATTTATTACGTTCAATCAAGAACTTTAACCGAAAACATGACTCGATTCATTGATACGAAACTCCTATATATACCCGAGTCCAACCTTCATTTCGACACACTCCCCCTCACTCTCACCTCCCTGTGCGTCAAACCACCCGCCGGAAAACCTGCTTTTCACCGAAGCTCGCCGGAGAAGACGACCGACGTCGCCGAAAAACTTGCTTCTTCACCCTTCTTTTGTTTCGGTATAATCTCTATTTGTTGTTTGTTATATATTGTTTTTGCAAATCTGCTGATTAATGGCCAAGCAATCCATAAAGGAAAATCGTTTCTTTTTAAACCTAATGTTATTTTTTTGATTGTTTTTACAAAGA